>JASAUF010000444.1:21535000-22135000 GCA_030180095.1 Magnolia changhungtana | reverse complement strand
GATCAATTCCCTTTACTTCACAGTCAATTTCATGCATTTCATGGTCAATTCTAGCGATTCTCCTTCACTTCATGGTTTATTCCCTTCACTTTACGGTCAATTCCATGCATTTCATGGTCAATTACGGTGATTCCCCTTCACTTCACGGTCATTTCCATGCATTTCACTGTCAATTCCCTTCACTTCATGGTTAATTCTATGCATTTCACGGTCAATTCGCTTTACTTCAAGGTCATTACCATGCATTTCATATAAATACGTGCTAGAGAAAAATGTAGGTAGAATAAAATTCTTTATATGCTTATATGTACATACTTATATAAATGTGTTAGAGAAAAATGTAGGTAGAATAAAATTCTCCATGTAAAAAAAAAAAATGTGTATAAGGATACAGTTATAGCTACGGTTATAATCCGTAGCCATAGATTGGGGGTGGAATCGTAGAATCTATAATTGATCGCTGATCGGGACAGTGACTTGCGTTGGAATCGCGGGAGCCACCAATTACGTCTTATTTATTGCTATGGATTATAACCGTAGCTATAGCCGTAGCCAGATCGTGCAGCGGCAGTGCTGTGACAATCTGTTTTTTTTTTTCCTTTCTTTTTTGCTTTGTTGCTTTTATGGGTCCCATCATGAGGTCTGTGTTATATCCAAACCGTCCGTCTATTTGGTGAGATTATATTAAGGCTTGAGACGAAAAATAAGAGAGATCTAACTATCAAGTGGACCACATTGTTAAAGGAAATGTGGAATTGAACGTCTACCATTGAAACCCTTTTAGGGTTACAGAAGTTTTGGATCATTATGAAATTTGTTTTTACTCTTCATCTAAGTCTTTGTGACCCTATGAATGAACTTAAACAGGGAGGATTTCTCACAAACATCACAGTGGACCCCCTAAAGGTTTCTAATGGTTGACGCAAATTCAGCACTGTTTCTGTAATGTGGTACACTTGAGATTTGGATATACCTCATTTTTGGTTTCATATCATAAAATGATGTGGAAAAATATATGGACGGCATGGATGAAAATCATACATCATGGTGGGCCCACAAACCACCGACCATCCGCCATTGGATGGTGGCAGGGGAGTACCCAATCCGTTTCCGTGGAAGGAGGGGTTTTTTCGTCCTCAAATTCACTGCCCGTACGAGCAGGTCTAAGTTGCGAAACAAAGTTTGTATTGTTTCATAAAAACAGCTGGATAAAAGGTGGGGTCCACTGTCCCAAATTTCTCAATATCTAATGTTTATATTCATCACTCTGGAAGAGTGTCATGGATGATACACAGGCACGTAGAAATTCCTTAGAAATCCGATCCATGGATGAAAATTTATTTAAATTAAACCGTTCAAATTTCGAGTCCCATGGTTTTCGATCTACCATGGAGCGAAAATTACGCTTATTGCTTTATTAGATTATTAGATTTGTAGACATTCATGGACGGTTAAAAATGAAAAATATTCAAATGTCCAAATTTCTCCAGGAATCAGAGGTATAACCGTTTAAACAATCTGAATTTAGGACTGTGACTTAACAACAGTAGGCTATCCATTTTATTCTTCTTAACTTTAATTAACATATGATACCTTTATAATTTTCAAGTGCATGTGTATCAAGACCACATACACTGCCAGAGTATCAAATAATTCCCGAATGTCTGAGGTTTCCTGGGCCCCAAGGCGCCTAGCCGCCGATGCGGAAGGAAAGCGGATTACGTGCGGCATCGGCCTCAACCAAGATGGTCCCGCCTGTAGGGCTCACCTTAATGTATTTTTTCTATCACGTCATCCATCCGTTTTAGCAAAAAATAAAATAAAATCAATCCCAGGTAAAACATATTATAAGAAACATCAGTGGTTGAGTGCCTGAGTATTAGAAACTTCTCAAGGCCCACCATGATATTTACTGGCCGTGCAACCTGTTGATAAAATCCCATGAAGCTAAAATGAAGGGAAACAAAACAAATATCAGCTTTTTCTTACTGCTTTCTACATTACAAGTGTAACTTCCTGTCGTTAAAAATGAGTAAAATAAGAGAGGATTAATAACCTCATCAAATTGGTAAAACACAACAAAACTGTAGCTTAGCTATTCACGTGGATTTCAAATACCTCCCTCGATGAGGCCAAACAACCTAGGATTCTGAATACCCTCCAATTACTTATTTATTTATTTATTTTGGGTTAGCTTGTTAGTACAAGCCCATGTCAGTACACGCACTCCGTGTTAGCCACCCCCACTAGGGATCGATACCAAGACCTCAAGTGTTGAAACGAGGTATCTCCACTCGATCTGCCAGTTGAGCTATGGATCTAGGTGTTACCCTCCAATTACTTGATCCATGCTGCCAAATGATTCATGTGATAATAATGATAAAAGATGGAATGGATATAAAATAGATGTATCAAGGTAGGCCCTTGGGTGAAGGTCGCACCTTCTTAGGTTAGGTCGACGAGGTGTTACATGGCAGTGGGTGTTTCCTTAACCATGAGGCTCATCTTGATGTATGCATGGTATATTCAAACCGTCAATCAGTTTTTTCAGCTCATTTAAGGACATGGTCTAAAAAATGAGTAGATCCAAATGTCAATTGAGCCACACGACATGAATTGAATCTCCAAATCATTAAAAACTTCTAACGGGCCATAAAAGTTTGGATCAAGCTGATATTTGTGGTGTCCATTCACCAGGGGTGTCTAATGATAGCTATTTCATGTGAGGTGGTTCACTTGTAATTTAAATCTGCTTCATTTTTAGAAACCATGTCCTAAAATAAGCTGAAGGAACTTACAAATGACATGAATATAACATCAAGGTAGGCCACACACTCGGGAAAACATCCACTGTGATATTGGCAGGTAACAGCTAATCAGCTCTGTGATGGAGGGTGACAACCTCACAATGACGTGGAACACGGTGCATAAGGTGGCCCCTAGTGTGGACATGAGCACATGAGAAAATCATGTCAGTCTAGCTATTAATCAGGATCCTTGCTCTTGCTCGGGTGGTAGACTCTCGGGAGTTCCAACACCTGGTCATGGGTTCAAGTATCCATTAGTGGTGAAAGCCCACTACAGTGTGTGTGCGTGGGTAAAAATAAAAATGCAGGGCTGGGTGGGATGCAGATTGGTTGGTGACCCCAACAACATAGAGCTGGGTGGTGTCAGGACTCTATGACCCACAGTGATGGCTTTTTTGTCATCCGGCCTATTCATAAGATCTCACACATATAAAAAAAAACAAATATTGAATTTGATCCAAAACTTCTATTGCCATTAAGAAGTTTTCAGCCTTAGGTATTCAATCTCCATTGTTTCATATGGTGTGGTACACTTGAGCTTTGGATATGCTTCAATTTTGGGCTTTGGGCCTAAAATAAGCAGGGATAGAGAATGGACAGTGGGGATAAAACAAATACTTCACGGTGGGTCCCACGGAGTCCAGCAACTATGGAGTTATGTGGTGGCACACAATCCACCACTGAGCCCTGTAAGGGCCTGTTTGGACGGGTGGATTGGAAGGGATTGAATAGTATTACGGTGGATGGCATGGATTTCAAGGTAATGATGGTGTTGTCAGTGGATTGTCTTAAGATCCATGGGATTGTTGTATTCCGGATTGCTACGTCGAGTCTGTTTGGCACGCCCAACCAATCCCAGGATTAAACCTTCCCATCCCTTCCAATCCTCCAAACCAAACACGTCCCTAGCAAATTTGAACGGATTAGGGTGGATTGGATGGGGTTTAAAGGTAATGATGGTATTGTCAGGGAATTGTCTTAAGATCCATGGGATTGCTATATTCCGGGATCAGATCACCCAATTTGTTTGGCATGCCTAGCCAATCCCAGGATTTAACTAACAATCCCTTTCAATACCGTCCAATCCCTTCCAATCCACCCATCCAAACGAGCCCTAAGATTATTCGGTTGGATAATGAGGAAGAATAAAAGTAAATGGAAAAGATAAAATCGATGCGACAGATACTAAATTCAGATTTTTATCAAACAGTGGAGGTGTTATTCGAGGGATGAAATTATAAAAATGCTGTTCATCTATTTTTATTTTTATTTTTTTTTAAATTTTTTTTTAGATTTAAAAAGTAGCGAAAGTTAAGATTTGTGGGCCCACATGGTATGTGTATATCATCCAAACCATTCATAATATTCAGTCCACTATGGTGATAATAAAAACAGATAATCAGACTGATCAAATCATCTGATGGCCACACTTGAATTTGGATATTTCAACTGATATATATTATTTTTTTGTGAATTGGCCCACTTTATTATTGGATCTGCCATAATTTTGGTTTGTCGGATAACCATGTTGGTATGCAGCTATTGGACAGGTTGGATGTTGCCATGTGGGTCTCATAAATCTCTACACTCCTATATAAAGAAAAAAGAAAAAGAAAAAAATACAAAAGTTCTACATTGGCCCCAACATGTTCAATGTTGTTATGTAATTTCTCCTTTGAAAAAATATGATTCCTCAAGGCACTATTTGGTAAAATCTAAATCTAGAGGGATTTTACATAAATATCCAAAATATTTGTGTATTAAAAAACCGTTGGGAAAATCTTGCTGATAAGAGCAATCAAATGCACAAGTGCTACATTGGCCCCAACATGTTCAATCAACCAAAAAAAGATAAGTCCACCCCGGTGGACTCATTATGATTTCTGGCTTACATTTGGTGGTCCATCAAATCAATGGTCCCAATCATGATACATGATAGCATCTACCTTTGGAACGAGTCTTGTTTCCCCGACTCTACTATTTTAAGTATAAAAAGAAAAATAAAAAATATTGCTCCAATACTAGTGTACCATAACTAGTTGTATTGGGACACTTAGTCTAATCCAATCCATTGATCTAGACTGATATTCATCGTCTAACCCACATTTCATGGGCTACCATGAAATTATCAAACTACTCTAATAAATATAACCATTTGATCAATGGCCTTAAACATGGACACTCAAGATTATTTCTAGAAAATAAGTCTAAGCAAGAATTTGATCCTGTAGCTTTGCTGTTCGTTTTTCAATTCAACATTGTAAATGCATGCAAATAGGTTATAAGTATTTACCAATATAATTCCAAAATCATTTTCAATGCAATGAGGGATGTGGATTTCATGTGGGGCTCACTTTGATGTATATGGCTTATCCACGCTGTCCATTTGTTCTACCAGGTGATTTTAGAGTATGAGCCCAAAAATGAGGCGGATCTAAAGCTCAAGCGGGCCACACCATAAGAAATAGTAGGGATTGAACGCCTACCATTAAAAACTTCTTAAGGCCATATAAGTTTTGGATCATGATGATATTTGCATGTGATTTCTCAGTATCCATGTTTTTATCACCTTACGAATAGGTTAGATGATAAATTAACAGTCTGATGGACTTAGAAAGAAAAAACCTTCCAAAGGTGAAAGTTTTATCACAACTTCTTATTGTGGTGTGGGCCACTTGAGCGTTGAAATTGCCTATTTTGGTGCCCATCCCCTAAAATGTTCCTGTAAAATGGATGGACGGCGTGGATGTGTTACATGTATCAATGTGGTGCTCACGAATTTAAGTCAGACAGACCTTTTTTGAACCTATTTTGGAGGAGAAATACTCACAAACTTTCAAACATGAGCAAAGAATAATGATGAGTTATTCAGCAGGTATTTAATGTGAAATTTAAAAGTGAAACAGGCCATCATGGCATAGGAAAAGCTACAGAAAATAAGGGAATGATGGATTTGATCATCTGATGAGTGTGGTCTTCACGTGGTATCCCATGAAATGTGTTGGGAAGACCATGTGTTACCGACCACCCAACAAATAACTTCTAGCCTTTCATATGTGTGTGAAATCCACTCCATACAATAGGTTTTATGCATGATAAGGGTCATCTAGTTGAAAAATCAACTACATCCATTCATTGAGTGGACTGCATTCGTATTTTATTATTTATCAATGGGTATATATTGTTTTCTTTAGTTTGGCCCACTTGATAAGTGGATAGATCTGATTTTTGTCGGATGTGATCCTTATCTTGGCAAAACCTACTAGAAGGGTTGGATTTTGTAGGGAGATGATAGGTTGGAAGTTATTCAATGAGTGGACCGGTAAATTATGCTCCAACGGGCTGTAGTTGAGACCTAGTAAAAGGCATTTCTCACCTGCTGTGAGAGATTTCTGTTTTTAGTCTTTTTACTCACATGGTCAATCTGGATCCGTGGAAAGCATTGGAAATAAAATAATACTTGTCGTGACACCCTATTTTAAGAAAATGGTGGGAAATGAAACATTCTTTTTCTTATTTGTTTTTTAAATTCTTTTAATTTTAAATTTGTTAGTTAGCAAATAAAAAATTTTCACCGAATTTTCTCTAGAAGGTCACTGAGCATGTGGCGCATGTGGAATGCTTGAAGATGGATAATGAATATGCGGCATACACTGTAAGATTCTATTAAGTGAGCCACACGCGATCAATGGTTTGGATGATCTAACCATTGGATATTTAGTTGAGCATACCAGTGGGCTCCACTGTAGTTGTGATCGATTCAGATATGTAATGGGGGCGGTGCACTTGGAGTACTGTGTTATGTGTTATGTATCCACTTGATTCAGTTGGATATGGAGTCTATCCAATGTGGACACCCCTAGGGAAGAGTAATTGTGATGGGTTGTGTAGAACTCCCTTCTATAAATTTATGCCTTTATCCCAAGCCTACACTTGAAAACTCGAGTCCCGTTAAAAAGATTTTGATAAAAGGTGTGAGGTGTGGAAGGCTATGTACAGAAGGATATTTATTGATCCAGATCGCTCTAAATAATTTGATGCTTTTCAAGTACACTTTTAAGATTCGGTTATTAAGTTTATGATCTGCATGTTATTTGGCTTATGATCTCATTAATTAATGCATAGATGATCCGTTGTTCCTTTTTAAGTCTTACATATGTAGCATATTTGAGTGTTTTAAGTTGAATTATGGCAGATGTAGCACTTGTGAGGTGTTTGAAGTGCAGTGGTGCAAGACATGCATTGTCACATTCGAAATGTATAGGCACTTGAAGCTAGATTAGCACCATTGGCACATATGGCATGTTTAGAGTGGTTGGAGATGAATGGTGGTGAGATATAGGTGCATGTGGGAGGCTTTGGACTGGGTAATGCTTGTGAAGATGAATGATGGTATATGTTGTAAATTAGCACATCATGATGCATAAAAAAAAAATAGATAGTAGCATATTGGGATGTTTTATAGGTGTAAGCCAAGATGGATGGTAGCACATGTGGAATGTTTAATTAATTTGTAGGTGTAAGCCAAGATGGATGATGGCATTTAATATACATTGACATGTGGAGCATGACGAAAGTTAGACAATTGCTCATTTAGCTCATTAGCATACATTTGGATTTAACCATTTGGAAATCATTTTTTATTACATTGTGGGAAAATGACTCTTTTAGGTGAAGAGATTTATTTTATAGTAAAATGTTAGAAAAGATGTTACCCACAAATAATGCCCGGTAAACATGTGAAGTTTTATAAAAGCATTGTTTTCTTTCCATTCCTTTTCACAATTGTTCATTTAGCTCATTGGCATGCATTTGGATTTAACCATTGAGAATTCATTTTTATTGCATTGTTGAAAATTATTATTTTTAGGTGTAGAAATTTATTTCATAACTAAGATAAAATTTTAGAAAAGATGTTATATTGATAAATAATACCTGGCAAACAAGTGAAGTTTCACGGATTGTGATGATGGATGTGTAATTTTGGGCGAAAGTTTTCACTGAAGATGGTCACCCATTAGATGATGTAGGACTAGAGGAGTACGAAGACACACATAAGGAATAAAGTGAGGGTCATGAAGATGAGGTGTCGTACATGAGTGTAACAGAGCTTTTCAAACTTAACCAATAGTTAGATTTGTGTTTACACTTTAATAGGACTATTAACAATTTCATGGACCATTTCAGTTTGTAATAAGTCCCCAGCTGGGAGGACAAGTTAGTGGGTTAATGTAATGATTGGAACTCAAAATTTAAATTTCAATTTATTTTATGTTTGTGCAATGTATACCATATGAATTTGAAATTTGGATTGTGTGATTATGAATCATTTGTTCATTGTTTAGCTAACATAGTCGAATTTGGGATCTGAATACCTATACTTTGGTGTTGGGTTTAGAGCGTTACACACCTAGCCCTCCGAAACTCCAAATACCCCCCATGCATTTAAAAGAACGCGTAGAAGTGGACAAAGCAAATCCCTGCCTCACTACCGACATACTTTATACCTGACTAAGATCTTACCCCACTCTCTAGATGTTAAACCCTCGAAAGTAGGGATGCCTAGTAACACCATCAGCTCACCATGGGCAAATGGTTTCAGTCTATAAATTCAGCGCAACAACTGCCATTTAGGGGGATCAGAGCCAAGTATGAGTGGGGGAGAGGCTGAGAGTGACATGATTGTGTAGGTCTACTTCTCTAAGGACTTTGGAGATTCCTAATGAGCACTGAGGCCCTGCACGGCTAAGGAAGCCAACTCCAAGAAAAACAACCCAATAAAGGAAGCCAATAAAGTCAAGAGTTAGGTTGAAATTGGAAATATTCAACCATCCATTTTGAACAAAAGGGTGTTTGATCTCATTTTTTCTTTATCACATTTTAATCAAACTCATATTGCATTTCATTCCATACATTCGCAACAAATCTGTAATATTAGCTCTTACTTTCACTTTCTTTACTTTGCATCTCCTTTTCTATATTACATTTGCTTACACTGAGTTCTAAACTTTGTAGAGTTAGGATCATATATCATTTCATTTACTACATTTTTCTTTGTATTGTCTACTCGGAGTCTTTTGATTATGCGAAATAAGGCTAGGATTACTTTATTTTTGCCTTTCCAACCCCTCATGAGTTATATGAAGCATGACTAGATATATTTGTAATGTTGAAATTTTGTTGAATCCTCATAAAAACAATAAAATTCTTATAAAGTAAAGACTACATGTTATACGGGCACAAGAGGGTGCCTAAGCCTTTCTCTTTTGTCATCAAAATACTTACTCATAATCTATAATTGCAAATTAACCACAAGAGTCATTTGAATTGGGAAATCTCACGATTTCTCGACTCATAACTGATTCTACGATTTCTAACTAGTCGTAGATTCTAAGCTTTATTTAGCTAGTAGCGACTCCAAAAATTAAAATGAATTTTTGCATCTGAATCACACTTCATTTATGCAGCACAATCAAGAATGCAAAGAATATGTGTTGGACATTGCACTCGCACACCCAACATTCACACCCTCCCCTTCATAGATTGTTTGATCTCTCATAATCAATGACTGAATAGACGACCGATGTGTATGAAACTCGGTCTCTCAGTCTATTTCGACACATGGGGCCATAGGCATTTGATTTGATTTGAATCACATTCGGCTCGGTCTCTTAGTCTATTTGGACACCAGGGGTCATAGGCATTCAGTTGGATTTGAACAACATTCAGCCCTAGTACACTTGGTATACATGACCGAATTTATACCAAATATTATGATTCAGGCGGGCCACACCAAAGGAAATTGTTGGGAGAGAGGCATCCACCCTTGATTTTTACGAGCCTACCGTGATGTTTATATCAAATCCACTCCAACCATTAGATGGTACACATTTTTGGCCCCGGGTTTAAAAATTAGGCTCATCCCTGATTCAAGTGGACCAAACCACTGGAAACAGTTTGGAGGGCAAGTGTTGAATTTACACTGCTTTCAATGGAATGATCCATCCAACTGATTCACAGATGAGACTGATATTTGAGTCATAGGCCCAATGTGGGATGAAACACTTTGTGGTCGGAGTGGATTTCACATAAACATCATGGTGGGGCCCACCCTAGCCACTCACCACTTTTCTGGCACAGCCAACCCCAACTTCTATCAAGTAAAAAATAATAATAATAATAATCTAATGGAAGGTACTTCGGTAATAAATACAGTTATTTATTAAAAATCATTTTCAAAAACATACTAAAAGGTAATTTCTATGATTTTCTAAAATTCAAGGGAAAAAATATTGAACCATATTAACTAAGATTAAAAAAGGAAAAAAATCCTATCTATCTGATTATTGGACCGTTTCTTGTTAGATGACACATCCACCATGGCCCTAGCAGATGAAACATCCATTGCGCCTCCATTTTTCTTGAGATATGACATTATGGATGCATGGAATGGATCACCACTTGGAAATTACAAAGAGGGGAAAAGAAAATTGGTGATGAATGGAGATGACTCGTACTTCTAACATGTGGAACTTACCAACAACCAACCAAAACTAGAGGTGGGCATCGAGTCGAGTCGGAGCGGATTCGGCCTAACTCGACCAGGTCCGAAGTTTTTAACGCCTTACCCGAATTCGATCAGATCCGAGACCGAGTCTGGGTCCAATTACTCGATCAGAACCGTTGTACTGTTATCCTTACCCGAACCGAGTCTGACTCGGTCTAAAAAAACGAGTCGGATCGGGTTATATAAGTTTCAGATCCAATATTCTTGGCATGAAAAGTTTCAATGGTAAACGTTCAATCCCACTGCTTTTTGCAGTGTGGTCCACTAGATCTTTAGATCTATCTTATTTTTCAGGTCAAGCCTTAAGACGAGCCTGCCGAGTGGATGGACGGTTTAGATATAACAAATACCTCATGATAGGACCCACAAAACTTGCTGATGCCAACGCGCCAAAAACATGCTGCTGGTACGTCGTACACCTGCCGATCCGCGTCCCAAGGATTTTCTTGGGGACGTGGATTTTATGTTATGTGGGCCACAGTAATATTTGTAAGAAATCCACACCGTCCATCAGTTTTGAAGGCTCATTTTAGGACATGATATCAAAAAAATAGGTGGATCCAAAGTTCAAGTGTGCTGGACGAGAGAGAAAACAGAGAAAGGTAGTCATTAAATCTATACTCTTTTCTCTCGTAGGGGCCACTTGAGTCTTGGATTATACTTCATTTTTGACAGCATATATTAAAATGAGCTCCCAAAATGAATGGACGGTGTGGATTTATCACAAACATCAAGGTGGGACCCACCTAACATCCCAAGCAAAGAAGTGATAGGTTCCCACGTCGTCAGGGAGCTCTGCTCGAGGAACCTCGAGACGTGTGAGAGATGTGTATTGGTACTCCGCATAATATTACTTAAATGATGGTAAGTCATTGCTCTGTGGGCCCCACCATGATGTATTTACTTCATCCATGCCGTCCATCTATTTTTCTATATCATTTTATGGTATTTAAAAAAAAAAAAAGATATATCCCCATCTCAAGTGGACAACATTACAGGAAACAATGATAAACAATATATGTGCGGGTCGAATCGAATCGAATCGGATCGGATCCATTCGGATCGGGTCTGTCCGGGTTGACCATTGATCCGAAATCAATCCGATTAACGGTCGGATCTTACTGGCCCACCTCGATCAGATCCGATCATGGCCTTCGGTTAGGATCTGTTCGGGGCGGATCGGGTCGGATCCGCCGAATCGGTCCCTTTTTGCCCAGCTCTAACCAAAACCATCCAAATTGTCGTTCAGAGTGTGATGGAGCGTTTCTAAAAAACTACACTGAAGAAGCAATCTCAACCATCAAATTATAGGTTATAAAATGGATGGTTAAAACTAAAAAAGGAGCAGTCCAAATATTACGGAAAAAGTTAGATGGTTGCCATTGTATTCTTCGTATAATTTCTGGGTGATACTTCATCACAGCCATTGGTGACTTAGGACCCTTGCTGATTTTGCTACTTACCTTAATCATAGAAAAAATATGTCATAATTATGATTTTAACACTGTTAAATTAAAATTGTCCTATCATTGTATATGTTTTTTCTTTTATAGTAGTGCATTAATGTATTATAATAATGATTTGACATTGAAATAATATAAAAATATTTTTATTATAATTTTAAAAATAATAAATCAAATTAAAAACTAAGGTTGTCGAAAATAAATTAAGTATTTTATAATAATTATGCATTAAATAATTTGTAATCATTGTACATCTTTTTATACTTACTGAGACAAAAAAAAAGCATACATGCACTAACTTACGTGGTGTGTAAAGATGGGCGCTTACTTACTCTCCTCGAAATCTGGAATGTAAAAATTGTTGAAAAGAGATTAAAGTTACTAGCGCTCAATAATAATGTATTTACTATATCCACACCATTCATCCATTCGGTGAGATAATTTTATAATATGATCCTAATTAAAAATAAGTTATATCCATTATGTGCCCCAAAAATAAGTCACATCCAAATTTTGAGTGGACCACAACACAATTAGCACTGGGATGATGATTCTCACCATTAAAACATTCATAAAGCCTACTATAATGTTTATTTTCCATTCAATTTGTTAATAGTGTCACATAAACCAGGATGACGAGAAGGAACAAATATAAGATTGATGCAAAACTTTTGTGGCCCGAAGAAGGTTTCAATGGTAGATGTTCGATCTCCTACTGTTTTATGCAATGTGATCCACTTGATCTTTGAATCCATCTTATTCCTGGGCTAAAGCCTTACAACCAGCTCGCCAAATGAACTGATGGTTTAGATATAAAACATACCATATCGGGATGTCAACACACGATCAAGGAGGTCCATGGAGTGTGGTACACGAGCCAATCCGTTTCCAAATAGATATTGATTGAAAGAATCTAGATCTTCTTATTGACACAAGCAAGAAAATCCCTATTGTTGCCATCTGATTGGACTACATCATCTTCCAAGCATTTAATGCAGTAGTGCTAATAATATCAATGATGACGCCTACCAATCATGATTTTTCCAGACGCGGATTAGTTAGTGACCGGTTAAGCAAGGAGACTCGCTTGTCAAGTGACGTTTGTATCCACACCTCTATCCATTTGTAGTGATATTTTGAGGCATGAGCGAAAGAATGAGGTAGATCCAAAGGGTTGAGTGGACCCGTTGTGGAAAACATGGAAAGTGATGTACACCATTAAAAACTCGGCCATAGAAGTTTTCTATCAAGCTGATATTTGTGTTTTACCTTCTCTTATCTGTGTTAACTTATAAATAAGTTGGATCTCAAATAAACGTTATGGTGTACTCTAAGAAGGTTTCAATGGTAGGCTTCAGTTTCCCTAATGTTTTCTGTGGTGGGTCCACTCCAGCTTTGGATCTGCCTCATTCATTTGGTTCATGCCCTGAAATGATCTATCTAAATGGATGGACGGTGTGGATACAACACATACATCATATTGGACCCACGTAACTTGGTGACGTCACTTGATACGCCACTCAACTGTCAGTAGCTAATCCGCGCGTGGATTTACCTTGCAAGCAGAGGATCCGGATTATGCTTGACATGAGTTAAATGGGAGGCGGATTCCCTGCCTAAGGCTTTGGCAGGAGGTTACTGCGCTGGGAAGTTAGATGGGGCTCACTGTGATGTTGATTTGAAATCCACCCGTCCATCCATTTTGTAAGCTGATTTTAGGACATCCAACAAAAAACGAACCAAATCCAAGACTCAAGTGGACCACACAAGAGGAAAAATGGAGGAAAGTACCCTTAAAACCTTCTGGCTCCACCTTGATGTTCATGTGACATCCAAACCCTTTATAAGGTCATTCCCACTTGATGAACAGTAAACACCAAAAACTTAGCTTTATAAGGTCATTCCCACTGAAAGGAACAGTAAACACAACAAATAGTAGCCTGATACAAAACTTTTGTAGTAATATAAGTATTTCAATGGTCGTCGTTCAATCCCTACTGTTTCCTCTCGTGTGTCCCACTTAAGTCCTGGATCCAGCTAATATTTTCTGGGATGTCCTAAAATGAGTTGTAAAAACGGATGGATGGGATGGATTACTCACAAACATCACGGTGGGCCCATCTAACTTCCCTGCGCTTCGAAAGCCTTTTGCAGTAAATGGACGTCCAATTATATATGGATCTCTTCTCATGGTACACGTGGCAGCCATTTTTAGGTGATCAGGGGCATTGATTTGGTGGGACACCTTGTCGATAGGGTACAGGCCGAAAATTGCAGTAATCTCTGACCACGCATTTGTTGTGAATTTTAGCGAGTTGAACGTAGACAGTTGCTCTCATAATCTCTTTTGCTGGACGTTTATGAAGTCGCTAACATGGCCAACTCCACTTGATTTTGAGATAATAGACTTTCAATGAGGTGGTCCACCACAAAAACAGTTCTGATCACTAGGAGAAATTGTTAAAGGTCCTGATGCATCAGTCCAGTTAAGTGGGGACCATGTTTAGGTGATCCAAACCGTTGATTAGTCTGGACGATCGTGGATGAATGATGCAACTTAATTATCCTAAGCTGGAAGGTCCCAATCCCTATCTCAGTTGCTACCAGATGGACGGTTAAGGAAAAAACACAGCCACTGTCCAGGAAAAAGGACAGCTACTGGATGCCTAATATCTTCAGCTCTTAAAAGTTTTTAGCAGCATCGGCCATTCGTAGTGGAACGCATCAACTCAACCGTATGGACCAGCTAAACACGGGCCGCACGTGTACCAACTGATACATCAATATCCTATATTTTCTCCCCACCAAAGAAGTCAAGAAAACTGTTGGTAATCAATAAGTGGTGGTAGGAGCTAGGTAGATGGACATTAAATAAAAGTGGACCACCCATATTGAATTTAGGGTCGTGGTTCAATGGGGTACACTCATGAAGTAAACTACATATGTACATTGAATTTGGACCCTTGGATTTTATTTTTTAACTCCCCATTTGCTGGTACAAGGACCCTGTTGTGGTTGAATAGGGCTCATTGAAATTTTGGTAGTTACTAAATTTTCTGGCAATGTATGATGGATTATGGGCAGAGCTGTCAATGGGCTGAGCCGCCCAGAGTTTGAACTGTGCGGCCCACCCGGTGAGCTTATTCAAAATTTGAAGGGCTCAACCCTTGGACAACCGGCTCAGCTCAATTCTGCCTTTCATTCAAGTACAAGTAATAAGAGAACTTGAATCCAATAACCTAACTCAAACTTGTATTAATTGGGGGTGGGGCAGCTGTTTGGACGCTCTAGGTACCCTTGGATGGTTATAAGATGTACAGACCCATGAAATTAATGCTAGTATCACCTCTGCTGTGGAGATGGAACTTCTAACGCAACAAAATAAAGATACACAATCCACTGCTTATAATCAGCCTAGATGTGTGATTGCGGCTGGTGGCTAGAAGTGGCTTTACACACAAAAAAAGCTCTCTCCAAAGCAAGCAGGCAGTTGCATTTCTTGACGAATATAATCTGTTTTTCTATTCTAAGTGGTTATTCTATTTTGAGTAATGAAGAACTAATCATTACCAAGAACTTGTCGTTCTCATTTTTGGATCACTTCTTTTGGGGTTAATCGGACCCTCTTTCTCATGCATTTCTTAGGGCTTTTGGGTATGTCACATCGCATTCTAGATTATCCAGATGCTTGCGTTATGGAACAGAATTTCGACAGGTGAGAGAGGTGTAAGCACCGCGAGGTGTGAAGCGATTTCATTGTAAATGAAATTCTTTCGTGGATTGGATTTCACTTGACTGTCTACGGCTCCATTGCGTGTGCTCGGGGTAGAAGTTTTGTATAAATGTATCGCCGTGTTATTTTCAATAGATAACTCTTCAATGGAGTTCATTAATATCCGAACTCATTGGTTTACCCCCATCTATTTGAATGATTGGTCTCAACTCGAGAGCTTAAAGGAATAGCCCAGCTTCAAAACTACTGAGTGGACTAGCACACACAAAGGCTTTTCAACAGCCAGCAAGCAATGACTGCGCAAATGTTTTGAAGCTGAAAAATGTATGAGCGGTCGCCTCTTTGACTTCTCTTCTTCTACAAAGAATTCTTGATGTGAAAACACAGACAAATGGCTGATCTTTGAATAGGAAAAAGATATTTTCCATTTTTTCTCACTCCGATCACTTCAACCATTGGAAAAAGTGGATGCCCCTCATCTCCCTCTCTTCAGGACTACCTTACCACCCACTCCGCACACACAAGAACATCTGCGCACATGAAACACTTGCCACTCAAATGGAACAAGACAAAGTCATCCATCATTTGGCTGGATTGAAGCTTGCATGCACTCAGAAATTATACAGGTGTCACAGATTAACCCAAATTGAATCTGATTGAATTTTGGAACTCATCGCCACAAAGAAACAATCTTAAAATTAGACTGCTTAAGAAATCCTAACCTCCATTCATAGGCACTTGTTTGTTGAAATAGGTTCATTAGATAAATTTTCAATTTTAACCAAATGACAAATGTTCACAAACTTGATAGTCAAAATAGCCGAATAAGCTTAAATTTTGTTCATTTATTAGACATGAAATGAGGAATTGGTACAATTAAGTTAGGTTTGATTCCCGAATTCCATAGTAAAGTATATATGTGGATTATATCATTATTATTTTTCAATGTTTGTTTGAACAAGTATTAGAACACATATATTAAGGGTCAAATGTATATGTAATAGAAGAAAGATAATGCATTTGTAATTATTACAAATTTACATTATTAAATTTTAATCCATATAATTTTACATGATTAAAACAAAGAATGAATGTATTTCATTATTGTGGTAAAATGTAATTGATATCAACAACTTAAGCAAATTGTAATTATTGTACATTTCGTTTTATTTGAGGTTGGAATGAAAACATGAACTTTGCTTGGAGTGTAGATTTTGCCTTCAAATTTTGTACCACACATATGACACTTGTATGAAGATTTGAATAGGACATCCTATAGATACGACAAAGACACGAGATCTACTCTCCATCTTAAATATCTAAATCAAAATATTGTTTGCGGCTTTCTTCTTATATTTTTACATTGCACCTATGTGTATTTGAACCCCCCTAATTTCAATGTTGAAACATAATGCATCTACCACTAAGTTATTCGTTGAGACCCAAGCATTATTCGCAACTTTGCTTTGATGCGTTGTCATGACTCTACTCTATACTTTCTAGAGGTTGTTCTGTTGAATCAAAGCCTCTGGGAATATGAAGAATGTCTACTCCATGCGCCCTATCATGGATGAAGCCATGATGAAAAGATCCGTCCATACCATTCATACAGTTTCTGGCATTCAAATGGACGGTCATGAACAACTGTGGCAGGTGAATGGGCAACAAATGATAAAATATCCATTAGGGCTCATTTAGAATCCAAATCACATGATAACTAAAATGGATACGACTTGAAATCCTCAATTGTATTTGGATGCCTATAATTAAGATACATAGGGATCTAAAAAATATATTTGGATGCCTATAATTAGGATACATAGGGATCCAAAAAATGTATTTGGATGCGCTTACAATGGGAATACACTAAGTCAATTTTAACACCCTAAGGGTGTGTTTGATTTTCCATATCGTGAGTAAATGCATGGGGAATTACTAATTCTTACTACTTCACCTGTCTGAAAATGCACTTGCATTTTTACCTCGAAAACCGAGTTAAAAAGACTGGTTAAAATTTCTAGAGCCTATATATATATATATATATATATATATATATATATATATATCTCCATCAGTTTTAGCATAATATTTTAAGGCATGAACCAAGAAATGAGCTTGTTCTAACACTCAGGTGGCCCACACTAAAGGTAACAGTGGCACCAATACATTTTTTACGGTAGATGTTTGATTCCCTAAATCTTGTGGTGTGGCCCACTCGATCTTTGCATCAGCTTCATTTTTTTGGTCAAGCCCTAAACTCAGCTGACATAATAGATGGACGATGTGGATAAGACACAAACATCATGGTGGGCCCCACATATATTTCACGGTCTCCTCGAGTTTTAGAGTTAAAAAAAGTAAGTATCAAATCAAGAATCGATAACAACGCTGAAATTACCTGGTAAAGTAATTATTACTCACTTGCATTGTATTTACGTAATGCTTGGAAAATTAAATACACTCTAAATTAATATAGTTAACATTTGACATAATAGTTATAATAAGCCTCTTGAAATATATACTTTAACCAAAAAAAATTACAAACATTCAGTGAGATGTAAAAATGCACTCACTTAAAAAAATCTGATCATTTCTAACATTTGAATCTGATTCTCAACCTTTTGAAAGGATTTCAATTGCCTGGATTTTAAACTGTTCAGTCTGAGAGGCCAGTGGACTGGGCCCCATTTAAAAATTGTGCATTTGTGTCACATATTTACTCAAATTGAATAGAATGAATTATGGAACTCACCACCGGTAAGAAATAATCCTAAAATCAGATTGTTTGAGAAATCCTAACCATTCATAGACACTTGTTTATTGAAATAGGATTATTCGATAATTTTTTTCATTTTTAACCATTCATTAAATGCTCACAAATCTGACAATCAAATAATCGAATAAACTTAAATTTTGGTTCATGATATATCTAAACTATAACATATAATTTGAACAGTTTAATTTAAATTACTTGAATGCCACGTGTGTAATTTTTAAGTAATATTTTAAGTGTCTGCGTATCATCCATCAGCTCTGCCAGAGTAGCAAAGTTATCTGTGGAAATTTCATCAAGAGGATTTTATACCACACATGTGGCATGTGTATGAAGATCTGAACCAGACATCCCGTAGAGTCGGTTGCCGATTGATTGACCATTCACTAATTTTTTCTTTGATTAGGCTATCTTAACAATCTAATAAATGGGACTTTTCTTACTTAATAGGAGCCGTTGATAGTGTTGTTTTTTAGTATTCATTTGTATGTCATCAATTACAGGGCTAGATCCCTCCAAACATTTTCATTTTTGGACCATGGCCCAATCCCCATTGTAAGCACAAAATGGACGGTTTCGATCTAATACATGTATGCCACGTATACAGAATGACAGGGAGACACGACAGAGGCACGGAACATCATTTGCTACTTTGCTTTGATGCGTTATCATGATTCTGTTTTCACTTTCCAGAGGTCGTTCCCTCGCATCGACACCTGTGGAGATTTCAAGAGTGTCCGTTCTGTGGGCCCCACCACGGATGAAGATCGGGCCATTGCGTTCATCCAATTTCTGGCTTTCAAATGGACGGTCATGAACAACGCTGGCAGGTGAATGTGCAGCAGATGTAACATGTCCATCACTCGAATGTAACTAGTAACTTCCAAGTGATGCGACTTGTCGGAAAATGGAAAACTAAGTGGCCACGTGTACGGGGGAGATGGAATGTATAGAATAAGGATCGCATTCCAGCCGTGGGGGGAATATGAGAACGTCCTCACCTGCGTAGAAAGCTAAACGATGGGGACACTGGAAGATGTGGACGCTTCAGCACCAGAAATGCATGGCCCACCATCAGGAATTTTCAACTGGGTTCCCTATACAATGCTCGGCCCGAGAGTTTATACAGTACACTCCAGTTTTCATTTTCTTAAACTGAGGCTCATGGTTCTATGATCCCAACCGTTCATTTGAAGTAAACCCCTGTAGATGGTCCATGCACCAAAAATTCCCAAGACAGGATTAGATAGCAATTGAATATTTGGCCTCTTTTCTTTAACGGTTTCTGTGTATTCTTACTTAACCGTTTTTTTTTTTTTTGCTGGACACGTACTGAGGGTTAGGATTTTCAGATCTGGGAGATTTTTTGTGCATGGACCATCAAAAGTCAGTTCAATTTTATCAACGGTTTAGATCACTGAGCTATGGTCTCACTTGTAGAAACCAAAAATTGGAGAGTACCAACCAATGTATAATATTCCAAAAGAAAAAATGTGGGAAGATCCGAAGCCAAAGTACTTGTGGACGCTATTTTGTCCTGGGATGAATGGTCTGTCTTGGCCTGTTTCCCACTCATGAAGCAATTGATTTGTACTTGTGGTCATGAAAGCTTCACCACATACATCTTACCGTAGCCCCATATGTTAAAAATCGGTGCAAAAGTCCTAATTTAATTATATTACTTAGTTTTAAATATGTTTTGGTTGCCTCAAATTAAAAAGTGATTAATTAGTAAATTTACATCTTAAAGTTTGGGTCCCTATTCATAAGAGTTTCAACACTAAGGTCTTGGGTTTGAGCACATATTGTGATGTGTGCATGTGCCTAGAAGTGAATATATATATATATATATATATATATATATATATATATATCTCTTAAAATTGTAAGGTTAGTAGAATTAGTAAATAAGGAGCATTCTTACACCCATATTCATGACTCAACTGGCAGACTGAGTGGAGATACCTCTTTTCAACACTTGAGGTCTTGGTAAGGAGCATTCTTGTATAGAAAAGCTTAGCTACACAGTACTCGTAAAAAGCATTTTCTCATTTCTTTTTCTTATTTTTAAAATCTTTTGTTTTGTTTTTTTTTTCCTCTTTATGGATGTCAAAAGGCTTCTTTTTATGATTTTACTCATGTAATTTTTTACACAACGTATTCGTACCAGAGTAGATGCTTATTTCAATTCATATTACTATGTGTGGCAAAAAATTAAGTAAATCCAATACTCAAGTGGAAAATGGAGGAAATAGGGGATGGGGACTATGGTTTTAAGATTAGGACGAATCTAATGGACTTGCATAAGTAGACTCGTGCTTGATTAGACCCAATTAGGTTCATTACCATGAGTCACCCTTGTTGGGGACAAAAATACCAAGTCCGAAGACTCGGATCTGGTGCCTCGGCTTAGAAAGCACTACGTCGGATCCGAGGCACGGCGCGTCGGATCCGAGGCAGGGTCAATAACTTTATGAACCGAGACAAAAAAGTTAACTCGCCTCAGACGAAGAACCAGTAACCCGAGGATGCATCGGGCCGACCCTCTTAACAGAACTAGCCGAAGGACAGCGTGAAACCGGATTTCGTCCCGAACATTTTGGGATAAGATCCCCGATCCCGAAGCTTGCGGGATCAGACGAAGATCGCGGACGGATGCCACCCGATGTCCGTGATCCTAGGAGGAGAATCCTCTCACGATTAAACGAGATCAGGAGAAGAATCCTCCTACGATTAAACGCTCTAGCAGCTATAAAAAGGAAGCTTTCATCATCTAAAAGGTACGCACAAATTTCTCATCCAAGCTCCCTCAATACTGTAAGACCCAGATTCCTAGCCTGACTTTGGCATCGGAGGGTCCCCTGCTCTAGCCAGGGTCTCCGTTGTCTTCTTCTTGTGCAGGTGCTCGAAGGTCTACAGAGGGTCAACCAGATTTTTGCATCAACAGTTTGGCGCCGTCTGTGGGAACCGTACAAGAAAGCCATCCCATATTCCTTTGTTGCATCCCATGGTGATGACTAGAAGGACGGTCCCAGAAGAAGATCTAAATGAGATCGCGGCTACGGGGCCAACAGGTCCAGTCGCGGTCTCCGCAGTCCAAAACCTACCTGCCAACCGCCAACGAGGAGCGACCAGAACGAGCAACAATCAGCGAGGTCGGAACGATGGGCGGTTGGATCAGGAGGTCCAAGAAATCCGATCTGATATGAATATGATGAAGCAGATGTTAGAACGAATGTATCAGCGGCAAATGCAGCCACTCCCGCCTCCTCAAGGAGAAACGGCACACGTACCGACTGCAGCGGCTGATCCTCAACTTTCTGCACCACAGTCTTTTCGGCCGAGCCAACACCAAGGCATCCCTGAACCGGCCGAGCCAACTCCAGCGCAGTCGGCCAATGCATCTCTGCCCCCAACCGACCTTCGGCACGAGATAGAACGAAGAAGGCGCATCCGACCTCCCGAAGAAGGCACGGCAGAAAGTAGTGAACCGTGGAAAGCCGATATTCAAAACTTTAAAAGAGAAGTGCGGGAAGAAATGGCGAAAGAAATGGCGGATATGAAGCATAGTCGAAATATGCATCCAACCAGATACGAGGCAAAGGCGTCCCCCTTTGTGGACTCGGTAATGGCGGCTCGGTTGCCCGAGAGGTTTCGGTTACCTCAAATCACTCCCTTCACCGGCAAAACCGACCCGACGGAGCATATCGAATGCTTCAGAACATATATGGAGCTCCATGACGCCTCGGATGCAGTGATGTGTCGGGCCTTTTCTCTTACATTGACCGATGTAGCCAGACTGTGGTTCAAACAGTTGAAACCAAAGTCCATTAGTTCATTCGGCCGGTGAGCGACGCCTTCCTTACGAACTTCATCGGCGGGAAAAATAAATTGAAGCCCCCGCACATCTCGAACAACATAGTTCGAAGCGGGGAGAGCTGAAAGATTACATAAAGCGCTTCAATTTCGAGTCCCTTCGGGTTCGAAACATTCGGAAGAAACGGCTCTCAATGCGCTCATGCAAGGAGTTAAAGATAAGCCATTCTGGCATCTTTAGACAAAACTCCGCCCGATACTGCAGCGAGTTTATGGCACGGTCGGATAAGTATGCCAACGCCGAAGAAACGCGAATCTGCGTGAAACTAAAACCTCGGTCAAAGAGTTGGTCAAAAGGAAGCCGACTCGGCCGGGGAAAGAAACGCAAGGATGATCAAGCGCATAATGAGCGAAGATCGGGAAAACGACCAGGATCGCGGTTTTCCACATATACCCCCGAACAAAACTCGGGAGCGGTATTGATGGAAATCAAAAGCGAAGGTTTCGTTCAACGGCCCAATAAGCTCAAAAGCAATCCTAATCGGCGGGATAAGGATAAATCTTCATCACTATCATCGTGATCATGGGCATAACACAGTGATTGCCGTCATCTAAAAGAAGAAATCGAGTGACTCATAAGGACGGCCGACTTAAAGAGCATGTGGTTAAAGGCTGCGCGGAATCGAGGGACGCCCGACCGAGAATCGGCCGATGGAAGAAATCCGGACAATTATCGGTGGTCCGCGAGGTGGGGCGACTCAAACAATGCCGAAAAGAACCATGCAAGAAAACTTAGTCGACCCGGATGCTTGAGCTTATGGTTATAGGGCGGCACGAAAAGAGAAGAAAAGGGAAAAATATTGTCTTTCGTTCACGAGAGGAAGACGCCCGAGGTATCTATCACCCCCACGATGACGCCTTGCGATTATCACTCTGACTATCGCCAATCGGAAAGTGTTCCGGATACTCGTTGATACGGGGTCATCTGCTGACGTGTTATTTACTCAGGCGTTCAATAAAATGGGAATCGAACGATCTATGTTACGTCCAGTTCGGACCCCGCTAATCGGGTTTTCCGGGGGACAAGTATTGCCTGAAGGAATTGTCTCGCTGCCACTCACTGCCGGCAGTACCCCACATCAGAAGACGATGATGGTGGATTTCTTGGTCGTCGATCAACCTTCAGTATACAACGCCATACTCGGCCGACCCTCTCTAAGTCTCCTTCAGGCCGTGGTATCCACATACCATCTCTCACTAAAATTCCCGACCGAGTCGGGAGTAGGAGTTGTCAAAGGAGATCAGCAAGATGCAAGGCGTTGTTACATGATAGCCGTGAAAGGATCAGCCGACAAAAATCCAATCGACGTCTCAACGATTGAATCGTTGGACCCTCGGGGCGAGAGTCATGAACGAGGACAGCCGGTTGAAGACCTCATCCCAGTCCCCTTGGTCGAGACAGATGCATCAAAGACAGTACGAATTGGCTCGTCTCTACAGTCCCCCTTGAAAGACAAGCTGATAGCCACACGCTCCGTAGGTACGCCGATGTATTCGCCTGGTGCCATGACGATATGCAGGGATTGACCCATCGGTGATGACCCACCGACTCCACGTCGACCGTCATTTCGGCCGTCCGACGAAGCGGCGACCGCTCGGCCCGAACGATATGCCGTCATTGAAGAAGAAGTCGACAAACTCCGTCGGGCCAATTTCATAGAAGAAATACACTATCCGAGAATGGGTCGCGAATGTCGTCTTTGGTAAAAAGTCCAACGGGAAGTGGCGAGTCGTATCGATTATCTTGACCTAAATAAAGCTTGCCCAAAGGATAGCTTTCCGCTTCCGAGTATAGATCACTAGTAGATAGTACGGCCGGACATGAGCTTCTGAGCTTCATGGATGCGTATTCGAGATATAATCAAATTGTAATGCATCAAAATGATAAATCAAAAACTACCTTTGTCACCGACAAAGGTCTTTATTGTTACCGAGTGATGCCATTTGGTTTGAAGAATGCCGGTGCAACTTATCAAAGATTAGTTAACAAAATCTTTGCTCGGCTTATAGGTCGAACCATGGAAGTATACATCGACGACATGCTTGTCAAAAGTATACACGCGGCAGATCATGTAAATGATCTGGAAGAAATGTTTCTCATCCTACGGAAGTATCGGATGAAGTTAAATCCGAATAAATGTGCTTTCGGGGTGAGCTCCGGAAAGTTTCTCGGTTTCTTGGTTAATCAGCGAGGAATAGAAGCAAACCCTGAGAAGATAAAGGCTTTGGTCGAAATGGAATCCCCTAAAACCATTAAGGACATCCAAAGGCTGACAGGAAGGGTCGCGGCACTTAATCGGTTCCTGTCCAGAGCCACGGATAAGTGTCTCCCTTTCTTCAAGCAGTTGAAAGGACAACAAACAATGAGATGGACGGAAGAATGCGAAGCGGCATTTCAACAATTAAAATCATATCTCGGTTCTCCGCCTCTCTTATCAAAACCGGAGTCAGGCGAATCCCTGTCTTCTTGTATCTAGCGATGTATCCGAGATCTTGTGATTAGCTTAGCTCGGCTTTGATACGAGAATCCGAAGGAAAGCATTTTAGGTATATTACGTTAGCAAAGCATTGTTGCCGGCGAAACAAGATACCCAAACTTGAAAAAAGTAGCCTTGGCACTAATAACTTCCTCTCGCCGACTCAGGGCCGTATATTTCATGCCCATACTATAATCGTGATGACCGATCTACCTCTTCGCCAAGTTTTGCGAAACCGAAGCTTCCTGGCCGACTCACGAAATGGGCTATCGAGTGAGTGAGTTTGATATTCAGTACAAGCCGAAGGCGCAATCAAAGGACAAGCATTGCTGATTTTATTGTCGATGGAACCCCACCAAATGATCTCCCAGTCGATGATATGCCGACAGATGTCATCGCCCCAGCAGCGGCCGCTACGCCACCCCTACCCTGCCCAATTCCCTGGAAACTATTTGTCGACGGCTCCTCCAACTCGAAGGCAAGTGGGGCTGGGATTGTACTAGAAACCCCCGATCATACTTACATACAATATGCCTTGCGACTTGGATTCCAAGCCTCGAACAATACAGCGGAATATGAAGCATTGTTGCTCGGTCTCCGACTCGCAGCTAGCATGGGAGTCACGCATTTAAGTGTGTTCAGCGATTCTCAGTTGGTCGTTAATCAAGTGACCGGCATATACCAGACACGGAAAGACCAATTGAGAGCGTACATGGAGAAAGCAAAAGAACTTATCAACGGATTTCAACTCTGTCAGGTCACTCGGATCCCTCGTACGGAAAATGGCAAAGCCGACCTATTAGCGAAGCTCGCCTCTGCCAATGAAGATGACATACCCAGGTCCGTCCCCGTCGAATACGTCGATAAACCAAGCATAAATGAATCAATTACTATGACCGTCCATGCTATCGACTCGGAACCCTCCTGGATGGATCCAATCCGCCAATACCTTGACAAGGGGGAACTGCCTGACGATCGAGCCGAGGCCCGACGACTCAAGTTCCGAGCCTCCCGTTACACCATACTCAACGATACCCTCTATAAGAAAGGTTACCACGCTCCGCTGCTTCGGTGCCTCACACCCGGTGAGGCGAATTACGTATTACGAGAAGTCCATGAAGGAATCTGCGGAAACCACTCTGGAGGAAGGTCTCTCGCCCACAAGGTTTTACGACAGGGATACTACTGGCCCACTATTCAACACGACGCTCGCACGCTCGTCCAAAAATGCGACAAATGTCAACGATTCGCAGCAATCCCGAGACGAGCCCCCGAAGCGCTAACACCAATGACTGGTCCCTGGCCCTTTGCACAATGGGGTATTGACATCATAGGTCCACTCCCATGGGAAAAGGTCAAACCAAGTTCGCCGTGGTAGCGTGGATTATTTCACGAAATGGGCCGAGGCCGAGCCATTAGCCAAAATAACCGAGAGCGAAGATCACCGAGTTCGTCTGGAAAAACATTATCTGTCGGTTCGGAGTACCCCATACCATTATTACGGATAATGGAAGACAATTCGACAACAGGAGTTTTCGCGAAATGTGCAACAACCTCAGTATCAGAAACGTCTATTCCTCACCTCATCACCCTCAAACTAATGGGCAAGTCGAGGCGGTTAATAAGATTGTCAAGCAGCATCTTCGGACAAAGCTCGACCGAGCCAAAGGAGCGTGGGCGGAAGAGCTCCCGAAAATTCTTTGGGCCTACCGAACCACAGCCCGAACCGCCACAGGAGAAACTCCCTTTTCACTCGCTTACGGTTCGGAAGCCGTCACTCCCGTTGAAATCGGCCTGCCTTCGGCCCGAATCACTTCATTCGACGAGGATGAAAACGAAGAACTCCTCGCACTCGGACTCGACCTCCTGGACGAGCGAAGGGAAATAGCACGACTACGTACAGAAGCCCGGCAACGACAAGTGGCACGGTTCTACAATGCCCGAATTAAGATCAGACGATTTCGGATGGGAGATATGGTTCTCCGAAAAGTATTTCCGAATACTAAGGAAATTGGGTCGGGCACATTAGGACCAAACTGGGAAGGACCCTACATTGTCTCGGGTACCATCCGGCCAGGAACATACCAATTGGAAGATCTAAACGGGCAATCGCTGCCTCATCCGTGGAACGCTGAACATCTCAAGACTTACTATCCATAGCTCAATGCTCAATGTAAAGACGCTGGACTAAGCAAGACCAAAGCCGAGTCAAATAAAACTAAGTGTTTTCTTTCATTCATCAACCACATCAGAGTACAACATGTCAAAAAAAAAAGGGAGGGAGCCCCGGCTACTGTCCACTGGACGGAACGGTCCCCGAAGCATTCTCACAAATGCCGACCTCTTCCCCACCAGTGATTTCAGCAGCAGCATCCGGATTCTCAGACTCTAAGGCTCCACCCTCGATTTCCGAGAGATCGAGGTCGGGAAAAGATTTCTTTATGTCCTTAATACATTCAAGAAATCCGCTTTGAAACAAGCGATCCCTCTCATCCTCGAACTCCTCGGATTCAAGAAATGCTTGGACGGCTTGATCCCTAGCTTTCTCGGCCTCCTGAGTCTTGTTGTTGGCCTGTTGAATAAGTTCCGCCGCCTCAAGCTTAGCCCGAGCCAAGTCACTTGCACGGAAGCGTGGGGCTGCAGGATTCGCCTGTTCTCCTCTTCAGTCCTAGAAAGGAGAGCTGACATTCGAGCAACTTCGGCCCTCGCTTCATCAAGGGCTATCTTGGAAGAAGCCGCCTCAGCTTTCGCGTCTTCGGCAGCTTTCCGGGCAAGGCCCGCCTCGCCCATCAGGACGCCAACTCGTATCTCGGCGTTCTCGCGTCGCCCTTCAGCTTCCGAGAGAAGAGCCTGCAGCCGATGGGCCGAGGATAACTCTTTACAGGCCTTAACCAGACAGGGAGCAAGTTCAAAAAGCACCCTGGCTGCATGGCCAACAGTTTGGGACGAAGGAGCGTTATAGAGGCTAACGAACTCCTTTTCGCTCCCATGGGCTAAGGCCCAGGGAACCATCCCCGACACCATCTTTTGCAAGATGGACGGCCCCTCCTGGCTCGGTTCTTCCCCTCTGGAGGATGCGGTCCTCGTCTCTTCTTCCCCTCTGGAAGACGCGGCCCTTGTCTCTTCCTCCTGCCGCGGGACTTCCGCGGCAACATGTCCCAAGTCAGGTGCCGCCTGAGGTTCCAGGGTAGCGGCCTCTGTCGCTTCCACCCTCTCTTCCGAATCGGGATCCGGAATTACGACGACAGGAGGAGCAGAAGACCTCGCAGGCTCCTTCTCCTTTTGCGCTACCCTCTGTCTCTTCGGCGGCCGAGGTTCCGACAGAAGGACTGATCGCGGAGGAGCCTTCAATTTCGAAACCATCCTAAGAGGAGGACGAGCCCCGGTCATCTTTGAAGGGACTGGTTCGGAGGGGGTTGGCTCGGAGGGGGCTGCCTCAGAGGGGGCTGGCTCGGGAACAATCCGCAAATGAGGACGAGCTTCAGGCAAATCTGAAATAAAAGAAAAGAAAGAATTTCAAGTCAGGGAAAATTCAGAAGATACACAAAGGTACATTCTCAATTACCTGTGACGGCCGAGTCTAGACCTGCGAGGTGAAGACGCTCCGGCTGTAAAAGCACTTTCCAGGACCTATCTGCCGGATCAAGCTTCCTCAACTCTTTGATCCGGGCCGAAGCACCGGCACCGAGCTTTTGCCGCTTCTTGGGGATGTCTGTCAGACACAAGCTCGTCAGACTCAGTA
Source organism: Magnolia changhungtana (assembly GCA_030180095.1). NCBI lineage: Eukaryota > Viridiplantae > Streptophyta > Magnoliopsida > Magnoliales > Magnoliaceae > Magnolia > Magnolia changhungtana. Next base: position 22,106,562 of record JASAUF010000444.1, on the reverse strand, counting down.
TATTACAAAAAAAAAAAAAAAAAAAAAACATAGAAGGGCAAGAAAGGAGAGCCAGGTCACCTGCTCTTTGAAACGACCGAGGGACACGAGCCTCGTAGGACCCGGATTCAGCCGACTCCCAACGGCCACAGGCCCAAAACCAACGCTCTCTCCAGTGTTTGTTAGAAGTGGGAGGGTCAGTTATTAGGGAGCCGCCTCCGCCCCGCCAAGCAGCGAAGACGTAAAAGCCGGGATAATTCGGATTCACGCGCACTTGGTATAAATGAAGGAATTCGTCGACTGATAACGGCGGCTGTTCCATCTCAGCCCACAGTACCGCACACCCGAGTAAGTTCCTCCACCCATTCGGAACTATTTGCCCGGTGCAATCCGACTCGGGATAAAACTCCTGGACAATGGGTTGAAGGGGCGGCATGAAGCCACATTGCATCGAGACTTGGTAAATCGCGACGCCCCAGAGGAGGATGATCCGGCGGTGGCTCGGACGAGGGAGATAAGTGATAAGCGGTTCGGGGATATGATACCCGATTCGGATTGTCTAAATCCGCCTCGGTTAGAGCCAGAAGGAACCGGCCCGCTTAGGTCATCCCCGATCCTTCTCCCTCGGACTCGGCACGCGCCGACTTATCAGCAGGAACCGACTTAGAGGTTCTCTCGGCCATCACTATCTCTTCTTCTTCCTCCTCTTCTTCCTCTTCTTCCTCCATGCCCCTTGGACAATTGGGCCTTCCCGGACGGGTTATCAAAGAAGACCCACCCCGAGAAGGGTTAACAGGAGCAGGGCGCTCTGCTGGAGCTTCGGTGACCCGCTCAGAGAGAAATGCAGCATTAGCATCAATTGCCATCTCCGTTAATAAAGAAGGCGATTCCGCAACGTTCCAAAAACGTTGCGCTTCGCCTTCATCTCCGGAAACTCCTTCCTGGGGACTTTGAGAACCCCTAGTCGTCATTATCACTAAGTAAAGAGGAAGGAGAGACTCACCAGAAGGAGGGAGAAAAACGGAAATGGCGAAGAGTGCCGCAGACAGTCAGCAAAGAGGAAGGGAAGGAAAGGAAAGACCGAAGACCGGAAAAGCTCCAAAAGAAATGAAAAGCGGGAACGGCAATAGTAGTTTGAAATGCGGGGCCCTTACCCTTTTATAAGATTGCCGTACGCCGGAAGTAATTAATGAGGAAATGATTCGACGCCTGCATCGACTCCCTGGCTCGACACGTGGCGCACGTCGACTGACGACAATAACGCCCTAGCTACGTGTCCAACCCTTATTGGCAGGATGAGCGACTTGACGGTTGCGGCGCATGCGTTGTCGGCCCAATCGTCTCCTATCAAAGACAGCCCAGGATGCATTAAATGTACTTATTGCCTCGGACCGGGTCATGAACCGACTCACAACTCGTTACTCCTGAGTGTCACGTGAGACACACGGAGTAGGGGCTTACTGTTGGGGACAAAAATACCAAGTCCGAAGACTCGGATCTGGTGCCTCGGCTTAGAAAGCACTACGTCGGATCCGAGGCACGGCGCGTCGGATCCGGCAGGGTCAATAACTTTATGAACCGAGACAAAAAGTTAACTCGCCTCGGACGAAGAACCAGTAACCCGAGGATGCATCGGGCCGACCCTCTTAACAGAACTAGCCGAAGGACAGCGTGAAACCGGATTTCGTCCCGAACATTTTGGGATAAGATCCCCGATCCCGAAGCTTGCGGGATCAGACGAAGATCGCGGACGGATGCCACCCGATGTCCGTGATCCTAGGAGGAGAATCCTCTCACGATTAAACGAGATCAGGAGAAGAATCCTCCTACGATTAAACGCTCTAGCAGCTATAAAAAGGAAGCTTTCATCATCTAAAAGGTACGCACAAATTTCTCATCCAAGCTCCCTCAATACTGTAAGACCCAGATTCCTAGCCTGACTTTGGCATCGGAGGGTCCCCTGCTCTAGCCAGGGTCTCCGTTGTCTTCTTCTTGTGCAGGTGCTCGAAGGTCTACAGAGGGTCAACCAGATTTTTGCATCAACAACCCTCATGACTCATTTCAGCCCCAGTTCGGGTAAGTTTTGACTCGACACGGGGCTGAATGAGTGGGTCTAAATGGCGGAGTCTTTTTAGCCATGGTGGGAAAAGTTTCTGTCTGTTTATATGCCATCCAACCGATTCTTAAGACAGTCTCACATGGAGTAAGGGAAGATACAAATATCATCCCAACGCCAAACTTTCATGAGGCCCAAGAAGCTTTTGGTGTGGGCATCCCTCTTCCCACTATTTCCCATGGTATAGCCAACTTGACCTATGGAATTGCTTGATTTTTAGGCATGTATTCAAGCATGAGTTTGCAAAATTGATAGACAGAGTAGACGTCATGAAAGAGTATTTAACCATGGTTAGAACACTCACCTTGAGCTTTTTAGCCATTTAATCGGTTCATGGGTTTGAGTACCCATTGTGGTGAAATCCAAATGTCCCGTGAATGCGTGGCTGTGTGTGGGGTATAAATGTGTGTAAGAAAAAAGTTATTTAATTAGTTCATACAATGAGAGCTCCACATGGATGAAGGGGAAATATAAATATTAGCCTAACCAAAAACCTTCAGTAGGCCCCAAAAGGTTTTAATGATGGGCATCTTCATCCTAGTAGCTTCCTATGATGTAGCCAACTTAGTTTTAGATCTACCTGATTTTTGGGCTCACATTTGAACCACAAGTAATGGACAGAGTAGATGTCATGAAAGAGTTTGCACTTGACAAACCAAATCCAAATCAAATTAAATATACATCTAAGCATACTTGAATTAATATACACATAGAACATACCTTCAATGGAGATTGAAAGAGACAATTAGTACTCGCCCACTCTCTTCTTCTGCCCTAGTAAATGAACCATCCTTTCTACTAAGCTTTCCAAAGAGTAGAATTCTATAATGCTACTTTCCTATTCCCATTGACTTATCGCTACCTAAGTTTCATTGTCATAGATAAATCTCTCTAGGACAATACCAATAAGTTATTTAAATTAAAACAATGCTTACGTAACCACGAAAACTTCAAAAAGGTTAAACTCATCCAAGTTTAAACATTTCTTATATATACACCGTACATAGATCCATGCGACTATCAAATCTCATGCTACCACACACACATCTTTTACCTTCTATCTTGAGGCCTGATATCCTATTGTCCACTATATTTCATCCAAAAATAAATATAAATCATTGATTTTATAAAGTCACATATATAATGACTTTGAAATCAATTGTTTAATTAAAATAATTTAAAAAAGGATGACTATGTTGATCAATGACTCCCATTTCAAATATAAGGCTAAATCCACAAAAGCTTGGTTGGGAATCCCAATTCCTTTGGGAACATGATCGATCACTCAAGTCACGGTGATTCACTTAAAGGCTTACACATTAGTGAATCAAAATAACTGTTCAAATCTAAAACTTTAGGTCCTCAAAAGTCTAAAGATAAGTATAACAAATATATAGAAAGTACAAAATAATATTTGATGGTAAAATACAACTTCATTTCCTAGATTCAATTAATGTGTATACATGCACATACCTAAACATGTGCAGCATCAATGTCCTTTATTAGACACTCATCAAATACCCAGCAATCTCCCACGTAGAGCGATCCATATATCAATTTTCTCAAGTCATCATTGGTTACGAAAATGTTTTAGATATATGAAGAACTAAATAAATTAGACTCCCAAATGTATTTTACATCAAACTTGTCTTATTTAATTTTTTAAGAATATAAATACTTCAATAAAATCTCATAACTAAATTCTTTAACCTTCCAACAATTCATGCATAAATGATGTTCGCCCCCCACGAAACCATTTATTACAAGGACAAGGTCCTCCATAGACGCATGCATGCACCTGTTCAAGGGTATATCACTTAAGTTCGCCAGGGAGATGTGGGGCCCTTCATTTTGCTCTATTGATTCTAACTACTACTGCTGCTAGTGGATTCAATGATCAAATAAATGTCATGTGTACAAGCGTGCCTGAGATCGAATGGATTTGTGGTGATACACATGTAACAAATCCATACTCATATCTTGGAGCCCATATGAACTCCTTGAATTTTCAAAGAATATGAAAATGGATTTAAACCAATGGGTAAGATTATATATCAGTAATTTGGATGTATCCCCATACTTAAGACACCAACGGTTTAGATTTTTCCACTCAACTTTATTACCTGTTGAGATTCTAACCCCACAATTAAGAATGTAACATTTTTGTAGTTTTATATTTTTGAAACTACTTAGGCCCAAGGCCACAACAAAGCTACTTTTGCTAGAATGCATCACCATGTATTACGTACAATGCATCAGGACTTTAGCTTTTCCATGTGGGATCATCTTTCAACGGTCAAAATCACTTATATGATGATGGGTCTCACCGAAAGGCATATACTAAAAATAAAAAGTTTTAGATTAATATTTTCTGTTTAATTATTTTACTCTTTAAAAATAAAAATGAAAATTGGACGGTCTCCCAACCTTGAAATAACCTGTTAAGTCCTTTATTCGTCTCTCCACGTGCACTGCATGTGCCATTTCCGGTAGGGTTATTAATATAAACTATAGAAATACAGAGAGTTATTGTTTGTTGCTATCCAACTCGTACCGTCCATCCACACGGTGGCCCACTGATCTTTGTTGAGCAATCCAAACCGTTGGTCTGATGTTTTCGCACTAGGGATAAAGGACGCCTGCTAAAATATGGACGATCTGATGATCTCAACCCTTCGATCTTCAAAGATTTTTCATCCAATATGGACCATTGGTGCGTTCTCTACGGTGTATATTCATTGGCCACCAGAGAATTGGGATTCTCCAAATTTCAGTGTTATCTTTTATTCATGGTGAAGGATATCATCTCCACGGTTTGGATCATTGACCCATTGCCCCCTATTACAGGAAATCCTGTGCGTCAGCAAAAACTGAACGGCGCTGATGAGCATGATCCTGAAGTTCCTCCATGATCTGAGACTTTATTTTATAGCGGGAGTTATTTGATACTCTGGATGCGTATGACGCTTGATACGCACGCACTTAGAAATAGTAAACGTAGCATATATTAACTCAAATTAAACTGACCAAATTATGAAACCCACAATCCTTAAGTTTCGTTTCAAAACTCAGGTTGTTGGACAATCCAACCTCTAATTCCTGGATACTTGTTCCTTGAAATAAGACCATTGGATTTTTTTCTTGTTATTAACCGTCCAATTAATGTCCACCGTCTGATGGTCTGATAATTAAATAAGTGAAATTTTGGGCCATGATACAGCTGAACTGGTACACGTAGCTTGGATGGTTTAATTTGAATTAATTTCTGGATACTTGTTCCTTGAAAAAAAAAAAAAAGCCTTTACGTAATTTCCAGTGCCTGCGTATAATCCATCACTCTCTGCCAGAGTATCAAACTTTTTCTTTTCTTTTCTTTTTATTTTTTTGTTGAAGAGTCAATCGAATCCAGCTCAGACTGGGTGACGTGTAACTTCACAGCTGGTGGAATCCAACAGCATAACAGCAACCCACACCCGCTTTGGAACAGCGATTCCGTGAGACCGTGACCGTGGGGCCCACCTTCATATATGGGTTGTATATCGAAGCTGTACATCCGTTTTGACAGTTAATTCCAGGGTATGTACGCAAAACAAGCAGATCCAAATCTCAGGTGGACCATACCACTGGGAAGAGACGCCAACCATTAACAACTTCCTGGGGAATATCCACGCTGTCCATCCTTTTTTTCAGATCGTTTTAGGGCACTGGCCCGAAAATGAAGCGGATCCAAATCCCAGGTGGACCACATCACAGGAAACAGTGGTTATTAAATAACCACCATTAAAAAGTTCCTGTGGACCACAAAAGTTTTGGATCGAGCTGATGACTGTGTTTTCCATTCACGCAGTTGTGTGACACCATCAACAGATTGGATGGCAAATAAACATTACGGTGGGCCTTAGGAAATTTTTAATAGTGGGCGTTCAATCACCACTGTTTCATGTGGTGTGGTCCACATGAGATTTGGATCTCCTTCTTTTTTGGTCCTACGTCCTAGAATGAGCTTAAAAAATGAATGAACGGCGTGGATATACGACACATACTTAAAGGTGGGCCCAATGGTCACGGCCTCATCGAAGTCGGTGATTCCCCGGTCTCACCTAATACGCGTTCCACCGGCTCCTGTTACATTACACGTGATAGAGCTGTCTTCGAACCATGATTGACCATTTCGAGGGACCCACTATCGATAGAAATTAATTTGAAGAAACGCATGGATGAGTGATCCTAGCCATCTAAACATTGACCTTCAAAACAACGGTGGGAAAGAAAAACAGCTAACGACAACGGTGGGAAAGAAAAACAGCTAACGGTCAACATTGAGCATTGGAAAGTAAAGAAACGTGATGGATATGATCTTCTAATAAGTATGCTTTTCCAAACACCGTCCATCCATAACGAGCCCACTGGTTGGGGAAGCGGATTGCGTACTGAATAACTCACTACGCTAAGCGTACTGAGTAAGCTCTGTGGGTCCCACAGTCATTCATGTATTTTATCCACTCCGTCCATACATTTTATCAGATAATTTTAGGTGTATTCACAAAAAATTAAGAATATCCAAAAATCAAATGGACCACACCACCGGAAACAGTGTCAATTGAACATCTACCATTTAAAATTTTGTGGTGGCCATAGAAGTTTTAGTTCAATCTGATATTTGTGATTTCACTGCATCCATGTCTTTGTGATATTATTAACAAGTTGGATGACAAATAAACATCACTGTGGGCCATAGAAAGGTTTCAACGGTGGAAATCATTATTCCCACGATTTCTCTGATTGATGGATAATCTGACCATGTGTAATGTAGAGAGATTGCTGTACTATATTTTCTGGTTTTTCGGCTCATTCCACCGAAATCATCACCCATGATATCTTTATGAACCCCATATGGATGCCCTTTGGAGATTGATCCTGACCGTTCAATTAATGCACCACCTCTTGGATGATTCATTCGGTCAAAATTTCTCTGATTGACGTTCGTAATATCAAGTTCATTACCGATTTTTTTTTACAGTAGAAAAGAATAAACAAAGTTTGGAGCAGTAGTTAAAAGACAATGCCCATGGTAGTCAGAACAATCCAATTGCTAAGGTGGCTATCAATTGGTCGGTTGGATTGATTGACACGTTAGCCAATCTTACGAGTTATAAGTTAGGTGCCATTTACTAAATGATACGAAAAGCAGCCTGATACTAGGATGATGAGAAACATAGTTGTAAACCAGACTCGGATGGGAAATCGTCCCAGACTCACTGAGTTGACCAGGTGTGTCAAAAATATTTTGTTATTATTTTTATTATAAAATGTAATAAACACTACTAAAATGTATAACAAATTCAATCTACTATTTTTTTTTAATTTTGGGTCAGTTTTTTGCAATTATAAGGGTAAATGTCTGTAAATAAACAATGAATATCTCCTCTTATAATTGTGGGGTGGACATCATTTACATTTGGCAATGATGATTTTACTATATTGTTTTTTTTTCACTTGGAAATCCTTATAAAATATGATAGTTTTATCGCATGAAAATACAATGATTACTATTCACTTTACTTTCTTTAGAAGTTTATTTGGCTCTCGATTTATAGGCTATGAGTAATATTTAACAAAACGCCTAGAAGTGATCAGAATGGTTCATTTACTCTGCATTTTATAAAAATTGAAAAACTCATCAGGCCTTAATAAAGAGTAGATTGTGGACACAAATATTTAAATACAAATGAAATTTTCATAGAAAAATCTTAGCTATAAGTTGTCAAGTAACTTGGCCTTATAAATATTCTTTATCTTTAATTCAATTGTCTTCTAAATATTCAAACTTTGACACTATGGTAAAGTTTTTTTTTTTTCTCACACGCACACACACACCCCCATATTGCATGTGTTACACCTCCCCACTTGCGGATTGCATGCCTTAGCATTTATAATGCCAAGCTGGTGCTACAAAAACAAATCCATGTGCCACCAAGCAACAACACCAATGATTTGCCCATGTGGACCGTCCAAGCCAGCATTAAATTGGACATAATTCAAAACAGAGAATTTACTCAAAATCTCACTTCAATTAGAAATCAAAGTAAAATCAACATAATTCGCAAACTGTTGTAAATTGACAGCAAACCATTGAAAGAAGTTGGATGGGAAGTAATGAATTACACTGGCCATACGATTTAGTTTCCTTTGATTTATGTGTTTTTCAAGTATGATTTTAAGGAATTAGATAATTACCGTCCAAAGAAACACCGGAGCCACTTTTATAACAACTCACTGTGTCTAGACTTCCCATATTAAACTAAACTTCTAATTAGAAAGGTAAAACCAAAGAACTAAAATGATTTTTTTCACAGCAAAGGAGAAGCTTGTAAACTCAAATAGTTTATGTTTGAAGTACAATACCATAAAATGAATGAAATAATGGTTTGTTTTCCAAGATGGATTTCCAGGGAATCTGTCCATTTTAGCCGGTGCAGCCGAGTCTGTGTTTTTTAAACGCTGTTTTCTGAGCCGTTAAGCTCAAAGTACTGGGTCCTATTCAAAAGTAGTCCTTCGCACAGACCCAGCCCGACTGGGGTGTTTAGCCATGTGGCAATTCACTTGTTGGATTAACATGGTTCGCATCGACCATATTACTTCTACCCGGCAATCTGGAGGCACCAATCAAGTTGATACACGTCATCCAATCACGGAACTTTGACATGGTCACCACTCTGGAGCTGACCAGATTAACAAATTCGATCAGTGGATGATGACCTGCATGTACACAGGCGATGATTGGTTAGGAACCCACACTTTGGGATATGGCAATAGGTCCAATAACTTTCAGCGATCTGGGCTATGTGAGGGTCCACTCAGCAGGCTAACCTGCAGCCAGATGGTCCGTACAAGAGTGTGGGCCTCGTTTGAACAAAAGACCTAAGCGCGAGGAAGGAAAGAGGAGATTGTCATCTGTAGCCTCCTGTCCTTTGCCTTCCATCCAAGCAAGCAATTTTGCTAGGGAGGAGACGTCAAATAGCTGTCAATCGAATCAACTGCAGTATCCTCAGCAGCTCCTCCGTTTGCACAAGTGCAGCCCGTGATCGAGTCATCAAGACCGTTGATCTGATGAGGTAGCTGGGATCTTCTTGCCGGGAAATTTCCGCTGAATGTCATTTCACAGTGAGACGCATCAGATCAACCATCAGGATCATGGAAACACGGACCCTACTTGTACAAATCATTCTATACATATCCTGAGTTGAAGGTCATCTAATTCTCCCCTCTTTAAGCTCTCTTCATATCTCCACTTGTATAAGGCCAGGATTTGCGCCTACAGACGCCGGTTGGGGCCTCAATTCAGATTTCCAACGATCATGGCAGTTGCGAAGCTTGGACCCAATAGCAAATTTGATGGGAGTCGTCCCAAAATCTCGACGGATGGATGGTGGGGCTTCATGAGGTTCAAGGAAAACACGAGTGCCTCTGGCCAATTTGATTCTCTTTCACTGGGTCCGCGTCAATAGAACCCAACCCCAACTCAAAATGGTGTGACGTAAGCCTCCCCTTTGACCTAAACGAGATCACGAGCCAAGAGGTGTCCAGATCCAAAATTTAAGATCTCGACCGCTCCATCCAACCACCTGTTAATTGATAGTAGAATAGACATGCGAGGTGGGGCGGCAAATCCAGACCACCCATAGCTGAAAATCCCATCAGACTGAAGATCCTAGCCACCAGTCCCTTTGAATCTTGATCTTCGACAGTTTTCAGTATTACTACCCATTTCAAAGCCAGTATTAGTATAGCTGGTACAGTCTGTTTGCTGTGGTTCACAAGGAACATGACCCACTAAATGGACAGCCTGGATCCACAGCCCCACCTGCACCATGTCATAGAATGCAAAACCTTACTTCCGTGATTAGACTCGCTGCTAACCATCCCTCTTTTATAAGACAAAAGACACAACTCAAACATTTAAAAAGAATCCCAACAACAATCAAACTCCATTCTAACAATGCAAGCAAATCTACTCCAATGAACCAAAAACAACCAATTGAATAGAAGATGAAACACAAGATAAGAAAGAAATAGAAAGAAATAGAGAGAGAACCAACAGACCTCCTGTGTCTATAAGCCCATACAAACTCATTAAACTTACAAAGCATGAGCAGCCACCTCCCAAACAATCTCTATTTCATTCTCTCCCTCTCTCTCTCTCAAACACAAACACAAACATGATAGCCATTAATGGAGATAAAAATTTAAGCTAATCCCATGCAAAACAGCAGCTTAAGTGTGATTTTATACACTAGCAAAATCAATAAGGTGCATAGTACCCACCTCCATTTACGTGTGGCATCGGCATCGGCATCCCATAAGGCATCGGCATGGGGGGAGCCGCCGTGGTGTAGAACCCATTGCCACCTATCTTCGCCAAGCCGACCTGTCCTTGCATACCATCCCGGGCGTACTGCTGCCACAGCAGCTGCTCCTGTGTCAGCAACTGCTGCTTCTTTTCCATGTCCGCCATCTGCACGTATGGTGGTGGTGGGACGATCAGCGACGCCGCAAATGGATCCTGCCCCACCGTCTGGACGGTGCCATCAGGAGCTGGCAATGCTAAAACTGGTGTCTTGCTAGGTCCTGGCAATGCAACGCTGCTGGCACTCCCTCCTGTGTTCGCTTGGGCACTCACATGCTGTCTCACAGCGCCCTGATCATACATCCCATTCAACAACAGCGGATCGAATCCGCCTGCCAATGCTGCCTTCTGCTTATTAAGATTGCTCGCTGATTCAACCAGGGCAAGCTCCCAATCGGCTTTTCCGCTTTCAGCGGCAGGTGTCTGCCACGCCGAAGTCACTTCAGGCTCCCCATTCGATGGGAATGCTTCCCATGACCCATTTGCACCATTTGCCCCCGGCGCACCTGAGAAAAGAGCCAGAGCAAACCTATTGCCCTGATCATCAGCAGATATTGCATCGTCCCTGAGATTCAAAAGATCTGCTTCGCTCTGTTCTGGCTGCTTTACAGGCGCTGGTTTCTCCTCCCGGGGAGGCTCCTCATAATCAGATGGTGCGGGTAGTGCCTTGATGCTATTCATATCCGGCGCTGGCTCCTCATGAACCACCTCCGGTGGCGGGACCACCTCTCTCTCTGGGCTCTTTGGCCTCCTAGCCCTATCCCTCATGAACTCCTCCAGTGTCTCCAACAGTTTATCTGTGATCCTCTGCACCTCTGGATATTCAGATGATCGGGCCACACCTGTGTCCTTACACCACGCATAGAATGCCGCCAGCTCGTCGATCTGCTTGGCGGCCCGAGCATAGGCCTCAAACGCCTTAACACATTCAGGGTACTCCATGTCAAAGAAGCGATCAAGCAAAACTGCCAAGATCTCGCAGATATCAGCATAGAGCTGGAAACTCTCCTTAACAACAGGGTACAGAGCGATAAGGACCATCCGACTGCTCTTGGCCGTACCAGTGGGCCGGCACGCCAAGAACCGATCCAGCAGCAGCTGCATCTGGTTCATCCGCCCCAGCACCCGCTCCGGCTTCATGTCCCGGAGCGGGGTTATTGGCTGCTGCTGCTGCTGCGGACTCCGGTCGTTCCGCGGCGGCGGGCTCGAGTAATCCCCATAACCCGAAGGAGACCGTCCATGACCGCCGTATCCACTGCCGCTGCCATTATACGAATCGAATTCCCCATAATCCGAATGCCGCCTGCGTAACTCCCTATCGCCAGCACCGCTCCCGCTCTGCTTCTTCTCATACACCGAACACTCCAGCTTCTGATCCAGATACAGCGCATATGTGCGAACGAACGCCGAGTGGTCCCACGAATTGGAATGCGCCTCGTCGCGGAAATCCGACATATTCAGCAGCCGGGTTCCACGGCGTGTGGCGTAAAGGATCTCCTGCTGGAAGCTGGGATCGCCGTCCACCAGCAGCCGGTGGACCAGCGTCAGGGCTTTGAGGGCGACGATCCAGTCGCGCGTTTTCCCCAAACGCTTCGAGACCATGGAGACGCAGGCATTGACGTACCCCCTCGAATACGAAGTAAGGGTCAGGATCTCGCGCACGTGCCTCTCGTCGGCCGGATCGTCGTCGTGGCTGGTGGCCTTGACGATCGCGACGTCGAGATCGGGGGCCGTGTTGCTGGACACCTTTGCAATGCCGATACTCGTCTGATCCTTCACCGCTCCGATCGCCTTCCGGATCGTGCTCGGTGCCATAATTCACCCCTTTCTACTCCTTCAAACCCTCTTCCGCACAATCAGTTCCGATTTTTAGATGAATCTATCAATTTCTGCTCAGAGTCGATTCTTCAATGAATCAAAGTCTCCAGAAGTATATAAATTCAAGAGATTTCGATAGAAATGGAAAGGAGGGAGGAGAGACCGAGTACCTGAGCCGTAAGATTTCTCCGATCTATGCACGGACGGCTCCGATCTGCAGAGCGATGAGGCTCAATTCGTTGACTCTCAGCTGGATCAGAAGACCGTAGAGGAAACGGAGAGAAGGAATTTGAATAGATCTCCGCCAAAAAAGGTGGGGCAGAAAATGGGAAGGATAGATAAGAAGAGATCTGATGTTTTTCCTTCTTCTCCGGCTTTGGTTGCTTCCCTAGTTTTTCATCTTTTTTTATTTACCTTTCTATCAAATCGCGCGGAGCGGAGCCGGCAAAGATTAATATGCTTCTTTTAAATGTAAACTTCAAGTCCGGAAGCCCTTGTTGAATCTCAACCGTTGTTTCATCTTCTAGCGGATTCGTCGGTGGAGTGTCCGGAGCGTGTGCGGTATTGAAGTTTCTTTAAAAGGTCACTTTCTGTAGGCGTGGTCATTTGGTGGACTGGGAATAAATCGCGCCGATGACTCGGCCCGGTGGCACGTGCGACGCCGCATGAGAGCTGCGTTGGGCTCGTTTGCTGCATTAGGTGCGGCCCTTATCGTGGGGCCCACCTTGATGTATTTATTCTATTTTCACTCCGTCCATCCGTTTTGACCTATCATTTTGGGCATAAACACGAAAATAAAGCATATCCAATTCTCAGTTAAACCATTCCATAGGAAATGATAGTGATTTACTCTTAATGAACTAAAGAAGTTTTGGATCAAGATAATATTTGTTTTTATCTCTTCATCCCGTTTTACGTGGCCTCATCAAGGATTTGAATAGAAAACAAGCATTACGAAACCTTACGGTAAAGGTAGAGCATTCACTCATCAATATTTCTTATAACATGGTCTAAGGTTTCAATCTTCTTCATTTTTAGGCTCAAGCCCTAAAATAATCTGATAGGATAGATGGACGGCGTGGATATAGAATACATACATCAAGTGTACGCGGATTGCGTCGTACCCCGCCTATCTCTGGATCGGAACGGGTAGGGTCTCTGAGGGCAACGGTGATGCGTGGGTTTTATTCACACCGTTCACCCATTTTTCTGTATCTTTTTAGGGAATAGGCCCAAAAATGAGGCAGATAAAAGTCTCACGTGGACAACACAATGGAGATTAAACTACTACTGTCGAAAATTTATCGGAAGCCGTAGAAGTTTTGGATCGTGCTGATTTTCTTGTTTCCATTCATCAAGGTCTACGTGACCTTATGAACAGGTTGGATGGCACGTAACAATCATGGTAGGCCCGAAAAAGGTTTCAACGGTTGGTGTCACTGTCACGGCTACTTGTTGTGGTGTGGCCCACCTGAGCCTCGTATCTATTTTATTTTTTGGATCGTACACTAAAACAATATGAAAAAATGGATGGACGGTGTAGATAAAACCCATACATCACGGTGGCTCCTAAGAGCCCCTGCCCGTTCCGATCTGGAGACGGGTGGTGGTAGGACGCATTCCGCGTCCTACATCAAGTTTGACCCCAAGGTAAGGTAGTCACTGTCTTTTGTCAGGTCGGGGCCGCACCTAATCCGCTGCCCTTGTTTGAGAAAGAACACGTGGTGTGCATCTAGGCCGTTAAAAACGGAAGCGGATGGGCTAGTGTACCTCACAAAGCTGCTGTATTGACGTCAGCAAGTTATGTGGGTCTGATCATGAGGTATGTGTTATATCCAAACCGTCCATCCATTTTGCGAGCTCGTCTTAAGGCTTGAGACTAAAAATAAGACAGATCTAACTATCAAGTGGACCACACTGAAAAAACCAGTGGGGGATTGAACGTCTACCATTGAAACCCTTTTTGGGTCACGGAAGTTTTGGATCAATATGAAAATTTGTTTCCCTCTTCATTCAGTTATTTTTGACCTTATGAATAGATTGGATGTAAAATAAATTTTATGTTGGGCCCTAAAATTTGTTTAATGATGAAAATCATTATCTCCGCTGCTATTTATGGTGTGATTCAGATGATCTTTCAATACGATTATTTTTTTTTTGGATAATTCTAAAATAATCTCTAAAAATAGATGAACGGTCTAGATATGATAAATACATCACTGTAGAGCCATGTAACCTTGATCTCCGTTGAACCGTTCGTACAACTCGGAGCTCGAGGAGCGTCCGTGCTCGTCTTTGCACGCCACGTACCTACAGCAGCTATATAGCTGGTGTGAGACCCGGAAAATGTTGTTGATGAACATTGACTGAGAGTTAAATTGGTCAGATTATCTCAACCGTTGAAATAGATCAGGTGGTGATCCAAATCCAGTGGGTGAAATTGGATGGTTAACATTGTCTGATCATATCTATCAACATTTTGCCATGACTACATGTTGAGAAATATAAGATTCTATATTCTGCGGAAGATCAGTCACCACCATTTTACTAAACGCTGATACACGCACATACCCGTTGTCACTCATAAATGCGGCTCCCTGCCCCCATATGGTGTTTCACGGAATCTCCTGAATTAGTGACCGTGAGAAATCCCCACCGTTAACGCATGGATAAAAGAACGGACGGATCCGCGGAAGTCATTTGCATGTGTTCAGCCATTGAACAAGGGTATCGAGAATCGATCAAACCGTTGAAATCTAGGCCCTATAACTGAAAAACATAAAAAAGCAAATGATCCTAACCGTCCAATTAGTGGCTGATAAATGGATGGTTTAAACATAAATTCGAAGGATATATGCTTATCATTTGGAGTATAGTGCACCCAATCAATTTACGTTTGGGCTTATACCCTATCTACCGTGCGACCCACGAGTTGATCGGTTTGATTGAGGGGCATGCACTCCAAGCCATTGCTTCTCCGGCTTTAGATGGTCCACAATCCAAAATGATACATCTGCCCCCAATCAACCGACGTAATGACTAATGAATCATACTCCCCAAAAAAGTACAGATTGTACCTCAAGCGCAAAGTCATGCAAATGGGGGCTATGGTTCAGTGATCTATACCGTTGATCTGATGGTAGCTGCCATGGATAGTAATCATCTCCAAGAAAACTCCCCCACCCCATGGGGGAGTACTGTTGGAGCGTATCTAGGTGGATCCGGGCACATCAACGGTCTGGATAATTTGGAAAGATGGACCATCGAAATTCAGAATTTCTAACCGTCTATTTAGGATCATCGGTTCAATGCGAGCTATGTTCCATCAGCGATGTGTCCCGGCCTCTACACTTTAATAACTGTGACAAACTCACACCACAATCGCACTTTCCTTTTTATATAAATATTGGGACGATCAAAAGTTCCAGCGCGATGGAAATCGTGTAGATCCTGATGCACCAAGTCCATAAGAATGAAAAATATTTTCAGCGATCCTGACCGTGGATTCGATGAGCCTGACATTGGATAGAGGAAACCCAAAATTCTTCCAAATTTGGAAGTCTCAACCATCCAATCTTTAGCCTTCTTTCTACACCATTGATGGATTCTTTTTTTCTTTTTAGACATCCTGCCGTAGGTCACCCTGATGAAAATGGTGAGGATCGCGAAACCTGGGAGATTAGAGGGTATCAACCCATCGACAGTGGGGCCGCCCATAATATCAAGGGTCTGGATGTAAAGATTGGGTGCATCATGACACTACATATCCTAATGCATCAAGATTCAAGACCGTATAACTCTCAACAAATCAACATAGACGGCTCATCTCCTGAAATGGACCCTGGCCCCGCTAACGCGACTTCCACGGCAGGTTAATCAAAATAGAAATGCAACAGGACAAACCTACGGTATCGTCGCTCTTGATCCCGGTTAGATATCAACCTCAGCTCGATACACGTGGCACAAGATCCTGATAGCTCCAAAGCTGGTCCCGCCAGACGGGAGCGGATTAGGTACGGGACGGCCCGGTCTCACACGACACGGTGCGGCCTTGACAGCGTGGATCACCTTGATGTATGTACTGTATATCCACGCCGTTCATCGGGTTTTCCAGCTCATTTTAGTGCATGATCCGAAAAATATTGCGTATCTAAGTCTCACGTGGACCACACCATAGGAAACAGTGGTGATTGAAGACCCTCCATTAAAAAATCCTAGGGCCCACCGTAATTATTATTTTCCATCCAACATGTTGATCAGATCACACAGACCTGTATGAAGGGAAGAAAACAAATACCCGCTTGATCCAAAACTCTTGTGGCAGATAAGAAGTTTTTAATGGTCTCTCACCATTGTTTCATGTGGTGTGGTCCATTTGAGATTTATATCTCTTTTATTTTTGGAATCATAATCTAAAATGATCTGCGAAAACAGATGAACAGAATAGATATAGAATAAAGATATCAACATGGGCCCCACTGTCAGGGCCGCACCGTGGTGGGTGATGCCGGGGCCGCACCTAATCCTCTACCACCACAGACAATGTTCACCGGCAAATCCTGTCGGACCATCCTAGCCCACCGACCTAAGATAAAATATTGAGGGCAAAAGTGTCCTGTAGTGTTCCAGGGTGGGGGTTTTAGCCGGATTGCATCTTAGACGATGATCTGAACCGTTAATATTTCCATTACAGCCCTATAGAAGCTACCTCGTTATAATCATGCTTCATTGATGATCTCAACCTTGGCTCTTCGAATTTGAATATAAGCCATTCAAACTTTACTTTCAATGTTCCAAATTCATCTACATACATAATCCACCGTTCAACAAATGTTTCTTCGGATGACCCATGTAAAATGGAATGAAGAATATGAATGGCTCAGATCATCAGTTAAGATTAAAAATTTTTAAAAAATTTTTTTAAAAAAAAAAAAAAACCAACCCCGTATCGTACGTTCTGCACGGTACCCTATCAAAACCCCTCTCGTATTAAACTATAGTCTATAGATGAATTATTCTATCGTCCACCCAAGGGCATGCGCATCACACTCGGATTTTTACGGTTTGTAGGAGTCGCTCCAAGCGCTCAGTGATCCATGTCCCACTGGTCTGACTGGGACCCACTGCAGATGGACCACGGTGAAAAAATTCTCACAGAAAGAAAGATCCGAACCACCAATCATGGGCCTGTTTAGCCGAACGTGGGCGATTGTTATCTTTCTGTTGTTGCTGGTCTATTCAACTTATCAAGGAGACTGTTGAAACCATTTCCTCCATTATCTTCATAAGTGGGACCCACCAAACGAGTGGATTGGCCTACTTCCACGTCAGATGATAAACATGGTGGGGGCCCATCTATTAAGTGGCTCGGATGTCTTGCACGCATCACGCGTTGGCCTAAGGTGATTTTGCTATTCATTGAGGTGCATTTGACGTTCGTTTCTGTTGGCACATAAGATATAGAAGAGGCAATTCAGGCACGTACCAGCACGGCACACGTGCAGGATCTGTGCCACTAATCAGGTGAGGGGAACTAGCAAGCCCTAGCCCAAAAAGTGGGGTTGACCAACCCATCAGGTGGACCACACATGATCACGGTCTATATTGAATATGTTTAGCCCACGTGGGGGACAGACCGACCTTGTTTTGGGCCGGGCAGTGACAACCACCTGATGTGTGGCATGGATCCCGCACACGGGCAACAATGGCACACGTGCCACGTGTACTACGCGAATCACCAAAACATTTCACTTGAAAAAAGAAAGGAGAAGAACATAATGGAAAGCAGGTTTGAAGAGAAAGTTTTGTCCGGCATTGCACACCGAGTGGTTTACCAACAAACACACCAATCTCCGTTAGTGGGTCCCAAGGCATTTCAGAAAGAGGTTTGCTCCAATACATCCCCATGTATTGTAATGTGATATACTGCGACTTTAGCCTTTGAATTTGGATTGTCTTCCAATGATCCAAACCATACATATGATCAGCATCGACTTGTACGGTGGATAGACGATAAATAAAGTCTTTAAATTGAATATTTCAAACATTCAAAATTTAAGTCTTTTGCTTTGAAGATGGACGGTCAAGTTGGTCAATTTGAAAGAGAGTGAGAGAGAGAGAAGGTTCTTGACATGTAAAGTGATGGAAGAGGGGATTTCTGCCTCCCCAGGGCCATCCATCCATCAGGTGGGTCCCGCCATGAACATGGCCAAAAAATAGTTCGGTCCACCCATCATCTAGGCCATAAATGGATGTTCAATATTTGATCGATCATTGACCTTTTCTCTAAATACCATCCATCAGGTGGGTCCCACTGTTAACATGCAAAAGAATAGTTCAGTCCAGGATATTTTCAAAATATAAAATAATTTGAGGTGTTTTTAATTTTCCCACTAAAGTTTTTAAACGTTAAAAAGTTTACTTTATTAAAATGATTTTTTATGTAAAAAGAGTTGTTTATGGTAGTAGCTAGAGGAGAAGGAAATAGATTTGTATTCTAAGTAAGAAACAACGTAACAATGGTACCATTTGCAAATCCACATCAGAGAGCTTTTAGAGCCTTGGAATTTCTCAATCTTGAATTTTTACCACACCTACCTTAGCCCAAGGTCTAGTCAAGGTTCAAATTGTAACTTGAACCTATGGCTCAATAAAACAGAGAAGGAAGGTTCCATCAACAAATGACTCTACATTGACCGTTATATGACATGGCACCCATGTGGCATTTATGTGTAGAGTTAGTGGTTGTTTGAAAAGGTAATGTAACAGGGTATTCACCAAGTTGGTTTTGTTCATTGTAATTAAATTACAATAATATCCATAATTCAAATCAAAAGATATACAAGTGTCTCTTCCCAACCTATAGAGACAGGCCTCTCCCACCAACTATTCAAATTCTATATATAAGAGATTTGATAGAAGAACCACAAAGAACAAGAAAATATCTCTCAATACTCTCATAATCTCTCCCTCAATACTGTCCTTCTTTTTGTTTTTTTAGATTATTTTTTAAAGGTATTTGGGTTGTAAGATACTAGTACATCTATTGTATAACAACAATCTTAAAGACTTGGATTGAATTATGCTAAAGGACGGTGCATTATGTGATTCAAGTTAAGCAATTTCTGCCTCCTCCCTTTTTATTTCTAAGAGTTCTCCAACCCATAGCTCAGTGGTAGACAGAGTGTGCGTTTCAATTGAGGCCATGAGTTTGAGTACCCATGTGGGGTGTGTATTTTAAAATAATAATAATAATAATAATATAATGCACTTATGATCTAGACCATACATAAATGTTCAATATTTGATTGATCGTTAACCTTTTTTTTTTCTAACCATCCTTTTTTTTTTCCTTCATGCATGCCACCCATCCAAATGTGCCTAATGGTTTGATTTAATAACTTCCATGCCAGGTTATATTCATCCCCCCCCTCCCCCCCCCCCCCCCCCCGAAGAATGACTTGGATCTCTCACACAATTGCTGCAAACTGCCTCTTCAATTTCCCTGCATGAATACTGCCTTATCACCTGCCAATGCTGTCATGTTTGAGGGGAACACCAAATCAGCAGCCAGTAAGTTTTCACGTTAAAAGCTGAAACGAATCCCAGACAAAAACACAGGATAAAAGGAATCAACATTGAACTTTATTTCCTTGAGTTTCCAAGCTTGCAATATGAACCATCAATACCAAAAAGTGTAAGTTTTGCATTATAGCAATCTGGATTTCTGGAATCCAAAAAAGTTTTTCTGAGGCCACTGATGTGAACATGGCATCCAATCCGTTTATAATGTGTGCCATCTCCTGTTCCCCCTGATTCCAAAAATGAGGCTGATTGAAAACTCAGGTGGGCCACTCCAGAGGGAACAGTTGGGATGCCCCCCGCTAAAACCTTCCAGATTATATCTGGGACCCATCTTTTTATACACCATTTAATCCATTCAGAAGATGGATCTGACCAGATGCATGGACACCCAAAAATCAGACCATTCCAAAAGTCAGGTGGGCCACACTAGAGGGAATAGTTTGAAATATTTAACCGTTGGGTTAGATTTGGAATCCTTGGATTTTGTAACCTAGATTTTTGAAAGGAAACAAAAGTGTCTTAAAATCTGGATCTGAACTCCAGCAGAGTTTTAAATCCAAGCAAAAAAGAAGATGCCAAACGTGAGAATTGGGATCTTTTGGATTTGGAATCCAAATCCAGGTTACCAAACGACTCCTTTTATACAAGTCCTTCAGGGTTGGGCCGAGAACAATGGGACATAGAAAGGATTGGGATGCCATTTTCACATCGGTGGAAGGAAAAGGTTTGGATGGATTAGATGCCATTTTCACATCAGTGAACATGTTCGATACCATGGCCGGGTTAGACGGGCCAGTGGGAACAATGGGAAGTGTCAGGCATGGGACAGCCATGGCATCCAACGATGGGATGGATTGGATGCCATGGACGTCCCATCATTCTCGGCCTAACTCTTGTAACAACCTCCATTCCATGGCTATAATGTGTTAGGCAAAGAACAATGGGACGTCGACACTGCTTTTCTGTAGAAAATACAAGTTTTAAATGTTAAGAATTGAAGGGAAATGCCAAACACAAAATGCTGGGCTTATTTTAAAGAAAGAATCAAGAGAAAGAAGCAGAATCAAAATCACCAAAGCTGTGGAATCCTTGGTTTAAAAACTTAAAAATCTCAACTCAACTCAATGTGGAATCCATAGTTTAAAAACTAAAAAAACTCAACTCGATGTCTAGTCAGGTTGGGTTCACTCGAACACTCAAACAAGTCTTTACTCGACTCCACTCAATATTTCAAAATAGTTATGTGCAGATTAAAAATATAAAAACTAATGGATGCAAACACATGGTGCTTGGCTTCTTGGTTAGAGATGCTTGTTCTCGATGCTATAGGTCTTGGGTTTGGAACCTCTAACCCGTTTTGAGTTGGGTCGACCAAGTCAGAGAGTTCACTCGACGAGTCAGGCTGAGGCAAGACCTATGATATGGATCCTTCAGAAAACTGGAGTATCTGAAGTGCGTCTGGGTAAATGAATATGGAACGGATTCAACACTAAAGTTTGTTGTCATTAACAATGAAGACCTCCAAGTTTCTTGTCATTTTTCTGATGCCCAGTTAGAGCATCGCGACAGTCTCCTACACTGCAATTGGACCCAAGAAAAGGAGTCCTCAGAATCTTCAACCCAACAGGTGGCTACTAAAACAACGATAAGCAACAAAAATAGTTAAGAATCAGAAGAAAAATCGATCGATAGGATTGTTAGATAGGCTTGATTTTCAAAACATTAGACATTTATCAGGGCCCAATAGATGGACAGAGTGGATTCTTAATTCATCCTGCTGCCATGTCCGCTGCACATCGTGCGGTTCCCTACAAGTTCAACTGAAACAAACTATGCGGATCTAAGGCTTTGATCTCATTAACAATGAAGGAAGACCTTCAAGGTTCTTCTCATTTTCCTGATGCCCAGACTAGTGCATTTTGACAGTCCCTGAATGGGAGTCCCCAGAAGATTCAACCCAACCAAAATAGCCCACATTTCCACCTCGTCAATGTGTTTTGAAATGTTATGAAGAACCTACTTTCCTGTGTTGATGTAACCTAACATTCATGTATGCAATGTATCTGTAAGGATTGAAGTTTGATGCAGAATCGGGTCTGTTCAAATGAAAATTTGCTCTATAGAAGAATGCATGTCAGTGTTTTAACACTAAAAATACCTCAAAAGTATGCGGCAGATAGATTCCTAAATCATAGAGAAGAGTATAGTGGTTTAGGCCTACATAACAAATTACAGTTATGAGCATAAAATCATTATCATCTAAGCCTTATCCCAACTAATTGGGGTTGGCTACATGAATCCTTCTCCGCCATTCCATTCTATCAAGGGCCATAACTTCAGTTAGACCATGGGACATCAAGTCTTTTCTTACTGATTAAGGGAAATTTTGGGGTTACTCCCTCTCTCTTCTTATTTATAGAAATTAAATTAATACGATAGTCCTAGAGACTACAATACAAATGTACCTACGCTAACACGCCCTCAAGCTGGAGCATAGATATTGACCATGCCTAACTTGAAAACAATTTTATACAATCAAGTTCTAGAAATTGCTTTCATAAAGACATCAGCAACAGATATTTGAGGAGAGATGTGGGGTGCAAATAACGCCTGAAGTGAGCTTTCCCCAACAAAGTGACAATCTACTTCCATGTGCTTTGTTCGCTCATGAAAAACTGTATTGGAAGCAATATGGATGGTAGCCTGATTGTCGCAAAACCACAGAACTGGGGCCGATATGCCAAATCCAAGGTCAAAGAGGAGAATGCGACCAAATAATCCCTCTAATTCCATGTCCCACTGACTAGTACTCAGCTTCATTGGAGGAATGGGCGACCATGGAGTACTTGCTTTTCCAGGAGATAAGATTGCCACCCGCAAATGTACAGAAACCCAACGTTGAGTGTCAACCATCAGATGAACTGGCCCAATCAGCATCACAATAGGCACGGATGTCAAGATGACCATAAATAGCATAAAGGATACCCCTTCTCAATGCAGACTTAATGTACGAGAGAATGTGAACCACGGCATCAAGGTGGTGGGAGCATGAATTCTTGATGAACTGATTGACCACACTGTCAGCACAAACAATGACAGGTTGAGTCATAGAGAGACATAGTAATTTGCCCGCCAAATGTCGACATTGCTCAGGGTCCAAAAGGTACTTAGAATGCATTGTGAACAATTTATGATTAACTTCAATAGGAGATTGCAGATCGAGAGTCAATTAAACCAGTGATTCGCAAGAGGTCAAGCGCACATTGAAGTTGAGAAATGAAAATGCATTTCGACGAGCAGGCAACCTCAATGCTAAGGAAATAACAAAGAGGTCATACATCTTTGATTTCAAAATTCCATGCTAAAAATGACTTTACCCAAAAAAAATGTCCCCCTCATCATTTCCTGTGAGAAGTATATCATCCACATATGCTGCAAGGATGGTAGTAGAGACACCTGGCTGTTTAACAAAACAGAATGATCAGAGCAACACCACCGGAAGCCAATCTGGAGCACAGCATTGTTGAACTACTTGAACCAAGCTTGAGCCAACTACTTGAGGCCATAGAAGGTTTTCTTTATATGGCACACCTTCCCAGGAGAATCCTGGTCTCAAAAACCAGGAAGACAAACATAGATTTCTTCATGAAGAATTCCATGAAGAAACGCATTTTTGACATCCAACTGATAAAGTAGCAAGTGATGATTAGGCGATTAGCTGCAATAAACAGAAGAACTTGCACCAAATTAAGCTTCACAACTGGAGAAAATGTGTCATGATAATCGACATGAAACTGTTATGTCAATCCCTTAGCAACCAAGCATGCTTTATAGCGAGCAACAAAACCATCCGGGTTATACTTGATAGTGTAAACCCACTAGCACCCAACAACAAGATGACCATCATGAAGATCGGCCAACTACTAGGTGTGTTGCTTTTCCAGGGCTGCCATCTCCTCAACCATAGCAACTTTCCACTGGGGGTCCTTTAGCACATCTAACCAACACTTGGATAGGCCACTAACCAAAATCCAGATTGATTGGTTGTCCCTTGGACAGCCAAAAGGAGCCATCCAAACGAAGGTGTACACAAACTGAATCTGAGGAAGCGTCTTGGAGAACTGGTAGGGCTGGATTTGGAGAACTAATCAGAGACTGTATAGGATGGATTTTAAAGGTGTAGTATGGGGTATGGGCCAATCAAAGAAGCGAATTCTGATAAAGCTGAAGCCACTGCTCCTGGAATCCACACTTTTGAATTCTTTCCTTCTGGCATTTTGACTATCAAACTTAACTCTGCACATATTATTTGATGGGTGTTGAAAAAGGAATGCCGACGGTAATTAGCGAATATAATGGAGGATATTTCTGAACTTCGCTCATAAGAAATCTCCACCCAAAATGTGCATTGGAAATCAAAGGCAGAGGCTGATGCTTTTGCAAGCAGGGAATTCTTAGAAAAAGACAACGACTGTTGGTCATTCAATTCCCCTAGAGTTGAGAGATTCTTCCTTGTTCTGTTTCCACTTTTCATTTCTCAGGGCTTTTCGAAAGACTTAACCTCTTAAATCAACTTGCAGTTTCACCTACATCCATGAGAATATGACAAAACACATTAAATCCAAATGCCATTGATGTCAGGCATGGTAATATGCATGAGCATGATTAAGAAACTGTGTAGACATTGAAATGGTAGAGACTCCAAGGAGTTTCAGAATTACAGAACTGCTGTGACTGGGTTGATCAGAATCCATGTATCCACTGATAGAAAGAAGTGGATTTTGATATATTCAACTCAACCTGGTTAAGATCAGAGGCCATGTGTGTCATTTTTAGATAAGGAATTTGTTTGAAACTGGGTAATAATAATGAGCATGATTAAGAAGCAATGTAGGCATGGTCCAAAAACAATGGACATGTTAGCCAACACACAAAGGACAAATGCAAGATATGGAAAAAATTGGCATGTTACCCAAAATGGATTTAGCTAAGGTGATCGCCTAGAGACATATACCTGCTTCTCATGGCCAACAATTTTCGGATCCTTACTCTTGCACGGGTGGTATACTCCTGGGAGTTTCAACACCCGGTCAAGGGTTCGAGCATCCATAGGTGGTCAAATCCCACTAGGTGTGAGTGTGTGGGGGTGTGTGTGCGTGTGTAAAAAAAATTTTAAAAAAAATTTCTAAAAGGCCAACAATTTTCTTTCAACTATCTCCACCACAATGTCCTACAAACGTTTAGCTGGCTTACCAACAAGAAGACCAAGGAAAGTAGGTGGAAGTTTACCTGCCTTACATCCAAACAAGAGGCTGGATCATTCATCATATCCCATCTGCCACACTCCTACCAGTTTACATTTATGCAAATTGTGCTTTTGACATGATGATGCTTCATAAAATGACATCACAACATCTTTCATAAAGAGTTAATTAGGGACTGATCCACATCGTGAAACAAGACAATATCATTGACAAGTCAAAGGTGAGAAACATGAAAATTTGCACTTTTCACCTTGAAGTCTTGTTAACCCCTCTCCTACTTCAACAAGCATACTACTTGCTACAATCACCACAGTGAAATGGGCATAAAGGATCCCCCGGATGAAAACCCCCCAATACTTTAAAAAAAAAAAAAAAAAATCTATCTGAACTAACACATTCCACCATCCACTTCATCCAACTCTCTTCAACATGTAGTCCAGTCAACGGGGTCATAGGCTTTTTTGATGTCCAACTTGCAAACAATTCCAAGCCTTCCCTCTCCATACCTAGACTGGATGCATTCATAAACTATTAGAGCTCCATCAAGGATTTGCCTCCCACAAATGGAAGCCCTAAGACTCCAAAATTACACTCGTAATGACCTTTCTAAGCCTTGTAGGAAGGATCCTGCCCAGAATTTCATAGGGACTCTCAATGAGACCAATAACCACCTTCAGCACCCCCACAATAAATGATGCTCCAAAATCTTTACAAAGCTTCTCTCTTTCATAGAATGCAAAATAAAGTCCAGTAAAGATCCACCTCCGCCGGGAAACTTAAAAGAAAGTAACTAGAAACCCATTTGGACCAACCGCTTTATCGCTTCCTAATTTTGAAATTGTTTACTTCACCTCTTCCTCCCCAATCAGTCTCTCCAGATCATCCACCACTTCCCAGCAATCTGTTCAAACTGCAAATTGTCGAGATTAGACATGCCCCCATTATCACCTTAAGCAAGTTCATATATAAATTAACAATGAAGGCACAAATATCAGAATGGTCTTCATCCTTTCACCCTCCACCAAGTTATGGATCCAGTTACAATTTCTAAGAGCATCAGCAATTCCATGGATGAACTTGGACCCAACTCAAATACTGAGGGTTGGATTTGAGGCCAAAATACAAACTTGATTATTCAATGGGTTTCGTCCAAATTGGCACACGCGAAGCTTTTAGGGGTAGCAAACCACTATGAATATAGTAGACCCATATTAGTACAGAATACCAGGAATATATATATATATATATATATATATATATATATATATATATATATATATATAGGAAAAAAAAAAAAAAAAAAAAAACAGATAATCAATCCATCATCGCCATAGCCTCCCAACTATTTGAGGTTGGTGTGACAGATGGGGCACAACAATTCTTAAAAATGGCGTGCCCTTGGTAAATATAAAGTAAGCCACAAGTCACATTTGAACAAGACAATTAAGATCCATTGTGTCGAAAGCAACACAATAAGCAGAGAAGATCAAACTAGAAAGAAATATTCTCTTCTTGAAAAAAAAAAAATTTTACTTCAATGATCCATGACTTCAACAGATTTCAGACATATAATGCATTTCCCACTGTTAAGAAGAATCAATGAACTAAAAAGAGAAACTTCCATTGCCAGTTTGTAATTCATTAGAATTTCTGATTGCTGAAGGCAGCTGTCTGTCAGTTCTTGTTCTTTAATTCAATGGTTATAGTCGATGCGGGTTTATCATTCATTCAGAAATCTCTGGTCATTGAAAACAACTCTGGCAGTAAGAACTCAAAAATTGTTTCCTCATAATTTGGAGGACAGGAATAGAAGTGAAGTTGCATTGATAATGCTATCATGATAATATCTTAGAAACATTGCCGCAACACTCATGCAATAAGAGGTGTTTCAAAGATTATTTCGTGGTTAATGAAACTCTTTTTTCTCATAAACAAATTACCATAAGTAAATAATAATAACCAAATGATCATCGAGAGCTCCCAGAACCATAAATTAAAATAGCTAACAGAAACAACTATCTTTAGTAATCAATTGAACATGGTAAACCAACAAAGGTATGGTTGATCATTGATGACTTACAGCATCTGGCCTTCTGGTGACTTCCAACAACTGACCATCAGTTTGATGTCCTTCTCTAGTGCAACGGAAGAACTTTTATGCAGTGTTCCATCTGACAGTTTGGCTCTCTCTCCTCATCCAGCTTTGCTTCCATGGAAGCTCCCTTGTCTCTTCCAACAAAACTGTTTACTGACCCAACTTTTGATTTGTCTTCAGAAGTACTGGCAGGAGCCTCAGAAACCTTGTTGTAATCATCATCAGATTCAACTCTTAGCTTCCGCTTGCTATCACCATTCTCCTTGTCAGTTGCAGATGGAGCAGAGACATTACACTGCAAGTTTGCAACTCCTAAGAAGCTTTAGCTGAATTATCAGTGACCTTCACTCTCTTGGAAGGCCTACTGTCCAGCACATCTGAATCTTTAACAGGTTTCAGTTTCTCTTTTATCTTCAAATTGGCTGACACCTGACAGGAACTTTACTAACCTTATTAATGCAGAAGCATTTTCACACGGGGCTCGAGTGGGGTAGCCTGTGGGATGCAGGGACACACTCGGGGTGAGCGGCCCGTGTGAGGCGGGTGGTTCGTGTGAAACGGTACCTATGTGATTTGGGGACCCACGAGGGAGGTTTGGCCGAGGTCCTAACCTATGAGATGTGGGGCCTAGGCTATGAGGTAAATGGATTGATTCGTCATGCTCTAACAGTTCGAGCTTTTAGAGCAAGTGATTAATTGTCCTGCATCACTTACCCTTGTCCTTATCAGAATTATCTTTTATTTCTTGCTATGCTTTTGTCATCTGAAAATGGCTCTCAAAAGTGCCTTCCAGAATTCACGAAAAATTAGGCAATTCCATTACTCAAGCAAGCTGCACCACACATTTTTGTGGTTTTACACACCTGAGTTCCGGATGCGGCTGATTTTGGGGGCATCCCATTTTCTGGAGGGGGCACTTCTAGTGCACAGTTAGGATGTCAGGCACACATCATAGTGGGCCCCACCCAACTCAAATAGCATAGTCAATACTACTGGATAAAAAGTCTGAAGCTAAAATCCATTGACCAAGTTCAAGAGAAAGGAAGGCACAAACAGAAAACCCAGCAATTTTCAATTGTTAAATCAGCAATGTGCAATTTTCCCAACAGGAATCATCTGACCATTTTACAATCCTGTCACACATGAGATATGTCATGGGGGGTTGGGGGGGTTCCAGGTTTCAAAAAAGGAGCATGGGGTTTGGCAGTGCAGAAAGAGATTAGTAAAGCCGGAAAATGTTATGATGGGGGCAGTAGGAACATAGCGCATAGAATTGGGAAGAAGCTTGGAGAGAGTATCCAATTCCGAGTAGGAAAGGGAAATAGAATACAGTTTTGGAAAGATGAATCGCTTCTTATCACCCCTCGAATCATCGTGGTGGGCATTATTTGAACTAGCCAGTGATAAGGAGGCAAAGATCCAAGATTGCTTTGAGAGGGTTGGGGGAGTAGTAGTATGGAATATCAGGATGAGGAAAATCCTAGATAATGTGGAATCAGAGTTGCTCTCTAATCTCCTTAGGAAGCTAAATGATGTACATTTCGAATGATGGTAAGAAGGCATGGAAGTGGACGACAAATGGTAAATTCTGCATGAAGCCATTCTTCTTGGTGCTAACTGCAAGGAAAGAGCATCACCGCCATGTGCAAAAGTCTGGAAAGCGTCGATCCCACCATGGGTGAAAGTTTTGGCTCGGGTTGCCATATCCAACAAGATACTCAAACCAGATAATCTGAAGTGGAAGATGGACTTTCCGAAAATTTGCATCATGTGGAGTGAAGTTGAATCCATAAATCATCTCTTCTTCCATTGTGTAACAGCTAGAGGTATGTGGGCTTTCATTCTATCCTGTTTGGGTGTCACATGGTCTCTCGATAATTGAATTGACGATGCATTGGTGTAATGGTCTGGAGGACCGTTCAAGGACCAGAAGGAATCTATTTGTTTTTTTTTTTTTTAATTGGGATTCCATGGGGCCTGTGGTTGGAGAGGAATGCAAGAATCATTGAAGAAAAAAATTCAACGTCAGAAGCTATAAAGAGAGGGAGTATCCACATCATTGTCGGGTGGTTTCTTGCAAAACCGGAGTTTCCTGGAATGTCAAAGGCAGATTTATGGGGGGATTGGAGCAAGTCTGCAGCCTATATGAGGACAGACTTTTTCTGATATCTAAGCTTTTTGCTTCTCTATTGATAGGTTCTGGGTCTGAAGTCTTTGCTATTTTTTTAAGCTCATTAGAGATATATGTAAAGGTGGGCCTGTTATCTGAGTGACAAGAGGGTCACTATGTTTTAGGTCCACACCTATTATATTTTTCATAAGTACCATATAAAGCTCTTTAGTTCAATGAATATAATTGTCAATTCAGAGAGAGAGAGAGAGAGAGAGAGAGAGAGAGAATCTTTGGCGCATTTATAAAGCTGCTATATTTGCATTGAGTGGAATTGCTATTGGCTCAATATGTCCATCATCCCCATTTCTTCTGTTTGAAGAAAGGAGCTCACTAGTTTGGAGCCGGTTTTGCCAAACTCCACATCTCTGCTCCCTTCAATCCATAATCAAGCTTCAGCACTTTCAAATGGACCGCTGATTGCAATTTAAAGCCAATGCCATTTGAATGGGCCAATTACAGCTACCCATTGTGCCCTTTCCAAAACAGTGTGTTATTATGTTATTCCATAATCCAAGTCAATTGTTCAAGTTTCAGTTGCCTGATCTGCAACCATTTGAACTTGAACCTCGCAGTTGAAATGAAGAAACAATTGGTAGAGTTTGCACCATGTTAGATATTTTAGTTGCTAATAGTTCGGATGTCAAATCTAACAAGGGAAACAGAATACTCCCAAAGGAAGCAGCATTTTGCAATTCTATCCACATATACCACAAGTATCTAGTCTTATCACTAGAAGAGGCCTGGGTGAAATGAGGGAGTCAGATACACAATGAACATTTCAGTTGCATGCTTTAGCTTTCCACTTTCCCACCAAACGTTTTCGTCCGAGAGACAATCTCAACCTTGCAGGTCTTTTGCCTTCTTCCTCGCTTTCTTCACTGTCAGACACAATCACAGTTGCAGGGACATTTGGGACTCGTTCCTGTTGCTTGAAGGCAGCATTCGCAAGTTTTCCAGCGCAGTCTTGAAGAGAATGTGGTTGCTCATCACAGTTACTGGCCAGCAACAATGGCAGGGACTTCAATGAATCTGCAAGATGATTTGCAGGGACATCAGAAACCCGTTCCTGCAGCTTGATGACAGCATTCACAGGTTTTCCGGTGGAGTCTTGAAGAGAATGTGGTTGTTCATCACAATTACCAGCCTGTGACAATGGCAGGGACATCAATGAATCTCCAAAATGCCTTGCAGGGACGTCTGAAACTTGTGCTTGTTGATTGATAATGGCATTCACAGGTTTTCCAGGACTGTGAAGAGAATGTGGTTGTTCAACACAGCTACCAGCCTGCAACAATGGCAGGGACTTCACTGAATCTGCAAAATGTCTTTGGGAGTGCGAGAGTGACAAACGCCGAACTGGCCCCGCGTTCTCCTTGTTATCATTTTGGATGGCATCCTCTTTGTTATCACTGTTCTTCCTCTTTAGTGGTACTGATGTTTCCAGTGACAACTTTCCACTGATACCACACAGTTTCTTTCGACTACTCTCGCACTTGTCGATGGCACTTTTGAACCCAGGTTCCACTCCCTCAACTTCCATCTGAGGTTGCAGAAGAAAGAGAACTAAAACATTAAGCATATGCTTTTTGGAAGGAGAAGGAAAGACGAGCATCGCTGCTCAACAAATGTTAAGGTGATTCATGTGAAGGCAGACCAAAGAGGAGATTCTTGGCACACAGTTTGCAAGATCTGGGCCATCATGGGGTGCCGCACCTAGAGGTGGGCATCGAGCCGAGTCGAGTCGAGGTGGGCCAAGCTTGGCTTGGCTTGTCCATGATGTACTCGAGTTCGAGCTCGAGCTCGAGCTTGGCCTCGAGCTCAACATTGAAGCTTGGCTTGTTTGCCAAAGCTGTCGAGTCGAGTTCGAGTCGAGCTAGTGGTTCGAGTCGAGTCGAGTTTACCTCGAGTCGAGCTCGAACTTGTTGGGTAGAAACTCTAGGGTTTGTTTTTTATTTTTTTATTTTTAAGTTTAAATTTAAAACTTATATTAATAATATACATATATATAATATTTAATATATTTATTAATCGAGTCGAGTCGAGCTCGAGTTCGAGCTTCGAGTCGAGTCGAGTTCGAGTTCGAGTCGAGTTGAAATGCCCCTTGGTCGAACTTGGCTTGAACTCAACTCGAGCTTCAAATAATTAGCTTGGCTTGGCTTGAATCGGCCATTCAAGCCGAGTCAATCCGAGCTGACTCGAGCCGAGTCGAGCGAGCTTTTCGAGCTAGCTTGACTCGTGAACAGCCCTAGCCGCACCCTGTGAACATGCGATGGTAAAAGTTCAAGTTGACCGATGTATTGAGTGGGCCACACTGTATGCTGAATATAGATAGCTGGTTTTCTTTCTAACTGTCCATTTTTTCTCACATACATGTAGCTCACCTGGCGACTGGATCAGCTTGATTTTTATGCCAGTGCCTTTTTGTGGTTGGCCACAAAATATGAATGACCTGGATCTCACACACATTTGCCACATTGATGCATGAGCTAACGATTACTCTTCAATCTGCCTTCAGGCAAATCAACTCAGCATTTCTCAAGATGTACATTACCATGCTTGGGTTAACCAGAAGCCCTCTGCTGCTGCTATCCCCACCAGTCCCAGGCTTAGCATACCTCTCAGTCCAAGACCGTGCCTTCTGGTCGAAAGCTTGCCTATTGTATTTGTACTCCCTGCTCTGCATATCCATCCAAATACTTACAAATTAAGATGCCTCTTATGTACCCCTTATTGCAATGACATTGTTTAAAAACATGTACTTACAGCTTCGCACATTAGGCCATCATCTGGGTTGGGCTCACTCAATAACAACCCGATGCTTGTTAGCACTGTCGAAATATTCAGAGATGGTTGCCATGCCCCCTGCAGCATTTTGTCAAATCATCATCTCATCCACAGTTTGAAACGTCAAGTTCAATTGAACTAGACCTATATAAATGAGAAATTTGCAAATTTCTTAGCTAGAGATGGAATGATCAAATGATCAATCATATCCAGCAACACATAGCATATCCCTTGAGTTTGTTCTCTTTCATGCCCTTCCTTTCTTTCCCAATGTCCTCCTAGAGAGGTGAACCTACACACGTGGCCCCGTATGTGCTGACTGACTGTCCACGACATGATTCTTGGGCAAATCATCCTCAGAATGGTGGGGCCCTCCTAAAGCACAAAGAGATGTTCCACACTTGCCAAATCCGTCTTTGTGGCACATGAAGAGGTGCAAGTTGGCTTAGCAAAACTCTAGGGCGAATATAGAAGTTAAGTAGAAATGCAGTGAATTTCAATTATATTATTATTGGGGAGTGGAAAGCAAAAGGGGAGGAATCAGTTTCTTATACTAGTAGTAAAGAATGGTATGTGCATGACATACATACAAATACATATATATACATACTGTATGTATATCCTCAACACACCATACATGCCGTATGCATGGGATAGTGGAAAGCAAAAAGGGAAGAATCTCACGCATGCACTCACACAAAGTTGCAGGCACACACATACATATATACATAATACATAAACACGTACATGCATCATACATATATACATAATACATAAACACGTACATGCATCATACATATATACATAATGCATAAACACGTACATGCATCATACATATATACATAATACATAAACACGTACATGCATCATATGTGTGTGTGTGTGTGAATGTATGCGTGGGAAAGTGGAAAGCAAAAGGGGAAGAATATGTTTATTATATAAGTATTGACTGTCACACACACACACACACACACACACACACACACACACACATATAAAGGAATGCATGCATGTATGAGACGTGCGTGCGGTGTGCGCATGAACACAGAGAGGGAGAGGAATGATCACATACACCCCAAGGGTCCTCTGTCACATGTGTTGGACATCAGAGCTGTGCAAAAGGTGGGCCACAGCATGAAGATCACCTATTGCCAAATTAGGTCATTTTGCTCATTAAGCAGTAGACCACACTGTTGAAATCAATGTCAGTTAATGATTTGACTGAATGTATGAGTGTGCCCACCCACTAAGTGGAGCAATCTAATTTTCATGCCATGTGTCTTCATGACTCACGACGTGGCCCCCCTTGTGCATAGTTCATATTTCCAACACATGACATGGTGGAAAGGACGGGTTGCATGTGAACACTCATATACATCCCATGTGTGTGTGTGTGTTTGAATTGGGTGGTGACTGATGAGAAGGGATTTGAAGGGTCCTTCACATACCAAGAATAGGACCAAACAAGATTTATAAATCCAACTCCAAAAGGATGGGAAAAGGCTATAGCAATAATAATGACGATACAACAACAAAAAACAAAACAAACATATGCAGTGAACAAGGGTAGCAGAATGTGATGGAGGTCAACAATTGATGGAGGCATTGAAGTTCAGAAATCATATCTAGGGAAAGAATAGCCCATAGACTCCAAGACATATGGAAAGAATGAACAAAACAAAAGATAAGACTCATCAAGAAGAAGCATATAGAGCACCGACTAAGAAGAGAAAGAATTTGTACATGGTTTTTATATATCTAAGAAAGCATTATGATAGTCCCAAGGGAGGTTATGTAGTGGGTGATGAGAAGGAAAGGAGTCCCCAAGGATATATGCACATCACTAAAGACATGCATGAGTATGATAGTGCCATTACAAGAGCAAGGACTTGTGGTGAGACTAATAAGTTTCCAGTAGCAGTGGGTCTTCATCCAAGTTACTATTAGGCCCTCACCTTTTTTAATGTGTCATAAGGGCGTGTTTGGACAGGCAAATCCCATGGGATTGGATTGTATTACGGTGGATTGCACCCTTTTCGAGAAATTACTGACTGCGTCAGTGGATTGCTATATCCAGCGAGTCACCTGCTGGGATGTTTGGACGAGCATACGGGATTTGCCCTATCCAGCCCACGTCGTGTTTGGACGGGCATGGGATTGGAACATATCCCATATGATACACCATAATCGTTCCCATTGGTGTGACCAATAGGAATCTTTGATCGGATCTACATTTAGTATTTATGGTTTAAATATGGGTTTGGACTTGATAGACGGAGTGGATTTACATACATATACACAGTGGGCTCCACATGGGTTTTATATCATCAGCCAGGAAACAGGTGCGCATCTCCGCAAGAAATACCACCAATCCCACGAGAAATCCAGCAAGGAAATCCCAAATCCAACACGGAATCCATCCAAATCCACCCTCCAATCCCATCCTTCTTCACTCCTGCGCCGCCCAAACATACCTCAATATGGACGCTGCTGGATTCAAAAAACCTATCCACCCTAATCCCTTCCAATCCCATCCAATATGCCCGGCTAAACAGGCCCTAAATGAATTAATCGCTAGTGGCTAGAATGGAATTTGTTGGTGTATGGTTTTTGTGGCCTGGTGTGGGGTTGAT
Organism: Magnolia changhungtana; assembly: GCA_030180095.1. Lineage (NCBI taxonomy): Eukaryota > Viridiplantae > Streptophyta > Magnoliopsida > Magnoliales > Magnoliaceae > Magnolia > Magnolia changhungtana. The sequence goes on along the minus strand of JASAUF010000444.1, from coordinate 22,071,709 downwards.
AGGACTAGAGAGGAGGCAAATCTAAATTGAAGGTTCAAGGAAGGCTCAAAGTCCAGAGGACTAAAAATTAGCAGAACCAAGGCAAAGTATCCGGAACAGGGAATCCCATATCGGTTACGTATCGGCCCGTGTCGGCCGACACGAAGCGAACTGGCCATGGTCGATACGGATATTGGTCGATCGGCCGTTACGGTTTTTTGCACCCGTATCGGCCGATACGGGCCCGTATCGGCCCGTATCGGTCAGCGTAACGGTCAGCGTAACGGTCGCGTAACGGTCGAGTAACGGCTAGTTTTTTTGGTCGTTTTAATGACTTTTTCTGTTTTTTTTCAGAATTCTTGCTTCCAAACTGTTTTTCATACCTTCCAATAGTAATTTCGACCAACCTTAGCTGGTTATTTGGGACAAAAACACGTTGTATTACGGATTTGGTTGAATCAAAGCTCGGTGGGCCATTTTCAAAAATTCGTCAAAAATAGGTATTTATTTTTTTTAAATATGTTTTACTGTTTTAATCATGCCATATGATGTGTTAATCATAGTAGAACATGATAATGTGCATTTTACAGATTTGGGGTGTCATTTAATATTTTTTTAATATTTTTTTCTATTTACGCATGAATTTTGACCCTTTTTTTTCAAATTCAAAAAATCAATTTTTAATGGCTGTTTTGCTGTTTTAATCATGCCATATGATGTGTTAATCATAGTAGAACATATTAATGTGCATTTTACAGATTTGGAGTGCCATTTAATATTTTTTTATATTTTTTTTCTATTTACGCATGAATTTTGACCATTTTTTTAAAAATTCGAAAAATCAATTTTTAAGGGTTGTTTTGCTGTTTTAATCATGTCATATGATGTGTTAATCATAGTAGAACATATTAATGTGCATTTTACAGATTTGGGGTGCCATTTTATATTTTTTTATATTTTTTTTCTATTTTCGCATGAATTTTGACAATTTTTTTTAAAATTCGAAAAATCAATTTTTAAGGGTTGGTTTGCTGTTTTAATCATGTCATATGATGTGTTAATCATAGTAGAACATATTAATGTGCATTTTACAAATTTGGAGTGCCATTTTATATTTTTTTATATTTTTTTTCTATTTACGCATGAATTTTGACATTTTTTTTTAAAATTCGAAAAATCAATTTTTAAGGGTTGTTTTGCTGTTTTAACCATGCCATATGATGTGTTAATCATAATAGAACATGTTAATGTGCATTTTACAGAATTGGGGTGCCATTTTATATTTTTTTATATTTTTTTCTATTTACGCATGAATTTTGACCATTTTTTTTAAAATTCGAAAAATCAATTTTTAAGGGTTGTTTTGCTGTTTTAATCATGTCATATGATGTGTTAATCATAGTAGAACATATTAATGTGCATTTTACAGATTTGGAGTGCCATTTTATATTTTTTTATATTTTTTTTCTATTTTCGCATGAATTTTGACCCTTTTTTTTTAATTCAAAAAATCAATTTTTAAGGGTTGGTTTGCTGTTTTAATCATGTCATATGATGTGTTAATCATAGTAGAACATATTAATGTGCATTTTACAGATTTGGGGTGCCATTTTATATTTTTTTATATTTTTTTTATTTACGCATTTATTTTGGCCCTTTTTTTGAAAATTCGAAAGATCAATTTTTAATGGTTGTTTTTGCTGTTTTAATCATGTCATATGATGTGTTAATCATAGTAGAAGTGTGAAACATGTTAATGTGCATTTTATAGATTTGTGGTGTCATTTTATAAAAATTTTTTTGTATTTTCAAATTAGTGACTTTATATTTTTATTTGCTTATATTGGACAGGTTTTGGAGCTTCTTAGGGTTTAGTTAGAACATAAAATTATCTTTATTAACATAGGTCATACACTTATACTCATATCCTGAACCTAAAGAAATGTCTGGGTCTGGCCAACAACAAGTAAGTGAGGATATTGGATGGCAACATTGTGAGAGGGTTGGTGGTACTAGGCATCAAATGAAGTGCAAGTATTGTGATAGACTAGTGACTTGGTGGAATTACCTCAAACAACATTTAGCACATCGAAAGGGCCAAGTTGCGCCATGTGTTAGAGTACCGAAAGAGATAATGCTTTTAATGCAAGCTAATTTGGATGAGTCGAAGGGTAAACGTCTTCTTGTCATAAAGAAGAAAGATGATATTTTGGATGCAATCGACGGAAGTGTTTGGTCCTGAATATATGGGCGTTCGTGATGAAGATATTATTGATTCGACGAAGATTCGACGGGAATTAACTATAGCTAGGAGAGAGAGCGTGCGTCTGCCCAGCTCGTGAAGAGGAAGAACGTCGCCGCATGTTTGGCATGCATGGGTCGGTGCGTGATACTGAGGGGTGGGAGTGGGAGTGGGACGGGGAGTGCAATCGGAAGTGCAAGCGCCTCGCAGTGGGGCCGAGAGTGGGGGGGTAGGTTTAGTGGGTTACGACGCATTTTTGGGAGCCGACGACAGACATCTTCACGTGATGCCCCTATACGTTTGGATGAAGAAGTAAATGAGCCTAGGAGACCCTCTAGTGATCTAATCCTATTTAGGAAAGAATCAACTAAACAAAAAAAAACAAAACAAATGTGGAGTAGAACTTCCGTTGAGAAATTAGGTAGAGCAGCAGCAAAGTTATTTATACATGCCAACATACCTCCTAACGCGGCCAATTCTCCATATTGGCAGGTGGTAATCGATGCGGCAGTTGACGGCGGTGTGAAGGAATAAAAGCTCCCACGGCTATGAGATTAGGGGGAAATGGACGATGCGAGTATGTGGATGTGAAAGCATACGTGGCTACCTTTAAACTTTATGGCAAGCCGAGGATGCACGATCATGTGTGATGGTTGGACCGCCCAACCAGACGTAGCATGATCAACTTCATGGTGTCTCGCCACTTAGGAACTATATACCACAAGTCAATTGATGCCTCAGAAGCAACAAAAATTCTGAATATATTATGGGCCTAATGGATAAAGTTGTAGATGAGATTGGAGAGGAGAATGTAGTGCAGATTGTGACAGATAATGAAGCATCATATAAGCTTGCAGGACATATGTTGATGGATGAGAGAAAACATCTTTTTGGTCACCATGTGTTTGCCCATTGTATCGATCTTATATTGGAAGATATTGGGAAGAAGAAGAATGTTAAGGAAATGGTCGAAAGGGCAAAGGAAGTGACGACGTTTATTTACAACCATAATCAAGTAGTCGCGAATAATGAGAAAGTTCACGAAAGGACGAGAGTTGTTGAGGCTGCGGCGACTAGATTCGCGAACAAACTTTATAGCATTAGAGAGTTTATTCCAAAGCATAGGGAGAGTTGAGTGAGATGTTTGCTTCCCGAGAATGGCTCAACACAAAACATGGGAAGAAGACATCAAGCACACCGGTGACGTTGTGAATACCATACGGGACAACAAATATTGGAAGAAGGTTAAGGCGATCCTAAAGGTGATGGAGCCACTAATGAGGGTACTCCGTCTTGTTGAAACCGATGAAGCACCTCCGTGGGCTTCCTATATGATGCCATGGATAAGGCAAAGCTTGCAATTCAACGTGATTGTAGAAGTGGAGAGACCTATTGGAAGATGATCGACGGAGATGGACAAAACAACTCCATCACGATCTTCATGCACGGCAGTGTTACTACCTAAATCCTAAGTATAGATATGCCCAATCATTTGTTGAGGATGATGAAGTTCGTGTCGGGCTAAAAATGTGATAAAGAGATTAGAGCGACTTAGATTTACAAATAAAGGCGTTGAATGAATTAGATACATTTGGAAATCGCCTTGGTAGCTTTGGAGATGTTCTTACACATGCGGTGTTTAGGTTCTGCAACTTGATAGAATGGTGGATTAATTTCGGAGAGAGTAATCTGAAGGCTCTCCAAAAATTACAATAAAGTTTTGAGCCAAACAACATCTTCCTCTAGTGCGAAAGGAATTGGAGTTGTTTTGCACTCATTCATTCAAAGAATATGAATAGATTGCAGTAGAACATTAGATGAGACTTGTCTTCATGCACTACAATATAAAACTAAGAATGCGACGACATCATAGGAGCATTACAATTGTCGATGATGGAGACTACTGTCCAATAAACTTGGACAATATTTATGATGAGGATGACCCGCTTCTACCTTGGTTGGAAACAAGGGAAAGAAAAGCAAATTGAAGAGGATAGTGAAGAATTGGAAATTGATGACCAGAAATACGCAAACGCAACAAGAGAGTCATGTAGATGTGTTGGACCCGAAAGAGGGGCATTTATGCCACGTCTGGGATACGGCTCAAGATCAACAAAGAGTACGAAAGGTGGTAGCGTGGCCGAGTGTCGGATGATGACGACCCCCCTTAGTGCCGGCACTTCACGGTGTTGCTTACCCCCCTATCGGTGCGTCTACGGATCGCGATGGCGATGAACATCGACGACGTGGTACACGAGGCCGGACTTACGAGTGTCTGAGTCACGATCTGACCAGTGGGATGTGGGTACATCTAGTGGTGCACGGGGTCAGGAGGTCCCAACATCACAGCAGGCTCATGGTCTTGGTTATTATGATGGATATTCTTATGGTCAATTGGATTATGATTATGATGGTTATCTTGAGCCTGTTCCATCACATTCATGTTGGAGTAGCCCTCCGATCAATATCCATATGATTATAGATATCCGGATCCAAATACTGAGTTACTCATCGCGGAGACACACTCTCAATCTCAAGATTCTCAACGGCCAGTATGGGCACCAAGTATGGCTACTCAACGAACCGGTGGATATCCTTACTCGGGTCGAGTCGTTGCCTAGTCGGGATCAGTCATCCTCTGGTTTCGTTGATCTAGTATTTCCTTCGCACTTGGATATTATGGATATGCAAGCACCTACACACTATTGAGAAATGACCCTCGATGGTGACGATGACGATGATGTGGAGGTCGAGCAACCACAAAAAGCGATTTTCATTTTGGTGGTGACTTGTGATTGTGAGTATATATTTGTATTAAGGTAAGTATTTGTAGCGAATGACTCACAGCAGATATTATGCAAGAAGTCATGCAAATATGCACACACTTGACAACTGTCGAACTTGTATTTAAAATAACTCCCGACAACCAATCAAGTAATCCTTAATCAAGTTGCGGGAGTATATCGACACTACTAATTTATTTTTTTTAATATTCTTGACTTGAGGATGACAGTTATAGACAGGAATCACAATCACGTGCAGGACCACAGGTATGTTCGAGAAATTCCTCAAAAATAATTGCAAACACCTAATGTAAGATATTTTCATATTACATTCATTCTAATATATCTATCATTGATAGTAGACAGTTAGAAAATTAAAAATATGAATTTTGTAGTCAAATTTAGGTTATCTGGTTCATAAATTCATCGAATGACATCTGATACAACTTCTCACCAAAGAGTGGACCGTTACACCACCATAACCATGTTCCAATTTATAAATTAATGCATATTTGGAATGCTTAGAATATTCCGGATTTAATCCATATTTTTTCATATTTTTTTGGCAAAAATTTTTTTTTGCGCCGTTACGGGCCGTTACGCCCCCGTATCCGTATCGGTTTTGGAGGTCACCGTTACGCCAACCGATACCGATACGGGACACCTTGATCCGGAATAAAACCTTAGTAGGAATAGTTATAAAGATGAGTTTTAGTTAAAATCGATGGTCAGGAGATTCCACTGAGTAATTCGTTTCATTACCTTGGCTCTATTATTAAAAATGATAGGGAGACCAATGAGGAAGTGTCCTATAGAATTGGCTAATTGGATTAAGTGGAGGTGGTTTTGAAGTGCTGTATGACAGTTGCATGCCAATGAAATTTAAGATAAATTTTGTAGGATAGCTATTACATCAGCAACGCTATACAGCCATAATTTAGGATGTTAGAAGGCAACAACCATAGGCAAATTGAGTGTTGCAGAGATGAATACATTGAGATGGATATGTGGAAAGGCTATGAATGATGGAACTACTATGAATGATGGAACTAAGTATTAGGTCATCTGAAGCAGCCTAGCTGCCTAGGACTGTTCCCATAAGATAAAATAATGAAGAGTACATTGAGATGCTTTAGCTATGTGCAACAAAGACAGGAGATTGATTGGGTATGGACAGAACATTGACTGGGGTTTGATGGGCCTAGAAGGAAAATGAGAAGAAGACACACAAGGTCTTGAATTGAGGTGGTCAAAAGGAATAGAACACTTGTTCACTTATCAACAATAGTGCCTTCGATAGGATCATAGGAATGATATGCAAAATAGGATTTGTAAGGCCAACCCTAAATAGCTAGGACAAGGCTACGATGATGACGACAATGATGCAAACATGAATGTATGTACACAGCATAGTGCTCAAATAAAACTAATTGGATAACAAAGTTACATCCAACTGGTGCACGAGTACCAGCATGTCACATGTGAATGACATCCAACCCATCAAAAAGGTTAGCCCTGCCATGAAGGTGATTTGGTGCAAAATCAGGCTGATCTGCTCATTAGATGAGCCATGCCATTAGCACGCCCCATCTGAAAAATCAGGTTGGTCCGCTTATTGGGTGAGTCATGTTTCTGCAATAGAGCTGACAGTTGGAATAAATTGACCACTGGTCTACATTCAACATACTTGTATGGCCTGCATAATTTTTAGGCCAGGGCATGTTAATAGCAGGACCTGCTTGATGAAGAGCCCAGATTGTAGCAGGGTGTCAGACATATGAGCATCAAGATATATGCCCAGCCACCAATTTCAGGAATGTTGGAGGATGAAATTACAGGCATGAGAAGTTACCATTATAATTCATTTTAACAATGGGGAGAACTGTATTTTTAAACAATGGAAGCACAGTAGAATAAATACATAAGCACCACAAAAATTAAAGGGCTCGTTTGGAGACCTGTAAATTCTGTAAGTGTTAAATGATCTGCAGGTGTAAATCATTAAGAGTCTGTCATGTTTGGCTTTAAGCCGTAATCTATTTACAGGTAAATAGTTGTTTGTGTTTAGATAGCCTGTAAATGGTTTTAGAGGGGTTTCATTTGCAGCTAAAAGTTCGAAATTATAGCCGTTAGGCTGTAAATGATATGCAGGTAAATGAAATCACAGCTTTTCAGAGGGATTTCATTTGCAGCTAAAAGTTGTAAATGATTTAGGGGTCGCTTGGATGCCTGTAAATGGTTTAAGTGGTAAACGATTTACAGGTGTGAACTATTTACAGCCTGTCTTGTTTGGCTGTGAGCCGTAAATGATTGTTTGTGTTTGGATAGCCTGTAAATTGATCGAGTCCTGTAAATGGAGAGCCTGTAAATGAAATCCCACCTTTTTGCCTGTAACTGAGATGGAAGTAAATGCAGTAAGTCATGATTTACAGGCAAAAAGGGTCATCCAAAAGCAGAGTGCAAATGATTTCCCTGTAAATCATTTACAACTTGCCCCATTTCCAGGCATCCAAACAACCCCTTACAGCCTGTAAATGCTTTACAGGCATTTTTCATCATCCAAACGCTGCCTGTAAATCATTTGCCTGTATTTCATTTACAGCTAGCTCAATTTACAGGCATCTAAACGGCCCCTAAGAATGATAATGGTTTCGCATTGCACCTTTGGTGGAAGATTGAGAATATCGAGGCAGATGCGGCCACCGTTGTCAATGTTAGGGTGGTAGATGGGCGTTACGAACGTCACATTGGGAGGCTGGAAAGGATACCTGTAACCGAGGAAAACGAGCACACAACCCGTATGAGAAAATTCCCAACAGAAACCGACCAGCAGAAATAACAAACAAAATGAGAACTGAAAAAAGCGAAAACCTGTCGGGTATTTGAATCCTGATGTTGAAGATCCCTTTGGCGTAGACGGTTCCTTCGGGCCCTTCGATCCCTGCAATCCGATGGGACGGGAAGGGATGAGGTGGGTCACGTGACGTCGGTGGCAATTCGACAAACAGATAAAGGGTGTGGGAAGAGATGCTTACGGGCGTCGATGGTGGATAGAGAAGAAGAACCGCTGCTGCTTTGGTTGGAGAGGAAGGGAAGGGAGACGCCCGGAGGTGGATCGGTGGCGAGGAGCTTCAGCTCCTTCTGCATTCGCAGATCGAGCCTTGCTGCATGCGCCATCGCGCGCGTGAGGGATTTGGAAACGGTGTCGTTGCCAAGCTGCTGCTGCTTCTGTTTTTTCTTCTTGTTCAATTCAGATAAACTTTGATACTCTGGCAGCGTGTGATGGATGATACGCATGCACTTATAAATTGCATACGTAGCATACAAGTAATAAAATTAAACCGTCCAAGTGTCGATGTACGACGAACCAAAACTTAAGGTTATTTGATTATCTGAACTATCAGATTGGTGGACATTTATCGGACAGTTAAAATTTGAAAAATCCAACGGTTCTATTTCCACATATACATGCTCACGAATCAGATGTTAGGATAGTGCAAAAAATCTGAAGTTGGGAATGGGATCTAGAGACTGTGAGCTGCACAATCTAGTCGGTTTATTTGAGTTTTGCCACGTGTAAGCGTCATACGCAGCCTGCGTACGCATAACTTCTCTTTTTAATTTCAAACAGGCAGGGAGCGCGCGGAGAGATGAAATGAAATGGGTGCTTTTGAAACGCTAAAAGGGGAATTATTTGATACTCCGGCTGCTGTGATGCTTGGTGCGCGGCCACTTATAATTGGTATACGTGGCATTCATAAACTCAAATTGAACCAACTAAATCGTTCAAAGTGCTGTCTTTGAGTAACATTCTAAAAATCAGACAGGTTAGACAATTCTAAGCTCTGATTCCTGACACTTGTTTTTCTCCTGATAAGACTGGATGCTTTTCATTCCAGACTCATTTGGTAGATTTACAGGTAAATTAGAGGATCTTATTCTCGTGTATGCGTAATAGGTGGAATTGTAGCTCCATTTATATTTTAATAATTTAGTTTTAAAGTTATTTAAGTTTAAGTATCATATATTTATATTTATTGCTATGCTATCATTAGTTATTGATATTTTAAATTGTATGTCTTTTTAAATTATCATAATAAGTATTCTCCATATTTTAATGTTGTATGTCTTTTTAAATTATCATAATAAGTATTCTCCATATTTTAATGTTATATATATTATATTTATTTGTTAGCATGTATTTATTGGTAAATTCATAATTTATAGAACTTTTCATTTTCTGTGCTTAATAGATATATCTATATAGAATTGATTGTTTATCAAAGACTAATAAACAAGTAAAGCGATATCAAATCTAAGAGAAAATAAGTTGAATTCTATTTTGCATAATATATTTGTTTTTGTATAGAATTGATAGAGACAGAGATGGCAGTTTAAGAGGAACAATGCAAAGTTTCGTGTTTTTGTTTATTCAAGTTGTAAATCATTTGTATTTGATATATAATATTTTTAATTATTTTGATTTGCTATTGATATGGAACATAACAAGGTTTATGTTAGATTTTTATCACATAATTAATGAAAGGGGATATTGTCAGTCCACTAATTTATACACATTTTTTTCAATCCCTTGTGTTTGTGTATCAATGAGTCGATTGACTCATTGGAAGTTAAACACTAAAGACAAATGAAGACTTACAACATCAAGGGAGTGAAAAACATGTAAACTGAGATGCCCTGCTAATCCTAACCTTATATTCAAAACAACATACTCTCTAGATGATTCTACTTTATATATAAATTTTGTTTGATCATCCATTAGTATTAGAAGTCTAAATTAGAATATGATAGGATGGGCTAAAACAGGCGTAAATCTATTATAAATCATTTAACCCATAACAGCAATTTTCAAGTGATCCTTGATCCCATTGACATCCAATTGGTGCAGCCCTTATCAAAAAAAAAAAAAACAAAAAACAAAAAACTACCTAGCTTGTGTGGAACAAGGCATAAGAAAAGTTAATTGGGGTTATAAATGGGTTAGTGGACCCAATGGGCCTAGTTCCCAAACACGACGCAAACCTGACCCATTTGTTAAATTGTATGGGTCCGGGTCCAAGAACAAATCCACGTTGTTAAATGGGTCTAGATATGGTTTCCTTTATATTAAGTTGAACTCAACCCAACCCAAACCCATTTAGTTAATAGGTGGGTTTGGCCTATATTGCAAGGGAACCATTTAGACCCAGGCCCGATTTTAAACTCAATAAAAATACTAGCATACCTTAACAAGTAATACGAGAAGTCCAAACTCATTAAACCCAATCCATTTATAAATGGGTCAAAGTGGATCTCCTTCTACCAGACTCATTACCATTTATAAATAGGTCTGATGGGGTTGACTTAGACTTGACCTAGATCCGACCATTTAGTAAAAAGGTCCATGTCTAAAATTTAGACTCGGACCCATTTAGTAAATCGCCAGGTTTGGTTTTGGCTAAACTTGCCCAAATCTAACTATTTACAACCCTAGGGCTACCTCATTAATCCATATAATTATCATTACATTTCGTTACATTTCTTTCAAGTGGTCATGTGCCTCAAATGGGTCCGTCGCTTGGGGTGGGCCTCACCATGATATTTATGTAAATCCACCCAATCATTAGGTATGTCATCTCGTGATAGATCAAAGGCTTAAAAATACCCCTATTCGTGATTTAGGTGGACCGTATAATTAGAAACAATGTATAGTGTAACAATCGCCCTCCAAATTGTTTTTCCTTAATATAACCCACCTAAATCAGGTATGGGCCTGACATTTAGGCCTTATGCATAAATTTTGGTGTGCATCTAATGTTTAGAATAGATTTCATATAATCATCACAGTGACTCGTACAAATCAAGGGTGGACTTCTCTCTCCCGACTAATTTCTTTAGCGTGGCCTACCTGAATCACAAGTAAGTCAATTTTTTGGCTTTGGTCCTAAGCTGGTATTATGCATCTTATGGTCGAAGTGGATATTGCATACATATAGTTCATCATATGGGAAAAGGTACTATGAGCTCGAGCGTAAAGCGGTCGTCCGTGAGGTCGAGCTGTGTGGGCCCCACCGTGATGCCGTTCGAAGATCCACATCGTCCACCAGATGCACGAGACCAAGGTGGGCCCACACAGCCCAAAATCAACCGTCCACGTAACTCAGGTGGGCCATATCATCAGAAAACATAAGTATACACGCAAAAACATGTAAAAGCACTTGGTGGGCCCCACCTGAGTTGTGGATACCACCTAAAACTTAGTCTAAAATTAGATTCAAGTGGGACACACATGATGGACGGTGTTGATCATCAAAAAACGTCTCGAAAGGTCCCCACAAATAGTTTTGAATGTTTCAATGGTGCACGGCCCCTCTCAACTTCTGTACGTGGTGTGGCCCACAAAAGTCACGGATTAACTTGATTTTCAGCCGTGTAGGTCCCCTATGGAATGGTGCATCTAACTGAGGGGGTAAATTTTCGAACGGCATCACGGTGGGGCCCACATCATCTCGACCTCACGTACGACCACTTTACGCTCGAGCACATAGTACCTTTTCCCTATATATATATATATATATATATATATATATATATATATATATATATATATTGGAATTTAATTGATTCTATTTATCTTTCCATTTGGATGAATGACAACATGAAGGAGACACATGTAACCTGCACAAATTCTATAAGGAAACATACATCTTTGGTGTAAAACTCAACTAATAGATTTCTTACGATATAGTGGAGATCTTTTGTTAGTGACTTGGCCTCATCTCCTTTAGTTAGCCCAACTCACTAAAAGACGATCTTCATTATGCAGTTGGAAATTTATTAGTTGAGTACATTTTCTCATGGAGCTCATGCAAGCTACTTGTTTCTCTCTCTTCACATTTATCTAAATATGAAGAAAATATAATCAATTACAATCCAAGTTTAATGATGATAAACTACAATGATCAAAACCTAACATAATGATGAGTATATATACAACTCTCTTGTTAGTCACGGAGAGTTCGGTTTAAAAAAAAAAAAAAAAACTCCAATTCAATGTTTACACGCGCGCGCGGACACACACACACCATATTATTTAGTGACGAATTTCATTTTCCACCACTATAAGTATTGGCAGTAGCTGAAATTATAATCAGTTTTCATATTAATATGTGATTTTGTAGGACTGCTGCTGTATTTTAATGGTATATACTGGCGGATATTTCCACCGTGGTAATTCTACAAACAGTGGCGGATAGTAGGGATTGTCTCTGTATTTAATGGGTATACACATATGAATATTTTCACCATAACAATTGTACCACAACAATGAATTGTCTCTGTACTAGAATGTAAATTACACATTGATTAGATAGTTTTTTTTTTTTTGGTAAAATTCCCTTGACCAAAATGCATTTATAATGTATTTATGCTCTGGATGTTGGCCTTTGAATTTGGGTCATCCACCCATGATCCAAACTATTTCTCTACATGGTGCAAAGACAACAAATAAAAGCTCTTAAATAGATTATATCAACCACCGCCTAAAATAAACTTTTTCATTCTAATTAGCAAAACTATGTACTGGAGATATTGATCTGTAAATTAGAGTAAATCTCCAATATATGACTGCTATTAACTAAAATGAGATGAACTCACTTTTAGGCATCTGCTAATCTGGACCTCTGATAATTTGTTGTTTTTGCTTTGAATATAAATGATCATCATGACCTTGGGTTGAAATGTTTAATTTTTTTTTTTTTCTTCTTCTTATTTTTTCCTTGCCATCCTGTGATCAAGAGGAACCTTGCCAAATAAACCATTTGTATCATTGAAAGGGGCCCAAATCCAGCAGCTAGACTCCAACGTACTTTATTGTAATGGGTTGGAATGTATTCAAGGAAACCTCTTTTTAAGGTATGGCCCATCAATGATCAGAATGCATGGCTGGGACCAGCAACCCATGTGCCTACTTACCACATAAAATATACTTTGGTGCGTGGATAGAGGCCTTCAACAACGAACATGAGTTTTCAATTATAACTATTAGTCATATATATTACTAATCAGACCATTTTTTAGGCTCTAAATTGATGGGTTTTTTTTTGACCCGTTGTCCTTTTGCAACTGGGATGCGCAAAGTCCTTTCGCATGGATCTGATCCTTTCGCAACTAGGATCTGTGAAGTCTTCTGCAACTAGGATGCGAAAGGAGTTTCTAAAACTATAAAAGGGTCCCTAGGATTTTTCTACGGATATATTGTGTTGATGAGAAAAATACAAGAGGGCTATCAAAGGTGAGAGAGGGAGAAAAGAGAGGAAGCATATAGAAGGAGGTTACTGCTCGAGGAGGTTTTACTACTTTGCAATTTATATCTCGGCTTCTATGTTCTGCATGTCGGTTAGATCTCTTCGTTTTCTCTATTTCTCTTATTGTTCATCCACTCTGCGTGAGTGAAGAAGGTTGTAAACGTTCTACTTCATAGTGGATTGTTGATCTGGACGAGGTCCCGTGGTTTTTACCTCTTTGAGGGTTTTCCACGTAAAATTCTCTTGTGTGGTGTGTGATTGATGCTTTGATTTATTTCATTGCTTTATTATCCATAATTCTGGTTTGTTTGGAGGCTAGATCCTAAGGTTTGTGCAAGGCATCCCAACAAAGTGGTATCGAGCTAAGTTCATTGAACGGGTAGGATCGGTTTTGAATTATGGAAGGTGGCTCAAGGATGATCGGCCTCGATGGTTCTAGCTTGGACCATATGGAAGGCTAAGATGGAGGACTTGCTTTATTGCAAGGACTATATTCTCCAATCTCGGGCATATCGGCAAAATCCAAGGATATGGTGATGATGATTGGAAGAAGATGGGCCAGAAAGGCGATGGGGTTTATTAGACAATGGTTGGATGATTACGTGTTCCACCATGTGTCTACTGGAAACCTCAACATGGCTTTTATGGCTAAAATTACAAGGGCGTATGAGAGGAAGACATAGGTAATAAGATATTTCGATAAGGCGACTTGTAAATCTCAAGTTCAAGGATGGTGGTTACGTGGCCGAGCATATGAATGAGGTCGGTAATATAGTGAACCAACTCACCTCATGAAGATGGTCTGGATGATGAATTGCGGGCTTTACTATTGTGCTTAGTTCATTGCACGACGGTTGGGAGACATTGGTGGTGTCTCTAAGTAACTCCGCGCCGAGACGGAAAGATATCCATGGAACAGGTAACCGGTTGTCTCTTCATGAGGAGACAAGGAGGAAGTCTCGGGGTCTACTCGGCCAAGAGGCTCTTGTGACGCAGGAACGGGGAGAGGAAAGAACGGGAAGGGCGGAAAGGCCGAGATAAATCAAGAGGCAAGTCGAGTAACGAAAAGAGGTTGAATCTTTGGAACTGTGGCAAGAAGGGCCACTCTGAGCATGAATGTCGTGGTAAGAAAAATGACAAGAAAGGAAAAGGGAAGGAAGATGAATCGATTCCACTGCGGTCGCTTCGGATGGCGACATGGTAGTTATTCTTTCTACGGATCACGATGTATGTCTCACGGCTACGAGTCGGGGCCCGTGGCGGGTGATAGACTCGGGAGCTTCTTTCATGCGACTCCACACAGGGACTCCTTCTTCACAAGCTACAAGTCGGTGACTATGGGATTTGTGAAGATGGGAAATTCAGCGTATCAAGATCGTGGGAGTTGGTGATATTTGTGTGAAAAAGCGATGTGGGGCACATTGGTTCTTAGGGATGTGAGGCATATCCCGGACCTTCGCCTCAACTTGATGTCGACGGGAAGGTTGGATGATGATGGCTATGAAAGCGGTTTCTTTGATGGGCGATGGAAGCTCATCGAGGTTCATGATCGTGGCTAGAGGAAAGAAGTGTTGCACCCTTTACAAGGCAAGTGTCGGTATGTGCAAGGGTGGGTTGAACGCAACGGCGGAAGATTCGGTTATTGACATGTGGCACGGGCGTCTAGGCCACATAAGTGAAAAGGGCTTCGACTACTAGCGAGGAAACGACTCCTTCCGGACGTGACAGGTATGCCTCTCAAAACTTGTCTTGATTGTTTATCGGGAAACGACATAGAGTTTCATTCGTTAAAACGCTTCTCATGTTAATAAAGTGCATGCATTAGATTTGGTTTATTCGATGTTTGTGGTCTATGAGGACAAAAACCTTGGGTGGGCATTGTATTTTGTCACTTTTATAGATGATGCATCTAGGAGGGTTTGGGTTTATGCTTTGAAATCCAGGACGAGGTCTTTGGTGTGTTTAAGTTGTTTCATGCTATGGTCGAGAGAGAGATAGGTAGACCATTGAAGTGCATCACTTGACAATGATGTGGTGAATACATTGGCGACTTTCACGAGTCTGCAAGTCCCGGGGTATACGGCATGAACAGACGGTTCCCAAGACCCCCGGCATAATGGTGTAGGCTGACGAATGAATCGCACCATTGTTGAGAGAATCGGATGTATGTTATCCCATGCGAAGTTGCCCCGAAGACGTTACGGGAGAAGCGAATCGCACGGCGGTGTATTTGATAAACGGTCTCCATCGGCCCGTTGAATGGAGAAGTACTGAGAGGTGTGGGCTGGACGGGATCCATCGTACGGTCATCTCGGGGTGTTTGGATGCGGGACATCCGTTCACGTACCAAAGGACGAGAGGTCCAAGCTCGATATGAAGATCGGGCGATGTTGTTTCTTAGGAATACGGTGATGAAAAATTCGGTTACGAGGTTATGGGATCCGACCGAGAAGAAGCTCGTCGGGGCTTGAGAGAGATGTGGTTTTCTTTGAAGATCGGTGTATCGAAGACATTGGTAAGCTAGAGAAGAACCGGCCTGGTTCGGGTGAGCTAGAGGACATGGATCCGATTACTCCTCCGTGGTGCTGATGACGGGGAGTACGGCACAAGGTGCGAGAGAACGAGGGAGTTCCTTCGGAAGATGGACCGGGGAGCGGCCCCACTTGATCCACTGTTGAGCCACGGGTGAGGAGGTCATCTAGGGACGGACGGTAGTCCCAAGAGGTACTGCGCCGCATGAGTACATTATGCTAACCGATGGGGAGAGCCGAGAAGATTATTCTGAGGCCCTGGCCGACGAGCATAAGGAGGAGTGGTTGAAAGCTATGCAAGAAGAGATGGAATCCTTGCATAAGAACCACACATGATATGGTGAAAGCCGCCTAAGGGCAAGAAAGCTCGAGCGACAAGTGGGTGTTCGAAAAGAAGATTGAGCGAAGAATTCACGGAGACGAGGTTTAAGGCCGGACTTGTGGTGAAAGGGTTTGGTCGGAGGAAAGGTATAGACTTCGAGGAGATATTCTCACCGGTGGTGAAGATGACATCCATACGGGCGTTGCTTGGGTTGGCGGCTAGCATGGATCTGGAGATAGAAGCAGTTAGATGTTAAAGCGCCTTTCTCCATGGTGACTGGAAGAAGAGATCTACATGCACCAACCCGAGAGGGTTCGAAGTCAAGGGCGAGAACATATGGTGTGTAGGTGAGGAAGAGCTTGTATGGTGAAACAAGCTCCACGGCAATGGTACAAGAAGTTCGATTCGTTCATGTTCTGACATGGGTATGACAGAACGGAGTCGGACCACTGTGTGTTCACGCACAAGTTCTCAGATGGTGATTTCCTATTACTACTCTTATACGTTGATGACATGCTCATCATGAGAAAAGACATCAAGAAGATTGACAAGCTGAAACAGGAGTTAGGCAAGTCTTTTGCGATGAAAGACTTGAGCCCGGCTAGACAGATCGTAGGAATGGAGATAACCCGTGACGAAGCGAGAAGCTTTGGGCATCACAAGAGCGGTATATTGAGAAAGTCTAGAGCGGTTCAATATGAATGCAAAAGCCGGTCGATCTCCACTAGATGGTCACTTCAGATTGAGCGACGGGCGGTGTCCCAAGACGAAGGCGGAGGTGAAAGAGATGCGAGAAGATACCCTACGCGTCGGTGTGGAAGTTTGATGTATCTTTATGGTGTGTACACGCCCGGATATAGCATATGCGGTTGGTGTTGTCGGTAGGTACCTTGCCAATCTGGCAAAGAACATTGGGCGGCGGTAAAATGGATACTACGGTATCTAAGAGGCTCATCCAGGTTGAGCCATGCTATGGTGATGATAAACTGTGTTAGAGGCTACACAGATGCGATATGGCGGGTGACATAGACTCCAGAAAGTCTACATCGGGGTTCATGTTCACATTTGCGGGGGGAGCGGTTTCTTGGCAGAGCAAGTTACAGAAGGTCGTAGCATTGTCAACTACTGAAGCCGAGTACATTGCGATCCTGAAGCATGTAAAGAGATGCTTTGGATGAAAAGGTTCCTACAGAACTTGCACGAAGCGGGAGGAGCACGTGGTCTATTGCGATAGTCGAGTGCTTATACACTTGAGCAAGAATCAAGTCGGCATTCCAAGTCGAAGCACATAGAGATTCGGTATCACTTGGATCGAGGATACTTTGGAACAAAAGGTGTTACTGCTTGAGAAGGTCCACACGGACGATAATGGGTCGACATGATGACCAAGGCTTTGCTCGAAGGGCAAATTTGAGGTTTGTAGAAACACGGTGGCTTAAAGAAGGTGAATCCCTCCTGGGTCAAAAAGGGGTAGATTCGATGGGTTTTTTTGACCCGTTGTCCTTTCGCAATCGCCAGGATCGCAATGAGAAGTCCTTTCAAGCAACTAGGATGCGCAGAGTCCTTCATAACTAGGATGCGCAAGTCCTTTCGCATGTAGGATGCGAAAGGAGTTTCCTAAAACTATAAAAAGGTCCCTAGGATTTTCTACGGATATATTGTGTTGATGAGAAAAATACAAGAGGGCTATCAAAGGTGAGAGAGAGGAGAAAAAGAGAGGAAGCTAGAAGGGAGGTTACGCTCGAGGAGGTTTTTCTACTTTGCAATTTATATCTCGGTAACTTCTATGTTCTCATAATCGGTTAGATCTCTTCGTTTTCTCTATTTCTCTTATTGTTCATCCACTCTGCGTGAGTGAAGAAGGTTGTAAACGCGTCTACTTCATAGTGGATTGTTGATCTGGACGAGGTCCCGTGGTTTTTACCTCTTTGAGGGTTTTCCACGTAAAATTCTCTTGTGTGGTGTGTGATTGATGCTTTGATTTATTTCATTGCTTTATTATCCATAATTCTGGTTTGTTTCGGGAGGCTAGATCCTAAGGTTTGTGCAAGGCATCCCAACATAAATTTCTTCCATATTGGAAGGTTGCAGCCAATAATCAGACCATTGTTCAGGCTCATATTGCAAGGTTGTGGTATTAAGAGTTCTTTTGGGGTGAGTTTGCTATGGTATATCCTTCCTTATTCCTTCATTTTAGGACTGCGGTTCAATGATCCAAACCCTTTAAATGATGGACCTCAGAACTGATTGGATAACCCGAAAAGGAGAAAAAATCAAAATGTCCTAACCTTTTATTATCTAGTTAATTTTCCTTTGAATATGAATTGTCTCCTTCTTGACCTTTATTTCATTGATGAGATCTTCCGATCTTGCACATATCTTTGGGTTTCACCCATACAGTGAGGCACATTCTACCCAATGGGTCGGATATAGACTCTTACTGCATTCATTTTCCTAGCAATTCATTTGCTAGACATGATCAAAACTCTTATCATTCCCCTTCAAAGGTCCTACTTTTTTTTAGGGGTGGAAACAATAGTTAAGTGGCCTAGATTACTTCATTGTGGCCACACTAATCAAATTTGGGAATGTACATATATTGGGCGGCGAATTAATCCATGGAACATAATTTCTTGAATCTGATAGTCCCTTGCTCTGAAAGTCTTTTAACTGTGACTTGAAGAATACAAGTAGTGATGTGTGTGGGTGTGGGTTTTTTCTATTCGTTTTCGCTGTTTCTTCCATGCGGAACTTAGTCTCCTTATATGGACATATCTAAAACTTCTCAGGGTCATTTGGCAACATGGATTTGAATGCTCAATCAAAACTACAAATCTTAGATTTTTAAACATGGATTTTACATTCTTTTAGTTGTATTTGTTGGGTTTTCAATCCTGCTAATTCGGAAACTGTCCCGGCAAAGTTATTTTAGTTACAGAAGATAGAACATATAGGATTTTATAACCCACCTTTTTACTCTTTGATTTTAAATTCAGGCCTTCTTAGGAGGCCTTGGATTCAAAATGCTTGGATTGGCAATCCCTTAGATTTGGAATACTCCAGTTGTGTTTGGTACCTTGGATTTGAAATCCCATATATGGTTCAAAAATAACTATGCATTAAAATTATGTAGTACATATACATTAGTCTAATTTAACTACTAAATCAACTTTAATATTTCTAATTAGTGTATACATGTGATGTTTGACATAATAATGGTAATAAGTCCATTAAAATATATACTTTGACAAAAAATTATGAAATTCCAAACCTCAAATAGGCAACAAGCATAGGATCGTAACCTAGCAACTAACTAACATTTTTAACTATTGATTTACATAGCCAATGTTTGGACAGCTCAAATGATTCTATTGATCTAATTTTAATAATGCATTTGATAATCTAATTATTACGCTAGAGGTATAACAGATTACCCACTTTGAAATTGCAAAACTCAGAAAAAGTGATAATTGATAATCCTCTGATTTTAGAATACTCTTCAATCTCGGTCAAAATTCATTTGGATTGAAATCTAGAATTATAATTCTTAACTGGCCAAAATGTATGTTGCCAAATGGCTTTCTATGATCTGAGAGCCTTAGCCAGCAACCTTAGGACTTAAAAAAATTAAAGTTAAATGTAGATAGGTAGTTATGCTTCTCTTCTTAAACATCTGTTTCTAGTCCATGGAAGAATTGTGATTAGTGAAGAATTTTCAGGCATGGTCTCACGAACAGCCATGGACGGATTACTATGAAAATTTATCATTATTCGATTATTTGATACGTAACTATCATTCTAACTATCATTCGCTAAAACTGAAAAATATCTGGTAGTCCTCTTTCAACAAAGAAGTGTCAAGAATTATACGCTTGGATAGTTAAAACAATTTGATTTTGAGAAAAAAGTTTAATTGGGTTCCACAATTTAGTCTAATTTAACTTAAATTAATGTTTACAAAGTTTAAAATTTATGATTTCCTGTGTATCAAGCTCCATACAGAGTACCTTTTATATAAAGCAGATTGCATATCAAGCTGTGTGGAGCCCACAGATATTTCCCCGACAAATCCACTCCGTCCATCTGTTTTTAAAGACTGCAATAGAATAAGATTATAAAAATAAGACATATCCAAACCTCGGTGGGCCATACCATAAGAAACATTGGGGATTTAACGCTTGTGGGTGACAGAAGTTTAGTATCAATATGATATTTGTTACTATAGTTTATCTGAGTGGTAATAACCATATGAACGGTTTAGATGGCATATAAACATTATGGTTAGCTCCAGGAAGGTTTCAACTGTGGATGTTTCCGTTACCACTTTCATTTTTGATGGCCCACCTGAGTTTTGGATCTGCCTGTTTTGTAGTATACTATCTTACCGTGGTCTTTAAAATCTAATGGACGGAGTGGATTTATCACGGACATATCTGTGGGACGCGCACAGCCCCGGCACGGGTATATCTATGTGCCCAGGGCACATGCAATCCGCTCCCTACCTTATTATCTTGTGAAATCTATACTCGGGAAGTACACAAAGCTTGATACTCACGCTCACGCGCTAAAAACTAAACAAAATAAACAGTGGACCCTACAATCCTAAGTCACTGGTCCGAAATTAGATAGTTTAAATAATCATAACATATGAAACTTTGGCAATCTTTTGTTGAAACAGGGCACTTGATATCGTTCATGTTTTAAGCGTTCAATAAAAGTTCACCAATCCAAGTCACCTAATCAAACAAGGTGATTTTTGGTTCGTGCTGCATGGCACGTGTCTTGCTTTTCTCGCCCCTGATTGTGTACCGCGGCTCTTTCTCGGGCGCGGATTAGATACTTACAGCTTGAGTAGCGAGACTCGCTACTGAAGTGACGTCACCAACTTCAGTGGGCTCCACCATGATATATGTTTTGTATCCACACTGTCCATCCATTCGGAGAGATCATATTAGGGTATAATCCAAAGAATGAGTCAGATCCAAATCTCGAGTGGATCCCACCACAGAAAAGAGTGGGGAGAGTGACTCCCACCATTAAAAGGTTCTAAGGGCCACAAAAGTGTTCGATCAAGCTGATATTTGTGTTTTCACTTCTGTCATGTCTTATTTAACACATGAACAGGTTGGATCTCAAATAAACATCATGGTGGACCTTCTTAAGGTTTCAACGGTGGGCGTCACTCTCTCTCCACTAGTTTATGTGGTGGGGTCCACTCCAGCCCAGGATCTGCCTCATTCTTTGTTTCATGCCATAAAATGATCTCTCAAAATGTATGGACGGTGTGGATATAAAACGTACATCATAGGGGGCCCACAAAACTTGGTGACGTCACTTCAGCTTTATTAGCGAGCCTCGCTAGTCGCTACTCAACCTGTCAGAGGCTAATCCGCGTCCCTCTTTCTTACCTTTATGAGTTGGCTTTGCCAACTCATAAGTAAGCAACCCACTGGGTCCCACTTTCTATGACAGTACGATGATTCGAACCGTCCGTATTGTGTTTGGTACCATAAGTAAGCAACTCTCTCCCTTTATCATGCTTCACTGATTATCATAGCCATTGATTTTTCGAGTTGAATGCAAACCATTGAAAATTTTCTAAATTTATCCGTAGATAATGATTAACATGATCACTTTCGGTATAATTTTCTTATAGAATAGACCCCACAGTATGGACGGTTCGGATGGAAGCAGATTGATTGCATATAGCGCTGCCTCAGGGATACCCCGTGGCACGACGTGGCCCTAGCTCTGCGGGGCCACCATGATGTATGTGTTTTATCCATGCGGTTCACCTGTTTTGCTAGCTCATATTAGGGCCTGAGCTATAAAAAAAAATGACGCAGATTCAAAGGTTAAGTGGAATGCACCACAGGAAAAAGTGGGGATTCAGCGCCGCCCGAGTTACGGATCAAACTTATATCCGTGTTTTCCTTTTTATCAAGGTCTATGTAACCTAATGAACGGGATGGATGGCAAATAAAACATCACGGTGCACCCTCGGAAGATCAATTTGTGGGCATTCAATTCCACTGCTTCATGTGGTGTGGTCAACTCTCTGGGCCACCGTTATTCATGCATTTTATCGGCTCACTCCATCCATTTTACCAGATAATTTTAAAGCTTTTATCTAATAACGAAGCATATCAAAGGTTAAAGTCGACCCCACAGTGTGAATGGAACGTCTACCGTATATGGTTGAAGAGTTTTTGGGGGCCACATAAATTTTAGATCAATCATATATTTGTTTTTTTCCTTTATCTATATCTTTTTTTTATCTCATTAACAGGTTGGATGAAAATAAACATCACTGTGGACCGCAGAAAGGTTTTAACCGTGGAAATCAATAAGTCAGTTGTTTCCGTGGTATGGTTCGCTTGAGCTGTGGATATGCTTTCATTTCTATGCGTAGAATGATTTGTAAAAGGCATGGATAAAATACATGAATTTATGGTAGTACAATTGAATTTACTCACTATGATAAGAGTTTATTGAATATCTCATTACGCAATCCGATTTCATTGCTCGGTTCATGACCTAAAATGAGCTGGCAAATAGATTGACAGTGGAATAGAACATTGCTCGGTTCATGACTTAAAATGAGCTGGCAAATAGATTGACAGTGGAATAGAGCACGGAAGCGACGGAAGCAGGTTACGTAGTGTGCTACACAACACCCACCTTCCTGATGCGTTAACGTGGTAAAGTTACTTGAACCTCACCATGATGTATTTGTTATATTCACATCGTTCATCCATTTTGGGAGGTTTTTTAAGGGCATGCCAAAAAAATGATGTAGATCTAGACCTTAACTGGACCGCACCAAAGAAAGCAGTTGGGACAATGAAGCTCATCATTAAAATCTTCTTAGAGTCCACGATAACTTATATTTGCCATCCAAACTTTTCATAAATATCAGCCCCATCCAAAACTCATGTGGCACGGAAGTTTTCAATTATAGGCTGTCATTCGTATTTTGTAACTTACTCTAAATGATCATGCACAATAGATCTACAGTATCGATATAACATCCATCATAGTGAGCCCATAGAATTATGCCACGTCAACACACTACGGAGGTCGGTGGTGCATGATCCGCTTCCATAAAACACATGCATCATGGTGGAAACGGATTAGCTACTCCCCCTGCCACCAGCCGGTGGCTGGTGGTCGGTGCCATGTGGGCCCCACCATGATGTATGTGTTTCATCCATGATGTCCATCTATTTTTTAGATCATTTTAGGGTACAGTGTTGAACGTGGTATATCCCAATCTCCAATGGACCACATTACAAGAAACAGTGTTGAATGAACATTGACCATTAAAAACATTTTGAGAGCTATAAAAGTTTTGGATCAAGCTGGTCTTTGATTTTTCCCTTCATATAGGTTTGTATAACCTAATTAATAGATTGGATGTCAAATAAACAGTACATTGGGCCTTAGGAAGATTTTAATGGTGGATATCCATTCATTATTGTTTTCATGCGGTGTGGTCCACCTAAAATTTATATCCCTCTCATTTTTTGGATTAATCCTTAAGGGGGTGTTTAGCGCATGGTATTAAAAAGGATTAGGTGGGATGGGATTCAAAAAACATAATTATTACATGTCACAGATTGTCCCTTGTTACTGTGGGATGAACTTAATTCAAATGCTATGTTTATAATACGGTGGTACATTGAGTGGATATACCTACTATTATTTTAAACTAATGAGAATATATATCCAAACTGTTCATTTGTTTTGTAACCTCATTTTATGGCATGGGCCTAAAAATGACCAATCTCAACTATATTACAGGAAATAGTGTTGAATGAACGTGGACCATTAAAAACTTTTTGGGGGCTATATAAGTTTTGGATCAAGTTGATCTTTGTTTTTTCCCTTCATCCGGGTCTGTATGACCTCATCAACAGATTGGATTTCAAATAAACAGTACAGTGAGCCTTAGGAGGATTTTAATGGTGAATATCCAATCACTATTTTTTTTTTCCAGTGGTGTGATCCACCTTGAATTTATATTCCTCTCATTGTTGAGATCAAGCCCTAGAAGGATCAGTAAAAATGGATGAATAGAATGGATGAAACACATACATCATGGTAGGGCTCATGGAGCATCGATCACCAGCCACCGGGCTGGTGGCAAGGGCACTAGCCAATCCGTAACGGATCACATGACCACTGAGCAAGTGGGACCTATGGGCGGTAGGGGTGCACATTGAACCGGTAGAACCGTGGAACCGGATCGGAACCGACCAAATGGTCCGGTTTGGTCCGATTCTAGAGTGCACCGGTTTCGGTTCCGGTTCCAGTTCCAAAAATCAATGAACTGATTACATCGGTTCGGTTCTCGGTTTGAGGGTATGTAGAACTTTTAAACTGAACCGTGAACCGATCCGTAAAACTAAACCGTAGATCCGATCCATAGAACCGAACCGTGGAACCGAACTTGGAACCGAACCAAGAACCCTTTGATTGTTTCCATATTCGACACATGATTTATGGTTTATAATGCACCATTAAATTATTTTTATAAATGTATTTTTGCACACCTTATACAATATCTAAACCATTCATCAAATGGACCACAACATGAATGGACATGGGCTAGATAATAAAATTAAACATGCAATTAGGCTGGATTATAAAAAGCCCAGAACCGTGGAACCGATCCAGAACTGAACCGGTTTTAACCGTTCGGTTCCGGTTCAGTTCTAGGGTGCCAACGGTCCATTTCCGGTTCCGAATATCCTAGAACTGTTAAGAACGGTTCGGTTCTAGCTTCACCCCAGAACCGGACCAAACCGACCCGTGTGCACCCCTAGTGGACGGTGACAGACGTTGGATCATAGGAAAGGGATGGGCTACTCCCCTGCAACATGCCAATGGCTGGTGGTCGTGCTATGTGGGTCCCACCATGATGTATGTGTTTCATCCATACCATTAACCTATTTTTCTAAATCAGTTTATAATATGAGACCAAAACTGAGGTATATCCAAATCTCAAGTGTACCACATTAAAAGAAACAGTGTTGAATCAACTTCAACCATTAAAAACTTCTTAGGGGTTGTAAAAGTTTTGGATCAAGCTGATTTTGTTTTTTCCCTTCATCTGGATCTGAATGACCTAATCAACAGATTGAATGTCAAATGAACAGTACAGTGGGCCTTGGAAGGATTTTAATGGTGGATATACAATCACTATTGTTTTCCTACGGTGTGGTCTACCTGAGATTTATATTCCTACCATTTTGTGGATTACATACTAAAATGATCTTTAAAAATGTATGAACCGAATGGATGAAGCACATACACCATGGTGGGGCCCACAGAGCACCGACCATCAGCCACGGGGCGGTGGCAGGGAGAGCAGCCAATCCGTTCCCCGATCGTAGGTGGCTAGTGAGGCAAAATGAGTCCACCTTTATTATGGGAGAGCGTGACGTACGGTGGCATAAAGTAAGAAAGTTCGGTACAGAATCCTCCACCACGCAGTGGGTAAAATACCCAGAAATCCAATCTGTACATCAGGTGAGCTTCTCATTTCAACCGTATAGACCAAAAATCAGCGAAATCCAGAAGTCAGGTATGGAATATATAAAGAACAATGTAAAATCACGATTAAAGCCACTAAGTTCAAACTCTTTGGCCCCCCTCAGTCTTGGATCAGATTGATTTTTTAACTGTATGTTCATCTCGGTGAGATGCATCTGATAAATTGTTTGGATGGAATATACAACCCTGTGGGCTCCACAAACAAATCTATGGTTAGGTATCTCCTGCCCATTGTTGTGTGTGGTGTGGCCCATCTGAGTAGTCGATATGGGTCAATTTCAGCATAGATGAAAGATGTAGAAGTGGCGGACCTGATGAACAGAGTGGATGTCACACGCACATCACAGTGGGCCCCACGTGGCTCGGTTGTTTTAATGTGGAGGACTCTTGTCTCATTATGTTCGCTCTCCTCTCAATCAGAGAGCATAGAAGTTTGCTAGCCCCTCACGTAACGTACCTTCACGCGCGGCTGACTGCAACACAATATGTGAGTATGACACCTGAAACATACATCTAGTGGGCCCCACCGTTCCTATGAACTGGATCAAAACCATGGGCATTGTTTAGAAACTTTCCAGTAGTCAACATTCAACGTTCACGTGCAGTCTGCCACATGTGTTTGCTACCTGATTTCTCCATCAGGTCACGTAATCAGTAGGGCCCACCTTATGCCAGCCTCAGACGTCCAAAAAAAAAAGTGTGCCAGCCAGCCACTCGTCCGGGAGAATGTGCACTTGGATGTGCGCTTGGATATATATAGCAAACCTTATTTGATACTCTGAAAGAGCATGACGCTTGATAAGCCGGGCACTTAGAGATTATAAACATGGCATACATCGTTGCTAAATCACAGTCCCAAAATCAAATTAATTGGGTAACCCCAACGTCTTGGTGGACACTTGTTCGTGAAATAGGATCTTTGGATCTTTCTAATCTTCCACCGTCCAATAAACGTACGGTCATGATACATCTAAACTGGTACCCATAATCTGGGTTGTAATCTGGACTGACGTTTACCACGTATGCAATATCTAAGTGCCTGTGTATCATCCATCAATCGCTGCCACAGTATCAAAGTCTTCCGTTTACAAAAGAGAAAATTATCACTGTAGAGCCGCCTTTTATCCAGCGTCTTTTATCTTTTACGAACAGTGAAAAACTTACTTTCCCAACTTAGACCTTGCATGTACGGACTGAAATATTGAGTACAAAAATACCCTTGGTTTCCAGTGTCATTCCTTTCACTCCCTTCTCTTGCCCCATTTCCAAAAAACAAAAATACAAAATCCCCTTTTCCTGCATGAAAATGCCCCATTTCCAAAAAAAAAAAAAAAAAAAAAGACAAAAAACCCTTTTCCTGCATAAAAATACCTTCCTGGATTGCACCATCTTCTCATTGGATTGCGCCCTCTCCATACATATGCATTTTCTCAATTTTCTAAAAATGGTCCCTCTATGAAAGAAAGCATGCACCATAGGTATAATTTAATATATTTTCCTAAACGGTGTACATTTTTTGTGGGCCATTGAACTGCTAGATGAAGCTTACATCTTGGTTTTCGGTTCATCCATGTAAAAATCATCATATGAACATGATGAATTATAAATAAAACATCATTGTGGGGCATAGCAAGGTTTCTACGATGGAATCACTATTTCCTATAGTATGATCCACTTGATATTTGGATATGTTACGATTTTGGGCTCAAACCCTTACCTTAAATGGAAAAACAGATGAACACCATGGATAGTCCACATACATTCAAGGCGGGCCCAACTCAATTAACTCAGTACGATAAGAGCGTACTGAGCAAACTGATTTCCAATTTGCGAGAGTTTTTGGTCCATTTGACCTACTTCTCGACAATATGTTCGAGTCATCACCGACATTCCCGGTTCATGATTGGTGAAATTCACTGAGCAATTCATAAATTTGACAGAGATATCATAAAAATATGATGGGGAACTTCTACGGATTCATGTAATGTAACGGAGAATTTTATGAACCACTCGGTCAAATTCATTAACTGCTCGGTCAACTTCATCGAAGAGAAATTGAATTTCATGTAAAACTCATTCAAGTATGTGTTAGGCTAGTTCAATTTTATTTAAAGTTCATTTAATTTCATGTTAGCCTCGCTAAATTTCAAGTCAACCATGCTCAAATTCAAGTTAGCCTCGCTCGATTTCATGTGAAGCTCGTTCAATTATGTGTTAGGCTAGTTCAATTTCATTTAAAGTTCATTCAAATTCATATTAGCCTCGTTGAATTTCATGTTAGCCTCGTTGAATTTCAAGTTAGCCTCACTCAATTTCAAGCTTGCCTTGCTCAAATTCATGTTTCCTTTACTCAATTTCTATTTTGCCACATTCAATTTCTAGGTTGCCTCGCTCAATTTTTAACTTGCCTTGCTCAATTTCTAGTTTGCCTCACTTAATTTTCAGTTTGTCTCGCTCAATTTCTTATTTGCCTCGCTGAATTTTATGTTTCCCTCGCTCACTATCTACTTTGCCTCGCTCAATTTTCAGTTTGCCTCGCTCAATTTTCACATTGTCTCGCTCAATTTCTTATTTGTCTCGCTGAATTTTATGCTTCCCTCGCTTACTATCTACTTTGCCTCGCTCAACTTCTAGGTTGATTCACTCAATTTTTAGCTTGCCTCTCTGAATTTGTAGGTTGCCTCGCTCAATTTTCACCTTGCTTTACTCAATTTCTAAGTTCCGTCGCTCAATTTTCATCTTGTCTCGCTCAATTTTCACCTTGCTTCGCTCAATTTCTAATTTGTCTCGCTCAAATTTCAGTTTGCCTCGCTCATTTCTAGTTTGTCTCACTGAATTTCTTGTTTCCTTCGCTCACTTTCTACTTTGCCTCGTTCAAATTATAAGTTGTCTCGCTCAATTTTCTAGGTTGCTACGCTCAATTTTCACCTTGCCTTGCTCAATTTCTAGGTTCCCTCGCTCAATTTCACCTTACATCGCTCAATTTTAGGTTGCCTTGCTGAATTTTCAGCTTGCCTCACTTAATTTCTAGCTTACCTCGCTCAATTTTCACATTTTCTCGCTCAATTTTGAGCTTGCCTCGCTCATTTTCTAGCTTGCATCGCTGAATTTCATGTTTTCTTCACTCATTTTCTACTTTGCCTCACTTAATTTTTAGTTTGTCTCGCTCAATTTTCAGCTTGCCTCGCTAAATTTCTAACTTACCTCACTCAATTTCTAGTTTGCCAAACTCAATTTTCAATTTTCCTTGCTCAATTTTGAGCTTGCCTCGCTGAATTTCTTATTTGCCTAAATTTCATGTACCCAACTTATGTGGGGCCCTCTTACGCGTGTGGGCCCCCTTCTCTTGCCCCTTTTAGTACCTAAAACTCCTCAAACCCTCCGTTTTAACCCATTCTAATCCCGAACCACCTCCATTTACACCCCATTCCAACTCAAACCTTCAAAAAATGAATTCGCCAATATCGCTCTTCAAAAACCCCAAGGCCCTCCTTTCCAAACCACTTCAACCTCAACCAATCACCCCAATCAAAAGTCTTCCTAACTATCTCTATCAACAATCTTAAAACCTTCCACTCCTACCCCATTTCAATTCAAAACCCTCATTCTCAAGGACCTACAAACCTTCTCTCTCCAAGCTAGCCACCCAAGCCTCTTTCCCTTCCAAACCCATCTCCTTCAAAACTCCACATTCCCAAACATCCGAACCCTCTCTCCATGCTTTGAATGAGCGAGGCAACCTGTAAATTGAGCGAGGCAAGTTAGAAATTGAATGATGCAAACTAGAAATTGAGCAAGGCAAACATGAAATTTTCAGCTTGCCTCGCTTAATTTTTAGTTTGTCTCACTCATTTTTCAGTTTGCCATGTTGAATTTCTAGTTTGCCTCGCTTAATTTTCAACTTGCCTCCCTCAATTTTTAGTTTGCCTCGCTCAATTTCTAGTTTACCTCACTCAATTTTTAGTTTGCCTCGCTTGATTTCTAATTTGCCTCGCTCAATTTCTAGTTTACCTCACTCAATTTCCAACTTGCCTCGCTGAATTTGTAGTTTGCCTCACTGAATTTCTAGTTTGCCTCGCTGAATTTGTAGTTTGCCTCACTCAATTTCTAATTTGCCTCACTCAATTTTCACTTTGCCTCGCTGAATTTCTAGTTTGCCTCGCTCAATTTTCATTTTGCCTCGCTCAATTTGTAGTTTGCCTCACTGAATTTCTAGTTTGTCTTACTTAATTTTCAGCTTACCTCGCTAAATTTTTAGCTTGCCTCGCTGAATTTTTAGTTTGCCTCGCTAAACTTAAAGCTCACCCCGATGAATTTCTTGTTTGCCTCATTGAATTTTTGATTTGTCTCGCTCAATTTGTAATTTGCCTCGCTCGATTTTTATTTTACCTCGCTCAATTTTAGTTTGCATCGCTAAACTTAAAGCTCACCCCGATGAATTTCTTGTTTGCCTCATTGAATTTCTGGTTTGCCTCGCTCAATTTTCAGCTTGCCTAGCTCAATTTCTAGCTTTCCTCGCTAAATTTAAAGTTTGCCTCGCTCAATTTCAAGCTTGCCTTGCTCAATTTCTAGCTTGCCTCGGTCATTTTTCAAGCTTGCCTCACTCATTTTTTAGCTTGCCTCGCTAAATTTCTAGTTTGCCTCACAGAATTTCAAGCTTGTCTCACTTAATTTCAAGCTTGCCTCGCTCGATTTTCAAGCTTGCCTCACTCATTTTTCTACGTCACTAATTTCCAAACTTCAAATGCCATTTGAATTTTCACTTTGCCTCATTAATTTCAGTTTGCCTCGCTCAATTTTCAGTTTGCCTCGGTGAATTTCTAGTTTGCCTCGCTGAATTTTCATGCTTCTGTCGCTCAATTTCCAGTTTGTCTCGCTTAAATTCCTCTTTACCTCGCTCAATTTCCAGTTTGCCTCACTCGATTTCATGTTAGACTCACTCAATTTTCAGTTTGCCTCATTTAATTTCCAATCTGCCTCGCTCAATTTCAAGTTTACCTCGTTGAATTTCCAGATCCGTGGATTTGGAGTAGTTATCCCCTTGTGGTGTGTTTAGTTCGTGGATTTGAATGGCATTGAATTGCATTAGAAGTGGTTAACACTATTATTGCACAATGATTGCATATCTAGAAATACTATGGTATTGTAGCCATCCAATCCCATGTTTGGGATAAAAATTTTGCTATTGGAAAACATTGGATTAAATAAAATTATGTTTGGTAGACCATGGAATTGTAATCGACGGACCAAATTCACAACGAATGTTGTTCACTTGTATACATATATAACTAAAATGTCACATGTAAACGATATATATGCTTGCATAAATGTGGGGCCCACATGTGTAATGGATTTCAAAATCCACAGAAATCCTGCATGGACCAAATGCAATTCCATGGGACTAAATGTAATTCCATCCCAACTAATCTCAACCTTTCCCATCCTCTCCAAATGATGGATGGAATTGCACAGGATTAAATACAATTCTATCCCACTTAATACCCTGTGCCAAACGCCCCCTTGAGCAAGACAGGTTTAGGCAATGAGGGGTTTTGAGGGAATTGGGTTTGAAAGAAAGAATTTTGATAAATAGATGGCCTAAAGATGAAGAGCATTTAGGGACATGGGATTTAGTGGGGAGGATTAGATGTAGGGAATGGGCTAAGAGGGAGGTTTTTGGGTTTCCATGGAGAGAGATTAGGAATATTTCGAAATGAGGGTGTTTTGGGGACTTAAAAAAGGGCTAAAAGTGCTAAAAGGGGACCCTACACGTGTAGAGGGCCCCACATAACTCAGGCCCTAGCAGGGTTGCATCGAACTGGCGGTGGCCCCGCTCGGCTCTGTTTGGATCGGCCGGGTCGCACTGAACTGGCAGTGGACCCGCTGCCTGAAGTGGGAATGCTACCTATGGCTACGGTTATAATCGTAGCCATAGGCCTTGCAGAACTAGTAGTGGCCCCGCTGCCCGCGATGGATACGCTATTCATGGCTAGAGATCTACGGAACAAAAAATAACTTAAAAAAGCAGAGGCATTTTCGGCTTCAATTAATCAAGGAATTGGGACGCAAGTCTGGGACGGCTGCTGTCATTGCCAAAACCCAACCTATTTAAACATCTATTACTATCCTAAGCCACTTTCATTTAAACTTACTTGCCCCACACGTACCATCCGTGCAGTCTACATCACAAAGCATTCGTGGGTGGGCCCACAAAACGCCAAGCTGACAAAGAGTCACAGTCTCCCAGTTGGTGGGACCCATCCCACTGGATGAATCAAAGGAGTAAAATGCTAGGGCAGATGTAATATGATACTCAGGCAGCGTATGACGGCTGATACGCCGGTATTCAGACATTGTACATGTGGAATGCATTAACTCTAATTAAACTCACTGGATAGTGGAATCCACCGTTGCGAAGTCACAATACCACGAATAGATTGGCTGAACTATCTTTACCTTTGATTGGTGAACATTAGTCTGTTAAGATAGGACCACTAATTGTTTGTAGCCGTCCAATAAAACTCTACCGGTCCGATAGTCAAGATAATCAAATAAGCTTCATTTTTTAGTTTATGATACATCTAAAATGGGATAATTTCGACGGTTTAATTTCACTGACTTGTATGCGGAACATAGGAAGAAGATGCCCAGTCCAATTCGAAGAGTGGTCCACTGGATCCCACGTGTACAATCTCTGTTTACGTTGGCCAGGCCCATCCACGGCTATAAATGAGAAAATTCGTAAGGCCCACCTGAATTACGTCCGTAGAGCTGACGTAATCGGATGCATTTTTCTAGGAAAAGGCGAGTAGTGCAGAAAGCATTACCAATGGGAGAGGAGCACCGAGTGACAAGAGCCAAGAGCAGTGGAGATTGCAAAGGTGTAAAGGAAAAGGAGTGACACGTGGAAGTATGTTTTGGAATGTTGGGTACGTCCGAAAACTGAAGTTGGCCGTTTCCTTACCCGCCCTACAACACCAGCAGAAAAAGGCGGTCCCAACAGAAATATAATTGCATTGGGTGGTATTTTGTTATGAGAAGAATCTGGTGGTATGGCCATCAGTCTCTTTTCTCACCACCCATACATTGATTGATTGAAGAAGACGAAGAAGCAAATCCCCTTACTCTCCATCTCTCCTGGGTTTTGCTCGCTTTGGTTCATATTCGTGAGAGAGAGAGAGAGAGCTTTGCTGGTTTTGCTCCAATTTGGATTTTCCAATGAGGGAAGATCTTTGAGAGATAGAGAGAGAGAGAGAGAGAGAGAGAGAGAGAGATTACTGGGTGGTGATTTCTGTTTGGTTTTTTTTTTTTTTTTTTTTTTTTAAAGAAAAATCGTAGCCAGAATTTTCTTATATATTTGGAAAGTTTTAGAAAGAGAGAGCTTTATCTTTTGGGTTAATCTGGTATTTCGGGTTTTTTTTTTTTTTGGAAACCCTTAAGAGAGACTTTTTTTGGGGGGCTCTTGGGTTCTAGATTCAAAGATTATATCTTTTCTGCGTTTTTTCTTTATATATAGTTTTAGAGAGAGAGAGAGAGAGAGAGAGAGAGAGAGCCTAGACAAATTTGAAAATTTTCCATTGGTTTTACTCATGTATCTGGAATTATAAGAGAAAAACCTTTTTGGGTTCTTAGACGTTGGTCTCGGAGAGATACTAAGGTGGAATCCTTTCCGGGTTGAGAGGGGAAGAGAGCAAGGATATTGGGATTTCATCATCGGGTGACAGTGTTGTGGAATGGGAGTGATTGGTGATGGAGTTCTGGCCAGAATTTCTCGCAGGCAGCTGGGGCAGAGAATTCGTAGCAGGAGGATTTGGCGGCATGGCAGGCGTAATCTCCGGTCATCCACTCGACACCCTCAGGATCCGTCTCCAACAGCCTTCCAACAACACTTCCGCCTTCAGACTCCTTCGCAGCATTGTCACGACTGAAGGCCCTTCTTCTCTCTACAGAGGCATGGGCACTCCCTTGGCTGCAGTCGCTTTCCAGGTCACCCACAATGCTTTGAGTTACTACATAACCTTAAGGCCTGTTTGGATGAATGGCCCCAAAAATCAGGATTGGTTATCCATATGCATTTGGGGTGGCTTAGAAAATAAAAACCACACTAGCGGGTTCATGTTCTCCTTTTTATTCCACCCTAAATTGCAAGCAAGACTGAATAGTTCAGTTCTTAACTTGAGATTTTGGGCAGAGCATTCCCATCGGCCAACTTTTTTGGAAACTTCCAAATGCTAGCTTAGTCTATTTTACTTCATTCATCTTTCATCAACTATACAATTTTTTTTAATGATTTTTCCATTCCCTGAGCTATTTATTAGTTTCCTTTCTATGGGTTTATTTCTTCTGTTTATGTCTGCTCATTGTTTGCTGGTTCTATCAGGTGTTCAACTTTGCTGCTTGATTTCTGGTCTGGGGCAAGGAATTGTTAGACTTTAGACATATTTATGTCGATAGTGGATGTAGATTATAGTAGATTCCGAGCAACCATCTTATGATGTTTGTATAAAAGTATTGTTAGAGATTGTGTGCATAAGAACATGTGGGCATCTAGATGTTGTTAATGTAGCTTTGGTGCCCCCCTCAGGGCTCATATCATATTTTGTTGTGGATCAAGGTGATGGTGCCAGACATGTTAAGGTGCCAAAGCCGTGATCCTATGGGGAAGCTTGTGACACGAAGGAATTTGAAAACTTTCTGTTCGATATGGAACAAAATTCAGTCTAGGGTTTCTTAATAAAATACTCTGTTGTTTTGACCAATTAGCACGGCGATGAAAAGGAAATGTGCAATGATTATAAATTACTTTATCTATCTCTTGACAACATCTACATTTGACTGCCGATTCCTGTATTTGGTTTATCAGCGGTTAAATCGTAATGATGACATTTTTACATTACTTTAATGTCAGATCCTCACCAAAATTCACTGATGTCGCTATTTGGATTCAAGATTTTCATGGTAGTGACATGAAAAAGTGCAATGATTATAAATTCTTTTACTTGTCTCCTTAATACGTTTACATTTGACTGACGATTCCTATTTTTGGTTGAGCGGAGGTAAAACCATAAGGATGATACATTTCCTTTACATTACTGGAGTAATTGGCGAAACAAACAGGCCTGGGGTTAGTATGTGGTTGATGTAATCTTGGTGCTCCCCCAGTACACAATTTCACATTTGGTTAGTCTAGGGTTTATTTAATAATAAAAGAGAGCATATTCCTCTGTAATCTCCTTTTCTTCTTCTCCCCAAAATATTCCCTTCTTCTTTGTTCACTTTTACTACAAGTATCAAACAAGAAAATGGTTCTAGTCAAGGAGGAAGTTGCGATCATGAACAATCAGGAAGTCTTTCAGTATCTGAACAAGGCAGATCTTGAATGATGGACGAGCAAGATGCAAGAGACCTGAATATGCAATGCACAAAACCAGAATTCCTCGTAGAATTTTCGTAGGCAATCAAATCATCTCTGAAATTGCTAACTCAGTTATATTCATCTTTAGTAAAACACCATGAATCAATTACCAGTCGTGCGAAATCCACTCATTGATTAGTGATTATACTGCATCTCCATTTCAGGCAAGAACACCGAAAAAGCTTGGTATCTAGGGTTAATGAAGATCCTGTTCTACCTTGACAAAAAGTAACTAGACGCAGATATCTATCAAAGAGCAGTCCTCAAATTGGAGGATTTGTAACAAACTTTAAAACAGTTCCATGACATGCTTACCTCAGTAGGAATTCACTAGTTGACCTCCATATGCAACTCCACCTCACATGGTATGGTATGGTATGGTAATCACATGCTTACCATCCCATCAGAGCAATTAATTATGGCAACGTAGTCTATATGATACAAAAGCACCACTATGAATTTACAGTTGGAAACAGTGTTTTCCGTAGCAGCTGTAGCGTACACTGTAACATAGCGTAGCCAAAATGCTGCGTGGAGTATGCAGGTAGCGTAAGTTACAGGGCATGTAGTGTGTAGTGCAGGTGGTGTAAGTTACATGGCATGTAGCATGTAGCACAGGTAGCGTAAGTTACAGGGCATGTAGCATGTAGTTCAGGTAGCGTGCACATGGCATTACACTAGATCAATCTAGATCATCCAAATTGTGGTCTATATCATGGATTGGGGACTTAGATCAATCCAGACCATCCATATTGTCGTCCATATCGTGAATTTTTTATGTTTCAATTAAAATAAAGAGTTCGCACTTAGAGATGTTTGAAGGCAAAGAGATGGAGAGATTTTGCATGGAAATGTGTGGTTGACGATCTTGATTCACAGCCAACAACTTTAGGAATTATGCATTTTGTAAAATTTTCACATCTTTCTTTTATTTTAATTAAAAAGTACTAAGTTTCATGTAGCTTACACTACACGCTATAGAGGGCCAAATGCTATGCTATATGCTACATGCTATTTAAAACACAGGTTCGGACATGTTAGTGGGGGGAGGGAGGTGCTGTTTGGACAACGATGAGTCATGGAATGTTTGAAATTGGGTCAATTAGCCACAAGTTTTTTTTGACAAATGATATGAATCACAGAGTGAAAACAGCTAATGAACTTTATTAATGCATAGAGCTTTATGATATCAAAATTTAGAAGAATGTAGATGACAAAATTAGACGAACTTATATGAGAAGAATGATATAGAAAGAAAAGCATAAACAGCCACTAATGCAGACATGTTAAGCCTCAACGAGTTTGGATCCCCAACAACCTGGCCCAGTTTGGTAGACGCCTAAAAATGAGTTATCTCATTTTACTTAGCAGTAATTATATATTAGAGATCTTGATCTCTAATACATAAATGAGTTCATGTTTACATTAATTATGTAGATGAAGATCTCTGATACATAATTATTGTTAACTAAAATGAGATGAACTCATTTTTAGGCATCTACCAAACAGGACCTAAGGAGCCAGAAGTGCATACATGTGTAGATATGCTGAAAACTGACACATTGGCTTCCAATATTGAATCTATTAGATGATGAAAAATGACAATTAATACACTACAGTTGCTATGAAACCACGCTTTAACCCTAGTGAAGGTAGTGACAGTTTACCATTGTAGCATAATTCCAAGCTCATGAAATAGAGCTGAGCCTTTTGGGTTTAGCCATTGCTTCCGGACACTAGCTTAGCAAGTCATGACCCACACACACTGAAGTGGTCCTTGAATCATCCAGTTCAGCAATTCTTGCTTGCCAGCCCTGGTCATGGTAAATTAAAATATCACTGTTACTCTCCTAATTTGAAGTTTCACTTAAAATAGTTGTAGCCTTGACTTCGCTATAAACATCACATTCAATTTACTCTTACCCATAATTCTTTGAGCTGTCATTTTAGAATGCAAAGTTAATTATCTTGATTATAAAATTGGAATCACTGAGCATGCTAAACACCAAACAGCTTCAAATTTGGAGTTTTCAGTAGGAGAGGTTTTCTTAGTCTGCACACGTACATGCCTACACACATGCTAATGAGGAAAAATGTGCAAGATCCAAGTGGTCCATCAGGTACTCATCTCCCAAAGATCAGGCCAGTTTACTCATCGGGGGGACCACTATGTATGAAGCAAACGGACAGCCAGCCAGTAAATTGTTTCATACACCAGCCCACCTGATGAGTTGACCTGTGTATTTTTGGCCAGAGGATTTATGAAGTGTGTCCAACATGATGGGCCACTCGGATATTGCACCCATTTGTCATATTGGCACATGTGTCGGCATGTTGATGAGCAGGGCTATGCACGTGCTTGGACTTGAATGTGTTGCATGTTGATGAGCGGGGCAATGCACCTTGGTTGGAATAGGAAATAAACCGAGCCCTTTATTGTATAAAAAGGTGGACCATTCCATTTGTGTGGGGATCGAGTAGACATTTTACTGTGAGAATACAATTCGTGATTAGGAAAAGTCAAGTCTAAGTCGACCCTAGTGTTTCTTTTGGGACTGTGCTGCGGCAGATCATACTGTGATGTCTTCATGGACTCTTTTGTTCTTTCCTCAGTATTTCAGTGGATGTTGCTTACATAGATGCATTTCAAAATGAACCAACATTGACAGTTAGTCATGTTAAAGTATGCATCTTTAATCCAACATGGCATAACAGCTCATTAACTTAGCAAATATAAAGATTTCAACAAATTCAAATGTATGTTGTCACCATATTAGCCAGGGTTTGTATGGTGATCAGTTGTACCAGTCAGAAACGTAATCATGCAGTAAATTTGTTATTCTAATGTATAGAGAAAACTATTCATGGATTGTGATTAGGGTTTCATTCTGGTTTTAAGCAGCTATAGAAGTTGTGAATTTCTCAAAATAGCACTTTGCTTATACTGCTGTTTTTTCCCCCCTGGTGCAGAATGCTGTGGCCTTCCAGGTGTATGCAGTTCTGTCGCGAGCTTTTGATTCAAGCAATGGCAGCAACCCACCTTCCTATAGAAGCGTTGCACTAGGAGGGGTAGGGACAGGTGCTCTACAGAGCCTTATTCTCAGCCCCGTTGAACTAGTGAAGATACGCCTCCAAATACAGCATCACCAAACTAACGTGGAAGGGCCAGTGAATGTTGTCAAGAACATTATGAGGAAAGAAGGAATCAGGGGAATGTACCGAGGCCTCGCCATCACTGTGTTACGAGATGCTCCTGCTCACGGTGTTTACTTTTGGACGTACGAGTTCACAAGGGAGCGCCTCCACCCTGGCTGCCGAAAGAGTGGCCAAGAGAGCCTTAGGACGATGCTGGTTGCAGGAGGGTTGGCAGGAGTGGCCAGTTGGGTGTGCTGCTACCCTCTGGATGTAGTGAAATCCAGACTCCAGGCCCAATCACAATCACACAAGGACTGCCCTCCACCCAAGTACCGCGGCATCATCGATTGCTTCCAAAAGAGCGTACAAGAAGAGGGCTACACCGTGCTCTGGCGTGGATTGGGAACTGCCATTGCACGTGCTTTTGTGGTGAATGGAGCCATATTCTCTGCCTATGAGATAGCTCTACGATGCTTGGTTAATAATAACCAAAGTGAAGTGAAGGACAAGAAAGAATAAATGGAAAATTGAGACCTCCTTGTATTGTTTCAACCTTCCTATTGAAATGATGATGACGAAAATGGAACCATTACTACACATTTGCAGGGGAGTTTCTGTATGCATGAGAACTTCTATCCCTTGATGCAGCATCTTTCCATTACAAAGATGTGCATTTGATTGCTTCTCCAATGCATTTGTCATTTATGCAAGTTTCTAGCTTCCTACCATATCTTAATTTTTTCTTCATTCTCTTCTGAAAAAGAAGATCAGTACTCTAAAAGTGGGTTCCCTCGGTAGGCATGCACAAAGAAATTGTACACAGGACATTACATTGATGAAGCTCATTAAATAGCCTGAATCATGCGTCCTGAGATGGTCATTAACAAAAACAATTGGCCGATTGGTTGGCATATAATGGACGGTTAAAATAGAAAGTAGTCAATGGTCCACATTCCACAAACAAAATATCATTTTGTTATTGGTGAAGTCCATTAATGAGAAAGCAGAAAATGGTCAACAGTCCAAATTCCACAAACATCTATAACTTCTTTTTTTTTTTCCGAATGGCAAATGCACACTAATCTGAGGGCAGGATTTGTTTAATCTATTTGATTTTGAGGCAATGCCTCTTCTTCAGCGGGCCCAACCATTTGGCAGTTCAATTCGAGGTGCATATATGCCACATGTACAATTTCTTGAGCATATGTATGGAGCTGTTGATTCTGAAGATCATATTAAGGGCCACAAACCCATGTTGCTTGGACAGGGTGTTGGCTGTTAGCGGCTGCAGTTCTTGCCATGTAGTATTGCTACCAGGACAGACATTGGCTTCTTGCTCAGACCAAGCAAACAGATTTTCATCTCAAAGGATGCTGTGGCTTCCACCTCATGACAGAAGTCACCGGTTTCAGAACCAGCAACTAGGAGACATTGGCTTCTTGTTCAGACCAAGCAAACAGATTTTCATATCAAAGAACACTGGCTTCCACCTCATGACAGAAGCCACAGGTTTCAGAACCAGCAAGAGACTGCAGCCTCTCGGTCATGTGGCGTAAGCTATGGGTTTCCACCCTCTGCACGAGGGTACCCACTCTCATAGCTGATAGGGCATTCCAAATTGCAACAAAGCTGCAAATTTCCCATCACTAGGGATAAATAAGGGCACAGTGTCCATATCAGGGAGATGTTTTAACATTGAAAGGATTTCTTCCAGTGACAAAGGACACAACAGTGTCCATGTTAGGGATAATATTCCTTTTGACTATCCAAATCAAAGCCTTTTGGCATTCATCAATGTTCTTCATTTCTGTCAGGGCACCAGCAGGGGCATTCTCACAATCACACCCTTTGAACACGACAGTGTTCTAAGTTTATCAAGGCCTGTTTGGGAGTTTGGGAAGTATTTGGGTGGAAAATACTTTCCAAGAAAATCACATTTTTTTTCCTGATTAGTTCTCTTTCTAGTGGAAAACATTTTTCCAAGAATGTGTTTTCATAAAATTTTAAAAACAAAGAAATCCTAAAAATATTCCCAGCCCACCCCCGTTTTTTATTTTCTCCACAAATGATATCTTGGAGAGTAACTTTCAAAGAAAATGGCACTTTCTTTCTTTTACCATGCCTCCATAGAACCTAATCATGTGCAAGTTGCTGCACATATAATCTGCAGCACTTGAAACCTTACCAAAGGTGCCTACCCCCTCCACATTCATGAGTATCATCATGCTCCTAGACTGTCCAGAGTCCCTTAGAGTGCACTGTCTGCACCCCTTAGTTCTGTCGGATCCTAACAGAGTGCCAACTAAAGCACTTGCTTCCGAGTACTGTGATTAAGAAGGGTTCTACAACAAGTTTTGCTTACATGGGCTAAAAGGCCCCTACAAGCCATGAATTCAGGCTACATGGTTCACCACCTCGGTGAGGTTCCTCTCTCGTTATTGAGAAGAGGTCAAGACCAAAAACCAGTAGGTCTAGTACTTGGTTCTGGCAATAAGGACCCCAGTTCAGTTCCCCCCCACCCCAGATTCAACGAACTAGTCAGACTGCTTAGGCTATTTCACTCTTACCTCGATCAAGGATGATTGAATTGCAAAAACATGCAATTGAACTGACCATGTCCCAGCAATTGTGGGCTGTCTGATTGTTTTTTCATTGAATTGCAAAAGCTGTAGTTAGAAGATTCAAAATTCCTTAATGGAAACTGCATCAAGATAGTTCACATTTGATGGTTTTGTTGGGTGAAGGATGTTATTGTTTATTTCTTTGATTACAGCGATATAGAGCAAGTGTTACCACTAGTGCAAGAGTGTTAAGATGCAATAACAATTGTAGAAGTTTTGATGTGAAGAACAACCCAAACAGCACAAATAGAATGCCATGAAACAATGACAACGTCAAGCAAAAGCAATGTATATCCTGAGATACTATATAAGGGCTCATATGTTACAACACCCAGTTGAGAAAGCAAGAAATCAGCACATGGAAGACAACAAACAACAATAACAACAACTACAACTACAAAACAGACCATTGCCTTCTTCAGACAGTAAAACAGACTTCATTTGTTAAAACAAACAAAATCCCATTGAGAGACAATCCCACAGAAACACAAAGATTAAAACGAACCTCCGCCCACAAACTGTTCGACCCCGTCCTCACTAAGATTGAGCCCTGCCATTGCATCATTCAGTCGAGTGCTAGTTTCTGCCAGTACGTGTGGATCATTGTAATGGGCCACTGCCCTAACAATTGCTCGAACTCGGCCGTAGGGATTGGCCCCATCAAAAATCTCAGGGCCCACAAACACCCCATCGCATCCCAGTTGCATCATCAGCGCAGCATCAGCCGGTGTAGCAATGCCACCAGATGCAAATAGCACCACGGGTAGCCTGCCCAGCTGCTTGGCCTGTGCCAAAAGATCATAAGGGGCTTCAATTCTCTTCGCGAAAGTAAACACCTCATCGTCGTCCATGTTACTAAGAACCCGAATCTCCCCCATCACCGACCTCAGTTGCCTGACAGCAGCCACAATGTTCCCGTCACCAGAGATATCACCCTCAGTCCTGATCATAGCGGCCCCTTCTCTTATCCTCCGCAGAGCCTCACCAAGGTTCTGGCAGCCGCAGACAAAGGGGACCCGGAAATTGTGCTTGTTGATATGATGATCTTCATCAGCAACAGCAAGCGCCTCGCTCTCATCGATGTAGTTGATGCCGATCGATTCAAGGATCTGCGCCTCAACAAAATGGCCAACACGGGCCTTGGCAATTACAGGGACGGAGACAGCCCGCTTGATTTCCTTCACGAGCAACGGATCTGACATACGTGCAATGCCGGCAACAGCACGTTCCGAGACGACAACAGCACACGCACCGGCTTCTTCGGCGATCTTGGCCTGCTCCGCATCAGTAACGGCCAGGATCGCCCCGCCCCGTAGCATCTGCGCGAGGCCGACCTTGATGGAGAAGGCGTTATTCTTCTTGGCGTCGGCGATGGCAGTGTTGCTGTAGACTGCAACGACAGCGTCGTCAGCCATGGTCGACAGGTGTTTGTAGTTTTGTCTACCTGAAAACAGAGCGCCTGGTAGCTACAACACAACAACTGCGAGTATACCAGAAATGCAGCTGCTGCTGGAAGTAATGGAAGCTTTAGAAAAAGAAGAAGAAGAGCGGATTAATAGAGAGAGTAGCGCTGCGGATGTTACATTCCTTTGCTCGTATGTATAACTTATGGAAGGAGGAAAAGGTAGGCGAACGCTCAAGCTTCCAGAAGTTTCTACTAAAAGCGGGTTGCGGACGGTTAGCTGCTGAGAGAGAGAGATTTTGAGACGGACGCCAGATTCCACCACACTGGTTTTATGGAGGCCGGACAACAGAATACATTGTGGGGCCCATCGTGGTGTCTGTGTTACATAAACTCCGTCCATCAGTTGCTCCATCTGATGTTAGGATCTGATCCCAAAATTCGATCAGATCCGATGATAGAGTGGCCCGCACCAAAGAGGGGATGGGTGCCCACCATTGGATCGTTCCTGGCTTGAACCATAAGGTGAGGACGAAGGGTAAATACAAATAGCTGGCAGATCCAAAACTTAGGGGGCCCATGGAAGGTTTCAATGGTAGGCATCATCGCCACCGTTGTTTTCTATGGTGTGGTCCACTTGCGTTTTGGATACTCCTAGTTTTTACGCTCGCGTCGCGTCTTGACATGATCAGTCACAACAAATGGGTAGAGTAACGGTGAGCCTTTGTTAAAAGGTCTACTGGGTTTGGTAAAGCATGCGAAGTCAATTGCGTTTTGGATACGCTCGTTTTCAGGCTCGCAGCCTGAAAAAAAAAATATTATAGTTAAGAATTATCAGACAGTAAAAACAACTGCAAGAGCATGTCACATATATATATATATATATATGCTTAATATTAGATAAAGAACAAGTCTAGTGTTCGGGCTTAGAATTAGATTATAACTAAATATTATAGTTAAGAATTATCGATAGCACACGATAAGATGAAATAAAAGATAAATCAATAGATTCGATTGATTGTTTTGTTGTTGGTTGGATTGGTTTTGTTGGAATTTTTCCGTCACGTTTCTCTACTATTTATATATTCCTGTTGTAATTTATATTTTCATATCTTTTTCTAATTATTATAACGATTACATGGTTACATAAGTTTAAAAGCCTTTTTAAATTCTTTTCTTTTCTAAATTTGTTTTGTAATATAGCTCTCTTTATAAAAGCATTACTTTTGAACCCCTCTCAAATCATCCACCATTGTGGAGCTGTGTCTTTTGATTTACTTCTTATTCCTCGTATAATATCGCATGTAGTTCTTTTATTGACTTTTTCAAAATTATTAAAAATACAATACAACAGGTAGGATAATCTCCTTAAATTTAAGATTTTACCTCCAACTTGCCTCTAACCGTGGGACCACAATTACGTAGTATGAAGGGACAGGCGGCTTACTCCACCCGTGAAGATACTCTGAGCGGGATGAGAAGGTCGGTTGGGAAACATCTGGTGGAGTGTAGAAACTTCGTTTCGTTTTGTACGCCCAGCTGCTTCCGCAGCACGTGAAATATCCCAGCCTTGTGGGGCCCGCCACTTGTATATATAAAATCCACTCCTTACATCAGGTTCTATCTTCGGCTTTATCAACC
This sequence comes from Magnolia changhungtana, assembly GCA_030180095.1. NCBI lineage: Eukaryota > Viridiplantae > Streptophyta > Magnoliopsida > Magnoliales > Magnoliaceae > Magnolia > Magnolia changhungtana. Next base: position 22,027,774 of record JASAUF010000444.1, on the reverse strand, counting down.
GCAGATGAATCGGCCAGATCCACGGCTCAGTGGACCACACCAAGGGAGAACAATAGAATTAGGATGCCAACCGCAGGTTTGTCTGTGAGTCATCATCGATTGTATTTTCCATCAAATCCATTAATCTGGTATAAATCACCAGTGAGAAATTAGCCTGACACGACACCGCCTGAACTTAGATGTTTTCAGAGCAATTTTACATTGTCTCGAATCGTGTGGCCCATATTAATTTCTTTTCATGATAATATTTTTTATGTACGGTTGAAATAATAACTCCTACATTATCGACGGAGTGGATTTATGTATTCAACACTTTGGCCCCACAAAGCTTGGGCGTACGTAAAACAGTGGTTGTAAACGATTCCGTTCTGATCGTTTTCAATTCCATTTGGTCCTCGGCAAACCGTCGCTTGGGTGTGGCTATTCTCGCGAAAATAGATTAGATAGGTGATACCCGTAACACGTGTCAACAGCAGAGGCATGTAAGAGATCCGGGACATTCATCAGGTGGGTCACATCGGGATATATGGCCTGGACCAAAATCAAGCTGGTCGTAGCATCATGTGGGCAAAATGGACGGTTTAAAAGAAGGAATGTTTGTATTCAGAAGTGCGGCCACTTGATGAGTGGACCAGAATGGCCTGCTTCTCACGCTCGCCTACGGTGTTGGCACGTGTAACACGAATCACGTCTTAAAATCTCTCATCAACAAATCGCCTGCATTGCCTCTGATTTTTCCTGCGGAAATTGGAGGGTCCTGATGATGGAGATGCCCATGGTCCGTACAAGCATTGGTCATAGTTCAAGAATCCAGGCCATTGATATTAAGGCCCTGCCCTGGATGATGTAGATTACCCAAAAAAACATCTAAATCATACAATCTTAGTTGTTGTATCAATAGCCATTGACTGTGGGGCCCAATCCCATCTTTAATTGCCATCTTTCTTGACTTGAAGTGGATTGCGCCTCGGCTCGGCTTGGATGGAAATCAGTCCAGGAAGGGCTATCTGGGGCCCACTTTAATGTGTAGGTTTTATCCACGCCATTCATCCATCTCTCCGTATCTTTTTTAAGGTATGATGAGGCAGATACAAGGCTTCAATGGACCACACCTTAGGAAGCAACAGGGATAATGATGCCCACCGTTGAACCTCTGTAGGCCCATTGTGATGTTTATTAGCCATCTAACCTATTCCTAAGGTTCACATAGATGAAGGGAAAACACAATTGTCAGCTTCATCCAAAACTTTTGTAGCTCCTATTAAGTTTTTAATGGTGGGCATTCAATCCCCACCATGTGGTTCACTTGAGCCTTGGATCTACTTTTTTTGGATTCATATCTAAAATAATATGAAAGAATGGATTAACAGCTTTGATAAAAGCTACATCAAAATGCCCCCACAAAGACTGTGCCTGGACTGATTTTGTCCACTTCCTCTTAAATCACATTATTTGAATGATCTTAATCATTTAATTAGTGATTTATAAATGGGCGGTCCTTAATTAAAATGCTAAAGAGGTTTAAGTATTAATGTAGACCATTCATAAAAGGAGGCTCATCTTTAATTATCCATCCATCACTTTGATTGAATGATCCTAACTGGTCAGGGGTTGTTGTTGGGTCCTTCCAATATATGAATAACGTAATTGTATACAAAACATTTAATTAAAGAATCTCTTTCTAAGAAACATTGGATGCAGTATATATTAGAATTTTAAAGCATATAAAAACATATGGATAGCAGAGATCATACTTAGATCCGATTGATCGTGTAAACAATGTCGATGTTATACATCTATTAATGTCGATTTCCTAGGCCAATGAGGGAATCTAAGAAGAGAACATGAATACCTTTAATTAGGGTGAATAAAATGTGACAAATGTCCATTGGGTGAACCATACAACAAAGAGAAGTATAACAATGGTGATGATACAAGGTGGGAAGGGAGATAACTGTTAGGAAAAAGTCTTTAATCTGTTTTTTACGGTAGCTACGACTGGTCGAGGGTCAGCTACGACTGGTCGTAGGAATAGTTCGACTGGTCGTAGCCTGCACGACTCAAAGTCCAACGACATGGGATTTTGGTGTCCGAGTTTGCCGGTACATTACTGTTGAAGGAGTCCTACGACCAATCGAAGACTCGGCTCGACCAGTCGTAGGTTACGCAGTTTGTTCCGCGATTTTGCGCGAAACCATGATTTGAATCCTTTCATGAATGGGATGCGAAAGGAAGTTTCTAAACTATAAATAGGTGTTTCTAGGGTTTTTCTAAGAAATGGGAAGGCTTTCTAAAGTAGTTCCAAGGGTTCCTAAAAGGGTTTAGGGTTATCAAAGGGTGTAGCAAGGGTGAGATTCGAGGTTGTTCGAATCGGGTAAGTCCTTTCTCTTTGTAATTGATGCTTTCATAGTAGAATTCTGCTGCTTTGTACCGTGGTTTTTTTTCCCGCAAGGGTTTTCCACGTTAAATCTGTGTGTTCTCTTGTGTACTTGGTGCCATTGGATTGCTATCTTAGACCTAGATCTGTGTGATTCCTCAGGCCCTTAAAATTCCAACAAGTGATATCAAAGCTTGAGTTCGGTTGGGGCACAAGTCTGAATATGAGGGATTAGTAATAATGGCGAGCGCTAGGTATGATATTGAGAAGTACTCAGGGAAAAATAATTTTGAGTTATAGAAGATCAAGATGATGAGTTCCTTAATCAAGCAAGGCGAAGATGATGCTCTTGAGGAGTGGAAGTCCACTATGACTGATGGTGATTGGAATACACTTGATAAGAAGGCTTTATCATCGATCCGTTTATGTCTCACGGATGAGGTTCTCTACAACGCATGAGGAAAAAACGGCTAAGTTATGGGCGAAGTTAGAGGATGTTTATGCGAAAAAATCCTCTGAAAATCGCCTGCACTTGAAGCGGCAGTGTTATAACTTCAAGATGGCAGAGGGTGGAGATCTGGAGGCTCACATCAGCAACTTTAATAAATTGATTTGCAAATTGTTGGATATGGAGGAAGTGATGAAAGATGAAGAACAAGCATGTATGTTGTTGAATTCTCTTCAGACGTCGTATGAGTCATTCAAGGACACTATGTGCAGCATGAATAAAATCCTGAGTGTCGACAATGTTATCTCAGCCCTTCAAGGGAAGGCTATGAGACAGCTAGACAGCAACATGGGGACATCTTCTGATGCACTGTTTATAGTGGGTAGAAATTCTGAATAAGGTACAGGTTTTTCAGGTTTTATATTCAAATCTAAAGGCAAGGGCAAAGGAAAGGTAAAGTGTTGGAATTGTGGGAAGGAAGGACATGTGAAGAGGGATTGTGAAAATCTTAAATCGAAGAAAGAAGATTCTGAGGCTTCGTACAGAGAGGCCAATGTTGCCACGTCAGATGGATCGAGTGGATGTGATGGTGATGTTTTGTCTATGTCTTCGCTCGCAGGGCATATGCGATGATCGTAAGGGACGAGTGGATGCTGTGACACGGGGCATCTTTTCATATGACTCCTCATCGGAGTTGGTTCACCAGCTACAGGGAGTGCGATGGTGGACAGGTATTTATGGGCAATAACATTGCCTGTAATGTCGTGGCTATTGGTTCTGTATGCATCAAGATGTTCGATGGGACTGATGTCAGGCACTTTCCTGATTTGAAGCTGAATCTGATTTCTCTTGGTGTGCTTGAGGCAAAAGGATGCAAGTACACAGGCATTGATGGTGCTCTTAAGGTATCCAAGGGGACACGGGTAGTCATAAAAGCTCAACGACTCGATCATGTTTACAGGTTGATCGGGAGCACTTCAAAAGGTGGAGCTACAGTGGATGTAGCGGATTCTACCTCTGCACGTGTGTGGCATGATGGGCATGGCCACATGAGCGGGCAGGGCAGGAAGGTTGAGACGTGCGGACAGGGATACAGAGCAGGTGGAGCAGCCACCTGTGAGAAGAATCACACGGCATGATCGTAGGATATCGGCGAGGTACATGGATGACTCCAATATCGCAGGAGATTCATCTTCTATTCAGATGGCTCTACATGAGCCTGGTGTTGAAAAGTAGAAGGTGAATATGGGCGATCTGATGGATTCGTTGTACCGGACCGACATATGGGAGCGGGTGGAGCTTCCAGTGGGCCGGTGAGTGGTTGGATACAGGTAGATCTTCAGATGGATACAACATAGATACAGTGAGGTTGGTAGCAATGGGTTATGCTCAGAGAGAAGGGATCAGCTTCTCAAAGATATTCACGCCGACGGTATAGCAGGTATCTATCAGATCCGTGATTAACGCTTGTTAGCCAATGTGATCTTGAACTATGATGTGAAGCAGAGATAAGAGAAGAGGTCAAGGAGCTACACAGTTGAAGATTGAAGACTTGGTGGAGATTGTTAGGAAAAAGTCTTTAATCTGTTTTTTACTGTAGCTACGACTGGTCGTAGGAATAGTTTGACTGGTCGTAGCCTGCACGATTCAAAGTCCAGCGACATGAGATTTTGGTGTCCGAGCTGCTCGACTGGTCGAAGGGATGTCTCGACTGGTCGAAGGGGTCCTATGACCAGTCGAAGACTGCTCGACTTTACGCAGCTTTGTTCCGCGATTTTGCGTGAAACTGCCGGTTTGAGTCCTTTTACAACCGAAATACGGAAGGAAAGTTTTCTAAACTATAAATAGGTGTTTCTAGGGTTTTTCTAGGGAATGGGAAGGCTTTCTAAAGTAGTTCCAAGGATTCCTAAAAGGGTTTAGGGTTATCAAAGGGTGTAGTAAGGGTGAGATTCGAGGTTGTTCAAATCGAGTAAATCCTTTCTCTTTGTAATTGATGCTTTCATAGTGGAATTTTGTCACTTTGTGCCATGGTTTTTTTCCCGCAAGGGTTTTCCACGTTAAATCTGTGTGTTCTCTTGTGTGCTTGGTGCCATTGGATTGCTATCCTAGATCTAGATCTGTGTGATTCCGCAAGCCAAAAACCCCAACAATAACCTCTCTCTCTCTCTCTCTCTCTCTCTTGATGGGAAGAGGAAAATGCCTAATAACTCTCTCTCTCTTGTTAGGGTTTTAGGGGTTTTAGCATCATGATTGGCCACCTTACAAACTTTAATATATATTATCATGAAGGAAGCCCTTAAAACCAACTCTAACATGTATCCAATCCCTCCATTGTTTAGGCCACCCACTTATGATTCAAATCTCACATTGATTATGAAGTTGGCCATTAGATCCGGGCCATCAGATTTTCATCGAGTGTGATCAAGCAATTTTAGCAATTAAAATGAAACTTTATCAAGTGAAATCCATTTGAAAAACGATTAAGACTTTTTGATTGTTAAGCCCAGTGAAAAAAATTACTTGATGACTTTATGGTCTAATCAGATGCAACCCCAAGCAAGTCTCATGGTAAATTAGTGGATCTCATATTGGCTTATGTGAGAACTAATGAACCTTGATAGGTGTACCCAGCATTAGTCACTTTTAATGACCTTTAAATAGCTTTGCAAAGTTAGCCAAGTCGCCCTGTCATGATCCAAGATTCTCATATATCCTTGGGTATAAAGATTAATCAATTAATGCGCACAATCAACTTCATGATCGTATGACTATAATTCATGTTAATGGACTCCTAAACGATTGACTTGGATCAAAATTCACTAATGTGAGTATCCATGATCCGTTCCAGGATTCCATATCCATGGTCTATTTATACTCCTATATAGGGTAAGGGCAAAAGGCACGACCAACTCTGAGTTTGTTTCCTACGGTGGAAATCTTCCATTATGACCCAAGTCAATCTCCCTATAAATGATGGTTGTACACCTCTCAAATTGATGTCCACAAATGCATCATAAGCATATGTGACAATCATGATTCATTTGGATATTGAAATATATAAAACACAACTCTTCCTAGTTCGTGATCACTATGTCCAATCTCAGGTTTCCTGTTACTAAATAATATATCATGTACTCCTCACACAACCTAGTTAATATAAATGAGAGAAAGAATAATGTAATATTAAATATGTTTAAGGTACTTAACACATGTCCATGAATGACCCATAGTTATTAAAATCTGCCCTAACGCATCCACATGCCCAGCAACTTTGGCGTACATCATTTTTTTTGGGGCACAAACTCTAAAGTTGGGATTGGATAGTTTATATTAAATACACTAGGAGAGTCTAAGCATTAATGTGGATTATCCATCGTGTCGAGCCCGCCTTTAGTTGGGTGTTCCTCTCAAATCAAATGGGCAATCCTAATCATCCAACAAGCGATTGAAGGAGATGATGATTTATATTGAGTATGCTAGAAACATTTAAGCACTAACATAGACTATCCATCATGTGAGATCATCCATCACGTAAGGCCCACTTGTGATTATTCAACCCTTTTAAACTAATGAGTTATATGGATTTAAATAAACGTTGTGTTCACAACCCCAAGTGTAGGGTCACGATATAGTAATAACTCGGTGAGACCGAGGTCAAATCCATAGGGACTAATTTTATACATTTTAAAAAATAACTAGAACTAGAAGAAGAAGAAGATCTAAATCTGAATTCTTAAATAATTGAAAGTAATTGTGAATAAGGTAATTGAAACTTGTGAATTTAAAGGTGGGAATTAGGGTGCCAAGGATCCACTTGTAGCTTTCAAGATGCTACCTTACTTGATTCAAGAGATACAATTGGAATCAGAGTCCTATCTTATCCAATTGGTAGAATAAATGTTCAAATCTTTAAACTTTTCATTAAACTAGCCTCAATGGATGATGATTGTGAAGATTTGGAAGGGATTCTATCATCATACCATGCCTAGGAGACGATGGTGAATAACAGAATTTACCAATCCCACAATCTCAAATAGTAAAAGAAGATATTCAAAGCTATCGCAGTGTCTATTGTAATTTGAGTTACAACCAACCATAGAAAACTGAAAATATTTCTTAAAATCAACTAGAAATCGATGAAGTTCAATATAAATAAAATTAAAGCAAGATAAACATATCAATCACGCTACAAGCTTCACCTCTTAGCCCTAGTTAAGAGGTTTAGTTAATCATATACATGATTAAACCAAACATTAAATGAAATTAAAAGAACGAGAGATTTAAATCCGACCTATCTCCGATAATAGATTGGTATCAAGTGGATCCGGCCTGTCCAACACCTAGAGCGGAAAAGACAGAGAGTTCAACCAGATGAGTGGCCATGATCAATTTGAGGTTTGAGATCAGCCCCAGAGGTTCTCTTGATTAATCTCAAATTCAATAAGTGGGCCATGAAGATCTCCCATCTAAAGGATCATATACGAGAAGAAGATCCTAGAGGCCAGTAGTTCCAAATACGTCTAGGAGATTTCTTATACAGAATGCAAGTCATAGTCGTGAAGGATCCAAGATCAGAAAGGAAACCCAACGAGGGTCTAAACACCTCAACAAGCTATAAGAGGAGCATGCGAAGTAGAGTTTGAGGCCCTACGCCAAATAGACTTATCTACTTTTTAATTTACATTTTATTTAGTGTCTTTATCTTAACATAGCCTAACCTAGTTCTAGCACAGATCGCTACTACCTAATGTCTACGCTATAATATCGTAGGATTGGATTAAATGTCCACAACTTTAAGTTGTTGGATCCCGTTCAATTGATTCCTACTTAGGTGATCACACCTATTCGGTCACATCTTGTCGAACACTCACCTCATTTGTCTGTTCTGGTAAACTAATTAGTTATTTATTTATTTCTCTAGGTTATTTTTAATACTTTGCTGATTATAATGGGCCAAAGATTCAAGTTAATGAAATCGGTATTGTTTAGCTATCTTTATTTATTTGTTCATTTTCATTCTTTTAAGAAGTATTTTGTAGAAGTACTGGTGAAAGAACACGTCTTTGAGTTCATTGACACCAGGGAAAAAAAAAATCCATTCTAAAGGGCTAACTCATACCTTTTACAAATTACCTGACCACTAGTTACAACCATTGGTTGAGAGGATAGCGGGATCTCGCATCCAATCTCAAATCAGTATGACTCAGTTTGGGGGACAACAACGGTTCAATCAAACGTTGAGTTGAGTAGACTCTAGTATGCCCATGCATCATAATCACGCACGAAATCTAAATACATACCCTTGATCACATGTGTGATCTTGTTTGATTGAATTGACATGATAAATTTTTGGCATGCTCGGTGGGACTAAAACTTACTTAGCAACCATAAATATTTATTGTGTACCAGTCGTACAAACACAAATGTAATGGAAGGATTCAGAATACAGATAGTTCTAAATCACCTTAATTGGAAATCTAGGTATTTGAAATCCAATCTCCTAAATGGGTGCTTAGTTTCCCTGGAGCAGAGAACTCCATGAGTTGACATGGATTTTACATTACATTTTAAATGAATTAAAGATATTTTATGAATTTTAAAATATAAAAGTTCAAATTTCAGGTGCAAAAAGTGTTCTTGAGGACCTATACTCTGGGTACCATTAGCATTATGACGAAATTACCCTCTGAGCTAATGGGTATGAGCTTGCTTTCTCAAGGCCATTTTTGTAATTTTAAAATCCCCACCGCGATGACTCTGTTACGGCTATTTGGATATTTTTTTTGTCACCAATCATGCTAAGGGGAGCGGATTAGGTGGGATCCAAACTCACCTAAGATGGTGCGGCCCTTACCCCGAGGCTCACCTCCGGTGTATGTATTATCTATCCACGCAGTCCATCCATCTCTGTATCATTTTAGGGCATTATCTTAAAAAAGAAGCAGATTCAATTATCAGGTGGGTCATACCATAGGAAGCAATAGGAAACAGTAGTAATTGATCATTAATGAGCCACAAAAGTTTTGGATCAAGCTGATATTTGTTTTTACCCTTCATCTATGTTTACCTGAACTTATCAATAGAGTGAATGACAAATAAACACTACCAAACATTAAGGTGCACCCTAATAAGTTTTTAATAATAGGACGTTCAATCACCATTGTATCCAATTATCAAGTAGACCATGCCATATGAAACTGTGGTTGTTATGGGAAGATCCGAGCCCCTTATAATTTCAAGGGCCGACGTCATCAAACAAGAAACTACTCCGTATGGCGCCCGTAACTGAAAGATTCACCGACGAGTTGCTAAGGCACCTTGACCCTGAAACTAATGACCAGGAGGAAACTTGACCCGATAAAGTAGGCCCGACGCTTTGCCTCAAACCTCGGGAAAGAACGAAACGCACGACTAGCGAGAGCCTGTCCACCAGCTCGGCTCGAACCGTAAGCATGGTCGCTGCTCGATGAAGACATGTAATCACTTAAATCTCCATCAAATCCATCCTTAAGTGAGCGCCCCATAAACTAAGCTTAAAAACTACCATAAGTGGACGTGGCCGGTTACTTCGCTCGCATATATGCATGATACGCATAATATCCTGCACGATCCTTGAATTGCGCACAATATCCCCATGATTTAAAAATTCCACTGATTGAGTAAATTGTGCCGAGATTGACGGATCTCGACCGTCCGACAGACAGGTATAAATACCAAAAGACTCTATTGCTACAGGTACGCAACATCTTGGACTCTCCCTCGACTCTTCAACTTAGACCCTGATTCCCTTGACTTAGGCATCGGAGGGTCCCCCAGCTTAGCCAGGATCTCCTTTGCTCACCTCTTGTGTAGGACCAAAGCTCATTCGAGGAGCAATACACGGAGAGGAGTGTGATCCGGATTTTGACCTCAACAGTGGTGATTGCTATTAATGGGCCACAAAAGTTTTGGATCAAGCTTATGTTTCTTTTTCCATTTATCTAAGTTTATGTGAACTTATCAATAGATTGGATGGCAAATAAACACCAGGGAAACATTAAGGTGTGCCCCGAGAAGTTTTTACTGGTAGGGCATTCAATCACCACTATTTATTATGGTGTGGTCTATCGGTAATTGGATCTGTTTCATCTTTGAAATAACGCCCTAAAATGACCTAGAAAAATGGATGAACAACATGGATATATAATACATACATCAAGGTGGGCCCTGATTGGCAACGGTTGCACTGTCTTGGATGAGGCTTGGGTGTCACCTAATCGGCTTCCACCAAGAAGCCATCGTTGATGGGGGCGTCACTACAAAATTCTTGAGCTCCGTAAGATCTCGCCTCGTTACATTTTTCTTTCATTCTTTTTACCCCTTTTCCCTCTCCATTTTCAAAGGGCACCCTGTCCGACGCACTAATATGGTTTGGGAGCTACTTTTCTCCCCGAAATTGTATCTTAGATGATGATCTTAACCGTTCAAGTTCTTGATTCCATGCTACATGGTTCATAAGAAGATTTATCTTTTGCATGGATGATTGTGACAAAGATGCATGTGGATAATTGAGTAATAACTATTTTAAGGGCCCATATTTAAATTTAAGATTCAAAGGTCAGATCATCAACAAAGCACGATTAGTAATAATAAGAACATGAACGGTTGAGATCAATCTAAGGGTCCTTATTCTTGCCCTATTGGTAAACTCACGGGAGTTTCAACACTAGTTCAAGAGTTCTGGGTACCCGTAAGTGGTGAAATCTCATAATGGTGTGAGTGTGTGGATGTGGGTGAGGTGTGTGCGCATTTGTAATATATATATATATATATATATATATATATATATATATATATATATATATATATATATATATATATAGAGAGAGAGAGAACATTATCCAAAAAGGATCCAATTATTAGGTGGACCATGTGTTCCACTTTATTTTAGAATATTTTATAATTCTTATCTTATGTTGGTTCCACTTTTGGAAGACCTTCATTTTATCACTCAATCTCGGTTTTTCATATGTAAATGTAACTAATTTATCTAATTCGTAAATGATTTCTCTATAATAGTCATGGATACAATTGCTCTTGTAGTGGCCAAATGAGGCTTAGCTAATCTTATTACCAATGAGTCAACATGATCAATTAGAACTTGACTAGATTTTATGTGTGGTCCATAGTTGGATATACGTACATTTTCATAAATAAACTGTACAAAGCTAATTATCATGAATGCTTTCTCATAGTAATCGTGATGCAGAAAGCACCAATTCAAATCGAATGGATTATAAATCCTCCCATTTTCTTTCATTAAATAATATTTAATTACTTGAAAATGAAAAGTATGCTTTAAATTGTAAGTAGCCAATATTTATTTAACAAAATTTAATTATGAGTTAGTAAATATTAAGATGAATAAAAATTCACAGTTTTAGGTATAGTCGAATTCCTAATGAAAATCATGAGGTCTTTATTTATTGATTCTTTTGTCTCTTGTGAGATTTCTAACAATTGAATGGACCAATTTGACAAAATTAGCAAAGACTGTCATTCTAAAACTTTTGTGGCCCATTAATGGTCAATCCCCACTCTTTCCTATAAGCATGGTCCACCTGATAATTTGATATGCATCATTGTTTTGGGATAATGCCCTAAAAGATCTGGAAAAACGGATGGACAGCGTGGACAGAATACATGCATCAATACATCAGGGTGGGCCCCGCAATTAGGACAGCACGGTCTTGAAAAGCCTTTTTTATCTCTCGCATCCTACCTAGCCACGTAGGTAGATTCGGTAGGTAGATACGTGCGTTGCACGTGACACCTCCTCCAAGGGACCCAAGCAAAAATACACTTGAGAAGTGTGACCGTCCACACGCATGGGGCAGCCCTGTCACGTGGCATGCATCTATAGACAAATTCACAGTCAGATTTCCTGCTAAAGCCTTCGGCAGGAAGTTCCTGCGCAAGGATGCCGGGTGGGTCCACATCAATGTTTGTGAGAAATCCACCCCGTTCATCCGTTTTCAGAGCTTAATTTAGATTGTGTGACCGAAAATTAAGTGTATCCAACACTCAAGTGAGCCACATGAGAGAAAACATTGGGATTCCAGTAAGAATCGTTGAAGCATTCTTATAGACGTGAAACTTTTGTACCAGGCTATATTTTTTGCGTTTTCACTTTATCCCGCTATGAATGGCCTTATAAACCGTTTGGATAGCATATAAACATCAAGATGAAGCTTATGAAGATTTCAATGGTAGTAATTTCTTTTCCCAATTTTCCCTCATGTGACCCACTTGAGTTTTGTATCTACCTCATTTTCGGCACGTCCGAGCTCTAACATATATTTCAGAGGCCTCACCTACCATCATTACGCAGGAACTTCATGCAAAAGGCTTCCACGGTAAATCTGTGCCCGTTGAAAGCTAAACTGTGGCCCAGCACAACCAATAGGCGTTAAAAATGAGATCCATAGGTATGGGGATATGAAATTCCTGCGCTGGAACTTTGGCAGGGCCCATTGTGATGTTTCTGAGAAATTCACCCCATTCATTGTTGTGTGTGATCTCACTGTTGGATATAATGAAAAAAATAAAATAAAGAAGATTTAAAAAGTTTTAAATCAGGCTAATATTTGTGTTTTCAGTTACTCCCAGTAGAAATGAAGTTACAGACGGCATGGATGTCAGGTAAACTGTCGTCTTCAGGGAGGTTTTAATGGTAAAAATTTCTCAACTCACCTTTTCTTTTATCGTGGCCTACTTTAATTTTAGATTCTGCCCCATTTTATTCTAAAGTTCTAAAGTGATCTTACAAAACTGTAGACAGTGTATTTCTCACAGACATCATAGTGGCCCCATCTAGTTTTCCTAGTATGTCAACAGGCCAGGACTAGGGTGGTCTTGGCCCGACCCATCGGCCCAGCCCATCGGGGCAGACCATTCAAATGATACAAAATTATATTTTTCAGGCCAGAGACCGGCCCATTGATACCCCTAGGTCATCCAATTAGTGGTTCCAATCTTTCACAAGTGTGCTTGTTCCATACGTGAAGTACGTCAGTGCATTCAATGGAGTTGACTTGACATGGAACTAAAATCATTTATTACATGATGATTACATGTCTGGAAATATGAGGTTGTTTTTACAGTGCAATCCCATGCTTAGGCATTTCGTTATTTTAGGTCCTTACTCTTGCTCGGGTGGAAGACTCTCTAGAGTTTGAACTCCCTGTTAAGGGCCTGTTTGGATTCGCATTTTGAGTGTATTGTATTGTATTTGGGTACTTTTCATTTATAGTTGGACGATATTTAGAATACATCCATCATAAACATGCCACTAACTAATGTTTAGATAGGAAGTATTGTCTTAGCATGTATACAATTTCTAGTACAGATCAATGTTTGAAAACGAAGTATAAAGGCTATACATTATATATATGGGAAAAGGTACTATGCGCTCGAGCGTAAAGCGGCGTGAGGTCGAGCTGGGTGGGCCCCCCCGTGATGTCTTTCGAACATCAACACCGTCCACCAGATGCACCATTCCATAGTGGGCCTGGACGGCCTAAAATCAGGTCAATCCGTGACTCAGGTGGGCCACACCATCTAAAACCGTAGGTATACATGCCAAAAACATATAAAAGCACTGGTGGGACCTACCTGAGTTTTCCATGCACCTGAAACTTGGTGTGAACCCTCATTCAAGTGGAACACACCTAATAGATGGGCTAGATTTGAAAAAAACATCTCGGTGGGCCCTCAAAAATGGTTATGAATGTTTTAATGGTGCACGGCCCCTCTGTACTTCTGTATGTGGTGTGGCCCACTAAAGTCATGGATTGACTTGATTTTGGGCCGTCCAGGCCCACCATGGAATGGTACATCTGGTGGACGGTGTTGATGTTCGAAAGGCATCACAGTGGGGCCCACCCAGCTCGACCTCACAGATGACCGCTTTACGCTCGAGCGCATAGTACCTTTTCCCTATATATATATATATATATATATATATATATATATATATTGGTAGTTTGTTTACTATGAGAATTCCCATACAACCTACCTCCCACAATACAATTGGAAGAAATAATATTAAATCGAGACCATCCATCTAGTGTCCCAGCTAATGGATGGTGGGAAATCAAGAAACAAAACTAATCAGAGAATTTCAGGCATCTTTTTTCTTCTTCTTCTTTTTTGCTGCTGTGTTGCAACCGTTCAATTATTTTGATTTCACCATGCATTTAAATCCACTAATCGAATGCCTTGTATCATGGAATGCACCTTGATTCTGTTCATCTATGAAGAATGGATGGTCTCAACCAACCACATGTACGTTTTAGAGATAAGATGCATGGGATTTCCAGTACAACCGTGGGCACCATATCGTTTCCCTCAAAATTCCTCTCTTTTGCAAATGAACTGAAGGCGGTGCTAGGAGATCTCTCTCTCTCTCTCTCACTCTCTCTCTCTCTCTCTCTACACACACACACACATGCACACACACACACACACACACACACACACACACACACACACTCAGGAAAACCCGGTAATTTTCCCGTCCCAGGATCTTGTCCCTCACAAAAACCCTATTATCTGGAAATGCCTTCAATCGGCGATGAACCAGAATTCAGAATTTCCTAACGGAAGCGAGCCGAATCTACCTACAAAAGCCGATCCGGATCTTGCAGTTGAAGAAGAGACCGAGATCAGATCGAACAACGTGGAGAAACCCTCACCGTCTGATGAGATCAAGCGTTCTGAGATCGGGAACGGCGAAGAAAATCGGACTCTCACGATGAAGGAGCTCTTGAATGAGTTGAAGGACGAGAAATCGCCGGAACGAAATAAGGCTTCTGAAGAGGGCGGGGGATTGCGTAGGAGCACGCGTTTACAATGCAATAAATAGAGTATGCAGATGGCAGTGGAGGCCTCTGACAGTACAATACCGCCGGTGAGAAGTTTTGGTTCAATGTTGTATTCGCGTGCGTGCTAATCCATGGTCGGCTACTCTGAACCAAACAGTTTCATGTCACATCAGTCCCATTAATACAATACAATACACCCCTAACTGCAAATCCAAATAGGCCCTAAGGGTTCGAGTACCGATAGGTAGTGAAATTCCACTAGCGTGAGTGTGTGGGGTGTGTGTGCATGTTTTTTTTTTTTAATTAAAAAAAATCCCATGTTTGGGATTAAATTCTTTTTTTTTTTCTTCTTTAAAGTACACACCCATTGTCAGTAGACACCGCACTGTTAGCTTGGGATTAAATTCATTCATTGTTAAATATACTATATCATGTGAACCTTGCTTGTGGTGGATCATTGAATTATAATCAACTAACAACGTTTCACAACTGAGTTTGGTCACCTTCATGCACATACAACTTAAATGTCATGTGTAAAAGGCATGTATAGATGACGGGCATAAATAAAACCTATGCATCAATGTAAGGCCCACAATTATAGTAGATTTTAAAATTCCCCAGGAATCTTATAGTACTCACCGTTGGCATTAAAATATGTAATACAAGATTAATTTCATCCTTCGTGTTGTTATCAAACGCCAAATGGAATTTATATGGCCAAATGCAGTTCCATACCACTCGATCCAATTTAATACCATGCACCCAACGGATCCCTGGTGGAGTAAGATTATAGTCCTAGGTTCTCAGCATGGGCCGATGGGAGATGTTCGTCCTTGCAATGGTACGGCCGTGTAAGTGGACTAATAATCAGGGCAGATCGTTCATTAGGCGGGCTGGGAAACGGATTGGCTACTCCCCCTGCCACCAGCCAACGGATGATGGTCGGTGCTATGTGGGCCCTACCATGATTTATGTGTTTCATCCATACCGTCCATCTATTTTTATATATCATTTTATGGCAATCTCAAGGGGACCACATTACAGGAAATAGTGTTGAATGAACATTGACCATTAAAAACGTTTTGGGAGCCATAAAAGTTTTGGATCAAGATGATCTTTGTTTTTTTTGCCTTTCATCTAGGTCTGTATGACCTAATCAACATATTTGATTTCAAATAAATAGTACAATGGGCCTTAGGATGATTTTAATGGTGGATATCCAATCACTATCGTTTTCCTGTGGTGTGGTCCACATGAGATTTATATCCCTCAATTTTTTTGATTAAAGTCCTAAAATGATCTATAAAAATGGATGAATGGAATGGATGAAACGCATACATCATGGTGGGGACCACAGAGCACCGACCATCAGCCACCGGACTGGTGGCAGGGGGAGTAGCCAATTCGTCTATCCCTTTTTTAACTTTTCATGAGTACTGCGCCGTTCAGCTTTTCGGTCCTCATAGAATGAGGCAGGTGCTTGGTATGTGAGCCTTTTCTATAATGGCATTGGGCATTCAAGGTCCATATGCCAATTAGGACTGTCATTGGGCCAGGAGCAAAATCAAATTTTTAAATAGGGTCTGTTTGATTTTTTTTGTTTACCATTGTAATTCATTGTTAAAGAAGTTATGATTATATGCGTGTAATTGCAGCAGCGGTCCCCATGTCGACATTGACATGACAGAGTTTATTTATAAAGCTTCGGACTTCATGTAATACATTCCAACGATTTTTTTTCCTCTAAAAATTGTAGGGCCCACTGTGATGTATCTTATTCAAGCTGCCCATCTGTTCCACTAGCACATTTTAGGGCTTTAATGTTGTATTTTAAATTATTTTAAAATAATGTAGTGTTTCAAAATATCCATTGGTCATAGGTGCCCTTTGGATGTGTCTTTTTACTTAAGTTTGAAAGGTTGTATCCTTTCAATTTTTGTTTTGAAAAGTTGTCTTTGGAGCCTAAGGGTCGCACTAATTAGATTTAAATCCAACAGTCACAACCCTTTGTGAAAGGGTGTCTCTACACCCTTAAGGGTGTCTTCACAAAGTCTATAAATAGACTTATGATTTTAAGCTGTGAAATGGATTAGAAAATCAGGTTTCATCTTAAAAATGTGTTCAAGTATTTTCTAGTTCGGGTTAAGACTACAAGTGATTCAAGCCCGTGTACAGTGAGTGCACCGCTGGGACCAGGTCATAGTCGTTGTATCCTGGAGGTCGGTTGCTCTGAAAACCTGTTGCACTTGGCACGCTGTCCAAGGGGAGCAAATTCAATTTCAAGCCAAGTGACTCACGTCACGCCTTGACTTATACAAATTGATAAGTTTTTTAACTTTCTTATTTTAATTTTATATGATTTTAAATAGTTTTCCAAAATCCAATTTCAAACAATCTTGAAATCGAATGTCAGTCTATCACACACAACAAGATCAAGTCATATGTGGTGCCACACCAAGTAGGTATCCACTAATATTCACCATTTGTGTACAATGAGGATTGATCTGGGATGTATATAAAACTAGGTTATCAGGGTGGGACACAAGCATTAGAAACTTTTTCAACCACCATGCATGCATAAACAAAGAAGAGCCACTTTGACATAGAATCTTTAAAATATAAATAATGGAAACCATGTGAATCAATGATGGTACTGTACACAAGAACATTATCATACATGTGCAAACCAGAAGTAAAGAACATTACGATTATTTCATGTTATAAACCTTACTTGTCATCGTCCCTCAAGTCGTTGCTTGCTTATGCCAAACACACATGATGATCCAAATTGTTCATCTTGGGCTCGTTGTTATTGTTTGTATGTATAAATCCCAACCCGGATTTCGAATTTGAAACGTTGTGAGAATGAATGACAGTTGTGAATGTGGGGGGATCCAACGGCTTTAAAGCCCTAAGATTTTAAAGAGAAAATAAAAGATTTCCTCATTTCTATTTTAATCTCCAATGTTCTGTACGGTTATGATTATTTTAATGTCTATCCTCTAGTTGTGTCTATTGTTGAACTTTTGCATACACCAAAATTCTTGATGCTTAATATTCGTTACATACATCAAGTGTGTCCTTTGATGTCATGTTATGGGGTCAAAATATCATGTTTGGATCTCTGGTTATTATAAAATAAGAAACGGTTCATGTAAAAAAAAAAGAGGTTTGTCAATCGATGACTGAGATTATTCTCTACTGTTCACCCATAAGAGTCCAATAAATGAACCATCTGGATCACTGGAGTGATGCTCCCATCTTTATAATGAAATACCGTCTTGATCAGGTATTGATTCTTGCCGAAACCGTATATTAGGCATAAAGTTTATTAATTGGATGGCTAGGATCGTTGGTGCAATTTTGCAAAACTGGCTATTAGATAGTCCAAATCAACTCAATGTATTATAAAAAATTTATCCTAAGAATTTCCAAATAAGCAGTCACGATCATCCCTTGGTGGACAGAAGGAGCGAATCCCTTTAAAAATAATATCTCCACAATTGTTATTATAAACTGCTACATGAGTAGTGCACATCCTATTTAATTTAGCATAATTTAAGTTATGTCGATGTTAACATGCAGTTGGGTGATGTTACTCTCTAAAAGTTCTCATGTTAGTACGGTGCATGTGTGAGAGATCCCGACCATCTACCTAGTAGGGCTATAGATAAACAAGCTCTGTCTAAAAGCCAAACATGAGCATTGTCTATAATCAAATGCATATATTGCTTAGATCGGATCTCTCACACATGTGTTGCAAGTCATGTGAAGTAGGCATAGCACTTCTCATTGCTTGAATAGTTATCTATCACATGATTTCATGCTTATTTGGAATTATAATTTTAGATCATCATTATATCATCTATGGTGCATACTGCATGCATAGAATCCATGATCCAAAATATCAATCTTAATCATATCATTTTTCATATGGTACATGTAAGAGTGAAAATATTATTTAGTGGGTTTTGCCTTTAATGGCTTAAATGGAGGGGTATTCATATCGGACACATGACACATGTAGATGATGCATCAATGTTAGTCATTAATGGAAGTAACATCATGTGAAGGCAAAAGGTCAAAATGTGAATAGTAAAAATAGAAATAAAAATATTATTATGGTTTTTAACTAAGGAAATTGGTTGGAAAGACCCACTAAATGCATAGTCTGAATTCACCGCTAGATGACAATTGGATTATAGTTATAATTCATTTTAGATGTGGCTCATCATTGGTTGTTCTATAGAATGATGGTTCTCACATGCCTTGATTGGAATGACTTTAATGGACATGATCAGATCGATAATTAAGTCAATTAAATCATGAGACTAGTTATAACTATATTCTTATATAAATACTCACATTTTTTTCTTGTACGAATAAATCCGCTTGTAGTCACATCCATCATCAACATCGTTCTATGGTAGGATCCAATACTTTTTAGGAAAATATTATTTACATCCAATCATATACCAATCTAGAACACATGTGTTAGATCTAGTCAATTCATATGATAGTTCCTATGAAATCCTCAAACTCAAAATTTGGTTAATCGGTTTATCAGGTAGGCCATAGATATATCTATCTAGGCTAAATATGAAATTGTGGGGGTACTTTTGAATGCATTTAGATAAACTACTTGATGTTAAAATCAAATAATATGCTAGGTCCTGTTTTCCTACTGCAACAAAAAACTCGTTTTGAATCCGCGCTTTCTTCTCGCCGCATCCGTTAGGTGTCTTGACTTCAGGCGGAGGGATTCTATACACAACACAATGAGTGAATAAGAGTGTTATTAGATCGTTTAAGTGTGTGAGTTCGGGACTGCCGGAATAGAATACCCGAGACCCCATAAGCTAAGAACACCCCGAGGCAACCTGACGCTCAAGTTCCCCATCTTTACCAAAGGCAGACAGCCTCAAGAAAGACAGTTTCTAGAATGATTCATAAATATAAAAAGCTCTATGGAGTACAAGTTTAGTCAATGAATATTTGATAAATGGGTTGACATAAAGGTTTGTACCAAGAAATGTATATGATGAATGTTGTGGATCAATATGCACATGTATTACATTGACATCATGTAGGTTTTAGAAATAAGATATCTGGAATCAAATTGATTACATATTTTGATGATCTAATTGGTAGCTAGCCATCGAATAAATGGTCAAAAAGAAAATTGTTAGTGGTTTGAATTCAAAAGATGATTGTTGGGTCAATGGAATTTTCAGGCTATCTTTTATTCTCATTGGAGGCTGGATTTGGACATTTGGGATTGGTATTCATATGAGACTATAAGTTCATTTGATAAACTATGTTGTTTTACCATCAATAAATGTATCTATTGGCCAAATTTATGTACCTATGAAGCTCATTATTCAATCCATCGATTAAGATACTTGATAATGAAATTGGACATTTACCATCCATATTCAGCTACTAAATATCCATTGATTGTATTGAATTCTAATCACTAATTGATAAATTGGTCAACCTTTCATGTGTTAGGGAACATATGATAACATGACTATGTTGCGATATGATTACATAAAAGTTATACTCTATTTTAATTGTCATATGTCTATACATGACAGATTACTCCGGGCTATTTGTATTGCAGATACAATAAGGTCGATCGACTTTACCACCAGTTAGTTGAATGGTGGGCTAGTGAAGTTGCTTGAATTATAAGAATACATTCAAAACTAAGAAAGTTGGTTATATTTAGAACTGGTGATACGACAACTATCATAATAAAAGTGATGCTTAGTATCTGTTATTTGATGGAGTCATAATTGTTGACTCTGTGAGATTAGAAATGAGTTCAGTATGCTTTAGCTTAAGATATGAATAATCAAAGAGGCTGCAACTAACTGTCAAAGACTTGATTGAGGAGCAAAATGAGGAATCAGCCTAGGCAGAGACTCATTTATGAATAGCTAGTTGGTGAGGCAATAGCTTGCCAATACGATGATCCCTATCTGATCTTAAAGGATGATTAGCCATAATGGGACTAAGACATGGCCAAACTCGTATGAGAAAAAGGATTGATGGAGTAGTGACATGTGGAGGTAAAAGGCCTACGGGTCATAAATCCTCGGACCAAGTGACTATCTAAAAGATTAGTCAATGATACATCGAAGGGAATGAGGCGGAGCCTAATATATGAGCTACCAGTGTTGACAACCCAACTTATACGAGTAGAGATCCTATTAGATAGGTTCAATGGGTAAACAACAAGACACGAGGTAGACAATTGCACTGATATAAATGAGCCCCTTTTATGGTGTATATAAATAAGTTTTTAGAACTCTTAATGAATTCATAGCCATATATTTGGTGGTGTATACAGTTGCTGTATATACTTGATGGAATTCAGTGCGAGCAGTAACGCAGAAGGATTAGTTTTTAGAACTCTTAATGAATTCATAGCCATATATTTAGTGGTGTATACAGTTGCTGTATATACTTGATGGAATTCACCTATATGGGTGTAGAGGTGGAGGCCGCTTCCTATGAGAATCTGGGCGAATTCTCTAGAGTACTCATGAAATCCAAGTAATGGTGCATAACCGAAACGCACCGAACCGCAGAATCACTTGTAGCGGAAAAGTTGTGTGAGTGGCATGTATTTGCGATCTACATCAAAAGGAATCAGGTTCAAGACTATGGTGTCACCTGATTCCTGTAGACTTGTCATGTTTACTCTAATGTCGGTTTAAGTCTATGGTGACACTAGCACCATTGCACAACTCTTCCATCTTAACCTGAAATGTCAAAAATTTTGAAACATGTGGGGGATTGTTGTATTTTAAATTATTTTAAAATAATTTAGTATTTCAAAATATCCATTGGTCATAGGTGCCCTTTGGATGTGTCTTTTCACTTAAGTTTGAAAGGTTGCATCCTTTCAATTTTTGTTTTGAAAAGTTGTCTTTGGAGCCTAAGGGTCGCACTAATTGGATTTAAATCCAACAGTCACAACCCTTTGTGAAAGGGTGTCTCTACACCCTTAAGGGTGTCTTCACAAAGTCTATAAATAAATTTCTGATTTTAAGCTTTGAAATGGATTAGAAAATCAGGTTTCATCTTAAAAATGTGTTCAAGTATTTTCTAGTTCGGGTTAAGACTACAAGTGATTCGAGCCCGTGTACAGTGAGTGCACCGCTGGGACCGGGGCATAGTCATTGTATCCTGGAGGTCGGTTGCTCTGAAAACCTGTTGCACTTGGGACGCTGTCCAAGGGGAGCAAATTCGATTTCAAGCCGAGTGACTCACGTCACGCCTCAACTTATACAAATTGATAAGTTTTTTTAACTTTCTTATTTTAATTTTATATGATTTTAAATAGTTTTCCAAAATCCAATTTCCAACATTTAATTCAGAAAATGAGGCAAATCTAAAGTTTAAGTAGACCACACCGCAAGAAATAGTGAGAATTGAATGCTTAATGTCGGAAGACTACTTGGGGCCACAAAGGTTTTGGAGGAAGCTGATATTTATTTATTCCCTTTAATACATGTATTTGTAACCTTATAAATATGTTAGATGACAAGGACATATCCGTGCGGACATTATCACCTAAATTCCTGTGGTGTGGTTCACTTGAGCTTACCAATTGCCTCATTTTGGAGATGGCATGGATCACACATATACATCACTAGAGTTGGGCACCGACTTGACTCGACTCGACTCACCTGGCTCGACTCGTTTGGACCTGACTCGACCTGAACTGAATGGGTGAGTCGGTCTGAACAGAGTAAGCTTTGCCTAATCCAAATTCAAAACAAGTTGAGTTCGAGTTACCCAGTAACTCGACCCGAAACTCGATCTGAAACCAACTCGATTCGGATTCGGATGTATAGAATAAAAAATCTTAATTTTTAAGTATATATAACCCTATACGCCGCACCTGACCTTGATCCGATCCCAAACCTTCTCTCTCCCTCCCTCATCCTCCTCCTCTTCCAAACCCGACAACCACCCTCCTCCACTCCTCTCCTCCCTCCCTCCCTCCCTCCTCTTCCAAGCCCTACCCACCCACCACCATCACCACCCTCCTCTCTTCCAAACCCAACAACCACCCTCCTCCTCTCTTTCTCTCCTCTCCACTCCCTCCCTCCCTCCCTCCCTCCATCCTCTTCCAAGCCCGACAACCCACCACCATCACCACCCTCCTCCTCCTCCTCCTCCTCCTCTCTCTCTCTCTCTCTCTCATCTTCTCAACTTCCCGCAACTACCCACCACCATCACCACCTCATCCTCCTCCTCCTCTCCCTCTCCTCTCCACTCCCTCCCCCCTCATCTTCCAAGCCCAGCACCACCCACCACCATCACCACCCTCCTCCTCCTCCTCCTCCTCTCCACTCCCTCCCTCCTCATCTTTCAAGCTCAACAACCACCCACTACTATCACCACCCTCCTCCTCCTCCTCCTCCTCCTCCTCTCTCTCTCTCTCTCTCTCTCTCTCTCTCTCTCTCTCTCTTTCCACCCCCTCCCTCATCTCTCGATCTGAATCCGTGCCAACTAGAACCAACTTGGTACTTTTGACCAAGTCAGACTCGGTCCGGATTAGTCCAGGCCAGACCTGGATTCAGATCGGTCCAGGCATGTTAGACTCGGTACCGAGTTGAGTCGAGTTTGGGTCAGGCTATTTCAAAACCAGATCGAGTTGGGTCAACCCTAACTCGGTTCAACTCGACTCGATACCCAGCTCTAACATGATAGATTTTATAGCTCCCCAATCTTATCCCATTTCATGATTTTTTACATGGATTTTGAGTCACAGTTGTTGAGGGTCAAATATTGCATATTAGACCCTAGTTATTACATAATTTTACGAATATAATACTGTTTAACGTCCTATTTTAATCGTGTTTGTATTGCAAGGTGAATTTAGGAGCCTGGGTTGAAAAAGGGTACTAAATGTATGGATTCGTCGCTCCAGAATCACCAAGGCAAGGGACGGACCCCATGGGACTGAGATCGAAGAATTTACACGCTAGAGATCTGAGAAAATCAAGAAATCCAAGTCCAAGAGGCCTGAAAGTCGTCCTGAATGCAAGATCACAAAGTTCCTACCATCCGTTTGGCTCAAAACTTTATATCTGGCATGAGGACCCTAAATTAACCGTACACATCGAATTTCAACCATTGGATCCTTGTGAAAGTGGCCCAACGGACAGATCAGCCCATAAAACACTGATCTGGGGTCCACTTGATCTCTGGAAATGCTTCAGTTTTCGTCTCAACCCTTTAAGTTAGATGGGAAGGCAGATGGGCGGTGTGGATTTATCAAAACATCCATGTGGACCCCACATTCATGGGCGTGCGTGCATAAAAGGTGCATAGCCGCTGTGCACCGAACATGTGAACTCGCTCAACAGACCGCTGACCAAGCGGATTTGAATCCGGCTGAAATCAGACTCCCGCCCGCAAAAGAGACTTGCAGATGGATTCGGGTGGGCCACCGTCTTCACACATCTCGATGATCCACACCGCTCATTGAATTTAGGGACCCAAACTGACCGTACCTTGATCGGCGACCTGATTTCCTCGGTCATTGTATAAATATGGGGATTCAAACGCAGGATGAACGACGAAGTAAAATATTTTGTGGGCCACACCGAATCTAATTCGAAACTAGCCATTTCCAACTGGTTTTTCGATGTGCATTCAGTGGACGAAGTGGATTTCCCTGAAGACATTCATGGGCCCCACCATCAGCACAACGCGAGAAATTGCGCAGGCCCTGTTTATGCATGTCCGAGACCCGAACGATCTGGGTCGTTTGGTGATCGTGGCCAGGGATCGGTCCAATGATCCTGGCCATTCAAAACCTTCCCAAGGTAGGGTCGAACAAGCCCAAGGAGTCTGACTGGAGTGGATCCCATGTCAGATTTCAGTTTTTGCTCAAAAATCTATCGCTACGCAAGGAGTGCCCGCTATTGTTGCGTAAAGAGTTTACGCACTCCAGCCGACCTTCTCCAGCCACCGACCGCCCTACTTTTCTTATAAAAGGAGAGAAGAGAGAGGCATCATTATCCGATCATCCAAGGAAGAACGTGAAGAAGAAAGTGAAGGGGGGAAGAGAGAGAGAGAGAGAGAGAGAGAGAGAGAGAGAGAGAGAGAGAGAGAGAGAGAGAGAGGGCCGACTTAGTTCTTCTTTCCTTGTTTTCTTAATTTCCGTTTTTTTTTTTTTTTTAGAGGATCTAGCCTAATCATGGTAGTGATTGGCTAAACCTCTTAGCTAGGGCTAAGAGGTGAAGCTTGTAGCGTGATGAGACAGTTTATACGGCTTTAATTTTATATTTTATGAACTCTCTTTGATTATAGTTTAATTATATGGAATATTCGTAGTTTTTAATGGTTTATTGTGACTTAAATTATAATGGATCTGTGATAGCTTCGGGTATGTTCATTGCATTATAGGGATTGTGAACGTGGGAGTCCTGTTGTTCACCATCGTCTCACGGGCATGGTTGGATGACGGAAACCTTCCTAATGTTCATAACTCTCTTAGATTGATTGTGGATTGGTTAAATTCTGTTGTTTGCTTTGTCTCATGGGCATGATTTTGTGATGGAATTAAGTCTAATTCTCATACCTTTCATCCCTTTAAAACTAGATTAAAGGAAGTTCATATTTAGATTTTAATGATATATCTTTCAACTGGATGAAGATGGGACTTTGATTCCAGTTGTGTTCTTGAATCAAGTATAGATTTCTCTGATCTCTACAAGTGGATCCTTGGTACCCTAGTTTCTCACATTTGAATTTTACAAATTTTAGTTAAAGTGTTTCACTATTATTCTATTAATTCTCTCTGATTTAGATTACATCTTCACCTACTTCTAGTTCAAGTTACTTTCAGATTACGTACAAGGTTTAGTCCCTGTGGATTCGACCTCGGTTTTACCGAGAATATTACTACATTAAAACCCTATACTTGAGATGTGAACAACAATTATATAGGCATTTTTATCACATTGGACTCCTCAAAAAGTCATTATTATTTATTTACTATCATTCAAGGATTGTTTGAATAGCCCCACCTATTTCATACTTATTGTTGTTTGTTAGGCATCCTAAACTAGAGATGGATGAATAATCATACTTTATTTCACTTGACTTGCTTGAATGGACATAACAATTTGGGTTGCTTGAAGATGAAAGATTGTACATTTTCCATATCCACTGTGTAAGTCACCCAACAATTTAGCTAATTGACCCACAAGCCAGCTCAACTGAACATGACCTACCAGTGGCATGGGTTATAGGAATGTCAAACTTTATAGAGGTCACACACCCAGATCCATAGCTCAACTGGTAGACTAAGTAGAGATACCACCTCTCAATACTTGAGGTCTTGGTATCAATCCCTAGTGGGGGTGGCTAACATGGAGTGTGTGTACTTGACATGGGTGCACTTGACATGGGTGTGTACTATCAAGCTAACAAAAAAAAAAAAAGCTTCATAGAGGTCATGATCATGTTAAATCACTTGGTCCATCCATTCGCCACCTCATTTATATGTCACGGACCCAAATATAAATGAGATCTAAAACTCAAATAGGCCACACTACAAGAAAACACGTGGATTGAATACCCGCTGTTGGAACCTTCTTATGGGCCGGGTATGAGTTCTGGATTAAACCCATGCTTGTGTTTCTCCTTGGTAGGAATCACCTTATGAGTTAGATGCCATAGCATATGAAAGTCATTTTGGCTTTAATAAAGTTCCAACAGCGGTGTTTTCGTTATCACCATTTCTTGCGGCGTGGGCTAATTGAGCTTTGGATATCTATTAAAGTAAGATAGTTAAATAAAAGAAGAAAGAACAGATATAGTAAAATCATCACCGTGGATAATGCTTGTGGTTGCGAGGGATTCCTGACGACATGTAATTTCAACGGCGCCCCCCACCTAACCCATAGACCAAACACTACTTTGGATTCCTGAATCATAGACCTTACTGGCAGAATCGCCATCTGCAAACGCACCCAAGCAACGTGCTACACAAGCCACCCTGCACATGATAGCACACACGAGTTCCCTTCGGATGTGGTTTGGCTACTCACCCCTGCAACAGCCAGCCAGCTTGCTGGTGTCAAACCTACGCGGGCTCTGTTTTTTATCCACACAATCAATTTGCCTGCTCATTTTAGGGCATGGGTCCAAAAAATAGGCAGATTTAAATCTCATGTGGACCACACTACATAAAACAATAGGAATTGAATGGTTACCATTAAAAGCTTCCTAGGGCCAACCGTAATATTGATTTACCATGCATACATTCAATCCCTGCTGTTTCCTATCAGATAAAACACACACCATGGTGGTGCCAGTACCTGCGCACCAAGTCTGCTGGGACGTGTGTGATATCACTTATCAGCTCCCTCCATCAGTTCTCCGGCTCGTGCTAGGGCTGAACTTTTGAGGAGGATCTCAAAAGCAGGTGGGGTGGGCCACATGAAATAGTGGGGTGTGGGGATGGAAACACTCATCATTACAAGCTTCACGGGGCCCACCACGACGTTTCTACCGCAGATTGGTACCAGGACGAAGAGAAAATACAAATAAAAGCCTTATCCAAAACTGCTATGCGTCTCTTAAGAACGTGTCAATGGTGGGTGCTCAATCCCCCACGGTGTCTTGTGGTGTGGCGCACTTAAGAGTTAGATCTCCATCCTTTTTGGCTTAACATCTAAACAGGAGTTGCTAAAACTGATGGACGGACGGGATTTTACAATTCTATTGTGGTGGGTCGCACAGGATTTGGATCGCAGCGTCCCAAATCCTATGAAAGTGGAAGACGGATTGGATTGAAGGCTGACCGTGCGAATACGGACGTCCACCCTGGTCGGTGCTCCGTGGACCTTACCATTCTGTATTTATTTTATCCATACCGTCCATCCATTTTTAAAGATCATTTTAAAGTATTATCACAAAAATTAGGAAGATACAAGTCTTATGTGGACCACACCACAGGAACACAGTGACGATTGAACGCCTACCATTAACAACTTCTTGGGGCCACAAAAGTTTTGGACCAAGCTGATATTTGTGTTTTCATTTCATCCACGTCTGTGTATCCTTATCAACAGGTTGGATGGCAAAGAAACATTATAGTGGGCCCTGGGAAGTTTTTAATGGTGAGCGTTCAAGCGCTACCGTTTTCCCGTGGTGTGGTCCATCTGAGATTCAGATCCACATCATTTTTGAATCCATTTCATAAAATGAGTTGGAAAAATGGATAGACGGCGTGGATGGAACACATACATCATGATCAGGTCCACATTGCACCAACCAGTGGCTACATCGGTACCGGCAGGGTCAGTATGCAATCCGCGTCCTTGGTGGTCTTAAAGAGCAACGGACCCACCCCATGGATGTCCTCGATCCCTCACAGCTGCACTGGCACGTACTACATTTTCCACACATCTAAATCCTCAAATCAACGTGTAAAAATCTTCCGTTGGTCGAGGCTACTCAGTACTCACTACAGCAGCCATCGTGCGTCGTTCCCCAAAGCTGCCCGGTCTTCTTTTTCAAAGTTTTCAACTTTCAAACCCTTTCATTTCTCTTCTTCTTTATCCCTCTTCTTCTTCAGCTCGTCCCTAAAATATCATCTGCATTTAAAACCTCCACTACTCTTTTCTCCCATCAACAGAAATAAAAACCAGGTCGTAGAAATCAGACTCTCTCTCTCTCTCTCTCTCTCTATATATATATCTGCATTGTTTCTTTCTCATATAAGCTCGAGATCGACTATAAATCTCTCCAAGGACTTCTATCAAATAAAAGAAATGAATGCCGTTGGGAGACAAATGCAGCAGCGATCTACTACTTCTTCTGCTCATCACCAACGCCAGTACTCGGACAACTTCCTTGATTCCTCCTCCAACAGCAAATGGCTCCAATCAGCTGGCCTTCAACACCTCCAGTCCTCCAATGCGGCGGTAATCCGTCCCTCGATCTGCTCTTTTTATGCAGAAATCGATCTTCTGATGCAGTTTCAGGTGCTGATCATCGTGTTTTTTTTTTTTTTTTTAAATGTGTAGGATTATTCGAAAATATTCAGGAATGTTCATCGGAGCGTTAATGGAGGTGCGGAGCTCTTCTCTGAGCCATCATCCCCGCCCGATTACTCACGGTCGTCAAGCCAGCGGAAGAATGGCGAGGATTCCGTCTCTCCAAATGAACTCAGCCCGGGGATCTTGGATCTGCATTCACTTGACACGGACCTTCTACCGGAAGTAAGAAAAGTCTTCATTTTCCTGTGTATACCGATGATTCTGTACTCATATCTGCTGTTTTGATTTTGAATTTGCAGTCATAGTTCAGTCAACTAGGACTTGATCTGTCATGCTTTCTCTTGCCTAGAAAAACAGCCTTTAATCTCTTTGATGGCATGGATCTCCTTTTTGTCAGGAAATATTGTAGAATTAGAGTTTGCTTCTACTGAAATTTTAGTGTTGGAGCTGTAGCCTGGCCATTGGAATTGGTATTTTTGTGCAAGTTCCGGTAGATCTACAACTGTTTTGCTGATATTTTATCCCATCTTGTCTTTAGGTGCCCGTTCCTGGGTTATACGATGGTCTTCCCTCCTATCATCCTTCTCGGGGCAGAAGCTTCGATGATTCAGAGCCATACTTTGCTACCACCAGACAGACAAACAGAACTCGAGAATTGCCAGAAAATAATCTTTCCAAGAGTTTCGGTGCCGATAGAGAGAAGACTAGTTCTGTCGCTAAGATCAAAGTAGTGGTATGTCTCTGCTTTATTCGGCAAATTCATTCCCTTTCTCTGTTTTATTGCTTGGCAAGCAATTATTTTTTTAATGAGGAACAGAATTTCATCCCTGAAATTGTTTTGGGTGCTTCTGCGCAAGAAAAATATGAACATGCTTATCTTATACGTTGGGAATGCCTAGTTGATTTCCTTTTTTATTTTTTTTTGTGAAAAATTATGATTTCATTAAGGGGAACAAGAGCTGTACAAGAAAGGAGGTAGATTAAGAGATATGAAAATAATTTCTCAAACAGAGAAGACAGCCGGTAAATTCCCCATCTAGCAAGTGAATCTGCCATGGAATTAGCATCTCTCCAAACATGAGCAAAGGAAATGTTTAGCTTAGATGCGAGGAGGCTAATCTCATCTGAGATAGAGAAGAGCTCCAAGGTTCTTCTCTGCCATTAAGAGCCCAGGAAATAACATTGAGGGGATCTCTTTCAGCAGTAGTTGGGCCCCAAAACTTGGCTACATATAGTCATAAGCTTAGCCCTTAGCTCCATTGCCGAACCCAGCTGCCCCAAAAAGAGAGAATCACCTAACCTTTATCATCTCTAACCACTCCCCTAATATCTCTCCACCCTGGATTCCTGATTGACGAAACATCGAAATTGAGCTTCCACCTACCAGTGGTGGGTGGAATATGCATATAGTCTTCCAATTTATGGGGTTCATTGTCGATCACCAAAGACAAATCATAGAGAAAATCTGAGGCATGGATCTCCCAGAACTAAGGCGCCGAGGGCCCAGATATTAAGTCACATATTCTCCACCCCAAACGATAGATGGGTGGCTTTATCTTTAAAGATCCAGTTATTCTCTCTCTTGATCTCCCACTTGTGTAATTGATTTCTTGCACTATAATAGTTGGTTTCCATAGTGTGTCTTCTAAGCAGTGTGAATTATTTAATTTATTGTCTGTTCAATGCAGGTGCGGAAGAGACCACTTAACAAAAAGGAAATATTGAAGAAAGAGGAAGATGTCGTAACTATAGAACCTAATATGAATTTTCTCACTGTTCATGAGACTAAACTCAAGGTGAGTGTGAGGTCCGTGTGCTTGCATGTTGTGGCTGTTTTAGATTTGCATATGTTTTCAACCAATGGAATGTTTGCCTATTTACGATCAAGGTGCTCATGTTCCTCTCTTAGGCCTTTCTTCGTCATCATCAGGATGTGTTTTCAGTTGCTTAGTGGTTTTAGCTAAAAGGGAAAAAAAGAAGAAGCAAGACTGCAATTCTCATGATGACTAGATGCTTTCAACCTCTCGATTGCCCCTCGTAGAAGTTGGAATTGAATTTGGCTGTACAATTGATTCAAATCTGCAACATGGAATGGCTATTTACTACTTTTTATGTGTGACCTGTTGCACAGTAGATGCTTCTCTTGCCAAGTTACTATTTATAGTTTCATATGAAACTATCATTGCTGACCTCATCCTACACTCTTTCCATTTATTCTATGGTATGTGCTTAATGAAATTTATCATATATGTTAGTTTTTCCCCCCTTTGACTAACATGATATGGTGAGAAGTATAACTTCTACAAGTATGCTGGAGCATCTACCCAAGCTTATGGTCCTGTTACATCCTTCACTTTTTAATAGAATGCAGTCTATAACAAGGTGTCATCAAGCAATCATCAATATGCAACATATGATGTTTAGTGATGTAGGACAATTAACCACTTGCTCTAGAAGCTCGAACTGTTAGAGCATGACGAATTAATCCCTTTATCTCATAGCCCAGGCCCCAAATCCATGGGTTAGGTCCTCGGCCGAACCCTCCTTGTGGGCCCTAAATCTATGGGTTCCTCTCCCTTGTGGGTCCCAAATCTATGGGCTTCGCCTCACATAAGTCACCTGCCTCACACATGCCCCAAATCCATGGGTTATGTAGGCCGCCCACCTCGAGCGTGCCCCTGCATCCCACGGGCCACCCCACTCGAGCCCAGTGTGAAACTGCCCCCGCATTAATCACCTCCGGTGAGGAGTCTTGAACACGAGACCTCCCGCTCTGATACCAATTTGATGCAGGGCAATTAATCACTTGCTCTAAAAGCTCGAATTGTTAGAGCATGACGAATTAATCCCTTTATCTCATAGCCTAGGCCCCAAATCCATGAGTTAGGTCCTTGGTCGAACTCTCCTCGTGGGCCCCAAATCCATGGGCTCCGCCCCCTTGTAGGCCCCAAATCCATGGGCTTCGCCTCACACGAGTTACCCGCCTCACATGGGCCCCAAATCTATGGGTTATGCGGGCCACCCATCCCGAGTATGCCCCTGCATCCCACAAGCCACCCCCCTTGAGCCCGGTGTGAAAATGCCCTCGCATCATTTAGTGAGGCGAGAAATTGCAACCACAAATTCGGACATTAGTGTTTGATGCACAACACTGCACACTCTGTGAGGATGCACATGAAATGATTCAGGGATGGAGACACTCATTCCAAGTGTAGGGTGTCGTATTCGGTATTGACCTGCCTTTTGTCACCGATGAATTGTCAATTTTGAAGAAACACTCCACTTGAATGTTTGATTATGTGGACTGTTTTTATAAAGGTTGAGGATTTGGCCTGTTGGCATGTGGGTGGATGGTGCACTCATATTCACAATGGTGGATTTGGTATGGTTTCATGCAGTTTGTGTGCCAATGCTCGAAATGCATATGCAAACCTACAGTGAAGAGCCATTTGGATACAATATAAGTTGTATTTGACATAGGTTGTTTGTGGTAGACAAGTTATCCGTTGTTTGTCTAACTCTATAACCCATTTATGCATGGGAACTGAGAAAAATAAGGTGAGTCTATTCCCAAAAATGGGGGTATCAATGGGGTGGTTCAAGTTAGCTCCTAGAGTTCACAGAGCCAATCTCATTGGGATCAGGTCTACTATTGTTTGGTCCGCTCCAGTTCGGGTCTTGTCTTTTGAGGATCCAACCTGGATCCAGTGTTTTAGTATTAGTAATTTGGTATCGATGCATGTATCACACCCTTGGGATATGGAAACATATCTGGTATCACATGGGAAAAATCGAATGTATTACGTAATGCGTTGCTGTTTTTAGGAAACATTGGGTAAATTTGTCGAACTTTTTGGTGAAACTTCAGGAGATGTTAAAAAAGTCATTAATACACTTAAAACTCCAAGATCACAAAAAAAAAAACACAATTAGTTTGCTTTGTATAGGGTTTTAAACTATGCGTTGTTTGACAAAAGTGATGCAACTATATTCAAAATCAGTTAATATAATTTGTAAATCATAAAAGAGATGTATGGAAACACAACCTATACATTCAAAAGCCAAATCTTTCTTACAATGTACAATGCATATATTTAAAAAATATTTTTAATTTCTTAAAATAAATAAATGAGTGTGGCTAATGTTAAGATCATCGTACACATAAATACATAAATATAAGGCATACATAACATCTATTTAATGTATTTTTCCATTTAAAAAATTTTTAAATACTTATTTTTTATTTTTTATTTTTTTAAATTCCAAAAAATTTCGTCAATATGTAGATTAGCCTCCAAGCATTCTCACATGATTTTCCACACTTTAATTGTAAGCTAAATGGAGGAAATTTTGAAAAATTTCAAAGTTTCCCCAAATTCCCTAAATTTCCCCAAATTCGAAAAATTGAAGGTCATAATCCATGATTGAACATGCAGAACATGGAAAATCATCGATCACTAACTTCATTTCACACATTTTAAGCAATTTAAACAAGAGAAAATAATTTAAATTAGTAAAAACTCACTGATTGAGTTTCTGGTACCACATGCTCTCTGATCTTGACTTATGCACCCAAATTTCCTGTTCTCTCCAAACGAAAATGAATGGTTGAAATTTCCTTAGCAATGGAATTGATTGCTCGCCTCCAAGTGCAGAGGTTTGTAAGTAATATCCTGTGAATACAGGGTCGATCCCACAAGGAGATGATCTATGAGAATGAAAAAAATCAAATGCAAAACTAAGTAATGACAACTAAACGGATGATTTGATTTTGAAGGTTTTGAATGTATGGAATTTAATTAATTTGAAAACAATACCCAAGCTTCAAAGTTCCACACATAAGTTAATGTTCCATAAGTCATGATGACTTTGATAACACAATTAGGATCTGAGCACTATGGTTAGCCTAATCGGAAAATAAAATAGTTTAAATATTTTTAATAAATGATATAAAAGATTAGAGAATCATGGATTAACATCATTGATTTATATTCTCAAGCGCCAGTGATTTGAAGCATTCAATATCCATGAGATAATGAATCAAAGAAATGTAGCAGGTTGAGAATATCTCCCATCTAGGAAATCTAATTGATCTAGGTTAAGCCTATCCATCAATATGGATCTCATATGATGGAAACATATGGATCTCACATGAGGATAAAAAACCTAAACATAGATAATTGATAACATGCTGTAACGCCCTGAAAATCGGGGGTCGAGTGTAACTCAACTCCCGAGTTCCAACGCATCACTCATGCAACATATTTAATGATATTTGAATGTTGTCTGTGTTAGAGCAGTAAACATGAATGAGATTATACCAAAGCAGTAATTCATACTCCAGATCAGTTGTATAAAAGCAAGCGGAAGACTGACTGTGTATATATGTATGTAAAGAAACAAAATAAATGATTCATTATCCAGAGTATGAATCCTTCAGTCATAATATACATGTCGTGTAATAAACAAAATGTCAAAATAACTAAATACAATCTCTGTAAATCCCATCATCCGTGACCTAGTCGAAGCCGCCAGCGAACTGCATATACGAGAACTCCTCCTGGTCCTCGTCGTAATCGGGCTCCGCCTCCAGAATAGTCGGATCGCCTAAACCTGAGACAGAGTCTGGTTGGTGCGCGCAACACCGTCCCGTAACGTGGGAGTGAGTAGCTAACTCAGTGGAACAGTAAGATATAAGTTATCATGTTACCAATACAATCAAGCAGTAATGATAAAGCAGTAAATCAAACACTCCTAGTTACTCTGATTAATGCAAGCATGAATGCAGTTATGATGGATGCCCTCTCCGACGTACTCCCTCAAGCGACACCATCTCACGTTCGCGCATGCTTACATCCCACAGTGCTCCACATCTTCCAGGCACATGCGATGCATGATGAGTATGATTACCGAGTTTTTAATTAATTCATTTCAAACAGCAGGATTGGGAAACTAAGGTACCTCCCCTCAGATCATATCCAAACATGATCCAATCTAGGGTCGTCAGTCCTAGTTAATATCGACGATGGTGTGTTTTCTAGGTCACTGCAGCAGAGGCCGCCGAGGCATTACGCACAAAGGTTGCACCACTCCCCCATCACCCCTTAAACGATTCATCACGATACAACTATACGAAAACGAGGCTCTAGTTCATACTCTATATATTGCGGCGAACCCTAAGGCACGCCGCAACTTCGAGTATGCTCGCGGTCACTACAAAGGGCGCTGTGGCCGTGTGCACACAAAGACCGCACCACTCCCCATCACCTTATCAATGTAGGCCGACAAATGCGAATATAGTGTCCCATACCACCATAATCGGCTCACGAGTAAAGTTGCTCACCGGTCACTACGGGGAGGCACGTAGCCCCAAATAAATAGGCCGACAACTCGACCACGGTGTCCCATACCACCATGCCGGCTCATGAGTCTTAGCGGATCGAGGTACCATGGTTAACGGGATTTTCACATCAGGTAAGTTTGGTACCCTGGATTCAAGCATTAGCGACCAAACATGGTGAACATACATAAGGCATGCGGTTTACTTAATATGTTCGGCTAGCTCGAGCGCACAACAAGTTGGGCGATATGAGGCGAGAAGCACCTCGTGTGGCCAACCACTATCGCCAACCGAAGTACGACACGGGTTCACCAACACATCGTGCGTGGCGGAACGAAACCCAACCACATCTTCAAGTCGATCTGGGATGCCTGGACTACGAACATAGTCCCAAGCTCGGTCGGTTGTGAAACAGAAGTAAAGCATAGGGTAAAGCATGTATTATAGAGCATGAAGTAAAGCATGTTATAAGGCATGTTGTAAAAGCATGTTGTAAAGCATGTTATCAAGCATGTTATGAAGCATGTTATAAAGTACTATACACATAGGGATACAAATACTTGGAGCTCATAGGTGAGTGGTTAGAGTGAACAACCACGTGAAGAGTGTCATATGTGACTCTAAGGTAGCGAGAATCCCATCTCAAGACCTAACTAAGGTTCTAACACTTAAACACTTACACTCGCAAGTGATTTCACCAACACTTGGAATACACTACTTCAACATACATGACGTATGCTGCTAGAGAAGGTGTACTAGGGTTGTCCGTTACCGAGCTAGTATTTTATACATATACAACATATTCATATAACAAATAAACATAGCAAACACATCAATTTTTATACGTATAGGGTACTTCCACGTATACCCAATTTCGACATACATAGTGTTTGCAAAGGAACATAGGTTTCGCGATTCCTTTCGCCAAGCTAGTATTTTAATCATGTATTGTATAATCATACATTAAATACATATGTCAAACATTATTCCAAAAGAAATACGTATACGGTATTTCTACAATACGTATTTTCAACATACGGCACATTTACAAAGGAACATATATTTTGGCGATCTCTTTCGCCAAACTAGTATTTTATTCATATGTTATATAAATAAACATTAAGTAAACATGTCAAACAATTATCCAAAAAAAATACGTATACGGTATTTCTACGTATACCTAGAATATGTGAAATTCCATATTTCACAGATTAATCAAAACAGAAACGGAAGGCACTTGTACATGTGCAATTGGTGCAAGCAGATCATGAATCTACCATTATCCGACATTGAAAGCGTTGAAAACCGTAACTTATAAGCTTAAAGTCCTCACCTTTGCCTTTTGAAACGAACGAATCAAAAGGGTGATGAATCTTCCGTCTACTAGCGATTTCTAGCCTAAAGAGTGGAATCGGTTAGTCTAATACATCCTACCTCGATTCCAACTCAAATCGACCTGGGGTTAGGTTTTCTTACCTTCAAATGAGGCGGAATACGCCGGAAAGCGTCTAGATCGAGAGAGATGTAGGCCGTGTAGCAAGCCAAAGCAAAGCGGGAGGAAGATCGGCAACGATCTCCAAGTTCTTCCCTCTCTTTTCTCTCTCTCCCTCTGGGTTTCTCCCTAAATTCGTATGGGTGAGAG
This sequence comes from Magnolia changhungtana, assembly GCA_030180095.1. Classification (NCBI taxonomy): domain Eukaryota; kingdom Viridiplantae; phylum Streptophyta; class Magnoliopsida; order Magnoliales; family Magnoliaceae; genus Magnolia; species Magnolia changhungtana. The sequence goes on along the minus strand of JASAUF010000444.1, from coordinate 21,991,064 downwards.
GGCTGCTCTAAGCCCCTTTATAGCCTCAAACATTACGAGAATAGACTTAGGTTCATGGGTACACTTATATAGGATATTCGGCGCTTTTCCACTTCAAAAGGGGTTCGGTAGGCCTCTTTGAACCAAACGTCGACTTAAACTTATCATCAATGGATCTACGTGGGATTACATTTTTGACTCATTCGGATGCGCAGATCGCACGTGGCGGACCACTTTCAGTTCGACGGTCAGTGGGCCACGATCAGAAATTCCGAGTACATGTAAATGTTCCTGAAATTTTTCTTAATCCGAGGGTGTAATTTGGCCTGATTCTGACGGTCAGGTTGCTTAATACTGACGCGTCAACGAACGATGCCAGATCACTATTCCAGATATTTATTTCGGCTTGTGAATAGTGTTTTTCACACTACCTCGCTCCGATTCGAAACGAATGGCCGTGGAATATCGGATAAGGCCGATTTTTGAGATGATTGTTAAGCCCAGTGGGGCGGTCCTATTTCCTTAACTTCGGGTTAATCGGAATCCCGATGTGCGATCTAGACCTAATACGAAGTTTCGTTTCATTCCCGAGAGCAGACGGGGAATGAGTTTGGTTCTAAACTTTAGGGTAACCTAGCGTCAATGATTCTGCAAGTTTTGGGTCTTGCAGATCGTATTTAAAGCGATCCTAACGGATTTCATAACTAATTGAGTTTAGTACTTAGTTAACTTTGTTAAATTTCTAAAGGATTTAATCCTATGTGATTTCTGGTCGAGGTGGTACTCGACCCAATGTACGGAATTTTTCAGGTCGTTACAATCTACCCCCCTTAAACAAAAAATTTCGTCCTCGAAATTTATACCTGTTCGTACTCCTCGAGAATCTGAGGGTAGTTCTTCCCACCTCGGCCTCGCCTCCCGGGTAGCTTCCTCCTCAGAATGATGTGTCCAAAGTACCTTCACAAGTGGGATGACCTTGCTACGCGAGACACTGCTCCTTCCGTCAGGATGCGCGTCGGGCGCAACTCATATGTCGCATCCTCGCTCAACTGTACCTGCTCCCATCTGATGATATGCGAAGGATCAGGAACGTACTTCTTCAGCATAGATACATGAAATACGTTATGTACAGAAGCAAGTGGTGTGAGGCAAGGCGAGACGATACGCCACATCACCCACTCGATCCAAGATCTCGAAATGGACCGATAAACCTCGGTGTGAGTTTCCCCTTCTTCCCAAACCGAAGGACTCCTTCATAGGGGAAACCCGAAGGAACACATGATCACCAACCTCGAACTCCGGCGGTCGCCGCCTCGTACGGCGTAACTCTTCATGCTCGCTCTGGCTGTGAGTGATCGACGCCCGATAATGTCTACCTTCTGCGTAGTCGCCGCCTGTACCAACTCAATCGGGCTACGCTCTCCAACCTCGCCCAACAAGGTGCGGTGCTCTACAAGGTCGACCATATAGAGCCTCATATGGCGCCATGCCAATCGTCGCTGGAAGCCGCTGTTGTTGTGGCGAACTCTGCGTACGGAAGACAGTCGTCCCAACCGTCCTTGAAGTCCAACACACACGCTCGCAACATATCCTCCAGAATCGATTCACTCGCTCTGTCTGCCCATCGGTCTGAGGATGAAACGCTGTACTGAACTTCAACTTCACACCCATCGCCTCCTGGATACGAGTCCAGAAGATGGATGTGAACCGCGTGTCTCTGTCCGACACAATCTCCAAAGGAACTCCGTGCAGACGGACGATCTCCCTATATACAATCTAGCTACTCATCTGCAGAGTTCGTAACTCGATAGGGAGGAAATGGGCCGATTTGGTCAACCGGTCTACAATCACCCAAATGGAATCGTGCCCCTTCCTCGTCTTCGGCAACCCGATATGAAGTCCATAGAGATGAAGTCCCACTTCCACTCCGCTATGGCATGGGGTGAAGCGGTCCGAGAGGTCGGCGATGTTCTGCCTTGACCTGGCATGTCAGGCATCGAGACACATACTCAGCAATGTGGGCCTTCATGTTATCCCACCAATACGTCCGTCTCATATCCTGGTACATCTTCGTGCTACCAGGATGCATCGCAAACTTCGAGTTATGAGCAGACTCGAGAAGCTCGCGTCTCAAGTCAGGCACATCTGGAACACATGGCGGCCACGGACCGTAAACCCCATCGATCCAACTCTCCACTCGGAGTCCACAGCGTCGCTAGCCTGCTCTCGAAGCTCAGACAGCCGTGCATCGCCCTCTTGGGCCTCAACAATCCTGTCGTCGATAAGTGGCCGCACCCGAATGTGCGCAACACACTCAAATGGCTCCTCGACAGTGAGTCTGCTGCTCGAAGTCCCGCACAAACTCTACCATATCCCACTCGGTTATCATCGGCGGTGCCGCAAATGCAATCGCCTTCTTGCGGCTCAACGCGTCTGCCACAAGGTTCGCCTTGCCGGGATGGTAGAAACCTCGAACTTGAAGTCCTTCAAGGTCTCCATCCATCGGCGTATGTCTCATATTCAAATCTCGCGCGTGAATATGTATTTAAGGCTCTTGTGGTCACGTAAAAGCTCGAACTCCTCACCGTAGAGGTAATGTCTCCCGAGCTTCGGTGCAAAGATGACACCGCCAACTCTGTGTCATGTGTAGGGTAATTCTCCTCGTGCTTCCTTAATTGTCTCGAGGCATACGATATCACCCTATCTTTACGCATCGGCACACAACCCAAACCAACGCGAGACGCGTCGGTATACACCGTGTACTTCACCCCTTGCTCGCAATACTAGCACGGGGCGGACGTCAACTTGTCCTTCAGCTCCTTAAAAGCTGCCTCCGCCTTCTCATTCCAGGCGAACTTCAGGTCCTTTCGAGTCAGCTGAGACAAGGGCCTGGCGATCTTCGAGAAATCCCGAATGAAACGTCTGTAGTACCCAGCCAGGCCAAGGAAACTCCTCACCTCGATGATCGGGCTTCACGCTAATCTGAACCGCGCACTACCTTAGCAAGGTCCATTGCTATCCCATCCTTGGACACTACATGTCCCAGGAACTTGACTTCCTCCTGCCAGAAGTCGCACTTCTTGTATTGCGCAAACAACTGGTTCTTCTTCAGTGTCTCCAATACCGCTCGCAAGTGCTCCTCGTGCTCCTCCCGACTCGTGGAGTATATCAAGATGTCATCGATAAAGACGATGACGAATCGGTAAAGGAAGGGCCGAAATACCCGGTTCATCAGATCCATGAACACGGCTGGTGCGTTCGTCAGACCGAACGACATCACTAAGAACTCGTAGTGCCCAAAGCACGTCCTGAAGGTTGTCTTCTGCACGTCCTCCTCTCTCACGCGCAAGCTGTGGTACCACGACTGAAGGTCAATCTTCGAGAAATACTTCGCCCCTCTCAACTGATCGAACAGATCGTCAATCCTGGGCAAAGGATACTTGTTCTTCACCGTGACCTGGTTCAACCTACGGTAATCAATACACAACCGTAGCGACCCGTCCTTCTTCTTCACGAACAACACAGGTGCTCCCCAAGGAGACACACTAGGTCGAATAAAACCTCTCTCTACAAGCACGTCAATCTGTGTCCGCAGCTCCTCCATCTCACATGGAGGCATACGATAAGTAGGCAACGAGATGGGCGTCGCACCAGGCGTAAGATCTATCGTAAAATCAATCTCACGCCGAGGAGGTAAACCAGGGATAGTCTCAAACACGCCTGCAAAGTCTCGAACCACTGGCGTACTATCAACTGTCGGACCATCAGTCGGCACAAGCAAAGCAGCATAACAATCAACTCGACAGGGCCAACTGACCTGCACCGGGAACGTGAAAGCTGTACCGTCAGGTCCATAGGCCGTCACGATCCGAGTGTCGCAATCTACCTCCGCCCTCATCCTGGTGAGCCAATCCATGCCAAGGATAACGTCGTAGTGCCACAGCGGAGCAACAATGAGGTCGACGAGCACTGTGCTGCTACCCAAAACTACCGAGCAACCCTCGCATAATCGTGTGACATCCGAACAGGTCCCGGTAGCCGTAGTGAGTCTCATTCCCTTAGTGGGAATCGTATGCAAAGATAGGCGCTTCACCGCCCCACAAGAAATAATAGAAGTAGTGGACCCAGTGTCCACCAATAAAGAGACGGGAGTGTCGCGAATAAAAGCCGTACCCTCGAAGGCCGTCGGGCTGAGCAAAACGTCTCGGCGCCTCGGCCTACAAGAGTATGAACGCGAGCCCTGCTTGGCGGTTCGGTGAGGAGCCAAGGGTCGTGTGGCGGCGGCAAGCGCGGCACGGAGGTCGGAAGGAAGGATGTGCCGGAGGCGTACGGCGGTGGGCGATATGGCTGTGGGCGAGAACGCCCATCATCCGTGGCGGAGAGAACCCACCGTCCTTCATCCGCGCGAAGCAACTCCCAATCGGATGACCCTGTTTCCCGCGGTACGTGCGGTCACAACAGGGCGCCTCTCCGAGCCCCCGGCGCTGCGATCCTAGGGGGCGAGTCAACACGAGGCCTCTTGCCTAAAATAGGCATGCTCTGTATCTCCTGCCGTGGCCTCGCGACCATAGTGCCACGTGATCGGGCCAACCGGTCCACATCCTGCTCTGCCGTCATAGACATGTGAACCAGTGCTGCATATGTGGGTATAGTGAGGCAGCATATCTTCGACCGTATCTCCGGTCGCAAGCCCAATGAAAATCGACGCATCCGCATCTGCTCGTCCACTAGTATAGTCGGGACAAAGCGGCCCAACTCGGTGAAGCGGTGCTCGTACTCTGTAATAGTCATGCCTCCCTGCCTGAGGCGCAGAAACTCGTCCTCATTGTCCTGAGCCTCAGGTTCTTCCTCCTGTATGTCATCACTGCGCTCCTCATCGCTCTCAGCCTGGAGGTCAACACTCTCCTCACCGGCACTATCCGACTCATCTCCAGACTCGTCGAGTCGGGCTTGCCGCTGTTGGGGGCCGATCTTCATATTCCTGAGTGTCGCTTCATTTATGATTCGGACCGGTGCAAGATCCTCCATATTCAATCTGTAGCCTACATCACGAGCCATCCTGCAGATCAGTCGGCCAAATGGGAGCGAAAGATCGTTCCTGGCAGAACGAACAACATTAACTATCTGGGATAGGATGAATGTGGGCAGGCATATGTTTTCCCAGCGTCCCATCTTGTACAGAAAGTCCACCATCACCCTAGTACATTCCGTGCGGTTACCCCACCGTGGGTATACATTGTATGTGAAGATGTGATGGAGCAAATGGAAGTCTTCAGACATCTTTGTCGCCGCAATACAATTTGCTCGCTTCCAAGTAACCCGGCGACCACAGAGAAATCGCGTGCGGCGATCCCTTTCCCGCGCGGTTCTAGAGAAGTCATCACTAGGATGCACTTGACCAAGCGGAATCTTCGTGATTCGAGCCACCTCATCCACAGTGATTGTGCGCCTTCTGCCCCTCACAGAGACAGTAAACTGCAGAGGCTCTACTGATGCGTCTATGATGTGAGCGTAGAAGGCACGAACCGTGTGCTCACATGCGGGGGACTCGCCTTCAAAAATATGATTCCACCCGATATCCACCAAGTGGTCCATCATCGGGTGTAGACCAAACATCCTCTCATCCACATGAGCTTCAAACACAACCTTGCGGCCCGCGAAGCGCCCATATTCCATGCCTATTGGATAAGCATTCCTGGCGGGGTGGTCAGGATCCAGGTCTCGCTTCGACCTAAACTCCCGCACGGTGCTTGTGCCGGCCCCAGCGTCGGATCTTCTTCGGGTATGGGCTGGCCTACTTGGGCCGGGCGTCGTCGGCATGGTTTTCCTTTCCCATGAAAGATAGGATGGAGGAAATGGAGAAAATGGTGGCCACCACACCAAGGAGGGCCATGGAAAATTTCCAAAATGGGGGAACAAAGGGCTGACCTCTTTTATCTTCCACAACCAACAATCCAACAGGTGTGGAATAAGCTCTAGAGGTAGGAAATGAAGAAGAAACAAGAAGGAAATGAGATGGGTTAGAATATTACCCGATTTTGAGCTCCAAGGAGGGTTATGAGAGCTCCAACTTGTGGAAATGGGGAAAGGGAGAGGCTAGGGGGCTTGTAGGAGGTAGTGGTGTGTGAGTTATGGAAGAAAATGGAGGGATTGAAGGTTTGGAGGGATGGGTTTTCAAAGAAAATCGAAAATGGAGGTGGTGGTGGTTGAAAAGAGGGGAAATGAGGGAAAAGGGAGCTCCAGCCCCTTAAAACCTAATCTAATGCAAAAACCGCACGTGCCATGGGGTATAAGGGACCAAACCGACCACCCTCATGTTTAGAAACACGCCGGAAAATCAACGGGGGCGCGGTCCGCCGCCGGTGCCGCGGCGTCGCCGCGGTCGGGCTTGGCCGGAACCGCGCCGCCGCGGTCTGGTCTTGTTCGCCAGACTCCCAGGGTGCCAAATCCACCCTGACTTGGTCCAAAATGTTAACGGATTAGTCGTGGGGGCCCACGAACTCAGTTTTGTGCCAAAACGGTCAGTTCCGGGAAAGTTCTGACATAATCTGGTTTTTCCTGATTTTTAACGACTTATTTTTGGTAAATTGTGACCTGGACACGTCAATAGACGGTCTAGGAGTGACTTGGGGTCCATAAGTGTGGTCGGGATCGAGTACGCACTCGATCAAACTGTCCGTGTGCAGCGAACTTCGCCGAGCGGCGACATCGGGAGACCCTAAGACTGTTGCTATATTTTGCGCACCCTCCTAAGTGTAATGCGTCAGCGTACGTAGTGGGGACATAACTCAGGTCCGATTTAATCAAAATCATGCTCTGATACCAACTTGTAACGCCCTGAAAATCGGGGGTCGAGTGTAACTCAACTCCCGAGTTCCAACGCATCACTCATGCAACATATTTAATGATATTTGAATGTTGTCTGTGTTAGAGCAGTAAACATGAATGAGATTATACCAAAGCAGTAATTCATACTCCAGATCAGTTGTATAAAAGCAAGCGGAAGACTGACTGTGTATATATGTATGTAAAGAAACAAAATAAATGATTCATTATCCGAGTATGAATCATTCTGAGTCATAATATACATGTCGTGTGTAATAAACAAAATGTCAAAATAACTAAATACAATCTCTGAATCCCATCATCCCGTGACTAGTCGAAGCCGCCAATGAAGCTCGCATATACGAGAACTCCTCCCGGTCCTCGTCAGTAATCGGCTCCGCCTCCCGTAATAGTCGGATCGCCTAAACACGAGACAGAGTCCTGGTTGGTGCGCGCAACACCGTCCCGTAACGTGGGAGTGAGTAGCTAACTCGGTGGAACAAGTAAGATATAAGTTATCATGTTACCAATACGGTCAAGCGAAATGATAAAGCGAAAATCAAACACTCCTAGTTACTTCCGATTAATGCAAGTATGAATGCGATTATGATGGATGCCCTCTCCGACGTACTCCCTTAAGCGACACCATCTCACGTTCGCGCATGCTTACATCCCACGGTGCTCCACATCTTCCAGGGCACATGCGATGCATGATGAGTATGATTACCGAGTTTTTAATTAATTCATTTCAAACAACGGGATTGGGAAACTAAGGTACCTCCTCAGATCATATCCAAACATGATCCAATCTAGGGTCGTCGGTCTAGTTAATATCGAGACGATGGTGTGTTTTCTAGGTCACTGCAGAGACGCTGCCGGTTCATTACGCACAAAGGTTGCACCACTCCCCCATCACCCCTTAAACGATTCATCACGATACAACTATACGAAATGTGGCCTAGTTCATACTCTATATATGCGGCGAACCCTAAGGCACGCTGCAACTTCGTAGTATGCTCGCGGTCACTACAAAGGGTCGCTGTGGCATGCACACAAAGACGCACCACTCCCCATCACCTTATCAATGTAGGCGACACGCGAATATAGTGTCCCATACCACCATAATCGGCTCACGAGTAAAGTTGCTCACTTTGGTCACTACGGGGAGGCACGTAGCCCCGCGTGGGCGACGGCTCGACCACGGTGTCCCATACCACCATGCCGGCTCATGAGTCTTAGCGGATCGAGGTACCATGGTTAACGGGATTTTTCACCTGCGTAAGTTTGGTACCCTAGATTCAAGCATTAGCGACCAAACATGGTGAACATACATAAGGCATGCGGTTTACTTAATATGTTCGGCTAGCTCGAATGACAACAAGTTGGGCGATATGAGGCGCAGAAGCACCTCGTGTGGCCAACCACTATCGCCAACCGAAGTACGACACGGGTTCACCAACACATCGTGCGTGGCGAACGAAACCCAACCACATCTTCAAGTCGATACCGGGATGCCTGGACTACGAACATAGTCCCAAGCTCAGTCAGTTGTGAAACAGGAAGTAAAGCATAGGGTAAAGCATGTATTATAGAGCATGAAGTAAAGTATGTTATAAGGCATGTTGTAAAGCATGTTGTAAAGCATGTTATCAAGCATGTTATGAAGCATGTTATAAAGTACTATACACATAGGGATACAAATACTTGGAGCTCATAGGTGAGTGGTTAGAGTGAACAACCACGTGAAGAGTGTCATATGTGACTCTAAGGTAGCGGAGAATCCCATCTCAGCACCTAACTAAGGTTCTAACACTTAAACACTTACACTCGCAAGTGATTTCACCAACACTTGGAATACACTACTTCAACATACATGACGTATGCTAGAGAAGGGTGTACTAGGGTTGTCCCGTTACCGAGCTAGTATTTTATACATATACAACATATTCATATAACAAATAAACATAGCAAACACATCAGTAATTTTATACGTATAGGGTACTTCCACGTATACCCAATTTCGACATACATAGTGTTTACAAAGGAACATAGGTTTCGGCGATTCCTTTCGCCAAGCTAGTATTTTAATCATGTATTGTATAATCATACATTAAATACATATGTCAAACATTATTCCAAAAGAAATACGTATACGGTATTTCTACAATACGTATTTTCAACATACGGCACATTTACAAAGGAACATATATTTTGGCGATCTCTTTCGCCAAACTAGTATTTTATTCATATGTTATATAAATAAACATTAAGTAAACATGTCAAACAATTATCCAAAAAAAATACGTATACGGTATTTCTACGTATACCTAGAATATGTGAAATTCCATATTTCACACCGTTAATCAAAACAGGAAACGGAAGGCACTTTGTACATGTGCAATTGCAAGCAGATCATGAATCTACCATTATCTGACATTGAAAGCGTTGAAAACCGTAACTTATAAGCTTAAAGTCCTCACCTTTGCCTTTTGAAACGGAACGAATCAGCAAGGGTGATGAATCTTCCGTCTACGGGCGATTTCTAGCCTAAAGAGTGGAATCGGTTAGTCGGAATACATCCTACCTCGATTCCAACTCAAATCAGACCTAGGGTTAGGTTTTCTTACCTTCAAATGAGGCGGAATACGCCGGGAAAGCGTCTAGATCGAGAGAGATGTAGGCCGTGTAGCAAGCAAAGCAACGGGGAGGAAGATCGGCAACGATCTCCAAGTTCTTCCCTCTCTTTTCTCTCTCCCTCTAGGGTTTCTCCCTAAATTCGTATGGTGTGAGAGGGGCTGCTCTAAGCCCCTTTTATAGCCTCAAACATTACGAGAATAGACTTAGGTTCATGGGGTACAGCTTATATAGGATATTCGGCGCTTTTCCAGCTCAAAGGGGAGTTCTGGTAGGCCTCTTTGAACCAAACGTCAGACTTAAACTTATCATCAATGGATCTACGTGGGATTACATTTTTGACTCATTCGGATCTTGCAGATCGCACGTGGCGGACCACTTTCGATTCGACGGTCGGTGGGCCACGATCGAAATTCCGAGTACATGTAAATGTTCTGAAATTTTTCTTAATCCGAGGGTGTAATTTGGCCCGATTCGACGGTCGGGTTGCTTATCTTGGCCAGCGTCAACGAACGATGCCGATCACTATTCCGATATTTATTTCGGCTTGTGAATAGTGTTTTTCACACTACCTCGCTCCGATTCGAAACGAATGGCGTGGAATATCGGATAAGGCCGATTTTGAGATGATTGTTAAGCCCGGTGGGCGGTCCTATTTCCTTAACTTCGGGTTAATCGGAATCCCGATGTGCGATCTAGACCTAATACTGAAGTTTCGTTTCATTCAGAAGCGGACGGGGAATGAGTTTGGTTCTAAACTTTAGGGTAACCTAGCGTCAATGATTATGCAAGTTTTGGGTCTTGCAGATCGTATTTAAAGCGATCCTAACAGATTTCATAACTAATTGAGTTTAGTACTTAGTTAACTTTGTTAAATTTCTAAAGGATTTAATCCTATGTGATTTCTGGTCGAGGTGGTACTCGACCCAATGTACGGAATTTTTCAGGTCGTTACACATGCATACACCATTCATCTCATCATTAAAAATAATCAATCATTATAATTTATAAAATCATTCAACCAATGTACTTCCCTTCTAGCTTGGGTTAGAGGGAACTAGAAAAACATAACTAAAATAGAAATAAAAAGCAACAAGAAAGAATAAAAAGCTTGTAAAGAAAATTAAATTAAAATTATGAAACTTTCCAAAAACCCTAGATAAAACTCTCTAAAAACCTTATATCTTACTTTGGAATGTCTTGGAATGATGCTTAGGAATGCCCTAGGAAGCCCTATTTATAAGTGGAGAACTCCCTCCTTTAAACTGGTTTGAAAAATCCGGAAACCGCCTCAAATTTTCTCACTCCGCGTAGGCTCCGCGTAAACCCTTCGATGTCATCTAAGACTGACTTCAATGTTATCTAAGAATCCTTCGATGTAGCTTCGATGACAGCTTCAATGTCATTTAAGATCAGATCCTGCGAATTTCTGCACTTCCTTCCTTTTCCACTTGGTTTTCTTGACTCTTGGGGTCTTGAAATCTTCAATCTTAGTCTCCAAAAGTCCATTCTTTTACTTGGTGATTCTTGAGCATCAAATCTATGCTTTTAACATTCTTTTCAATCCAAGCTCTTAAACTCATCTTGCAACACAAGCATGTATAAAATATACCATTAAGCAGTATCATGGTCATAAAACCAAGATATAAATAGAGGAAAATATGCAATATTTGCCACTCAACACACCCCCAACCAGCATTTTGCTAGTCTCGAGCAAAATAAGCGAAAAAAATAAAAATAAGAATAAAAACTAATTCTAGAAAAATTAAAACGAAAACAAAAATTCTAACTACACCACTTTCGCAGGTAATCTCGATTGCATTTAGTATATGCAACAAGCCTTTAAACCCCTAGGTTTCCCCTAGCGGAAGAGTTATAGTCTCGTGAGGATTTCCAGAAATGTTACCCACAAATATTGAAAACATGAAAAATAGTTCAATACTTAGAAGTTTATACAATTATGCCTCCATTCATCATATGAATTCAAGAACAAAACAATACTTACCCTAAGTTTGAAGTTAGTTAGAATCTTAATTTCCTAATCCATTACATTCTTGAGTTTAGAGATTTAATCAAAATTTAAAATAGTTATGATCCAATATACTTAGGTGCTTAGTGACACTAGTCTAACTTTGAGAAATATACATGTTCCCTATCCTAATTCCTTTCAATTATTCCAAGAATATGAAATCTTTAGTTATCTCATTCCTGCACGCCCTTTCTTCTTTTATCATCATATCCTCATTATTATAGACCACCCTTAGATGAAGATTCCCACCGGGTTTGCATCATAACCTAAGGTATTGTAATTGTAACGGTAACAGTAATGGATACTTAGGTATCCTTATTCTGGATTACTGACGATTGTTATGGTCATAAATTTTTTTTCTTCTTTCTATTATCTATTTAAAGCATATGTCAATGGTACTAGTTCATTTAACCTTGTTTGAATCAAAATTTATTATTCTAGTTCATATATCATATTCCTCACTTAGTTAGCTAGGGTATATTGTGAATTTAGTACATCAAATTATAACTCACTCTAAAATAGTGATTAGATAATCGAACTCAAGTGTATAATTTTCAGTTATCAGAATTTTGACTACTATCAACCTAGACTAAGTATTAACTCTGCCTTTGGAATTCACACAATATCATGTTCATATTCTTGTATATAAAAAAATTTATTTTGAAAATGTTGAAAAAATTTCCCATAAACCTAAAAAATAAACTTAAACTTAAAAAAAAAACTCACATGGATGACTATCTACACCCCTTAACCTAAAACCTACATTGTCCCTAATGTAATGATACATGTAACGCAGAGAACAATAAAAATAAAAGAAAGGGTGGAAAGTACCTGCCATAAATATTATACAAATCCTAAGTGTCATAAAAAAATGAATATTATACAAATCCTATACAAATGTTCCGTCAGACTAGGAGTATCAATTCGAATATTTTGGCTCATGAAGAGGGACGAACTCCTTTCCCAAATGAAAGTTTTCCACATAAGGCTTCAATCTCTGACCATTAACCTTGTACACATTGTCATTACGTGGATTCTCAATGTCAACAGCCCCATGAATATAAACATTCTTCACAATGAATGGGCCTGTCCATCTTGATCTTAACTTTTTTGGAAAGAACTGGAGATGAGAATTGTACAATAGGACCATTTGCTGAGGTTCAAAATTCTTCCTCAGGATGTTTTTGTCATAAAAAGCTTTAGTCCTCTCTTTATAGATTTTATAATTTTCATAGGAGTCTCTCCTCAGCTCATCTAATTCATTCAACTTTAATTTCCTTTGTCCACTTGCTTGGTCTATATCAAAGTTTAACTTCTTTATTGCCCAATATGTTCTATGTTCCAATTCCACAGGCAAGTGACAAGCCTTCCCATACACCAATCTATATGGGGACATTCTAATTGGAGTCTTATAAGCAATCCTATAAGCCTATAAAGCGTCAGATAGTTTGAGGGACCAATCCTTCCTATCTGGCCTTATAGTTTTTTCCAAAATGTATTTGATTTCTTGATTAGAAATCTTAGCTTGCCCACTCGTTTGTGGGTGGTATGAGGTGCTCATTTTATGCTTGATGCCATATTTCTTTATCAAAGTCTCAAATGTCCTATTATAAAAGTGAGACCTGCCATCACTAATGATGTCCTTTGGAGTTCCAAATTTGGAAAAAAATATATTCCTTGAGGAATCGTATGACCACTTTGTTGTCATTGGTTTTACTTGGAACTGCTTTAATCCATTTGGAAACATAGTCCACACCAACCAATATATAAAGAAATCCAAAAGAAGATGGAAATGGGCCCATAAAATCAATACCCCAACAATAAAAATCTCCAATGGTAAAATTGGTGATAAAGACATTATGTTGCGCTGGGACACTATTCCCAATCTTTGACATCTATCATAAGCAACACAGAAAGCATGAGTGTCTTTAAACATGGTAGGCCAGTAAAAACCACATTGCAGGATTTTTGCAGTGGTTTTTTTAGCAGAAAAATGGCCACCACATACTTTCATGTGGCAAAAGGAAATAACGCTTTGAACTTCATCCTCTGGGACACAACGTCTAAAAATTTAATCAGTCCCATATTTATATAAATACGGGTTATTCCAGAAGAAGTTCCTAACCTCGGTTTTAAAGCGCTTCCTATCTTGTGACTTCCAATGATATGACAATTTTTCCGTCACAAGATAGTTCACTATATCTACATACCAAGGCAATTTGGAGATCGCAAATAATTATTCATCAGGGAAAGTGTCCTGGATATGCATCTCTTTAGTGGAATCGTCTAATACTAATCTGGAAAGGTGATCGGCTGCTACGTTCTCTACTAATTTATTATCTTTTATTTCTAAGTCAAATTCTTGGAGTAGGATCCATCTTAAAAGTCTCGACTTTGCATCCTTCTTAGATAACAAATATTTCAAAGTTGAGTGGTCCATGAAAATGACCACTTTGGATCCTAACAAGTAGGACTTAAACTTATCCAAAGCAAAAACTATTGCGAGTAACTCCTTTTCAGTTGTTGAGTAGTTCACTTGGGCCGAGTTTAGAGTTCTACTCGCATAATTAATAACGTAGGGTCGTTTATGTTTCCTTTGGCCCAAAACAACCCCTAGGCATAATCACTTGCATCGCACATTAGTTCAAAAGGAAGTGTCCAATCTGGTGGACACATGATAGGTGTAGTGGTAAGGGATGATTTAATTTTATTAAAGGCACTTGCACACGCATTTGTCCACTTAAATGAGACATCATTTTAAAGAAGATTTGTCAAGAGTCTAGTAATGACATTAAAGTCCTTGATGAATCTTCTATAAAAACTGATGTGCCCTAGAAGTGATCTAATATCTCTAATAGTTCGGGGAATAGGTAGATTAGCAATAATGTCCAGTTTTGAATGATCTACCTCGATTCCATTTTTGGAGATAACATGGCCCAGAACAATTCCCTTTTGAACCACGAAATGACATTTCTCCCAATTTAAGACAAGGTGCTTCTCTTCACACCTAGATAATACAAGAGATAAATTGTTGAGGCATTCCTCAAAACTACTCCCAAATACGGAGAAGTCGTCCATGAAAACCTCAAGAAACTTTCCAACCATGTTTGAAAAATACTTAACATACACCGTTGGAAAGTTGCTGGGGCGTTACACAATCCAAATTGCATCCGTTTGAAAGCAAACGTGCCAAATGGATAAGTGAATGTGGTTTTCTCTTGGTCTTCTAGGGCTATCTTTATTTGGTTATATCCGGAAATATCCATCAAGAAAACTATGGAAGGAGTGACCTGCTACCCTCTCTAAAACTACCCTCTCTAAAACTTGATCAATGAATGGTAGAGGGAAATGGTCCTTCTTTGTGACCTGGTTTAATTTTCTATAATCAATACAAACATGCCAACCTGTTGACACGTGTTGGTTTGAGTTCATTATTAGAATTTTGCACGATAGTTATTCCGGATTTCTTTAGGACTACTTGAGTTGGACTCACCTAAACAGTATCGGATATTGGGTAGATAATTCCCACATCCAACAATTTGATCACTTCATTTTTTACAACTTCCATCATGTTTGGATTGAGAAACCTTTAAGGTTGTCTAATTAGTTTGGCGTCCTCATCGAGGTGGATCCAATGGGTGCATATGGAAGGGCTTATACCCTTAATGTCAGAAATGGTCCAGCCCAAGGTTCCTTTGTAGTCCCTTAGAACATTCAACAATTTAATCTCTTGATCCTTGTCTAAAAATGAAGAGATCACCACATGATAAGTTTTATTTTTACCTAAGTATACACACTTCAGCTAATTTGGTAGTGGTTTTAAATCAAGCTTTGGAATATTGGTTGGTGATGGCAGAGGTCGCAAGTCCTTGATAGATAGGATTTGAGTGCGCAGTCTCCATTGGTACATACCAATGTCTTGGGTGGTAGTGCTCTTATTATCATCATAAATTTCAGCAAGCACTTTTTCTAAATCAGAAATTTTCAAGTCCCCAAAGGCTTTAATCAATTCCTTAGATAGGCTAGGTTATAATTCCTCTTCCTCTATTAAGCAGTCCATAAAATTCAGCTCATGGATCTCATTATTTTCTATGGGCTGCTTACATAGATTGAAAATATTGAGTTCTAGAGTCATGTTACCAAAAGACAACTTCATCATTCCGTTCCTACAATTTATGATTGCATTTGAAGTTGCTAGGAATGGACAGCCTAAAATGATGGGAACTTGAGCGTTAGCATTTACACATGGTTCAGTGTCTAGTACAATAAAATCCACGGGGAAGTAGAATTGCTCAACTTGGACTAACACGTCCTTTAAGATTCCCCTCGGTACCTTAATGGAGCGGTCAGCGAGTTGGAGTATAATTGTGGTTAGTTTAAGCTCGCCTAACCCTATTTGTTGGTAAATCGAATAAGGTACTAAGTTGACACTTGCACCCAAATCTAGCAAAGCATGCTCAATTTGGAAATTTCCAATAATACAAGGAATAGTGGGACTTCCTGGGCCTTTGTATTTGGGTACGACCCTTTTCTGAATGATAGCGCTCACTTTCTCAGTGAGGAAGGCCTTCTTGTGCACGTTTAATTTCTACTTTACAGTGCACTAGTTCTTGAGATATTTAGCATATGATGGAATTCGTCTAATGACATTAAGCAGAGAAATATTGACAGTAACCTTTTGGAGCACATCCAACACCTCTTGATATTTCATGGGGACAGTTGGGTTCCGAAGTCTAGATGGGAACGGAACTGGAAGCTCATGTGACTTAGTCTCTTTATCCTTTTGTTGTTGCGGCTCTTAAACCTTAAACGGTTCATCATTCTCTTGAGACATTGACTCATCCTCCGGTATTTCTACCGGTTGCATTATCTTATTATCGATCTCTTTTCCACTTCTCAAGGTAATGATGACCTTAGCTTGTTCATGATGTAGCTCACTTGGATTTGAGTCTCCAATGGAATGTGTATTTCTAGGGTTTGTCACAGGTTGAGAAGGAATGATGCTTTTTTCCCTAGCATTTAATTGAGTCCCAATTCTAGCCACGACCGTCTTTAATTCCTGATTTGATTGGATTAGAGACTGATTCATTTGAGCTTGAGAGTTCATAAATGCGGTCAATGCATCCTCCATAGATGATCGCTTTGGTGGGGACACATATGGTGTATTGTTAGATGCCCCAAAGAAGTTGTTTTGTAGAGGGCCTTGAGGTGCGTTGGGCGCATTAATTTGTGGTCCATTCCTCCAACTAAGATTACGATGGTTACGCCAATTTGGATTGTACGTGTTTCCCATTGGTTGCATAACTGACCTTTTGGTAGTTATTTATAGCATTTGCTTGGCCATGCTCATGCGTGATATTTTCTACAAGTGGGATTATTGGACAATCCTTTGTGTCATGGTCTACACCACCACAAATGCCACAAAAATTACCTAAGGAAGTGTTTTCTTTAACCATATCAACCTTCCGAATTTCCAAGGTTTCGACCTTTCTAGCTAATACAACGGATTTTGCATTAAGGTCGTCTTCCTCTCTTAGGACATACATCCCCGCTTTTTCTCTAGGAATGGGTTTAGTTTGATCTGGTTTAGCAGACACATCCCATGTCTGAGTATTCTCTGCTAACATGTCTAGAAAATCCCAAGCCTCGTTATGATATTTGTCGAGAAAGGTTCCACCGCACATCATCTCTATGAACTGACGGGTATCCATGGTGAGCCCCTTTCGGAACACATCAATCAAGTGCCATGGTTCATAACCATGATGTGGGCGAGTAGAAGGTCTTTAAAGCGCTCCTAAGCTTGAAAAAACAGTTCATTCCCCTTTTGGGAGAACGACATGATTTCCTGTTTCAGTGCATTTGTTTTGTGCTTGGGAAAGAATTTTTTCAAAAACTCTCTACTTAAGGCTTGCTATGCAGTGATGATATGAGGTCTTAGAGAGTTGAGCCATGCTTTGGTCCGATCCTTTAGAGAAAATGAGAATAACCTAAGTTTGAGTACATCCCTATTGCCATTGTTTACTTGTAATGTTGCAATTACTTGCTCAAAGTCTTTGAGGTGCAAGTAGGGGCTTTCAGAATCCAAGTCATGAAATTTAGGATCAATTGAATCACACCTGGTTTAAAATCAATGTTCCTGTGTGAGTAGGGAACACTATGCAAGATGGTAAAGTTGATCTCTGAGGGTGTAAATGTTCACGTAAAGTCCGTAGTTAGTGTAACACATTCCTGAATAATCAAGGCCTAGGACTAGTCCACCTTCGGAAGAGAGTCGATTGTTTTGATCTCTACTCCAACGGGACGTAAACTATCCATACAACAAAAACCACAAATTCAAATAACAAGTATGATATTTAAAATAAAAATAAAAACTTAACCAACAATCCAGGCGGCAGAGCTGACCGTGAGGGTTCAATCCACAAAGCAAAATAAATCAACAACCCAGGCGGCAGAGCTGACCATGAGGGTTCAATCCACAAAATAAAATAAACAAAAAGAAAGTAAAACTAATGCAAAAAATTAAACTACGCTAATCTGGAAAATAGATTTAGCGGATGATCTTTGTGATCAAACAGCAACTGTAGGACAACCATATCACTTGGGTGATGAAATCCCAAGCAGGCCAACCTTATGAGGGTTCAATCCACAAAATAAAATAAACAAAAAGAAAGTAAAACTAATGCAAAAAATTAAACTACGTAATCTGGAAAATAGATTTAGCAGATGATCTTTATGATCAAACAACAACTGTAGGACAACCATAGCACTTGGGTGATGAAATCCCAAGCAGGGCAACGTTATGTCACAGTTAGTGCTTGAAAGATCCAATTGAATTTACTTTCAAAATAAAACAAAAAATCTACAGATTTTTTGGAGGGTTTAGAAGAGAACTTACCTTAGCTATCTTGCACAGATCTAATCTATCTCCATCTCTCCCCGGCAACGACATCAAAAACTTGATTGCTTACCTCCAAGTGCAGAGGTTCGTAAGTAATATCCTGTGAATACAGGGTCGATCCCACAGGGAGATGATCTATGAGAATGAAAAAAATCAAATGCAAAACTAAGTAATGGAAACTAAACAAATGATTTGATTTTGAAGGTTTTGAATATATGGAATTCAATTAATTTGAAAACAACACTCAAGCTTCAAAGTTCCACACATAGGTTAATGTTCCATAAGTCATGATAACTTTGATAACACAATTCGGATATGAGCACTATGGTTAGCATAATCGAAAAATAAAACAGTTTAAATATTTTTAATAAATGATATAAAAGATTAGAGAATCATGGATTAATATCATTGATTTATATTCTCAAGCGCCAGTGATTTTAAGCATATAATATCCATGAGATAATGAATCAAAGAAATGTAGCAGGTTGAGAACATCTCCCATCTAGGAATTGTAATTGATCTAGGTTAAGCTTATCCATCAATATGGATCTCATATGGTGGAAACATATGGATCTCACATGAGGATAAAAAACCTAAACCTAGATAATTGATAACATGCATATACCATTCAACTCATCATTAAAAACAATCAATCATTATAATTTATAAAATCATTCAACCAATGTGCTTCCCTTCTATCTTAGGCTAGAGGGAACTAGAAAAACATAACTAAAATAGAAATAAAAAGCAACAAGAAAGAATAAAAAGCTTGTAAAGAAAAATAAATTAAAACTATGAAACTTTCTAAAAACCTTAGATAAAACTCTCTAAAAACTCTAGATTTTGCTTTGGAATGCCTTGGAATGATGCTTAAGAATGCTCTGGGAAGCCCTATTTATAAGTGGGGAACTCTCTCCTTTAAACTGGTTTGAAAAATCCGGAAACTGCCTTAAATTTTCTCACTCCGCATAGGCTCCGCATAAACCCTTCGATGACATCAAAGGTTTCGATGTCATCGAAGACTGGCTTCGATGACAACTTTGATGTCATCTAAGCTCAGATCCTGCGAATTTCTGCACTAATTTCTACACTTTCTTCCTTTTCCACTTAGTTTTCTTGACTTTTGGGGTATTGAAATCTTCAATCTTGGTTTCCCAAAGTCCATTCTTTTACTTGGTGATTCTTGAGCATCAAATCCATGCTTTTAATATTCTTTTCAATCCAAGCTCTTAAACTCACCTTGCAACACAAACATGTATAAAATATACCATTAAGCAGTATCATGTTCATAAACCCAAGATATAGATTGGAGAAAATATGCAATATTTGCCACTCTATAGTAATCCCTGCAAAAATTTTAAATAAAAAAATCTATTATTTTGTATGGATTTTTGGCGAAAATTTCAAATTTTTTGAAAGGGGACCAACATAATTGTGATATTGTCGATACGTATTGGCAATATCAGGGAACTTTTATCAACGGTATTTTCATAATATCACAATGTATCGATGATATATATCATTGATACATTGTGATATATTGACTGTTATTGGGTAGTTTTCCTACTACAACTCAGTTTTGAATAGGCATTGTGCGATATTGATAGTATCGGCCTATATATCGGTCGATATGATATCGAATTCACTGCATGGATCCCATTGGGTTTGGGTACCCATTGGCTCTTTGAACCTTGGTTTCGAGTCGCGACTACAAATTTACATGCTAGGCACACCTAATGCATCAAATGTACCAATATGCCATATGTGTGACCATCAATGTTGAAGCACCTTGCGTCAACAACATCAATCTTCAAATGCCTTACATATGCCACATGTGTCAATGTGCATGTGCATTCATAATGCTGCATGTGCATTCATTGTGATATATATACTGGGTAATTTTCCAATTACAGCTCAGTTTTGTATTGGCATTGTGCGGTATTGAACTATTGATAGTATTGGCCTATACATTGGTCAATATGATATCGAATTCACTGCATGGATCTCATCGGGTTTGGGTACCCATTGGCTCTTTGAACGTTGTTTTCGAGTCGCGACTACAAATTTACATGCTAGGCCCACTAATGCATCAAATGTGCCAATATGCCACATGTGCGACCATCAATGTTGAAGCACCTTGCGTGCCACGTGTGTTAGCAACATCAATCTTCAAATGCCTTACATATGCCACATGTGTCAATGTGCATGTGCATTCATAAGTGCTACATGCGCCACCATTCATCTTAAGCTCCTCACATGTGCCACTGTTTATAACAACATGAGTCTTTTGTTCGTGGAGTTAACAGGGGGCATTATAGCATTTCCTATAGCCATTGGGCATCGGGCGTCTCATATAGCTGGAGGGTGTTATGAACTTGTCCAGAGAGGCAATGGCGTCAGATGGTCGTGTAGCCAACAAGGCGTTAGATAGCTTATGTTTGCAGGACCTCTGTGAAGCGTGGAGCTTCTAAGCTATGTGCTCTATTGAAGTGTTTATACTCCAATTGCAAGGGTATGCAGGATATGCACTCGAAAGTATGCCATGTCGAGTGGCTTTCATTACTCTCTAGGAATAGGTTACATTCCAGGCTGTGGTATGGCACTTGCCCTTAATCATATCCCTTAATTAAAAGGTAAAACCAGAGTGGACTGTTCTATTCTGGAATAACGTTATTAATAATAATCTATGGTCCTTCGTCTTTAGAATCTCCAGATCCTTGATCAGGTTGGAGATGAGGGGGCTTGTGGTGGTCTTAGCGTATGCAAGAGCTGTTGGTTTGGCAGTGCTGTGGGCCTTATATGCCTGGGATGAGACGAAGTTTACTCTCCAGCACCTACTATCTGGTGACATGACCCTTTGCACGGGGCACATATGCCGTGATAAGTTTCCACCGGGCATAGAGAGTCAGGCTTGTGAGAGAGGCTGGTCTTATGCTGATTGTGTCCACAGTCCTTTGACGAGGGCCAAGGAAGTGCTCCGCACCTTGGCGCAAATGTTGTGACAAGTCTGCACCATGTGATAGAACCCTATCTTGGATGGCCCAACACATAATGCCACAGCGACACTTGGGAGGCCATGCAGACGGCACAGGACCCTCTTGGAGGGAGTGGAATAGGCAAGTGAGGCTTGCCTTGGCGAGTGTCTGGGCCTGAAGTTTCTTAAGCGTGCAGTCTATCCGAGCGTCGAAGTCTCGAAGATCTCCCCCTAAATTAGAGCCCCTGGGAGCTATCTCTAGGTCTGTGGTGCCTGATTTTCACTTTAGGCAGCGGGTTCGTCAGTTCGGAACCTCTGTGCTTGCCTTACGGCCGTTTCCAGTTATGGCTCAGGGGCGTTGCTGGTGGCCTGCTCTCTAGTCACAGAATCTTTCAGCTGCCTTTTGAAGCAAGCCAAATAGTGATGAATCGGGATGACACAATGGTGCTATTGGATGCGTGGGGGCCTACTTGCCTTACTGTAATTTTCTGTGTCAACAAACCATGTGTGCCACGGTCCATTTTTACACCCTGTTCTAGGATGTTTGACAAACAACAAACAGAATAGCTAGCTCAAGCCAACATAACTTGCCCTATTCAAGGCAGCATGACCCAGACAACCTATTCAAGGCAGCATGCCAGACAGTCTGTCACTTGCATCCAAACAGCAGGCAAGTACCATGCATTGCATGGGCAAGAAGTTCAATGAATTGAGCATTGTTTCAGCGAAGCATCCACGATGCATGGGTATTCTAACCTTATTACATTCCCTAGTTCAAGTTTTTACCCCTTTTCCAAAATTTTCTCACCTATACTAATTGCACAATATTAAATCATAATCTTTTTCTTTTATTTCATTTTATATGGCATACACTTTTATTAGTTATTCACCACTTTTTTTTCTGTGACACTCCTGGGAAGATCTATGCCAAACAAGTATTTAAATGCAGATTAATAATACTCATACCCATGACCCTAACTTCTTTTCCCCCTTTTCCAAAATTTTCTCACCTATACTAATTGCACAATATTAAATCATAATCTTTTTTTTATTTTATTTCATTTTATATGGCATACACTTTTATTAGTTATTCACCACTTTTTTCTGTGACACTCCTGGGAAGATATATGCCGAACAAGTATTTAAATGCAGCTTAATAATACTCATACCCATGACCCTAACTTCTTTTCCATTTTTAGAAGCCTGCAACACGACTGCATTCTTGGAAACTTTTATCAGAAGTATGGGACTTCTGTTAATATGCTTTTTAAAAATCTGTCTGGTGTGGTACTTCTTTTATTTTAGCTAACATAGTTGACGTTAATCAAGACAAAACTTTAGGACACAGACTCCAAGTTGCTTCCACAACTAACTAGGGCAAACAAGTATAGCTTCCAAAGGCATATGTAATAGCAAATGTTACTATAACTGGCTTTTTGCAGATTGTTCTGTTACTCACATCTGTTCAATTTGTCAAGCAATTCTTGCTTCATGGCTTTCAATGGGTTCCGTCTTTCCAATGAGAGGAGTTTCTGAACATGCCACAATCATATACAAGATGAAAGTGTTATGTGAATTGTGAATGAGCTGACACTAATAGTAACGTTTTTCCTCCAATATCTAATTTTGTTAAACATGCAGGTAGACCTAACAGAGTACGTTGAAAAACATGAATTTGTTTTTGATGCAGTGCTGGGTGAGGAAGTTTCAAATGATGAGGTGAGTCTAAGATGAAATCTTCAGTACTCATGTTTTCCTCCTCACTAGCGATCTCTTGGTTAATTGGCATTTTCTTTTGCTTCTATAGGTTTATCGTGAGACTGTGGAGCCCATTGTCCCAATAATTTTTCAACGGACCAAGGCTACCTGTTTTGCATATGGGCAAACAGGCAAGTAGTTCCTAGTAACATCTTTTATTATGCTCTATTCACCTTTCTATTTAATATATCGAGGTTATTGCATAAAACAGAGAAAGGCCCACTCAATTCAAACCACCCGTGCTGATAGGTTTTCAGAATTTACAGTAGATATTCCTGTTTGGTATGCTAGCTGCAGAAAGTTCTGGTATTCCATTGTAGTCTAGTGTGGTATAATATGAAAACTTAATATACAGTTACAGGCACTCATCGTAGCATGATTATAAAGTTATCTCACCATTGGCAATTTCAACGAAATTCATTAGAAGGCAGCACAAGAGTGTTGATGGGAGGATCATATTTCAAGCATTTTTAATATCCAAAATATCTGACCATGACATTGTCTTTTATTTATTTATTTATTTTTTACATACTATTAACTGGTTCTGATCCTTTACCTTCATAAAATGAAAGTTATTTTTCGTTAGCCCAATTTTACAGGATAATAAGCTCGACTATTGCAATAACATTTCTGGCCATGCTCATCTTTGAGGCATTTGGTGCCTCTCCTGTTTTTATATGCATTCAATGTTTTAAGATGTTTAGGTTCCATGATGCAGGACATGAAATTAAACATAATGTGTGAGATTTCAGGCTTAATATCACGTTAGTTCAGAAACAATTACACAAATTCCATATCCCACATAAAAGTCCAAACATTCGATTAATAGGAATCTATGCGGGTCTAGGCCTACACATGATAGGGCTGGATCAATAAAAATTATGAACCAAACGATATTCAAAGATAAGAAATAATCATCCACACATGCATAGTAATCAGTCCCTAATCCAAGGGATTCAGAAATTCCAATTCGGAGAACCCCAGGGTAAGAAAAGGGGCATAAAATTGGTGATTTGAGTAATTTAAGGATTTTGGGTGAAAGCGGAGTAAAAGACAGGAGAGAGACGAACCAGAGAAGTACCGCACGCGTGGACAATAATAATGGCCCAAACGCACGTGCGTGTGATCCCGACCGCATGTGTGTGGGGCCCACTATTCAGAAAAAGGCCACCTTGGCCCTGGTCGGCCAGGGATGGACTCCAAAACTCCCAAATCTCAGCTCGATCCGATGTACGGTTTGTGCGTGGTGCTCCGCCGAAGTTTCAGCCCTCCTGTAGGGCCAGATTCTGAAATTCTGCTGTGGGGAGGAGAATTGCTGCAATAGATGATTAATTCAAAGTGTAGATGATGGGGTGAGATGAGAAGAAGAGATGGTAGAAGATGGGTAGTAGAGATGACGATGGATGGGGGCAAATCGGGATAAATGTGGCTTCGCACCACGGTAGTTAACCCTTCGATGAAGGGAGGACTTCACACCCAATTAGGTTTCACAACTCAGAGAGTAGAAAAACGCAGAATTTTTATTAATTTTCAATTCCTCAAAAGAACTACAAGGGGTGCATATTTATAGGGAAAACCCTATACTCCAAAACTCGCGCCATGTGTGCAACCTATTACTTAGCGATGAAGTAAACTAAAATAAAAAACTAATCAAAGAAATCTAAAGTGTATATGGTGTTCTAAATAATATTAATAAGCAAAACCTAAAATATGAAATCAATTTGATTAGTGGGCCACGATCATGAGATCCCATGATGGGCTTTTCTTGACTAACGAGCTCACTCTTTTGAATCAAAACTTCGTCTTCTAGCTAGGAGGCCTTCCCTGGACGTCATCATCGATCCAGATCGACGGTGGGGCCCTCCTTTTGGCGTACGTGCGTAGGGGGGTGGCGTGAGTGCACGTGATGTCCCCATCATTCCATATAACTTGATATTAATGTGATTTCTTATCTTGCTTTTCATTGATAAATAAGTGAGGAGTTTTGAATTATGCGATTTCAATTTGCATCCACCTACTCTTTTGCCTCCATATTGCCAGCGTAACCATATTTGTATGTAGAGGTAGGCATCGAGTTGAGTCGGACCGGATTTGGTCCAACTCGACTTGGTCCAAAATTTTTAATGCACTGACTTGAACTCGATCCAATCTGGGACCTAGTCCAGGTCCTCTGACTCGATCCAATCCGTTGCACAGCTGGCCTGACCCGAACCGAGTCCAACTTGGTTAGGGGAACCGAGTCGGATCGGGTTGGGTACGGTTCGGATCAATCTTCTGTTAAATTTTTTTTTTTTTTTGAAAATTTTTTTAAAAATAAAAAAAAATGATTTTCACCATTAAAAAATTCGTAAGGCCCACCATAACGGTTATTTTCCATCCAATCTGTTAATAAGGTCACAACTACATGGATGAAGAGGAAAAACAAATTTCATATTGATTCGAAACTTCTGTGACCCCTAAAAGAGTTTCAATGGTAGACGTTCAACCCCCACTGCCTTTTGCAATGTGGTCCACTTGATCTTTAGATCTGTCTTATTTTTCGGCTCAAGCCTTAAGACGAGCTTGCCAAATGGATGGACGGTTTAGATATAACACATACCTCATGATGGGACCCACAAAACTCGTGCGTGGATATAACACATACCCCATAACTTGCTGAAGTCAATGCACCTGCCTTTATTTGTCAGAGCTTGGTGCTTGATGCACCTTGAGCCATGAGCTCTGACTCTGAGAGGACGGATTGGCTACTCCCCTTGCTAGTGGTCGGTGCTCTGTGGACCCTACCATGATGTATTTATTTCATCCATGCCGTTCATATATTTTTCTAGATTATTTGATGGTATTAAACAAAAAATGAGGTATGTCCCAATCTCAAGTGGACAACATTACAGGAAACATTGTTGAATGAACATTGTGCAGATCGGATCTTGGATCAGATCGGTCCGGATTGGTCACTGATCCAAACTCGACTCGATGTACGGTCGGATCTGAGTGGGCCTACTCGATCCGACCTGATCCTGGCATTCGGTTCTGATCGGATTGGGTCAGATTTTGCCCAGCTCTATTTTTATGTGGTACACTTTAGTGGCACTTGTACCACCATAGCTGATGGTGGTACCGGGCTACTGTGGGTTCCAACCCATCCATCAGATGCATCCCCACAACCAAAAAATTGGGCTGATCCAAAACCCTAGTGGGGCATACAACATGGAACAATTTGAGAGGTGGGCGTGCTGTGCATACGCAATCCATCATGCATCTAAGTTATCTGCCTCAGATGATGGGATAACACAAATATCAGGCCTTTCTGAAACTCAGGTGGGCTCCAGCAGAAATCAATGGTGGGCATCTCCTTCTCAATTGCTCTGCTGTTGTGACCCACCTGAGGTTTGGATTGGCCTGATTTTTGTACCCCTGCCAAATGTAGGAGGACAAATCTGATGGATGGGTCAGATGTCATGCACACATTGCATGGCCCCCACAGCAACCCAGTACCACCATTGGCCAAGGTGGTATGCAAACCACTGCATGCGTTTTAGGACCCCTGGCCAAATGGGGGGGGGGGGGGTGGGGAATGCATCTGATGGATGGGTCGGATGTTGAGCATACATTGCATGGGCCCTACAGCTGCCCAGTACCACCATTAGCCACAGTGGTACACAAACCGCTGCAGTGCACCTTATATCTGCTTCCACTTACTCTGTCTCAATATTGGCAGTATATGATCTGAAATTCCGAACACGTTTTTGTTTTCTTCTTCTTTCACACACACATATATGTTGTTTATATTTCTTTGAAACCCTGTGTTCATGTATTTAATCTTTCCCAAGTTATTGTGGAAATAAGCTTGGTTACAATGTCTGTCTATTTTCCAGGAAGTGGAAAAACTTACACTATGCAACCACTGCCCCTTAAAGCGTCCCAGGATATTCTAAAGTTGATGCACCATACCTATCGGAACCAAGGTTTTGAGCTGTTTGTTAGTTTCTTTGAGATATATGGCGGGAAGCTTTTTGATCTATTAAACGATAGGAGGTTTGTCACCATCACATATTCTCTTTAGATCAGAAATGCATGCTGTCTTTACAAGTTCATTTCCTTGACACCAAATTGTCTCCTGCAGAAAGCTTTGCATGAGGGAGGACGGTAAACAGCAAGTATGCATCGTGGGTTTGCAAGAATTCAGAGTGTCAGATGTGGAGACAATCAGGGAGCTCATTGAAAAAGGAAATGCTACTAGGAGTACGGGCACAACCGGTGCCAATGAGGAATCGTCACGTTCTCATGCAATACTTCAACTTTCAATCAAGAGGTCTGTTGATGGCAGTGAATCAAAGCCTGCTCGTGTTGTTGGCAAGCTATCCTTCATAGATCTTGCAGGCAGCGAACGTGGTGCAGACACCACAGATAATGATAAGCAGACAAGGTATGATTTTCTTTGATTCCTGTCTATGGTGGGAAGCGCCCAAACACATGTTATCTTGTCCGCTTAGTAAACTGGATCTGAATTTATGCTGCAGAATGGAAGGTGCTGAGATCAACAAAAGCTTACTTGCACTGAAGGAATGCATTAGGGCTCTTGACAATGATCAGGGTCATATTCCTTTCAGAGGGAGTAAACTGACTGAAGTTTTAAGGGATTCATTTGTTGGTGATTCACGCACTGTCATGATATCATGCATTTCACCAAATTCGGGCTCGTGTGAACATACTCTCAACACGCTAAGATATGCTGATAGGTAATGGTCCAATTCAATACCAATGCATGTAGAGAGGCAGGTCATGGTTTAAAATATCATGCATATCATGTTGACTTGGCATCGACCCTAGTTGAGACTGTTTGAGGGTTTGATGTGGAAAGGTAGTGGGGACTTGTCCGAGTGGGTGCAACTTGTTTGAGTTCCCTGCAGTATGATTTATATGTGTAGGCAATACGTGCACAGTGACTCATCCATTTCTACCAAGCTGTACACATGCTGTGACCCAAACTGGGCACCAATTCGGGCATTGAAACCGCTATTTTAGTTGGGATGGTAAGATGTGCTATGCTATTATGTTGCTTTTGATAGATTTTTGTTACCAGGGTGAAGAGCCTTTCAAAGGGGAACAACTCCAAGAAGGATCTCCAGTCAGCAACCTTAGGTCTAAGAGACTCGACTACTGTTCCCTTATCTTCAGTTCTACCTACAGTCTCCACCTTTGATGGCATTATGGTTGATGTTTCCGGCGAAGCCAACAGATTTGGGTGGTCAAAGCAAGTTCAATCAGAAACCTCTCTCCCTTATAATGTGAACCATGGCCTTGGTGGAAGAGATGAGAGGCATTTGGCTTCTGAATACGTAGATTATTCTAAGGAACAGAGGGGTAGGGGTTACACAACTGGAGAGGATTTTGGTTTCTCCCAGGAGTCAGATCAGCAAAACAAACCATCATGGAAGATGGGCAAGCAAGAGCCGCTCCAGATTTCAGCTGCAAATGATAAGACTAGGAAAGTCAACGCTCTGATGAAATGGAAGGACATGGAAGGTTTAGATGCGAATAGCTCTCATCCAGATGATGATCTGAATGCCCTTTTGAAGGTAAGAGTGTGGTTCATATCAGTTGCTTCTCTTTAATTTAAGGTCAGATTTGTTCACATGTATGGTTGACCTGATTTCAGGAAGAAGAAGATCTAGTGATTGCGCATCGGAAACAAGTGGAGGAGACAATAGATATCGTTAGGGAGGTTAGTGACAAGAAATGGATTGGGGAGTAACCCAAACCAGCATTTGGTTAGATATTTTGGTGGGGCTTTTGGGGTCATGGTTTTTAGACTCACAGACTTGGATCAACTCGTTCAATCTTGAGTTGGGGGTTTTATTGGCTTGTGGTGTCAAATTGGATCAGGAAGTGTTGAATCTGAAGTCGTGCCCTACTCAGACGAGTCTTAAAACCATGGTTGGGGCTCCCTGAAAAATATAACCCTAATGAACAGGCTATTGTTTTTCCGCTTTTCTGCCCACATAGTAATTTTTCAGTTTAGTTCGGGAATCAACAGAAGTACTTTTGACAGGAAAGCCCTCAGCCTGCCTCATTTCCTGAGGTACTTGCAGAAGTCAGTATTATCTGTTTTTGTTTGTATGCAGGAAATGAAGCTGTTGGTTGAAGCAGATCAGCCGGGCAATCAGCTGGACGATTACATCTCTAAATTGAACACCATTCTTTCACAGAAGGCTGCAGGAATCTTAAATCTGCAAACACGTTTGTCTGATTTCCAGAGGCGTTTGAATGAACACAAAGTTCTAGTATCTTCACTGAGCCATTAGTTTTTATTTTCAACGCTGATTGAAGCTACTGGCTTGCGTTACGGTGTGGTCATACATTATATCATGCAATATCCACACATACCATATTTGCAACTGATGATGGATTGGTGGAGCAGCTTGATGAAGGGGTGGCATTGTTCACTGTTGATATTCCGCACCTTGTAGCCGATTCTTAAAGGCAGGGGATTGTGGCTATTGTCATGCTGGTTGATGTGTTGATTCTATTGATGGGTTCTGCTTGGGTAATTGAGTAATCTCGGCTCTGTGAATGAGTTGCAGTATATTGAAGTTTCTTCCCTTTTCCAGTTTTCACTGGTGTTGTTATAGTAAAATATGCTATTCTCATTCTGGCATCATTTTATAAAGCTCACATGTTATGCGAAACTAGCTACTTGGTGAGTCTAATCTAAATTGGATTTGATTTCTGTTTGGTCCCTTTACCATTTTGGCTCTGCTTTTCGCCATCAATGCATTTTTACATCTCTGTTGTTGCTCTCAATTAGTCATTTTGTGGCAGTTTTCGTTCTATTTATTTGGTCTTTGATTTGCAGAAGGAATGGTTTTGAAGCCTGTTTAGAAGTCGGCCATAAGAAATTTTTTGATACTTTGAAAGGAACTGCACTGCAGT
The DNA here is from genome assembly GCA_030180095.1 of Magnolia changhungtana. NCBI lineage: Eukaryota > Viridiplantae > Streptophyta > Magnoliopsida > Magnoliales > Magnoliaceae > Magnolia > Magnolia changhungtana. The sequence continues at coordinate 21,961,034 of JASAUF010000444.1, read as the reverse complement.
GCAGGACAAACCTATGGACCCTTGAGCCTTCACCTCTATTGAGTCCAAATTCGTGTGATTTGATTCAGATTGGAGAAAGTAGCTTTCATTTCGGGCTTTGTACAAGACTTTTTTTTTGGGAACAAATGGCTGGTTTTCAATGGACTCTGTCATGGTTGAAAATTACATTCCATCCTCCAAAATGCATGATAGCCAGCTTGGATCATCATTTGGAGATGATTCTGGAGAATGGTTGATGGGTTTAGTTACATGAATGATCTGGATTTAAGCTACAGGTGGACACTACCCTCAAATCAAGACTGCTGACTGATTTTCCACTGCCCATTTGATTGCTGCCAACCAAACAGTCAGGATCATCCCTTTGTGCCTAATTTTTGGTTTCTGTTCCATCCACCATTGGGCCTGCTAATTAAATGGTTTCTTTGGATGGACATAAATGCATGCGACCTACATAGTGGCCACATAATGCATACGATTGATAACACTGGGTTGGTTCACTCGGTTGGCAATCATGGTTTGAGGACTTTTTTTTTTTTTCATCAAAAAGCAGATTTCATTCATCCAATTGTGATTTTCAAAACATCATCCAAAAGAACCAAAAAACATAGCCCACAAGGATTTTTACATTGCCACTGTTGGATCCAAAAATCCAAAACAGATTTCAATACAGACGGTACAGATCAGCCACCGAAGCCGTAGAGGGTATGGCCCTAGCGTTTGAGTGCATAGACAACATCCATGGTGGAGACAGTCTTGCGGTAAGCATGCTCGGTGTAGGTGACGGCATCACGGATAACGTTTTCAAGGAAGATCTTGAGAACTCCTCTCGTCTCCTCGTAGATCAGACTGCTGATTCTCTTGACCCCGCCACGGCGAGCCAAATGACAGATGGCAGGCTTCGTAATACCTTGGATGTTATCTCTCATACCTTCCTATGCCTCTTCGCTCCTCCCTTTCCCAATCCCTTCCCTCCTTTCCCTCTTCCTGACATCTTCGTAATACCATGGTTTGAGGACTTATCCAAGTAGACTAAGACTCGTAGGATCCAAGTTGAGTCGATGGCATGAGTTTTGCAGGTCTATTCTGATGAGTAGCTATAAAGTAGGCTATATGGCAGGCTGAGTTGACTCGGAGTGGTTCACCCATGTGAAAATGAAAAAGGGACTTGCTCAACATTTCCAATTTTCACCCAAATCATGGTTATAGCTTATCAAAGGTCTAGGACAAAGGTTTAAGATCTTCTAGTGTCATCAAATCAAAGAAAAACCCGACATATTTACAAATTAGAGTAGGTTTGAAGAAATTTAAGGTCTCTGGAGCACTCCTAAAACCAATATAAACCCAAATGAACCCTACATATTTGGGGATCAAAGTGAGTTAAGAAATTTAGATTTTCGAAGATTGAATGGAGTGATTGATGAGTTTCTCACTTAGATTTTATCATCAAATTATCAAGTGAGTCCACTTGCACATGCTGGCATTCTTGCCAAAAAGGATTAAGTTCATGAAATCTGTTTTTTTTTACATCAAGTGAGCTATGTTGGGAAAAATATATATTTAATAGTGGCTATGTCCTATATCAGATGAGGAGACGAATAGAAAAGTGTTTAAATTAAATTCCTTTAATAATTTTATTGGAAACTAAGAGCCCTAGGAGTATTTTGGCACCCGAATAGACCTGGATGAAGGGATAACACAAATATCAGCATGATCCAAAACTTTTGTGGGCCTCAAAACGTTTGTAATGGTCAAAACAGTGGTCTGTTAAAACTTCCTAGTGCTCACTGTAAACCACTTGTCACTTGATAAGGTCACACCGGACACACAAATATCAGCTTCATTCAAAACTTTTTGTAGCCCAAAATGCTTTTAATGGTGGGTGTTAAATTACCACTGGAAACAGGAGTGTGTTTCACCTGAGATTTGCATTTGCCTTATTTTTGAGCTGATGCCATAAAATAATTTGGCAAAATGCATGGACGGACAAAACACATACATCACGGTGGGTCCACGGAACACAATCCACGTCCCTTGAATCAAATCATTAGGTGGCCCACACGAATCAAATCAATGGACAACCGTCAGTGTGACTCAACATAAAGTTATAACCCACCTGATGAGGAGTCCCCGAATAATTTTTGTTCCAAACAATCTTCATTGTGGGGCCTACCGTTTGCATGGCACGGATGTCCTATAAAGTTGGCGTGTTAGATGAAAGGTCTTAGTTGGACAAAAAGCTAGCGTCCATCTGGCTGAACCTGATCAAGCATATGAAATTGGGAAACGGATTGGCTACTCCCACTGCCACTAGCCAATTGCTGGTGGTCGGTGCTCTGTGGGACCCACCATGATGTATGTGTTTCATCCATGCCGTCCATCTATTTTTACAGATCATTTTATAGTATTATACCAAAAATTATATATATCCCAATCTCAAGTGGACCACATTACAGGAAACAGTGTTGAATGAGCGTCGACCATTAAAAACCTTTTGGGGACATAAAAGTTTTGGATCAAGCTGATTTTTGTTTTTTTCCCTTTATCTAGGCCTGTATGACCTAATCAACAGATTGGATGTCAAATAAACAGTACAGTGGGTCTTAGAGGATTTTAATGGTGGATATCCAATCACTACTGTTTTCCTGTGGTGTGGTCCACCTGAGACTTATATCTGTATATGTTCTGGCATCAGAACCTAAAATGATATGTAAAAATGGATGAACGGAATGGACGAAACACATACATCATGGTGGGGCCCACATAGCACCGACCACCAGCCACCGGGCTGTGGCAGGGGTAGCTAATCCGTTTCCAAGAATTTGGGGCCGGGAGACTACATATACGATTTCCTCGGCGCTCTTTTGCATTTCAAACGTTGGGAAGCGACTGTAACAAACCCTCCAAACTCTCTGTCTGCCTCTCACGACGATGACATCGGGCTCACCTCGAAACCGCATCGATCAGGTCTCTCTCTCTCTCTGAGAAATCTTGCTAGTTTCTTACTCTCATCAGATCATGAAATACCCTTTAAAAAATATCAGATTATCAGTTCTTTCAGTTTTCTACAGCGATTTCCTCTGGTTTCCTCTACCCTTTTCTCTTTGATTGATCTGAATTGAGATTTCATCAGAAAAAAGAACGATTTCCGCTATCTTTTATTTTTAAGTTTCGTTCTAATCAATCGGAGCTGCGATGACCAACAAGGCTTGTGCTCTTCTTTTGAGGGAACTACTACCATGACATGCGCAGTAGAATCTCTGCTACCACACGTGGCGCTTGCATGCGGTGATTGGAGCCGTTGATTTGGCGGGATGCATTGTGGTTGTGCTGTGGTTTGACTGTGTTAACCATCTGATAGAGGTTTTTGCAATGCTCGGGCTGAGAGATTGTGAAGTACGTTCAGGGTTTCAGTTTCTCCAAGTGGGGCCCTGGTTCTGTAATCCAAAAGGTTGATATGATGGGACTCAGTGTGGATGGTGCGTCTAAACAAATCACCCAGATCGGAAGATCTCAGCTATAGAGCACTCGGCCTTTCATTGTTTGAATGGGAACGTTTGCTGCATTTTTTTACTTCACTGCTTTTTTGTTGGCCACATATCGAAAGGTTTAGCAATTTTCTATGTGAGATTTTTGGAGCATGGACGCAGAGTGTGGTCCATGATATCAATGTTTGGATCATTGAACTATGGGCCCCACTTGTAAAAATGGAAATCCCAAATGGTATGTATAGTCTCTTGCCCAGAGAATTGTATAATAACTTGGTATGAAAATGCGAAGCTAATTCATAACTGAGCAGGTAAATGAGCAATGGTTCAGCAGGAAAACAGTGATAGATTGTATGGTTCTGCTCATCTATTCCCTGTTTTTTTTTTTTTTTGTTTTTTTGGGATATGGCGGCCCATTGATATAGTAATTCCTTCAATCATCCAATCACCTTACACATTTGCTCTGTGTATGTTAAGGGCCACACTCTATGCAGCTTGTCTGAAGTGTTACTCCCAGTGGCATTTCTCTTACTATGTTTTGTTTCTGCATCCTGCTGACTTAAAATTGATGATTATTTCATTTGCTTCTTCACTTAAACAATGTGTTTGGATGTACTATTAAATCGAATCGCAATTAGGCTACTTTCAAATTAGTCCCAAAAGGAATGTGTCTGCAATCTGAGGGCCATTTTGTAGTTATGAGTACAGGGAATTTAATTACAGTACTGTCATTTCCTCTCTACTGAACTAATTATCACAATCCAATTCATTAGCGCACCAAAATGCATCCTAAAACTACACTGACTTCTTGCTCATTTGATTCATGTTCCTGCTATCTGCAGTTTTTCACTTCAAAGAAAAAGAAAACTCTATCACCTGGTCTCAAGGCTGAGAAAACCGATAAAGATGCGAAAATCATATTGGATGGATCTCCTAGTACCAAAGGTACTCTGGACAGCTTTCTTGAGAGTCCCCATCATGATAAAAGTCCGGTTAAACCTTCAAAGTCAGATCATGGTGCTGTGCCAAGGCAAGATCCTGTTAAAAGGAATTTGACATTGGAGATTGATTTAGCTTCTGAAGTTGCACATAAACCTGTATCTTTGCTGACCAATTTTAGAAGTCCAGTTCATTGCCAAAAGGCTGATGTGCTAAGAGAATCTCAGAAAGAAGCATCATCTGAAAAATCAGATGAGGACATTGGTTCCAATGAATGTAGTGATGTTGTAAGGGGATCTCGTGGGGCAGGTGAGGTTGCAACCTGTGCGCCTGAAGAGGAGATGATTGCGATTGCATCTGGAAAGGGCAACTTGGAACTCCAACAGTTTGCAGCTGATTTTTTATCTTTATATTGCAGGTGCTGTTTTACATTGTTATAGTTCTGTTCTTTGCTTTTGAAAATCAACAAACTTGCATGGTATTGCAATATTTTTACATGGTTCTGTGGTTGAGGATTGCTACTTTAAAGTGACTATCTCGCAAAAGCAAAACACAAGTGCCATTCATCAGGCAGGTCCTGTGGCGAATGTGTGTTAGCCCGAAACTCTGATCCAGTCTTCGTGTGGCAATTTGTGTATGAAGAAATGGATGGTTAGAAAAGGATCAAACAGTCCACATTCAACATATAAGGATAACCAACTGTCCACATTCAAGTAATGTATGTGCCTGATAAATTGATCTTCCTGATTTCTGGACTCGTGCAATTCACTGTGTACGTGCCTGACAAACATCCTGGATCTTGAGCATGATTATCAGATTGATTCACATGGACTCTTGCCTTTGGAATTCAGATGGGCCCTTGTGAATAGCTTTCCTCTTTGTGGTTTAGTAAAGCATTGTGTTTATATTGTTTATTCACAACATGTGTCTTTCTTGGATGTAGTTTATACACACATATTTGCCTTATTCCTAGTTTTTCTTGGTCTCAAACTATTCCCCCTTTATCTCAGTGAAGTTCCAGCAAGTGAACAGAAGTTGAACAGGCAAAAGAGAAATGGTAGTCCATCTTTGCTAGCTGTAGACAGCAAAACATCCAAGAAGAAGCACTGCATTTCAGATCATAACCACTCCCAAACGTGTTCTGACAAGGATTATTCTGAACATGTGAAGTCTGGTTCGAGCCATTATGAAGAAATTGAAGTAAGAGTTAATTAGCCATTTTTACACTTTCAACTTTACAAAGCCCCGCTGAGCTGTAATTCAAACTCAAATTTAATGCAGGGAACCGGTTGTAAGCAAGGCAAGGAATATGGTAGCACTAGCGTTGAACTTTATGCCAGCTCGAGAAAATGCAATCCAGCACCTAATTCAAGCATAATTATGGCAGAATGTGTTACACCTGGTCCATCGACCAATGTCACGTCTAATCATGAAACCCCTAATTGGGCACGTAGGAGCTCCATAATTTCTCCTGGAGATGCATTCTGGAATGAAGCCATCCAAATTGCTGATGGTTTATTTGGCCCATTTGATAAATTTTCTGTTCAAGCTTCCAAAACTAATAAGGTCATTAAGGTCATTGAGGGCCAACATGAGCAAGGAAGCACATGTGTTGTAGAAAGTGGAAGGGGTATTGGAAATTCAGCCAAATTAGCAGAAACTGATACTGAACCCAGACACATGGGACTGAACACTTCCATGGAATTGTCAGAGAAGCTTGCCAAAGATAATGGCAAGTTGCCTGCAGTTGTTTTTCACAAAGTATCCCCATTGCCTGTTAGACATTTTGACTTCTCACATGAGGAGAGAAACTCTGATGAGAATGCTCAGCCTCAATGTTTAGAGGAAAACATGAAGGATGTCACTCCTATAGGGAATGGACTTTCTAATAGTTTAACTCGTTGCACGGCTTTAAGAAGTAAACAAAATAACTCAGAAGGGGAACTCATACCTTCTTTACCCATATCGTTGGACATGGACCAGAAGTTTGCAGCTTTGGCTGGCAGTGGAGAAATGTCCCAGATTCTAGATGATGCTTCTGCTTCATCCATAGGAGATGGCAAAGGGGGTCTCCCAAGACAAGAGAATGTTCTGGAGAAAGAAACCAAGGATAGTTCCTTTGCTTACTGCAAATATGATGAAGCCACTACTCCATCAAGTTCAAGAGCACTGAATGTCAGTTTACAGCTTAGCAGTTGGCTTCCTTCTGAAATATGCAGCATTTATATGAAGCGAGGCATTTCAAAACTTTATCCTTGGCAGGTTATTTCTGATCTTGTAATGATTTTCACTTCCCCTTGTCACTGTAGAAGTAGTAAAAAAGAATTAAGTTCAGCAAACTTTTTGGTTATAGTTATTGGATAGATGGCATGGTTATCGCCAGCAGTAATTTGACACCAGTTAGAAGAACCATCAGCCTGCTATGGGAAAAAATATAATTTGTTATATTTCTAGCTGTTTGTCCTAAATTATCTTCACCTGTCATCGTGGGGCTTGATTTTTCCTGTTGTTTCTTGCTGCATGTATTTCTTGCCTCTAGTATCCAGCTTATATTATTTTATCAAGAAAGAAAAGATTACAGACCAAAAGCAATGTCACCTTTTTTCATTTAGTTGGCTTTAGTCCTTTATCTATGCTACTCTCAATCACCTGATTGCTTATATAGTCATAAACCCCTTAGAGAAGAGCCTTTTTTCTCATTCTTGCAAATAGATTGCTAGGTTGATAGGTCCAATCTGATGTCTTTAATATTGAGCGTGCTGCTTCTCTCTCTCATTCTGTTTGCGTACAATTGATGTTATGCCGGTTGAAGTTTCTTCCACATTTCTTCAGTCTGTTATTCCTTGACTCGTTATTAGCAGTGTTTCAAATAGCGCCCGTAGCGTAGCGTGGCCGTAGCGCTACATAGCATCCCAAATAGTGTAAATCCCTTGTAGCGTACGCTACGGGGGTCGTAGCGTACGCTACAACTATGTAGCGCGTAGCGTCCGTAGCGTAAGCTACAATGTATTTTTTTACTGTTTTATTTTTTTTTTTTTTTTTTTTTTTTTTTCACATTTTCTTTGTTTCTAATGTTGAGGAATGTAATACTTGCATTATACTTGATACTTTTAACCTATGAGATTTTTATTTCTTTTCATAATTGTGACTTGTGATTTCAATTAGACATTATTAATTAAAGTGGTTAGCTTAGAAAGTTGTTAATGTGATACTTATTTAATTTGGCTTATATATGTGGATTGGTTTTTGATAAATTATAACTAATGACTTTTTTGAACATGCTTATAATTTATAAAATGAATCATCTTTTAGACATTTATATATATATATATATATATTCACTATTTATTATATTTGTCCTATTTTTAAATTAAAAAATAGAAGTATCGTGTAGCTTATGCTACGTATTTACGCTACACGCTATAGAGGGCTGAGCGCTACGCATCACGCTACCACTATTTAAAACACTGGTTATTAGGTTTATTTTAACATGTGTCACCTGCAGTCATGCATTGGGATGTTGTTTTACTCTGCAGAAAGTTGTTTGGCTGGTTGACTGTGTTGTGAGTAATAGTCACCATACAGCAAAGCCATGTCTGTGGCTCCCCTGCTTTTACATCGCTAACATTAAGCCTTATATGATTGAAGTTTCATAAGTTTAGATTATTAACTGCACCTATTCTATCTTAATTCTATCGTGTTTGAATATATCCCCTCTCGCTCTTTCACTCTCTCTTTCTGAAAGATGGATATTGTTATTTACGTCGTCCAGTTTGTAGGTTGAATGCCTTCAAGTTGATGGTGTCTTGCAGAAAAGAAATCTTGTGTACTGTGCATCTACAAGGTATTAGTTATGAAGAACCTGAAGTTCATTTTGAAACATGTTTTGCTCATTCTTTCTTTATTTCATCATGAATTTCAGGCTCGGTAAATGTGTTGCAGTGCTATTTATTCCATCATTGTAATAAATAAACTATACATGTTTAGAAGTGTTGAAATTTTGAGCCCTTAACAAACCCAGATCAACCCTAGGTATTAGAAATTCGGATCTAATACCACCGTTAATTTGTGCACTTTATGGAAGCACGTTTAATGAAGATAGAACAATCAAATAAAGTAGAATAACCAAACAATAAAGCAAGCAACCACAAAACACAAGATATTTTATGTGGAAAACCCTTGCGGGAAAAAACCACCGCACAGAGCGACAAAAATCCACTATAATCAAAGCCTTAGAGATTACACTACTCACCTTCTTCGATTACAGACGAAACCCGGATCTCTCCTTGCGATGTGCACTTAGGAAACCCTAGCCCCTTGAGAAAATTCCTTCCCAATCCCTTACAAGCCTTTAGAACCCTCTCACCCCGCGAAACCCTTGCCCTTAGAGAGAAAACACTCGTATTCTCAAGCCCTAATCACGATTGGGCTTAAATACCCCGATTTGGGCCAATTTGCGTACCCTGTTCGGCCGGCCGGATGTAACCTTCGGTCAGGCCAAACCAAATTGACTGCACTTTTCGGTCGAACCAAAAACATGCAAATCTTCATAGCGTGAATATGAGAAAAATTGCAGAGCATGTTCTCGAGAATTTATATCTTTATATGAATACATCTCCAATGGTAGTTGTGTATTGTGTGTTCTATATAACAATATATTATTGTTGAATTTTATATAACTTGCATGAGGAAAACCTGCTCTTTGTTCGCCTTGTACACAATGTATGTGTGTGTGTTTTAATGTGGGAAGCAATGTGAGAAATGTCTCAATTTTACAGCTTCTACAACAACACTAAAAGAAAATTCATGAAATGGACTTTTAGAACCAGGAAACAAGAATGGTAGGCGTTATTTTAGCAAAAAAGAGTGTTTGTTACTATTGAGTGGTGATCCTTGCAAAAATGGGCCACAATCTCATATCATTATTACCGCACATGTGGCCTAGTTGTGCAGCAACACACCAACTTTGACGTCTAAGATCTCAACGCTCTGATCTCCATTGTGGTCGAGTGACCACTCGTTTCGAAGGTCTTGACGGGTACTTCGAGATTAATGGTTTACATCTGTGATTAGACCTCATAAGGTGGCCCAATCAAATGTTGTTATTTTTTGAGAAGAGGAAGGGCATTGTTGTCATTTTAAATTACTGATAGGAGTGAAATCACTTACTGCATTCCGCGATAAGTGATAAGTTGACAGAATGGAGCTGAAAAAAACCCCTTTTTTCAGTGGATATTGAAATTAAGCATTTAATTATGCGGATTACCAAACGCCTTGAATAAGGGAAAATCATTGAAAATACCAAAATTCAGTGATGAGTGCTGAAAATTAAGTTTGATCAAACAGGCCCTTAGATGGTTCGACCACGTGCATTGGAGATTGAGAATTGCAGTAGTTAGGACCTAGGAGTGAGTTAGTTCGAGTTTAAGGCTCTAAAAGGTCAAGGGGAAGGCTCAAAAGGACATGGGTAGAGGTAGTAAGCTTGAAGACCTGGGTCCCTACTCATGGCTCAGGTAGACCCTGTGGGTTTCAACACTAACGTCATGGGTTCGAGTATCCATGTGGCGTGTGTGGGTGTGTGTGTAAAAAAAAAGGGGAAAAAAAGCTTGAGGACCTATGGTTTAACTAAGTATATTGGCCATTGAAGATTTATTGAGGTTTTACATATGCATTGGGGTACCATTGCCACTCTCGTTATATGAATTTATTGATATGTTTGTATTTTATTAAGAATTTTCTTACTTGCAAAGAAGTGCTTCATTATGTGAATTAGCCATGCTTGAATGAAAATCTTAGTATCATGATTGTCTGGCACTGCACCCACTTCTGATCTTTCTTTAAACTTGCATCCTGCTTTGAATCATGCTTTGGACTTGCACTCCAGCTCCATATCACTCTTGTGCTTCCTATCTGTTTTTACTTGCTAACATTTTGAAACAGAAGCTTCTCTAGTGTCACACTCAAAGCTCTTGCCACTTTCCTTAATGTTTTGGGCAATGCCTCATCTGAAAAGTCTTTAAGCAATTTGATTATGAGATTTTCCTTTGAAGTGGCTGCTTCTAATCTAATGAATAATACCTGGTAATTATAAACAAGGAGCACTGGTTAGAGCCTGTATCTTGATGTGTAACTAAGGCAATCTTTTATTTTTCTTAACTTTTTATGTTTTTGCTCTCTTACAAGATAATACTGTTTTCTGCTATTCTGCCATGGCACAGTTAATGTTATATTGAGACATTTCTAATGAATAATGTTATACTACTGAAATTTCTCACTTAAAAGTCGTATATTTCCATTGTATCATCTTCTGCGCTTTTCATCTCTGTCAAGTCTCAATTGATAACCTAAGAACCCAGTGTTAGTTCTGCACGGGTTTTATCTGAAGAGCTGCTAGTGATGTCATGATAAGATTTAATTTATAATCTATCATTGCCATTCTTATCATAAATATAGCTTTCTCCAAGCAATTCGAGGCCTTATCAGGCAACTGTACCATTACTTCCAGGGAACTACCTGGCTAGAACAAGACTGAAACAAGAATTCTCATGATTGCTTGGCAAAGATTTCATGACTGATTACCCAACCAATGTCAATCCTCTTTTAACAGGGCTTGGGGCTGGCTGTTTGTTTGCTTCTAGACAGAATCATTGGAAGCTCTAAATTCATCAAAAGCTAAATCTTTGCCTTCTTAGTTTTTATCTTTTTATCTAATTTGAAAACCAACTTTGTCAAAAATAAATTCCTATTTTTGTGTAAAGAAATGTTGTTTCTCAAGAAATGGGAGAAAAAAAAACTTTCTAAAGTAGCCTCAGAGTGGGTGATGCCCAGTGGTTCCGATTTTCTTTAAAAAACTCAATGTTCTTTGTTGCTCTAGCAAGATAACTTTCTGGGTGCGAGTTAGGCTGGGATGGTCATCTGCATTTCCAAAAGAGAAATGCTAATTTACAGCTCTTGTGATAGTTCTATGAATCTCCCTCCTCATGGTCAACATGGCAAACATTTGGTGATCAAGACTGTTGATCTGGGTGCCACCATGTAGACAGCCATATCCAAAAAGAAAGGGGATTTGAATGTGGTAGCTATCCGATCATTGGCCAGCAAAGGTACATAGAGCAACGGTTCATATTCAACCAGCAAAGCTCACAGCCATTCAATGATCAGACTTGTCCAAGCATTGGAATTATTTGGCCTCTAGCACATCCAACCAGTGGCGCTCTTGCTCTATGGTCTTGATCAGCAGGGCCCTTAGCCATGTGTAATGTGAGGACAGAGCTGTGTAGAATTTCAAGCATGAGCTGCATACTAGCATCTCTCTTTTCGAAAACAACATGAGAAAAAAATTTAGTTTTAGTTGGAATGAAGCAGTGATAAGCTGTATTTTGCAGAGAACAAAATGATTGGCATAATAATTAGCCTCAACATTTGTAGTGTATGTGATGCATATATGTATGTTAGCCTCAACGTTAGTAGTGATAGGTGATGTATCATGTATGGATGCATGCATGCATGTGGGTTTGTTTGTGTGTGTCTATATATATATATATATTTATATATAGGGGAATTCTAACATCCCCACCTTTCCCCAAATCTTTTAAGTGACAGTGGGATGTCCAATAATTGATTTGTATCATTCATTCACTCATACCATTAGTGGTAAGCCATGGTGAAAAAATCATGCCAATCTGATGATCCTAACCATCTGACCATGAAAATTGGACAGTTGATATTGAGTGGAGAAACGAAATAGTTCTGATCATCATCGAGAGACTTCTATTCAATAGGCCCCACCATGAATTGCTTATGATTCCAATGAAGCAGTTTGGTTTGATGATACTAACCATCTGATCTATGGCTTGTAAAAGATAGATGATTGTATAAAGTGGCCCACATAGAAAGGTTAGGCTCATTCAATCAGCATGATTTTTTCACACACAGATTTCCCCCAATGATATGAATGAATCAATGGTATAGATCAATGAATGGCCGTGCGACATGTCACTCAAAAGCTCTAGGGATGTTTTTTTTTTTTTTTCGAAAGATGAGAATTTTATTGAGCCAAAGGCAAAGAAGAGAGGAAAACAAAAGAGAAGAAAAAAGAACCTAACTGAAGGCAGAAAAATGAAACCACCTAAGAAAACTAGAGAAGGAAAAACAAAATAACACATACAACAACACGGCCAGCTACAAAATGGTGGCTAAGCCAAAAGAAACCAGAAAATGAGAACAGTCAAGGATCCCAATCCCTAAAAAGAAGAAGAACCCTATTGAACACTCTGGCCACTGATATGCTCTGTGGATGTTGCTATTGTCCCCGTGATGGTTGAAAATAATTGCAAAAATTGAATACAGATATTGACGTGAGGGTAACTCATTGTATTGGCTGTTGTGGCTTTGTTTTCTCTTGCAGTTTCATTAAAGAATCCTGTAATCTTTCCAAAAAAGAAAAAAAAAAGATATTCAAAATTAGATAATGAATTTAAAAAACAAACCTCCATGTGAACATATGCACATATCTAAGCTTCCTATCATACTATAGCAACATTGAAGGAACCCTAAAACAACCAGTGTTTCCTTCTTGCCTTGTGTTGAAATTGGCAATGCTCTGTTTATATTAGAGCCTATATTCTCAGGCATTCAGTAAAGCTTTGAGGTTTGTCTATCTGATTGTTTTAATCTGCCTTGCTGTCTGACAGTGCTGGTAAAAGTTTTGTTGCTGAGATACTGATGTTGCGGCGAGTCATATCAACTGGAAAAATGGCATTGCTTGTCCTGCCATATGTATCTATTTGTGCAGAAAAGGTATTTTTATTTTCTTCTTGAGACCAAAACGGCTACGTCTGTCAATGGGCCGGGTTCTGCTGTACCGAAGCCCTTTTCTATGTCAGGTCTGAGCTCCCGGGCACAGCCTGAGGGCATGAAGATAAGGCCTCAGAATGACCATGAAATCCATAAATGGGCCTGGATCTAGGCTTGGTCAGCCCACAATAGAAAACACTGTCAAAGCTGGGAGAGTGCCGGCCAATTACTTTGTTGGGCAGAAAAAACAAACTGAGGCGCAGCCCATGGTCTTAAGTATGTGATCCAAGACTTCCATGTGGGTGGGCTGGTCATACCCACCCAATCCATTGACAGCCCTGTTAGCAACTTTTATATTTAGTTCTTTTTTATTTATTTAATGACTGCAGCTGACTTCCATTTGCTGCAGGCTGAACATCTGGAAGGAATTCTTGAGCCACTTGGCAAGCATGTTCGAAGTTTTTATGGCAACCAGGGTGGTGGAACACTTCCTAAAGACACTTCTGTAGCTGTCTGTACAATAGAGAAGGCAAACTCCCTTGTTAATAGATTGCTGGAAGATGGGCGTCTTTCAGAGGTTGGAATTATTGTGATAGATGAACTTCATATGGTAAGCTATGTCTCCATCTTTGTTTTTGGTAGTCCGTCTTCTCGTACTTCCAGCATTTCTTTATACTTCAGCTCTTGCTGTCCTCTCATGATCTCTTGTTGATCGAGCCTATTCTACTTTTTAAGTTGTTTATCTGGAATCAGCGTGTAACATCAATTCCAATTATTTAGGCAGCTGAATCTCCCATCTGTTCTGTATTTTGATGTTTGAGAACTGTAACATCCCGAAAATCGAGGGTCGAGTAGTAACTCAACTCTCGAGTTCCAGAACATCACTTATGCAACAAAATGAATGATGATTGAATGTTGACTGTATTAGAGTAGTGAACATGAGTGAGATTAAGCCAAAATAGCATATCATACTCCAGAGACAGTTAAATTTGCAAGCGAAAGACTATGATAGCTAGATAAAATATATAAACTATAATGAGTCTTCAGAGTGTGATAACATTACCAGGTTAAATAATTACAAGTACAATCCTAAAATATACCAAATGTGTAAGGTCCTCTAGTCAATATCCCAGAAAGCCCCGTCGATCGGGACACGGCTCACGTAAGCCGTCGAAGACAACCAATACAAGCGGGCATCATAGTCATTGCAAGGTCCGGCTCCGCCTTAGCGTCGCCATCCGAAATCGTGACAATGTCCGGTGGGTGTTCAAACACCGTCCCGTAACGTGGGAGTGAGTAGCTAACTTAGTGGAACAATAAAGCATAGGTTAACATGTTATCGACTCGGTCCAAGCATTAATGATAAAGCGAGACAATCAAACACTCCTAACTACTCTTATTAATGCAAGTATGAATGACATGATGTATGCCCTCACCACACCCTCCTCGTGCGACACCATCTCATGTTCGCGGCATGCTTTCTTCCCTCGGTGCTCCACATCTTCCGGCACATGCAATGTGGTGAGCATGATTACCGAGTTGTTATTAGTCCATTTCAAACAGCAAGATTGAGAAACTAAGGTACCTCCCTTTTATCATTCCCAAACATGATCCATTCTAGGGTCGTCAGTCCTAGTTAATATCAGATGATGGTGTGTTTTCTAGGTCACTGCAAAGGCTGCCAAGGCTGTTACGCACAAAGGTTACACCACTCCCCCATCACCTCTTAAACGATTCATCACTATACAGAAACAGCTAGTTCATACTCTATATACCGCGGCAAAACTCTAAGGCTCACCGCGATTTCAGAGTATGCTCGAGGTCACTACAAAGGGCTGCCAGGGCTGTTGCTCGCATTCATTGCACCACTCCCCCATCACCTTATCAATGTAGGCCGACAACACGAATATAGTGTCCCATACCACCATAATCGGCTCACGAGTCTGTTTGCTCACTGGTCACTATGGGGAGGCACGTGGCCCCGGCAGTAGGCCGACAGGCTTACGGTGTCCCATACCAAAGCATGCCCAACTCATGAGTCTTAGCGGATCGAGGTACCATGGTTGAAAGGGTTTTCACCGGTAAGTTTGGTACCCTTAGAGACCAAACATGGTGAACATACATTAGACACATCGGGTTACTTGACGAGCACTAGCTCGAGCGCACAATCAATTAGACGACATGAAGTGCATAAGCACTTCGCGTGGCCTTGTCGCCAACCGACGTACGACTCGGGTTCACAACACATCCCACGTGGCAACATGAACCTCAGCCACGATCTCAAATCTGGTACCGACTGTCTGGACTATAGACATAGTCCCAAACTCAATCAATTCTCATCCATAACATATGGAGTAAAGCATGATAAACAAAGTAATTCAAATATGCTAGTAGGCATGTTATAAAGCATGATATAAGGCATGTTGTAAAGCACTACGTCAATAGGAATACAAATACATATATTGCAAGTAAGCGGTTTAAGTAAACAACCTCATGGAGGTAATCATACATGTCACTAGGGTAGTTGAGAATCCCATCTCAACACTCTCCTAAGGCATCAACATTCAAGCACTTGCTCACACAAGCATTTTCACAAACACTTAACATACACTGTTTCAACATACATAGAGTATGTTAACAAACATGTATTAGGGCAAATCCTTTCGCCAAGAAAGTATTTTATGTACACATAATATATTTATACAACAATTAATCATGGCAAACACATCTCTAAAATATACATGTATACGGTACTTTTACAATACAGTATTTTTACATACATAGTGTATATTAGTAAAACATGTATTTAGGCGAATCCTTTCGCCAAATTAGTATTTTATCCATATATCGTATATCCATACAACAATTAATCATGTCAAACACATTTCCAAAAAATATACGTATACGGTATTTTCTACGAATACCTAGAATATGTAAAATTCCATATTCTACAACTTTAATCGAAACAAACGAACGGAAAGCACTTTACATGTGCAATGCATGCGATCATGAATCTATCATTATCTGACATTGAAAGTGTTGAAAACCATAACCTATACACCTAAAGTCCGCACGTCGTGTCGTAGAATCGTAACGGAGTTGATAGGTTTGTTAAACTTCCGTATTCGGTAGTTTGGCAACCTATAGAATGAAATAGGTTAGCTATTTCATAACCTACAACTATCTAAACCCCAAAACAGATTAGGGTTAGGGTTTCTTACCTAGAAACGGAGTCGGTATCGCCGGGAAAGCGATGAGAAACGGTGGTCTTGCAAAGTGATGGCGAGGAACGATAGTAGGGAGATTCTCCCACTTCTCCCTCACTTTCTCTCTCTTTTCTCTCTTCTCAATCTCAAATTCGGATGGCTGAAATGAGAGAGGGTTTAAGGTCCTTATATAGCCTAAAACTTCACCGAATTAGACTTCTGGACAAGGTTTACTTAGGTTATAACTAAAGCGGAACTTTTTCAGCTCAACGGAGGACTTCTGGTGGGCCTCCTTGAGCCAAAGGTCGGACTTAAGCTCACCGACACCGGATCTATGTTCTATTAAGTTTTTGTTTCAGTCGGATTTCTAGATCACGCGTGGCGGACCAGTTTCAGTTCGACGGTCAGTAGGTCTCGATCAGAGATTTCGAGTACATGTAAATGTGTATGAAATTTTTCCTGATCCGAGGGTGTAATTTGGTCAGATTCTGACGGTCTGATTGCTTAAAACTGATCCGCAAGCGACGAGTCTCAGATTACTATTCAAGATATTTATTTTTAAAGAAAACAAGTGTTTTCACACTCTCTCGCTCCGGACTCAAGCGAATGTAGGACACCGGGCGGATTTGATTTCTGGTTGTCAAGCCCAACCGAGGCGGTCTAAGTCCTTAACCTCGTATTGTTCGGACTCCCGATGTGCGGTCCAGATCGGATACGGAGTTTCAACGTGCTCCCGAGAGAAGCGGTCGGGTAATGAGTTTGATCCTAGATTTTAGGGTAACCTAGCGTCAATGATTCTACAAGTTTTCGGTCTTGCAGATCGTATTTAAAGCGATTCAAACGGATTTATAGCTAATTTAGTTTTAGCACTTAGTTACTTTGTCTCATTTCTAAAGGATTTAATCCTAAGTGATTTCCGTCTGAGGTGGTACTTAGTCCTTTGTAGTTTGTATATAAAGTGATCCAAGTTATACTACTTAGCTAGTTTAAGATAGTGTCTAGGGTGAAAGTTCTTAGAAAAATTGGAAGATCAAGGTGGTGAAGGGTGAGATTTGTGAAGGAAATGGGTTCAAAGGCAGCTTTAGACATTGGGATTCAGTTCTGACAAGTTAATGAGGTGTTAGGATCGACCCATTGCCTAAGGACGTCTAATCCCAGGTTGGCAAAAATCCGGGATGTTACAAGAACTGTGCAAAGCCTCTTTCCATGCCTTGTTTAACATTTGCTAGTTCTTGGGATAGTTTTTTTCCCTGTAATCTATGGTTTTTCAGGGTTAGTCTTGTCATTCAACTGATTTGAAGTGGTCTCTTATTGTGGTTGGTTTCCTAGTAAGTTACCAGCTTACAACTAGGTTTAGAGTTTATAATCTATATAATATTTGCTTTAGAGTCTTGTAATGGAGTCCTTTGGTAGTTCCCTTTTGAGTCGAGGGCTGGTTGTTTCTTGAGCCGTTCAGAACACTTTAAACTATTATTTGCTGTCACTCTTCACTCTTCAGTGACCAATGGAAGTTCTCAGCCCAATTAATGGTTTTATTCTTTTCTGTGCACTTTCTCTGGCCCTTGTGCACTTGCTGGTTCACTGCTTCACTTCTATGTTTTGGTTTTTGTGCAGAATCCTATGCATTTTTCTTTTTTTGAGTTTTCCCTTAGTTGTCTTGCATCTATTCACCATGCTTTGCTATTTTGCATTATAGACTAGCATAACTTTCTGGTACTTACTAATGTTGTCATTGTGTTATGAAGACAAAGTGGAGAGTAAATCAGTCCTAGTTTGTTCTGATGAGAAGGTCAAACCAAAAGTAATAAGAGTTATTAAACTCCCATGTAATTTTACACGCCTCTCGAAGAATGGACACGATTCTCACTGTTCAGAAAATGAGATGCATACATCCTCTTGCATCTATGATGTACTTTTTTCCTCCAAATGACACCTCTTTCCTATTAGCTTTTTTTTTTTTTTGGAAGATCGATTAATATCAAAAGTGCATATTTTCCGTCTGTATAATGTTTTCTTGTTTCTATATTAGCTAGTGTGTTTTTGTAGAGATGGCTGTGGTGCTCAAACATCAGCACCATCTTAGTTTTTCTCCCAGCAATTTGGCATTGGCTTTTATAGAATTTGTGGTGCTCAAACAAACAATTGTCTGCTGCCTTGATAGGTTGGTGATCAGAACAGGGGCTATCTTTTGGAACTTATGCTGACAAAGCTTCGGTATGCAGCCGGTGAAGGCAATACAGAATCATCTAGTGGAGATAGCTCAGGTACAAGCAGTGGGAAAGCTGATCCTGCTCATGGTTTGCAAATTGTTGGGATGAGTGCAACCATGCCAAATGTAGCAGCTGTAGCTGATTGGCTTCAAGTGAGTGTAAAGTTAACCCTATCCTCGTTTCTTCACAAGGATGTCTCTAAATTTTGAGAAATAAATCTCTTTATTTTACTCAAATTCTTGGTTCCATCTCTATAAACCACCAGTTGGACTTAAATGAAGCACCTTTGACACTCTTCTTTTATTTGTCAGTCATAATCCATGTTAAACTGTGCTTTGATACTGATGCTGCAATTTATTGACGTATGTGACCAGAATGAAAAAACCTAATAAAATTTTCCCTTCTAGAAATTTGTAGTTTATATTTTATCCAAACTTGTGTTGTTTATGGAGTCTTATCCTAAAATGTGGAGATTATCATGCCACAAAAGCTGCATGTCCCACATCTGGCTACATGTTTCATAAATCCTGCTACTTCTAATAATGAATGCAGGCAGCATTATATCAGACGGATTTCCGACCTGTTCCATTGGAGGAATATTTTAAAGTTGGAAATGCCATTTATAACAAAAAGATGGAACTTGTTCGAACAATTCCAAAAAATGCTGATCTAGGAGGTAAAGATCCAGACAACATTGTGGAATTATGCAATGAGGTAGGAACTGATTCGGTTTTATTCATTTTTCTAGTAAATATTGCTGATTTTAACAGAAGAATCATGTTGTATATATTTTTGGGGTAAATTTGGATACCTGATGCAGGTTGTTCAAGAAGGTCATTCAGTGCTTATATTCTGTTCCAGTCGAAAAGGATGCGAATCAACTGCAAAGCATGTGGCAAAGTTCCTTAAAGAATTCTCTGTCAGCACTCGTGAAGGTGTTTGTGAATTCAGTGATTCTTCTTCAGCTATTGAAGCCTTGCGGAAATGTCCTGCTGGATTGGACCCCATATTAGAGGAAACTCTTCGTTCTGGTGTTGCCTACCACCATGCTGGCCTCACGGTAAGCAGATACCTGGTCAACTGGAGTTAAAATTTCCTATTTGGTAACTGGAACTTTCTTTTTATGGTTGCAGGCATTATATCACTTTATTTCGTTTGAACATGTGGTAATTTAATTCATTCTGAAAACATTTGGGACTATTCAGTTTGAGTTGCTTCATTATTTTTAATTATCGGGGAGGTTGTTTTGCATTTGAAACAGGTTGAGGAAAGGGAGATTGTTGAAACTTGTTACCGTAGAGGACTTGTACGTGTCTTAACTGCTACATCAACCTTAGCTGCTGGTGTTAACCTGCCTGCTAGGAGGGTCATATTCCGACAACCCAGGATTGGCCGTGATTTCATTGATGGGACAAGATACAAACAAATGGCTGGTCGTGCTGGTCGGACTGGAATAGACACAAGAGGCGAAAGTGTATGTTCTGTTGCATATTGCATGTTTTACACCTTTCGTTTGATGTTCTTGGTTGCTGGTAGTCTAGTACTCACTAAAATCAAAGAAGTACAATGCTGGTCTCTTTCACTGCTAGAGTATGTTTTGGGCCTGTTGATTTAAATTTTGTTGCAATAATATGTTAATTTTCTTAGCATTTAATGTAAATTTCCTGATTGCAACATGCAGCTATGCATATCTTTCCAAAAAAGATAGAGACTTCAGCTAACATCAGATGGATTTGGTTTTCTGTATTTGTTTCAACCAGATACTGATATGCAAGCCAGAAGAGGTTAAAAGAATTGCAGCTGTGCTTAATGACAATTGCCCACCATTGCAGTCTTGCTTGTCTGAAGATAAAAATGGAATGACTCACGCAATCTTAGAAGTTGTCGCTGGTGGAATTGTTCAGACTGCAAATGACATTCATCGATATGTTAGGTGTACGCTTCTCAATTCGACGAAACCATTTCAAGATGTAGTAAAATCTGCTCAGGATTCTCTTCGCTGGCTGTGCCATAGGAAGTTTCTTGAATGGAATGAAGAAACTAAGTTGTACAGCACCACACCTCTTGGGCGTGCATCTTTTGGCAGTTCTCTCTGCCCTGAAGAATCACTTGTAAAGATTCATAATTTAACTTCTTTGTTGTGTTTTGAAGCCAGAGTTTCTCCTGAGATCATTCTTCTTCTTATTGTTATCTATGTTGCTGCTGCTGCTATTTCTGTGGTTGTTTTTATTATTCTTCTGCTTGATTGAGCAGAAGGTTTTCTTTCTTTCGTAGGTCGTTCTGGATGATCTTTCAAGGGCAAGAGAAGGATTCGTTCTCTCATCTGATCTGCATTTAGTTTACTTGGTCACGCCCATTAATGTTGATGTTGAACCAGATTGGGAATTGTATTATGAAAGGTTCATGCAGCTGTCTGCGCTTGACCAGGTAAAATTTTGCTTCTCATGTGCTCATAGCTTGGTCTGTATTTTTAAGTCAGTTGTTTATTAGTAGGGATCTTGCCAGTTTCGTCTTTTATTCATTGTTGTGAACTATGAGTCTATGACAACATCATTGTGCACCTTTTCTTTCATATGGATGTGGATTGAAATGATTTGATTTGCCTTCTACAAATTGCATTCTCATAGTTACCTTTAAAAAATCATCATAGTTCAAAATGACATTTTTCGCATCTAGGTTTCTGTCTCAGCCAAGCAATACTTCAACTGGGTTCAGTGATGACATCTTGGCATACATGATGGAATTCTAATCCTATATGTACTTGAAAGTTTAGATCCCCATTCATATAATCAGAGAGTGGAGAGCATTCAGTCATGGTTCATATTTTATTAGAATTGTCATTTCAATTTTGTACAGATTACCATTGCTATATGAAGATGTCACATTTACCAAATATGTTGATTTAGCTTTGTGTGCCTGATTAAGTTGGTGAACTGATATACCGGCTGAGGTTTACCGTCCACTTATCTTGCGTGTTTTGTAAACTTTGTTGAAATGTTGCTTGTCTTTCTGTGTCAACACAACTAGGCACGTTCTTAAAAGTTTCGGTGTGTTGTGAATTATGTTCAAATCACGTTTTTGACGGAAATATTTTGCACCCCCTGCAATTGGAAAGTTGTGGAAAGTTGAATCCACATTGATCGGAGCATGCCTTTCTCCCTTGTCCCCCCAAATCAATATTCTGCCCATTTCATAAAGGACACAGAAAGTGGGTTGTTTGTTTTGAGTAAGAATTAATGCAACCCAAATGCATTCTTATGTCACCCAAGCACAATCTTCAATCGCCCTTCGCTTCCTATTTCCTACTGGATAGCAAAATAGGTATGGTATTCCTGAAACACTCAAATGAACTTTTCCTGGTAGAGATATTACTTATGTTCCTAGTATCTGTCTTATGATTTTGTTTCCATTTGAAGTCACATCTAGCATTTCCTAAGCTCATTTTTGGTGATGGACTGACCGTAGTTATCTTGCACTCTTTTGTTTCTTGTTTCTAGGAATGACTCTTTTCTGTCTCAAACGTGTAAAGATTCTGGGTTATACGTTGGTCCAATAATATTGTAGATCTCTAATGAGATATATGCATTTGGCTGCCTTCTTTACCTGGTAGCATTTTTTGCAATAATATTGTAGATCTCTGATGGGATATATGCATTTGTCAGCCTCCTTTCTATGGTAGTATTTTATTGATCATGTTATTTTGCAGTGTACTTATGGTTTTTCTGTTATGAGATGCAGTCTGTTGGCAACCGAATTGGGATAGGAGAACCTTTCTTGATGCGCATGGCACATGGTGCACCTGTGCACATTCAGGATAAATCAAGAGGGAATAAGAAAGGGGAACGTGGTAGACCTCAAAGCGTAATTGTTGCTACTTACAACTCTACGCTTTCAGATGAACAAACCATTCGTGTGTGTAAAAGGTTTTACGTGGCGCTCATGTTGTCAAGACTTGTGCAGGTGACCTTCTCATTTTATAGGCATTGAGTGTCTCTCAGAAGTCTGGTTTCATATGTTTTCTGTATTCATTGTGGTATCTCAAAGAAGCTACACTGAATTTCTTTTGTGGCATAAGGGCTGATGCTCTTGTTTGACAGTCAATCCTGTCTTTTAATAGGTTATGTTGTTACGTGATCAATGCTTCAATTGGTGATATTTAATGTTCAACTTGTCAGAATGTTTAATTGTTTTCTGGTCAGTGTAGTATGGAAGCTCAAAAACATTTATGATTCTTCATTAGTTGATCCTTTAAAGGCTTCTTCATTATTGGCCTATTTATACTTCAATGTTTAGTTCCCCTTTCTCTTTTGCCTTCTTTTGTTCAATATCAAGTTGCTGTTTTTCTGTGCTACACTCAACACATATCATGTACCATGGATAATGCATGAATGAATCACTTTTTAACTTTTTGCATTTAAATGACTTGAGGGTAATTGAACGGAGTTGTTAAAATATGTGACATTGTTTACCCGACTGTTATCTCTTCCAGTAGAAAAGGCATTCAAGTTTTGGGGATGGCGCAAGTATGGAAACTTGATTCATCCAGGCCACATGTCCATCAGAGTGTTCCAAGATGGTCCCACAAGCTGGCTGATTGAAGACCAGGTGCTTCCAAGGTTCCTGATCAACGATCTGACAGATGCAACTGTCCAAATTTAAAATCTGGATGACATCAGTGGTCTAGATTTGCCTAATTGAGGATCTGGATCAGGCCAAGGGTCTATGGCACAAATCAATGATCTGATTGGACTATGGGATCCACAGGTTCCATCTGGTGATGACTTTTGGCCTCAATCAGTTGTGTTATTAACATACACGTGCAACAGTACAACATAAATACTGCAATACGCTTGTAAACAAGCGTCATATGGTTCATACATGAAGATTCGACTCTAGCTGGCATGAAATGATATCTGGTGGCATTAAATTGTATTAATAGCTGTGAACCATAGCCTCTCACATATTTTAAGTATTATATGCAACTGTAGGGTGTACAGTCTATAAACAGCCCCGTACGGCTGGTGCTTTGGAGACAGATTAGAGTTGGGCTCTTTAGTTGCTGTTTTTAACATGTTCTTATTGAAGAACACTTCTTTTATAGCAAGTAGATTAGAAAAGGTCACTTTTGTCGACCAATATGGTTTTATTTATGGTTTTTCATTAATTATGTTACCATTGGGATTCTTCCCTTGGCCTTTTGGCATTAATTTAGAAAGATCACGTGATTATTACTATGAAAGAGGCCAAACTTGTGGACTTGGAAGGATGGTTACTGATATTTTGAAAATGAAATAAGTTTACTTTTCCTTGGTTAAAGATATTTTGAAAATGAAATGAGTTTATTTTTCCTTAGTTTCCAACAATGGGATTCTGGTTTCTAAAGGTGAGATGCATTTAGAAGCCTTTGGTGTGATGCCTGAGGCTAGTTGGGCTGGAGCGATTCTGTGCAATTTCCAATTTATTACTGCCTAGTTTTGGATTCTATTGAAGCAATATTTTAGTTCTTCATGTGGTTGCATCAAAACCATATCCCAATCACTCAATGACGTCTTCTTTTTCCCTGGTATGACATTTCTAGAATGTGTATTTGAGCAAAATTACAGAAAATGTATAGCCATCTCTACAGAATGAGCTTTTTAGCATTCTTAGATAACAGTCTGGTGTATGAATTGGATTGCTTACAACAGTTAACGTTTAACTAATCACTTGAGGGTAAATAAATTAGGCTGTTAAAATATTTAACTTTGTTGACCAGATCTGTTAGCTCCTCTGTTAAAATATGTAACCTTTCATCTTTTTCTTGGGTATATGACATTCATAGAACGTGAATTTGAGAAACATTACAGAAAATGGATCTCTTCAGGATGATCCTTGTAACATTCTTTAAATTTCTAGTGCCCTTCTTGTTTTTGTTTCAAGCATTTCATATTTTTTTGAAAGGTGAACGATTTTATTAAGGCCGAAGATGAAAGAATTGCAAATCAGACAAAGAATGGGGGAAAACACTCTCACCTAAACCTTTAAGGCTAAGGCTCACCCCATTACATTCAATTTAGCTCTGCTTAAAATCTCTGTCACCTGCCAACTACGGTTCCTAAAACAATGATTGTTCATTTCCCCCCAAAAGAACCAAGTGCCAGCCAACAATGAAAGACTCCATATTGTTCATTAATTGGTCAATGGCTGAACAGAAGAAGAGCCGTCACTACTATAGATAAAGACTAGGACCCAGCAAGCAACGGTTTTGAAGCCAGCAAGCAACGGCTTCAAAGCCGTTGTGTGCGTTGGTGCTCAGTAGTTTTGAAGCTGACAAACGTATGCGTGCTAGCACGTTTTACCTCAGTAATAAGCTTTGAAGCCAGCTGAAAAATGTATGAGCACGCTCCTTGCATCAATGACTCAAATATCTATAGAAACTTTGTTTGTACTTATTGCTCTTCTACCTTACCAAGCGACCTCTAATAATTGCAACCCCTTGGATCTTCCACACCTCATTGTCCCTTTTAAAGACTTCTCTTCTTTTTTATTCCTAAATCGCTGATGTTAAGGTTGATTCTTTTGGTGCTTGGTGCCGTTTACCCAATCAGTTCTCTCCATGTATGATGTCATTCATGCCATTACCTGTTTCATTGGTAGTTCTGCTTGTCCGTCTCAATTTACATGTTCTTGAATCTTCTTTTTTCTACCTACTGCTTGCAGTTCTCGGACTGAATGTAGAACTTGTAGGTGCAGTTTATCACTGATGTTCAATTCTGTTAATCCAATTGAATTTGTTCACATAGTTACGTTTACTGAACAAACGAGAAGTCTATTTTTTCCTGGTTTTGAAATTGATAAAGATTCATTCTGTGCATGAGGTGTGCAGGAGGTATCTGTGGTTGACGTTTGTGAAGCCTTCAAAGTGTCCAGAGGCATGGTTCAGGCCTTACAAGAGAATGCTGGCAGGTTCGCTTTGATGGTTTCTTTGTTTTGTGAAAGACTCGGGTGGAATGATCTGGAAGGCTTGGTTGCAAAGTTCCAAAATCGGGTTTCATTTGGAGTCAGAGCGGAGATTGTAGAACTCACTAATATTCCATATGTTAAGGTAAATTTGTTTTCTGGCAAATATTCCTGTAAAGGACTAATATCCATGCATGTATAATTGATTTACCACTTCCATTGTTCCTTTTTTGGAATGTCTGAAGCTGTCTGCATCATGCATTTCATTTTTATTGTAGGGTTCTCGTGCCCGGGCACTCTACAAAGCTGGCTTGCGCACCCCACTCGCTATTGCTGAAGCATCACTTTCGGAAATAGTCAAAGCTCTTTTTGAATCTTCTACATGGGCTTCCCAAGGTGAGATGTAGGAAAATCATGAGAATATCAAGATATGAATTCTTCCATTTTAAGTTGTTATTAACTATTGATGCATATTATTAGCATGTCAATTGCCAATTTCTATAGTGTTTAGGAATTGTGAGTAGGCATATTTGGTTCTTATAGAAAAGGTTTAAGTCGCATATAGTTTTGCTCTAGGGTAAAACTAGATCAGTGCATGATTTTTTTTTTTTCTAAAATTAATTTTTTTTTTTTTTTTAGTTAATGGGCATTTGCTGTTTTGGTTCTTGGCTTATGATTCTTTCTTGTCAACCAAGTTCATTCACCAGATGAAACATTATATTCCTATACACTTGAGTTCATTATTATATAGAATCATGTGGTAGCTAAGCTGACAGTAATTTCTTTTTTCATTTGTAACTTATATGGTAAAAAATGAGGCCAAGTGTTTTACCTGTGTCATGGTGGGCCACATTCAAGAGAGCGAGGCACATGCTATATGAGTTTTTGGATTTTTGGAAACAATATGATACAGGGAGAGTAGTATAACTAGGATAAATTGCACTGTCATAAAGAAAAGGAAATATGTTATGTGGATTCCATTCGACCATTCTTTCTTGGCTTAATAATTTGAGCATAGATATCCGTTTTGGCAAGTGGCCTATACATTTTGGAAAAGTGCCTTCGATTGTTCTAAGGGCCTATTTCGCATTGCTTCTAGGAAGTGCAGAATTGATTCACATAGATAATTCATTGGAATTGTTTATGGAGAATTGCTTAGGTGAAAAGACTCATGTTCGGTAGACATGCATGGAAAAAATTTCTTATAGTAATTTGCTCTTACAAAAAGTAAAAAAAGTTTAATTACAACTTGAAATTGTCACAAGTGCACCCCACATCAAAACTCCATGTGGGTCCTGGTTCACACTTCACATGGCACACTGCCTGCATATCAGAGATCCATGTCATCAAGGCAATGCTCACTGCGAGCATGTATTTGGGTTTACTATGCCCACATGCATGTATAAAGGAGCTCATGTATGTCGCAACACATGTGCAAGCATGGGACATAGGTATGACATCCAATCCATCCATCATGTATGTGCAACCACTATGTTGATGCATTCTCAAGATTCAGGTCAGTAAATGATGTAGCTAACGGAGGAAAATTGGCAACCACATGCAGTTGTATCAAACCCTAGGACCAAATTATGCCCCAAACACACCCAATCTAAGATAGAGTTTCTTCTACTACCAACGAAAGGAAAAAATACGTAAAACCAGCAAATAATTGAAGCTCTCACCAATTTTGATGACCTGGATCATACGCCCCACACGTGCAAATATTCAATTGCACAAACCCTAGCCCAAGGCTTGTAGAAAAGATAAGAAAATGTCCCAAAAGCTGTTGGACAAATTTTATTATTGAGTTTTATATGAAAGGGAACAAAAGAAAAGCTCTAAAACTAATCTGGGCCTTACATCAAAGCATAACCATGGGTTGGATGTTATAATCTCAACTTGACAATTTTATTTTCAAGGAAAAAGACTAAATTACCCCTTATTTACTTGAGTGAGATTATAAGCAAAGCAAAACAAATTAAAATTCGTCTAAAAATAAAGAAAAAATGTGACCTAAGAAAAATGCCACCAAAAAGCACTTTTGTGGACTCGAAAGTGTACTACAGGTACCATAATGTATGGTTCATTGATTGGTCTATGGGTTTGGCCCATTATGGAAATATTTGGGCCCATTTCCACCCTCGAATCCATGCTAAAACTCATTGGCAAGTAAATCATCCTGATCCGTCAATATTAAGTCGTCCATGTCCTTATCAGTAAACTAATCAGGTGGGTAACTATTTAGGAAACAGTTTACCACTTCAAAAAACTTGTTTGAAGTTTTTTAGACATCCACTTGTTTCTGACATCATGGCCCACCTGATGAGTGCACCAGCCCTGATTATTGGGTGAGAGCATCTTGATAATTGGACCCACATAATGGGTGGCTTTGATGTTGCATGTCGGGCACAGTAGCACATGCGATGCCATGTAGACGGTATATGCCATGGACATGCTTGGCTGTAGCACAACTATAGGAGAGCTTTGCCATATCATATCTGAGATTGGATTTGGAAAGATCCTTCGAAGTTGCTTTGTATCTATAATATTCCTACAAACGGGGGCATGTGATATGTATTGTAGCTATTTGCTTGTTTATAATGTCATGGTTCACTTGAGTGTACATGCCTGATTTTTGGGCGAGAACATGTTGACAGGTGGGTCAATAAATCATAACATCGGAGAGATTGAGAAGGATGCTCATAGAATTAGAGCTAGGTGGATGAAGTGGAAATGAGCTTCTAGAGTTTTGTGTGATCACCCGCATACCAATTAAATTGAATGGGATATTTTATAGGACAGCTACAAGACCAACCATGCTTATGGGACAAAATGTTTTGCAGTTAACAAACATCATGTTCATAGGATGAGTGTGGATGAAATGAGGATGTTGAGATGTATTAGCGTCAAGACGAGGAAGTATAGAATTAAAATGAACACATTCGAGGGAATCTACTAGTAGCTTGAATTAGTATTAAGATGAGAGAAAGTAAACTTAGATGGTTTGGCCATTTGTCTTAGAGATCAAGAATGTTCCCGTTAATGATGAGTTGGTTCAAGTTGATGGTTATATAAGGGGAAGGCCCAAAAGGATGTGGGTGGAGGTAGTAAGAAATGATTGGTGACTTGTGGTTTAATTGAGGATAGGGTCCTTGATGGAGTGGAATCGCATAACGAGATTCATTTAGCCGACCCCAATTTAGGACTTGGGATAAGGCTTAGATGACAATGATGATGATGATCATGTTGATAGGTGGGCCCACCTGATGGATGGTTTTGATATTGCATTTGTTTTCACCTTGGCATATGTGATGGTGTGTAGATGGTATGCTTTGTATATGCTTATGGGTTTAGCAAACCTTGTGTGACTGGATTTTGAAATATCCTAGTAAATAGCAGTAATTTTGATGCGTCTTTTTAAAGAGGGAGTTTATTTGATATTTTGGTAGAGTATGATGCTTGAACATAGGGACTCATAAATGGTACACGTGGGATACATTTCGCAAGTTAAACTGACTAAATTGTTGAACCCATTGTGACTAACTCACAATCCCAAAATCAGATCGAATAAACAATCCCAACCTTTTGACTTGTGGACGCTTGTTGAAATAGAATGTTTTGTTTTTTTTTTCAACTGTCCCATAGATCTCCACTGATTGGATAGATCATCAAATAGGGCGCAGTTCTTGTTCAAGATGCATCATGCATAAAAAATGGAACCCATACTTTTGGTAAGTTCAATTTGAATTACTTGTATGTAACATGTAATTTCTAGGCACCCACGCATCATCCATCACACTGCTAGAGTATCAAAGTTTTCCTCTTTTTATAGTCACGATTTAATGAGGGATGTTGTGGGCCGGAACTTGTGTCATAAATCCAGGCAGACCGCATATGCTTTTGTGACCTGGGCCATTCATCAGGTGTACACTGTAATCATGCCATGGGCCAAATTTAATAGTGGTTGTTGATCAGACAGGTCAAACTTGTATGAGAAAAAGGGCAGTGGGAAACGGAGTCCAACAATCCAGTTTCAGTGTCCATGCGTGGCTCACTTGATGCGTGTGCTACCCTGACAGTGTGCTTTGCGTGATGAATGGCCCAGATCTCTAACAAACGTGTAGGACGCATAGTTCGCTGACACGTGTTCCTGCTCTTGAATGACCATCTGCCTGTTTAGTGCAAAAGGCCTCTTGGAAATATGTCCTTACATTTGTCTCCTATACACAACTTACTCATTATATTAGTTTTAGATGTTGCCAAACCATTCTGGTTGCACCATGCTGCCATGCCTATACCTTGATGACGTACATACTTATCTTTTGCTTTTGTTTTGTTTCTGCGTATTTCATGCACACCTCTTGTTGAGATTGGATTCTATTTCAGTCCTTTTCACGTGGGTTATTGGGGTTTCCTACTTTCATTTTCAGTCTATTTCCTTTTCTGTTTTCATATACTCTGTGTAATCTTTTAAGGACTATTAATTTTTCATTTTTCATTTTTCATCTGCTAGTTTTGATTATACGATATTTGACTACTGAATGTTTAGAAGGTTCCACAATGCGACGCATACAATTGGGAGTCGCCAAGAAGATTAAGAATGGTGCACGCAAAATTGTTCTTGACCAAGCTGAAGAAGCAAGAGTAGCAGCTTTTTCAGCTTTCAAATCGCTTGGGGTTCTTGTTCCTCAGCTTTCCCAGCCCTTACTGCCCACTGCCTTTGGGAACTCCATCATGCAAGAAGGCTGTAACTCCATCATGCAAGAGGGCGGTAACTCCATCATGCAAGAGGGCGGCATGGTTTCTTCTAGCGAAGGCACTACTAGTGGCTTTGGTAATAAACAACCTAACGAAGATGTTCAACTTGCACCTAGTATATCTGAAGCGGAAGGAAATAAGAAACTTTGCGATTTAACTCAAGACCATAGAATTGTTGAGTTAATTTGTGAATCAAATACTAGCATGGGCATTGCAGGGGAAGTAACCTCCATTGGTGCCATTCAATATAACTGTAAAGATGGTGCCAGTGGAACATCGATTGAAGTGCCTGCTCTATATCACGGTCCTGAGTTCAAAGCAATTATCAACAACACCAAAAATCCAGAGTCGTCCTTCTGTCAGAGGTTGGGAAATCATTGCAACAGTAACAGTACACCTAATGGGCATCTTGACAATGAAGAGCATGAAGGGAACAGAGAAAAAAATGTATCGAACTGTATGAACGGCGGTATTACTGAGAAAGGTCCTGTTAATGCCAATAATATGCCTGGTGGGTTTGACTCTTTCTTGGATCTGTGGGAAACAATCAGTGAGTTCTATTTTGATGTTCACTTCACCAAGAGATCTGAGCAGAACTCTCCTGTCCAGTTTGAAATTCATGGCATAGCCATCTGCTGGGAAAACTCACCTGTCTACTATGTCAGCCTTTCCAAGGATCTGATATCTTCTGACAAGCTAAATTTAACTGGCAGTTGCAATGATTTTTGTGGGACTGCAGCTGAGGATAATACAGAACTTTTAGCTCCAAGTTATTTGTGGGAAAGAGCTAAACACAGATGGAGTAGGATAGCTAAGATTATGGAACACATTGATGTTAGAAAAGTCACTTGGAACTTGAAAGCTCAGATTCAGGTCTTCAAGAACCCTGGTGTTTCCATTCATAAATTTGGTAGGCTAAGCCTCGAAGAAAAGGAGAGGATTGGTATCAAGCTGAGAGCCAATTCCTATTTGTGGCTACCTTCCATTTCAGTGAAAGATGCAGTCGATATGTGCGTTGTGGTGTGGATCCTATGGCCTGATGAGGAAAGCAGCTCCACTCCAAATCTTGAGAAGGTAGCTCTGAACGTCAGCCCGTGAATTGATCTTTATACCTATTTAATTTGGGAAAATATAATCCAAGAACAATCCAGAAACTTATCTGGTGCACCACACTAAAATTGGACCATGGCACCAAGGTCTGTGATCTATGCTGTTGATCAGGGGTAGGGGATCGCATGGTGGATCGGCCACTGTGTAAATCCCTGGGGATGATCCTACAAATCTGATTGGTGGACTTTTCCCATTCTTTATCAATATTCTTTTTGATTGCATTTGGAGGTTACCATGCAAACGAGAGATTGCGCAATCAGTGAAAGTTTCCTACCATGAGAAGTCCTTGGCCTGACCCACCTGATGAACTCTCTGCATCATGGACCATTGTGCAACTTTTCCAATTTTTTTGTGGGAGCTCAAAATAAGGAGCACCCATGCGCCGAGTAGATAACTTCGAAGTTATTTGATAGTCAATCTATACTAAGTTCTATATTTGGTGATTAATAACCAGAAAAGATTTCTCTTTCATGAAGTAGTCCGTCCTTTATTTTCTCTCGAGTATTAACAGAGATGACATTTCCAGACCCCACACTGTTGAGGAATTTTGTGTAGATTTGTCATCACTCTGACTGCACGTGAATAATGAAACATGTTGCAGGAAGTTAAAAAACGGCTATCTTGTGAAGCTGCTGCTGCCGCTAATCGGGATGGTAGGTGGAGAAATCAGATGCGAAGAGCTGCGCATAATGGCTGTTGCCGTCGTGCTGCGCAAACACGGGCTTTGGGTTCTGTTTTATGGAAATTACTAATTTCTGAAAACCTTGTTGAAGCAGTCAGTAGAATTGAGAGCCCACTGGTAAGTATTCCTAGGATTCTAGTAGGAATTTCTGGTGAATTATGGTAGTAATAATTCATAGTTGTTGGATTCTGTTGTAGGTTTATAGTCAGATGCTTGAAATTCTTGGCGTGCACAAGGGTGCATTTGAAAACTGCCAAATCATGTTGGTGCGATTATGGACTGACACTTACGCTTGTGGTTTTGGGTAGCATGGGAAGCAGAATCAACATTAAATTTGTTCCTTTCTCTTCCTTTTTCCATCCCAATCACAAGTGAGATGTGCGCGGGAAGGTCCCAGACATCTTACTTTCAATTTGGCACTTGCCTGTCTTGTCAGCCTCAGGAACTGTGAACTTCGAAAAGTTGTCTAAATGTTTATGATTATACTGTAGGTTGAAGTTCTTGCAGACATGGAGCTTTGGGGCATAGGTGTGGACATGGATGCATGTTTTCGTGCAAGGCATATATTAGGGAAAAAGCTAAAGCAGCTTGAGAAAGAAGCTTACAGCTTCGCTGGGATGACTTTCTCACTGTATACATCTGCAGATATTGCAAATGTACTATTCAGGCACTTAAAATTGCCCATACCTGATGGCCACAGTAAAGGAAAAAAGCATCCAAGCACAGATAAACATTCCCTAGATCTGCTGAGGTACTGTAATGTTCAATTTTTTCTTTTGCTTCTTGTTCACCATGGCTCAAACTTCAACTGAAAATACTTTTTATCTTGTCATTTTTTTTTGGGTGAATTTCATGAATACTGCATTAGATCTGAAGAGTCTAAACTCTATATCATGTAAAGTGAGAGAATGAGCTACCAAGGCTAGAATAACTGGAGTTGGATACCTCTACTTGTTTTTAACCGTATAGAGTCCTTAGACATGACCTGTTATTTATTCTCAGTATACCAATATTGAAAGCTAGATGCCATACTGATACCTGATACTTGTAGGATACTTTTGAATATTGTATTAGATTTTTTTTTTTTTTTGGTAACAATTTCCTCATATTTTCCGTTAAAATATTGTGAAATGAATTTTAATTGTGAATCCAATCGCAATGACCATGAATGCTAGTAGCAGCTTTAAAATTTCATACCCAAAGACTAAAAGTCATAGTCCATCTAATAAAATTAGACACTAATACGACTGGTAGAACTTTTGCAAAAAGAGTCATAAGACATACTATGAATATCCATTCCTTTATGCTCCTGTATGCACAAACTTTGTCACTTACCACGAAAAGAAGGACAGTCTTTTGTTTCTAGTTCTTAACTGCTAGGATTCGGGCATTATCTGGTGCTATGAGTTTGTACTGATCATCATTGGAATTATCTGGATAGCTTTGTCCCAGCTATTTGGGGTCAGCCTTCTTAGCCTTGAATTTGCACTGATCTGTGCTAATCCACTTTTATGTGGGTTGCTAAAATCTGGTTTTAATAATTGATTCTGTTAAGCTTTTCTTATTGTTAGATCCAGGCAGCAACCAGATCTGTGCTGATCACTTGGTGATCTCAGATCCATTTGTCATCCATGTTTGATATTTTAGCAGTAGACTTGAAAAATACCATCTTTTCAGGAGGCTTCTCACTAAATAGTCGATGATGACACTGGTTCCTCAGAATTTTAACCCGAGTTAGTTCCCGATTTCATGTCCAATGATGTTTGAACATTTAGGCTATTGGAAGCTACATATTCCCGTCAAGGTATCTCAAAACGATTATGTGCTGTTGCATAACGGTAACAGTGGTAACCGTTACTCATTATGGGATCCTAACAGCTGCAATGGCTGTTACATAAAAGAAGAAGAGGACCTGTAATGGCCCTGTAATGGTCCCCTAACCGAAATAAGTAAAAGACCAAAAAGCAGTTACGGTCCGTATTGTAACGGTAACAGCAGTGGACGTTACGTCCACCATTACTGTTATGGAATGCCTTGATTCCCATGTGCCCCTGGGCATTGCCTTTTTGATTTAATGTGGTAACTTATGTGTGAGAAAACTGTCAAACTTCAAACCCTTTCTGAATTTTACTTTATGCGAGGTGCTAACTGCTAACACTTCTCTATAAATATAAAGACTGGAGGTGTTTCTGATCCACTGTTTGGTGGTGTCTGAGCAGATGTTCATTACAATGTTATGTTAGTTAGGCCTTATGGATTCATGTAAACTTTTCTCTCTTCAGGCATCAACATCCTATCATTTCCGTAATCAGAGAGCACAGGACATTGGCGAAGCTCTTAAACAGTACACTGGGATCAATGTGTTCACGGGCTAAGCTTTGTATGCAGTCGCAAAAATATACAGTACATGGCCATTGGCTTCAAACCTCAACGGCCACTGGACGGCTTTCAATGGAGGAACCTAATCTGCAGGTCTTGATTTTTCCCCCCTTTTTAGTTGTTTTTTTTTTGGTTGTTGTTGTTGTTGTTGTATGTGATTCAATCAGAGTATTTTACATACTATTCTTTGTGATGTTTCTAGTGTGTTGAACACATGGTTGACTTCAAAGTCCATCAAAATGATAAAAATAGCTCAAGTTCCTCAGATGCTGTTCATCATCAAATCAATCCTCGTGATTTCTTTATTACCACCCAGGTAATTAAATGCCAGAAGCAATACATTTTTATCTCCTTAGGTGCAATTTCATATACTTCCTGGGACTTCCATGGCAGGACAACTGGTTGCTGCTTACGGCAGATTACTCTCAGATTGAACTGCGGCTGATGGCTCATTTCTCCAGGGACTCTTCATTGATTGAACTTCTTAGCAGGCCAGATGGTGATGTTTTCACAATGATGGCTGCAAGATGGACAGGGCAGCAAGAATCTACACTAAGTTCCAGGGCGAGAGATCAGACGAAACGGTTAGTCTACGGCATCCTCTATGGCATGGGTGCCAATACCCTTGCAGAACAACTGGAATGCAGTTCAGATGAGGCTGCAGAAAAGATACGAAGTTTTAAAAGTTCTTTCCCGGGTGTTTCTGCCTGGCTTCATTATGCTGTTATGTTTTGCCGCCAAAAAGGGTGAGTTTGATTTTCATTCATCACATCAATATTTTAAAAATGTGTATCGTGCAATGTATTGTTCACCACTGGTACGGCCCAATATCATCCCTGTACTGGGCTGTTTTGGGCTGATACAGCTGTATGGGCGATACCAGTATGTATCAGGCAGTTTCAGATGAAACTTTAAACTTTGCTTCAGACACAAACTCACAGATTCATAGAAGATCTTATTTGTCATAAATGGGCTGCAATGCAGATATATTGAGACCCTTATGGGGCGGAAACGTTTCTTGTCTAAAATAAAGTTAGGGAACAACAAAGAGAAAGCTAAAGCTCAAAGACAAGCTGTAAATTCTATTTGTCAGGTAGCAACAAAAACATATCTAATTGGTAACACATTGAGGTTGCCTTGTTATTGATGAGTTGCACGAATGTGTTGCAGGGGTCGGCTGCTGATATAATTAAGATTGCGATGATAAATATTCACTCTGTTGTTGTCAAGGGATGTGAGGCACAGAATTCAAGCTCAGCATGGGGAACCAAATTTTCCGTTCTTAGAGGCCGTTGCCGAATTCTTTTGCAGGTTGCTGCCTTTTAAGGGCTATCGGCACTGCTTTTGTACTCTCTTTTACAAGAAATGCATAGGGTACTTGTGTGAGTAGGATTTTGGATCCTGCTCTCTTCACATGTGCCAATGCAGCACTTGGTGAAGGATCTGGGCCGTTTCATCAGGTGGCCTCCACTTTGTCATGGCCCAAAAATAGGCTGGCCTGGTGTTCAGGTAGGCTGCTCATGCAATAAAAATGGGCTGCCTAAAATGCAGTGACCAATGGTCCACATTTGACACACATTTATGACCTGCCTGACAACAAAATGGGTCTGATTATCATACAACAGAATGGGCCTGATTATCATGCTTAGGCTCATACATGGTGGGTCCTATCTGATGAATGACCTGGATCTCACACATGCCACATTGGGATGTAGGATTCGTGATTTACTCCCATTCGGTCTAAGCAGGGCTATTTTCCCAATGAAAAGGGTTGCTGCTTTCCCAGGAAACAGGGAAGGGAAAGATAGCGATACTGGAAACTCTAAATTTTAGTGCCGAGCATCTTATTTTTTGTTTGATTTGTTATTTCTGAAAGATATGGGACCCCTTTTTAAGTTTTCAGATAAAATACATGTTTTAGACCATTTAGTGATAAAATTGGCATTTGCACTTCAGGTGCACGACGAACTAGTACTGGAAGTGGATCCTTCATTAGTAAGGGAGGCTGGATTACTGCTGAAAACGGCAATGGAAAGTGCTGCTTCACTTCTGGGTATATATAAGATCAAACTAACTTTTATAGGCATGCCTCTTGTCTTAATTAAATTGATACGAGTTTATTCAATGTCTGCCTATTTTCTTGTTTTAGTTCCTTTGCGTGTTAACCTGAAGGTTGGGAGAACCTGGGGCTCTTTGGAGCCTTTTGAAGCGGACCTTACTAAAGAACAAGTCCTGGCGCAGTGTTCTTAAATTTCTAAAGGAAGTGCTTGTGATGCTTGCACATTTGCCTTCATTCTCGTGTATGTTCACACCTGTGCTTACAACTATATACAATGGTATTGAGCGATGCAATTCTAAATTTGCTTTCTTGTAGTAGACCGTGCTTAGAGTCACTGTGGAATTGAACTGCAGTAATTAGTTCATAGACCAAATTGCAGTTGCCTTCCTCAGTATTCATATCGAGGGACTAATCACCAAAATTGCTGTATGTCACTTTCAAGTATAGTGGCAATCTGAGAGATAGTTCCCTCAGGGCTGTTCGATTGCATGCCAAATTCTCCCCTGGACAGTGTCCAGGGCAGAAAACATGTTCCTAGTTTGTCAACTAAGTTTTCGCGCAAGAACTAAGAATATGGATAGCTTCCTCCCATCCATCCACTTTTCTTAAGCATAGCTTGTCCTGGCAAAAAAAGGTGTAAAACTTGTTTTCCCACTGGAATGTGAAATACCTTACATATGTGCCAGATGGGTTGCATGTGCGACTGTCCATCTCCAAATTCTCCGCTTGTGCCACATGTGACCATCAATCATCAATTACCCCATATGTGCTGTTGTGCATATGCACGAAGTTCGATACATGTGCTAATGTCCATCTTCAAGCTCTCAATGTGAGCGGCATGTGCCATTTTCTATTTTGTGTTCCTTATTCCTGGTGTTTGATATACAGGTCTAGGATAACACTACCATGACAAATTATCCAGGACATAACTATGCTTGCGACCAAAGAGGCCCTAAGGTAGCTATAATTTGGTGAGTTCCTTTTTCTAGAACAGATTATTACAAGTTGATTCGGCATTGCATCCAAACACATCCTTACATCTGGTTCTTGTTAACTTTTCTTAGTATATGATGTTTTATGGATGCTCTGATGTTCAAAATGTCTTATAGATGCATTTGGAACCAACAACATTCAGACAAGTTACTGGAGTTTGGGATGTTATAAGAGTCCTCAGGATAGTTAACCTGTTTGGGTTG
The DNA here is from genome assembly GCA_030180095.1 of Magnolia changhungtana. Taxonomy (NCBI): domain Eukaryota; kingdom Viridiplantae; phylum Streptophyta; class Magnoliopsida; order Magnoliales; family Magnoliaceae; genus Magnolia; species Magnolia changhungtana. The sequence goes on along the minus strand of JASAUF010000444.1, from coordinate 21,923,275 downwards.
TCAATGTGGCAACAACTCCAGCACAATATTCAAGCAGTCGAGGTGAGCCGAGGTGTATTTTCTGCAACCCTGTTTCGCTAAAGGGATCAGATCATGCAACCCAACTTGCATGTGGAAAAATGTAATCAGAAGATACTGACCCAGGCTCCCAGCCCTTCAAGGTATCTGCTTGCTAGATCTCAAAAGTTCACCGTATAAGATGCGGGTTTTTTGAGGCCATTCAACAGGACTTATTTGAGTGTGAAAGCAGAGCCCTATTGAGGCCGTGATGACAAGCAGACGATTGAAGACCTTAACATTATGAGCTATATGGTTAGACCAATGGCTGGATCAGCTTCTTGGATGAATCCCAAGGAATGGATGATCCCACAAGAGCAGTGGAAACGTGATCCTACTTTGTGAGCCGTCAGAGAGGTAAGGTGACTGCAACTCACACATCTATTCAGTCATCATTATTGGCCACCGTAACCATAGGCGTGGTACAATCAGCAGCGCACCATGTCGCTCTAAGCCTCGTTAAGTCATAAATTCTCACGCCCACCTTGCCCATGCTACAGATGCTGCTGTTGGTGGCCAGGCTCATTAATTGTGTATGGTAAGATACTAAAATGATGACCTGCTGTACAGCAAAAGCTGCAAAGTGAAGAATTTTCTCCAAGACCCTGGAAAGTTGATTGGAAGATGTAGTTGGCGCAATGAATGCTACAACTAATTGGTTCATTGAAAGCTGATGGAAATGTATATACCTAACTTCAGTTGTAAAAATTGATTTGGCTGAAACCGCCATAATATCCCATGCTTCTAGAGTTTCTCAATACGGGTGTGTGCATTATCCTTGTAAATATATATTTGTTTAATCTTTTGCTCGGAATAAGCATATGAGGGGTACAGTTCCAAAAAGAAATGACTACTTTGGTTAATGTAATAACATCATTGATGGTGAGAGATATTGGTGTATTGTCACTTTTTAAGTACAATCCAACCATAAAATCCATCTCCATCGGGGACACTGATGCCCTGTTCACTAGGTTTTAAGCCAAGTTCCTCTATACTTTTACAGGTTAAAGTCCACATCAGATGGATTATGACATATCAATGGGCCAATTGAATCAGAATCTTTAGGTTTGTTGTTACAGCTTTTTATGGGAAGTATGGCTAATGAACTCGCCACATGGCATGATTGGATCCACATATCAAGTCATCTGTGTTGATGCTTTGTTTAAAAGCCAGGCCAATCTGATTGTTGTGTGGCCCACCCATGTAAATTGCATATGGACTGTTGATCCATTTCTCTGGACCTGATTTTGGAAAGGAAGCATCTATACAGTGGGGACCACATGATGAGTAGATCCAATCATGAAAACGTATGAAGGGCCTTGTTGTCACGTATGAGGTGAATTGGTTTCAGTATATGAACCTGTTCTCTTAACATTTTCACCTTTTATGATGGTTGTTTACTTTCATCTCTGTTCATTGAGTCCATCATGGGTTTTGTTCTAATTCACCGATGTCTTAGTTTCTATTGGATGAACCATCGCCAATAAATGGAACTTTTGATATTGATAGCAAAGAGCAAATTGCGAAAAGAAAACCTCGGAGAAGAAAATAAGAACTTGCCAATGTAAGGCGTTTTCATCGTGGAACTCTCATGGATAAATTCCGATATTCGTTTTCGTTATGGAACTCCCATCGATAAATTCCTATGTTAAGGATGTCACTATTCAATCTCAGTATTGTATCGATGGATGCCGATCGAGTTGATTGAAATTTGGATTTAGATGAGATGGATGCCGATCGAGTTGATTGAAATTTGGATTTAGATGAAAAGCTTACGGGACAATTTTTACTCAGTTTGATTGATTGAGGGATTGGCACAAATTCAAATTTAAGGGTTCTAGTTTCTGGATGTTTTGCGCCATTCCGATTGATTGATCGACGGAATGTGGAAATTTGCTCGCTTTCAATTTTTATTTCCTTATTTGTTTAAAATTTTCTAATTGTGTTTTAGGGTTTGTTTAAGAGTATTTAAGCATGCAAACTCATTCATTTGGATAGCTTTTAATAAAATTTCTTAAAATTTCTCTAATGGATTCGACAAACTTTTCTCATGGATTTAAAAGAGCCTTGTGTATTCAAGGTTTTTATTGTTCAAGGAAGAAGGTGATCGTCCTCATCACGTCCTTCTCCGCATTAGTTTGGTATTAGAGCAATGTTTTTTCTCTGATCAATGGCTTCTAATGACAGACGGGGCAACAATCTCATTGATGATGGTCCATGGAATTATCCTTTAATAGCGGCGGTTTTCGAGGTGGTGCAACGGGAGAATCGATAAGTCATGCAAGGTCTGCAGGCTACTCTCGATCACGTGATGGATGCCTTAGGGCAACTCCGTGTTCGTGGTGATGATCCGCATCCAGTAAGCGTTGGAATTCACAATCGTGCTTATCGCAGGCGATGTCGGCATACTTAATGATGCGGGATCCAACAACGAGGAGATAGATGACATGATCTTCCAACACTCCAGACGAGGTGTTGATCGGGTAGATCGGATGGATCGGGAATTCATGATGAAAGTTGATCTTCCTAGCTTCAACTGCCAACTCCACATCAAGGACTTGCTCGATTGACTGCTTGAAGTCGAGCGCTTCTTCGACTACATGTACATCCCTGAAGAGAAGAAAGTTAAACTCGTGGCTTACAAGTTGAAGGACAGAGCTTCGGCTTGGTGGAAACAACTTCAGCTCACGAGGACGAGACAGATGAAGGCCCTAGTCCGCATGTGCCAACGGATGCAACAACTGATGTGCACACTATAACTACCGAACGATTATGTTCATGTATTGTTCTAACAATACCAAAATTATCGGCATAGTAGTTGAGCGGTGAGGGATTACGCAAAGGAATTCTATCGGTTGACAGTGCGAAACGATTTATTTGAGACTGAATCACAACAAGTCGCTTGATTCAACTGTGGTTTGTGTATTGCGATATAGGATCAAATTCAGATGCAGCCTATTTTGACAATGAACGAAGCAATCAAGTTAACCACCTGAGCGGAAGCATAACTTTAACGGTCCAACACACGAGCCTACCCTACCAATAGGGTAGCCACTATGGGTCCTTCGTAGGGAGAACCACATGCCAATGAGAAAGAACCTGTAGGGGGTGTCCTTAACCTCTTACACCTGCGAATTGAGAATTGAAAAACAGATAAGTGAGACCCCAAATAGCCGCGACTATTGTTGTCGGCCTGAGTAGGATCCCGAACTCTTACTGTCGGCCAAGGCAAGACCATTGTTACTGATGTGCCAACTAAGTCACCTATCAAACACATATCCTCAGCGACAAGTAGCTAACTTCTCTATTAATGATGGAAGCGTTGAAAATATAGAGGAAGACCTGAAAATTGATGAAGCGGAACACACTGCGAATGACAAAGTGAACGAAGTAAATTGGGTTCCACAAGATCAATGTGAATCCTCAATAATGAGACAATTATTGTATACACGGAAGAAGGAGGTACATCCATAAAAACATAACATCTTTCAAACAAGGTGCACAGTGAATCAGAAAGTGTGTGATGTGATTATAAACAGTGGGAGAAGTGAGAATATTGTCTCCAAAGTTATGGTGGAGAAGTTGCGGCTGATGATGGAAAGACATCCTTCCTCATACACAATCAGCTGGATTAAGAAAGTCAGGAAGACAATGGTAGTTGAATAATGCACTATCTCTGTCTTAATTGGTAAACATTATAAATGACCGAATAGTATGACAATCAAATCATGACGCCACTCGTAGAGGATGAGGTAATATATAAATTAAATTTTTATCAAGGAAGGCCGAAAAACCATACTCATCCCTATAGACTCGAATGAGCAGCCCGAAACTTCAAAAGTGGAGGGGCATTCTCTCCTAGTCATACACGACTTTGCGGAGGAATCTAAAGAAACAAAACAAGTTTATGCATTGGTTGTGAAAGGTGAATATGTAGAGCCTACGATTATTTTTGAAAAACTAAAATCATTGTTGCAAGAACTTAAGACAAATCTGGCTAGATGACTTTCCCGATGGGTTGCCTCACATGCGAGATATTCATATTCAGCACCATATTGACATTATCTAGGGGCTAGCTTACCTAATCGCCCTCATTATCAGATGAGTTCAAAAGAGTGTGATATTTTACAATGATAAGTAGAGGCAATGATAAGTAGAGGAATTGATTTGTAAGGGTCTAGTGCGAGAGAGCATGAGCTCATGTGCTGTGCCAGTTCTATTGACACCTAAGAAGGATGTGAGTTGATGCATGTGTCTCGACAGACAGAATTCACGTTCAACTATATGCAAAATCGTTCCACCGGCAAGTCCCCATTTGAAGTTGTGTAAGGACGAGTACCTAAACATACTCTTGATTTGCTTCCATTACCAAAGTTGACAGGTGTGAGTGTTGCTGCAAAACATATGGCAGACCAAATGATAAGTGTATAAGGAAAAGGGCTAAATATTTGTAAGCATCAAATGAAAAGTACAAGGAAAGGGCTGACACATCGGCGGCTGAAGGTGTTCAATATGAGTGGTAATGTTATGGTTCTGTGGATGCTGAGATCCTGAGTTTGAATCGAATCAAGGTAGCTTTTCCATGGGTTGCCTCTTTTGAGGGCTTTGCATTGTGATTGATTGACTATATTTGACCAGAGTTACCATTAGCCAATTTCTTCGTCTCTATAGTCGGATAGACCTTATAAAAACATTAGGGTGGGGATCCGAAGATTTCTTGTCCTAAGATGACTATTTGGTTTTATATTTAGAGATTTTGAGTAAGGGACTATGGTTACATAAAGAAAAGGTGTTAGGCACCCACTCTGCCCATACAGATGTACGGTCTCTACTTCACATGACTTGACTGTTTTAGAGAGTTAGGATTTAGCTCTCATATATGAATGTATGCAATGCTTGTGATAACACGTGGAGTAATTGGCATGTTTTCTGTCGGGCAAGATCTGTTTAAATCAGCAAGCCTTAGAGCATACTTCCGAACCAATTTGGTGCAAAGTGTGTTGAATGATGAGATGAATGTTGCGCTGTACAAATGTTATGGCAAGATGAAGGTTTGATTGAAAACAGTTGGGTGGATGGTAGTCTCGCAGAGATCGTATGGAGTGGTTTGGATTGAACTTGGGTCGGCTTAAGAGGCTAGTGTTAGACTGGACTTAGGCTAGACTCTATTCCTCACTCTTACTCTCCTTGGTGGGGGATGGCTAAGGGGGTTTAGGATGCTTCTGAAGTGGTAAGGAACAATAAGGGATGATTTGAAATGTGAAGGGAATGTGGTATTTATAGCCATCTAGCTTGGTTTTCTGGTAATTCTTGCGAAGCTTGAGGTTAAAAATGGCTTGGATGGTTGGGATTTGAGATTGCCATGTGAAAAACCTCATGTGTTGATTTGGATGGCATAAGATGTAATTTTGGCTCAAGGGAGAGGCATCGGAGTAATTCCAAAGTTTTGTGCATGCACGAAATAGGCAGGGAGGGCAGCTGACCAAAGTACGATTAGTGCCATGTGGCAAGCGTCACTCTGGGTGCTGCTTGTCTCTCACTTTTGCTCTAGCTTCGGAGGGAGGCTCCTCTTGTACACATGGACAACTTTGGTCCTCCGAAGCTGCTTTGCTGTCTCATCTTCCCTCTCCGATTTAGGCTTTGGGATGGGATTACGCGAAAATGGGTTTATGGACTTGGCTTGATAATGTGAGTTGACTGGGTAGGCTATGTGGGCTGACCAGGTGAGTTGACTGAAGGGCTAACTATATGGGTTATGTTTTTTCTAAAGTTTGGGTTCGGGACTAGTCTAAATTTTTTTTCAAGTTATTGCAACGAGGTTAATTGGGTTTGGTTAGTTCCTAGGGTTAGATGTGGATTTAATGTCTGGATTGATGGGGTTTTTTCTTCTTAGTTCAGAGGAGAGATAGTGCAGCCGGTTGAAAATCGGAGTGTTTCACCGCGCTGCTTGACTAGTCGAGTGGACTGCTCAATCGGTCGAGTGAACAGTGCTCGACCAGTCGAGGGTCACTCGACTCAAAGTCCAGCGAGCTCAGTGAACTGTGCTCGACCGGTAGAGTGAATAGTCTCGACCAGTCGAGCAGCCTGCTTGACCAATCGAGGCTATGCAAATTTGAATCCGGATCTTGCGTGAACTACTGAAATCTGAGGTCCTTTCGCAAGGGGTGCGAAAAGGAGTTTTCTAAACTATAAATAGGGGTGCTTAGGGCCTTTCTAGGTAATGCAAGAAGGTTTCCTAAAGCTTTGCAAGGGTTTCTAAAGGGTTTAGGGCTATCAAAGGTGTGAGAGAGAAGGAGAGAAAGAGAGAGAGGAAGCTTGTGGAAGGGATGTTATGCTCGTAGAGGTGATCTACTATATCTCAGCGCTTCCACGTCCTCGTAATCGGTGAGATCTCTCCGTTTTTCTTTTATTCTCTTATTGTTTATCCACTCCTGCGTGAGTGAAGAAGGTTGTAATGTTCTACTTCATAGTGGATTGTTGATTTAGATGAAGTCCCGTGGTTTTTACCTCTTTGAGGGTTTTCCACATAAAAATCTCTTGTGTGGTGTGATTTATGTTTGATTTATTTCATTGCTTTATTATCCCATAATTCTGGTTTGTTTTGGGAGGCTAGTCCTAAGGTTTTGTGCAAGGCCCCCATTAAAGTGGTATCAGAGACAAGTTTATTGAACGGAGTGGGATTGGTCTTGAATTATGAAAGGTGGCTCATCAATGATGATCAACCTCAATGGTTCTAATTGGACCATATGGAAGGCTAAGATGGAGGACTTGCTTTATTGCAAGGACTTATATTATTCAATTTTAGGCATATCAGCAAAATCCAAGGATATGTCTGATGATGATTGGAAGAAGTTGGATCGGAAGGCGGATGGTTGGATGATTTTATGTTCTACCATGTGTCTATGGAGACCTCAACCGCTAGCCTATGGTTGAAATTGGAAGGGTTGTATGAGAGGAGGACAACCGGTAATAAAATTTTCATGATAAGACGACTTGTGAATCTCAAATTCAAAGATGGTGGTTTTGTGGCTGAGCACATGAATGAGGTTAACAATATATTAAACGAGCTCTCCGCTATGAAGATGGTTCTGGATGATGAATTATAGGCTTTGCTATTGTTTAGCTTATTGCCTGACAGTTGGGAGACATTGGTGGTGTCTCTAAGTAATTCTGCGCCAGACGGAAATGTATCCATGGAACAAGTAACTAGCTATCTCTTTAATGAGGAGACAAAAATGAAGTCTTAGGGATTTACTCAGCAAGAGGCCCTTGTGACACAAGAACGAGGGGGATGAAAGAATGTAAAAGGTGGGAAGGCCCGAGATAAATCAAGAGGCAAGTCGAGTACCAGGAAAGATGTTGAATGCTGTGGCAAGAAGGGCCACTACAAGCATGAATGTCGTAAGAATAAGAACGACAAGAAAGGAAAAGGAAAGGAGAAGAAAGATGAATCAGATTTCACTGCGGTCGCTTTAGATGGTGATGTTGTAGTTATTCTTTCAGTAGATCATGATGTTTGTCTCACGGCTATGAGTCAAAACACCGACTAGGTGATTGACTCGGGTGCCTCTTTTCACGGGACTCTACGCATAGACTTCTTCACAAGCTACAAGTCTGGTGACTATGGGACCGTAAAGATGAGAAATTCTGGCATATCGAAGATCATAGGGGTCGGTGATATTTGTGTGAAGACCGATGTGGGTTGCACATTATTTCTCAGGGATGTGAGGCATATCCCAGACCTTCGCCTCAACTTGATGTCGACGGGAAGACTGGATGATGATGGCTATGAAAGACGGATTGCTGGTGGGCGCTGGAAGCTCATCAGGGGTTCGTTGATCACAGCTAGAGGAAAGAAGTGTTGCACCCTTTACAAGGAAAGTGTCAGTGTGTGCAAGGGTGGGTTGAACGCAGTGAAAGATTCAGCTATTGACATGTGGCACTGGCGTCTAGATCACATGAGTGAAAGAGGGCTTCAACTACTAGTGAGGAAGCGACTCTTTCCAGACATGACATGTATACCTCTCAAAACCTGTATTGATTGTTTATCAGGAAAACAACATAGAGTTTCATTTGTTAAATCTGCTTCTCATGTTAATAAAATGCATGCATTAGATTTAGTTTATTCTGATGTTTGTGGTCTTATGAGGACTAAAACCTTGTGTGGGGCATTGTATTTTGTCGCTTTTATAGATGATGCTTCTAAAGTTTGGGTTTATACTTTGAAATCCAAGGACGAGGTCTTTGGTGTGTTTAAATTATTTCATGTTATGGTCGAGAGAGACACAGGTATCATTGAAGTGCATCCGCACTGACAATGGTGGTAAATACATCGATAACTTTCATGAGTATTGTAAGTCTCTGGGTATATGGTATGAACAGACGGTTCCTAAGAACCCCCAACATAATGGTGTAGCTAAGCGAATGAATCGCGCCATTGTTGAGAGAATCAGATACATGTTATTCCATGTGAAATTGCCTAAGATGTTCTGGAGAGAAGCAATGCACACGGTAGTGTATTTGATAAACAGGTCTCCATCAGCCCTGTTGAATAGAGAAGTACTTGAGAAGGTGTGGACTGAGCATGATCCATCGTACAGTCATCTCAGGGTGTTTGGATGCAGATCATCTGTTCACGTACCAAAGGACAAGAGGTCCAGGCTCGATATGAAGATCAGGCAGTGTGTGTTCTTGGGGTATGGTGATGAAAAGTTCGGTTATAGATTGTGGGATTTGACTGAGAAGAAGCTCGTTAGGAGCAGAGATGTGGTTTTCTTTGAAGATCAATGTATAGAAGACATTGGTAAGCCAAAGAAGAACTAGCCTAGTTCAGGTGAGCTAGAGGATATGAATCCGATAATTCCTCCTGTGGTGCCTGATGACGGGGGAGTACAACAAGATGCAGAGGATGATGGAGTTCCTACAAAAGATAGACTGGGGGAGCAGGCCCCACTTGCTCCACCTGTTGAGCCATAGGTGAGGAGGTCATCTAGGGACAGACAGCCGTCCAAGAGGTACTCGCCGCATGAACGTACATTATGCTCACTGATGGGGGAGAACCGGAAGATTATTTTAAGGCCCTAGCCGACGAGCATAAGAGGGAGTGGTTAAAAGCTATGCAAGAGAAAATAGAACCCTTGCATAAGAACCACACCTATGATATCGTGAAATTGCCTAACGGCAAGAAAGCTTTGAGTAACAAGTGGGTGTTCAGAAAGAAGGTTGAGCAGAAGAATTCACAGGCGAGGTTCAAGGCCAGACTTGTAGTAAAAGGGTTTGGTCAGAGGAAATGCATAGACTTCGAGGAGATATTCTCACCAGTGGTGAAGATGACATCCATACGGGTGTTGCTTGGGTTGGCGACTAGCATGGATCTGGAGATAGAGCAGTTAGATGTTAAAACTGCCTTCCTCCATGGTGACCTGGAAGAAGAGATCTACATGCACCAATCAAAGGGGTTCGAGGTCAAGGGTAAAGAGTATATGGTGTGTAGGCAGAGGAAGAGCTTGTATGAGCTGAAACAAGCTCCACGACAATGGTACAAGAAGTTTGACTCGTTTATGATGAAGCATGGGTATGACAGAACAGAGTCGGACCACTGTGTGTTCATGCACAAGTTTTTAGATTGTGATTTCTTAGTTCTGCTTTTATATGTTGATGATATGCTCATCAAGGGAAAAGACATAAAGAAGATTGACAGGCTGAAACAGGAGTTGGGCAAGTCATTCGTGATGAAAGACTTGGGCCCAACTAAACAGATCCTAGGAATGGAGATAACCCGTGACAGAAGCAGCAGAAAGCTTTGGCTGTCACAAGAGCGGTATATTGAGAAAGTCATAGAGCGGTTCAATATGAATGCAGTAAAGCCGGTCAGTACTCCACTGGATGGTCACTTCAGATTGAGCGACAGACAGTGTCCCAAGACGAAGGTAAAGGTGGAAGAGATGCAGAAGATACTTTACGCGTCAGTTGTAGGAAGTTTGATATATGCTATGGTGTGTACGCGCCTAGACATAGCATATGCGGTTGGTGTTGTCAGCCGATATCTTGCCAATCTTGGCAAATGGCATCGGGCAGCGGTGAAATGGATACTGCGATATTTAAGAGGCTCATCCAGGTTGAGTTTATGCTATGGTGATGAAAAACCTGTGTTAGAGGGCTACACAGATGTAGATATGGCAGTGGATATAGACTCCAGGAAGTCTACATCGGGGTTCATGTTCAAGTTTGTAGGAGGAGCGGTCTCTTGGCGGAACAAGCTATAAAAGGTCATAACATTGTCGACGATAGAGGCCGAGTACATTGGAGTAAAAAAGGTATATAAAGAGATGCTTTGGATGAAGAAGTTCTTACAGGAACTTAGCCTGAAGTAGGAGTAGCACGTGGTTTATTGCGATAGTTAAAGTGCTATATACTTGAGCAAGAATTCAAGTCAGCACTCTAAGTCGAAACACATAGAGATTCAGTATCACTAGATTATGGATACTTTGGAACAGAAAGTGTTACAACTTGAGAAGTCCACACGGACGATAATGGGTCAAACATGATGACCAAGGCTTTGCTCAAGGGCAAGTTTGAGGTTTGTAGAAACTAAGCTGGCTTGAAGAAGGTGAATTCCTCCTGAATCAGAAAGGAATAGATTTGATGGGGTTTTTCCTCCTCAGTTCAGAAGAGAGATAGTGTAGCCGGTTGAAAATCAGAGTGTTTCACCGTGCTGTTCGACCAGTCGAGTGAACAGTGCTCGACCAGTCGAGGGCCACTCTACTTAAAGTCCAGATGAGCTCATGGGAACGTACTTTGACCGACCGGTCGAGGGCTTGACTCGACCGGTCTAGTGAACAGTCTCGACCAGTCAAACAGCCTGCTCGACTAGTCGAGGCTATGTAGATTTGAGTCCGGATCTTGCACTGACTGCGGAAATCTGAGGTCCTTTCGCAAGGGGTGCGAAAGAGAGTTTCCAACTATAAATAGGAGTGCTTAGGGCCTTTCTAGGTAATGTAAGAGGGTTTTCTAAAGCTTTGCAAGGGTTTGCTAAAGGGTTTATGGCTATCAAAGGTGTGTGAGAGAGAGAGAGAGAAAGAGAGAGAGGAAGCTTATGGAAGGTAGCTTATGCTCATAGAGGTGATCTACTATATCTTAGCGCTTTCATGTCCTCGTAAGTGGTGGGATCTCTCCGTTTTTCTTTTATTCTCTTATTATTTATCCACTCCTACATGAGTGAAGAAGTTTGTAACGTTCTACTTCATAGTGGATTGTTGATCTGGACGAGGTCCCGTGGTTTTTACTTCTTTGAGAATTTTTCACGTAAAAATCTCTTGTGTGGTGTGGTTTATGCTTTGATTTATTTCATTGCTTTATTATCCCATAAATTTGGTTTATTTTGGGAGGCTAGATCCTAAGATTTTGTGCAAGGACCCCAACATGGATAAGGGTTTAGGGTTTAGATTCGGGTTAAGCTGTAAGACCCGTACCCTAGTCCGTACCGTTCCATAGGCTTTCGCGATCCTACCGGTCGAATTTCGGCAATCCTCGACCCGTTTTCGACGTTGCGCGCGATCCTAAGTCGAGTCCTGCATACCAAAGTCGGCTCGAACCGAAACTTGTATCCTAGTGACCGCGCCGTCGCCGCGGTTCCAACGCCGCGACTCGCGCATCGAACCGATACCTAGGTGGGAAGATGTTAGTCTGCGTTCATGCCGAAGAAACACCGCACATTGTGAATTATGAGGAAATCTCTACGAGATGTCCTATCAATCAAGTCAAGTACACTACCTTACCTCTACGCCACTTCACCCAACAACAAGTACACATGACCACTCCTTCCCTTACCATAAGTCAAACCTCTCTCTCCTCTCACCATTCCTTCTTTTATAAAGTTCAACCATAACCCTACCTCCTTTACAACTTTTCAACCCAACCCATACCCTTCCTTACACCCACCATCCCACCTATCCCTCTCACCATTAATTCTCCATTTCTCTCAAAAAAACTCTCCCAAGCAACAAAGCATCCCACATCCCAAGCATTTCCAAGCTCTCTTCTCTCCCCAAACCACAACAACAAGTGTGGCCCACTTTCCCCTACACTCTCATCTCTCATCCACACCATCAAAAATCCATCATCCACCATTAAAAGTCAAGCAAAGGAACATAGGAGTGCAAGGAAGCAAGGAGGAATACAAGAGGTGGGTGATCCACCGTTGATTTCTATTTAAGGGCCCACTTGTTGGCGGGACCCATTTTGATCTATGTATTGTATCAATGGAGGGCCCATAGTGGCGGGGTCCCTCCTCTCTATCACCGTCTCTCTCTCTCTCTCTGTCTTTTCTCTCCCTAGAATGACGTGGGTCCCACCAAATCATGTTAAATCCACTCCATTCGTCATTAGTGTGGCCCACTACATTTTTAGGAGACATTCATCGTCCATTTTTGAGATGGTGGGAAGCCCCACATGTTATATAATTTATTATATTTATTTTATATTAATACTATATTAATATATATATATATATATATTACATGGTGGTGGACCACGTACATGTGGGACCCACCATTGTGCAGTGTTTATCCAAACCGTCCAGCGTCTCTGGACGCTGGACGTAGGCGGCTAACATGGAGTGCGTGTACTGCATGGGTGTGTACTTGCATGCTAACCAAAAAAATTACTTTATGGAGTGGGCTGCTCATGCAGGCCCCACCTTAATGTTTGTGCATGCTCTAGGCCGTCCATCCCAACCCTTGCATCATTGTAGGCGTTGAGCCGAAAAATGAGGCTGATCCAATCATTTGGTGGGCCGTGGCATTAAGAATACTAATGTTTCCGTTAAAACTCGGGAAAAAGGATTGTTGGGGGTCCACCAGGAGCTTGGACCCACCTGAAACTTGATATGGACCCTTTTGTGGAGCTCATGCAATGGATGGGTTAGATCTTGCTGATGCGGGCCCCACGAAACACAAAACAAAAAAGAAAAATAAAAAAAAAAAAAAAAAAAGTGTGGTAGCGGCTGGCTACTCTTCTTCTGTGTAATGGCCGTACGCCGCGCTTATCAAGGCGGACAGACGCTGGGCCCCACGGCCCAGCTGTGGACCCCCCATCGTGGTGTATTTCGACCATCTGCACCGTGCATTTGATGGTTCCCCTTTAAATTATGGGGTATCCCAAAAATCAGCCGTATACGGATCTCAGGTGGGCCATATCATCTTAAACCATGTGAAGACATGCCTAAAACATATAAAACCACTTGGTGGGGCCTACCCGAAATTCAGATAAGGATGAAACTTGGTCTGGACCGTCAGCCAGGTGGGACACACATAATGAGTGGGTTGGATTTGAGAATCACATCCCAGTGGGCCCCTGACAGTGTGAGCCAATCAATAGGGTGAATGACAAATAGACATTACGGTGGTCCCCGCACCCTCCCTGGTCTGCGTGACCTTATGAATAGGTGGGGTAGCAAATAAATATCACGGTGGGCTCTAGGCCCACCCCAGGTCCATTTGACCTAATGAATAGTTTGGGTGGCAAAGAAACATTCCAGTGGGCCCCACGGTCATGTGACCCTATGAACAGGTTACATGGAAAATAAACATTGCAATGGGTCCAGGATTGGATGTAAAATAAAACGTTACAGTGGGCCCCTCGGTCCATGTGACCATACCAATAGGTTTGCTAGAAAACAGACATTATGGTGGGCCCTGGTCCCGTGACCTTATGAGTAGGTTGGATTTCAAATAAATATTATGGTGGGCCCTAGGCCCATGTGATGGAGCCCATATTGATTTATTTATGGCCATTGTTGAGGCCCACCTTGTATATACATAAGGCCCATGAGTTTAGGCCCATTCGATGTATTGGTGGCCCGTTGTCGAGGCCCACTCTGATATATATGAGGCCCATGTTGCGAGGCCCATTGTGATGTTTTCAAAGGCCCATGGAGTATGACCCATTGCAATGTACATGAGGCCATTGATGCGGCCCACTTGACTTATAAAAGGCCCATATGAGGCGGCCCACTTAATGAACCTAAGGCCGTTGGGTCAAGGCCCAATAAGATGTATATAGGTCTATTACAATGTGTGATTCCCTATGGTTTGTGTAATGATATTTTATGGTGGGCCGGGCCTTGGGGACAATGTTGGTTTGACGTCCACATTGTAGGTGATGACGGTTAAATGTCCGCATTGTTACTCTTCCTAAGGCCCACTGATAGGCCCATACTTGTACTCTGCAGTCCGTTTAGGCCCATCTTCACTTTGAGCAACGCCTATTATCATACCATAAGTATAGTGCTGCCCCATGATTCATGATCATACGCATCATATGAATGCTTGAGATAAGGGGTGACTGATCATAGCATATGCCTTCGGGCGGTATCTACTGCTCTCGATAGGCGGAGTTGCCATGCATGAGCGCATGGTTTACGTAAGACTGTTGCATGACTGGTAGTGTGACTCATGCACTTGCATTGTGTGATTGTAGTTACTGTATGCCCTAGCGACACCAGGGCCATAGCCTCCACATACACATCGTGGGTGGCTGGATTGGATCTAAAATGTTTGGTTCCATCCATAGATGTTCTTGGGTGAAAATCCCTAAACCCGATGGTACCAGAGGATGACTCCAACGTCGAGACCTAGTGGATACATGAGCGCGCGAGGGTCGTATACCAGTAGGCCGCGTCTCCCACTGTGTCGTGGTCGGTTGGAAAGGGGTGTGACCTTACCCGCTTGAGTGAGGGGGCAATTTCTAGGTTGAGTTTGACCAGCTTGAGGAATGGGTCCTATCGTCGAGCCGGGCCCGATATTGGCGGTGGATAGTGATGTCTCTTACGCTCTCCCAGTTGTGTGTTTGGATAGGGACGACAAGTCGTTGTATCTTAGACCCCCTGATTATCCGGGCCCGAGAACCGTATTAACATGAGGATTTGGATGAGGATTGGCATGCTTGAGTTCATCTTGCATCGCATGGTCTTGGTATGGCCGATGCATTCATATCTTGTTCTATATAGCCTTGAATGCAATTTTTGCATTTACGTACTCATGCCAGATTCCGCATTACTCGACCTTGCATTCGAGTGCGCTCATGTGCACACACACTTACACCACCCTCTATAAACATGCACGATTAATGCGTGCGGGTGATGCCAGAGGCACGGCATTCGCCATAGTTGGAATGTGCTTCGAGTTTTGTTATTAGCCTATCTTGTATTTCCCTTTCCTACGCATTGTACTTAAAGTTTTTTTTTTTATCATAGTGGAATTTGTGATGGTGTTCTTGTGGTTATTGTTCGTGGGTTATACTTGTGGTTATGCTCATTACGAATCAAATTGATTATTAGAAATCCTCCTTGAGCGGTCCCCAACATATGGGTCTTAGGGTAAGAATGGGGTACTACGGAAATTAGGGTTTCGGTGATCGGAATTTTGTGAGCCGGTCTCAGAGTTCGGGCGTGACATAAGCTTATGGTTAAGGGTATGTATTAGGGTTTAGGGTTTGGATTTAGGGTTAAGGGTATGGATGTGATCTATTCAATCGAGCTTATCAGCCTGAGGTGAGGTGTCTATAGGTTCACCCACTCAAGGAGAGATTTCTAACCCAGATGTACCACAAGCTAAGCTGAAGAATAAGAAGATCGAACCGGTGCATATACTCCATAAGATCAATGACAACACGTATGTTGTTGATCTTCTTGAAGACATGGAGATCTCATGCACGTTCAATGTGGCAGACCTTTACGAGTATCGTAAACCAGAGTTAGAGGATAACTCGAGGATCATTTTTTTTTTCAAGTGGAGGGGATCAAATGTAGGACGTGGAGCAAGCACGTGCTGATCACAAATGAACTAAAAGAATACCAGAATGAAAGCAATAAAGTTTCAGCATAGTTCGATCGATCGAGGTCAATTGAGTAAACCAATCGAGTAAATCAATAAAGTTTCAGCATAGTTCGATCGATTGAAATTCGGATTTAGATGAAAAGCTTGCTTGACAATTTTTACTCTGTTCCATCAATCAACCGATTGGGTCCATCAATCGGTGCAAATTTAATTTCCGATCGATCGATCAATTGACCGATTAATTGACGAAATGCAAAAATTTGCGCATTTTTTAGTTTTTATTTTCTTATTTATTAATTTTTTTTCTAATTATGTTTTAAGATTTGTTTAATAGTATTTAAGCATGCAAACTCATTTATTTGGATAACTTTTAATAAAATTTCTCAAAAATTTTCTTATTTATCTCATAGATTCAAAAAACTACTCTTGTAAATTAAAAAAAACTTGTGGATTAATTTTATTGTTCGATGAATACAGTGATCGTCCTCATCACACCATTCGATTGGTAATTTTATTTGTTGTATGATGACCGTTTTCTTGTGCGACATACTCTTATAAAAAAATGCCAAATGATTCATGGCATACTAAGTCAATACAACATGGATTGAACATGGTAAAATCTCTCTCTCTCTCTCTCTCTCTTCTTATTTATTTATTTACACACGCACACACACACCCCACACACTCACGCTAGTGGAATTTCACCACCGATGGGTTCTCGAACCCTTGACCGGGAGTTGAAACTCTTGAGAGTCTACCACCCGAGCAAGAGTAAGGACCCTGGTAAAATCTCTAATTTGAAAGTGGTTGGATACGGGTAAAAGAGGCACTGTAGGTGGGGCCACCCGAATGTTTTTGAGAAATCCACCCTCTCCATCCGTTTTGCCTAACTCATGTTTAAGAAATTAGCTAAAAATGAGGCAGATCCAAAACTCAAGTGGGCCACGTGATAGAAAACAATGGGGATTAAACACGAACCGTTGAATCACTCGTGGGGCCAGGTTTTTTTTTTTTTTTTTTTTAAATCAGGCTAATGTTTATGTTTTCAGTTCATCCCAGTGGGAATGACATTTTATGAACTGTTTGGATGGTATATACATCACAGTTGAATCCAAGCGCGTTTCAACGGTGGGCTTTCAATCTTCACTCTTTCTTGTTCTGTGGCCCACTTGAGTACCGTATCTACTCGTTTTTTGGTCTCATGTCCTAACATGAGCTGGCAAAGCAGATGAAGGGGGTGGATTTCTCACAAACATTATGGGCCCCCTCTAGATTCCGACCACAAACTGATCTGACGAACACGAATCCTTATTATTAAATACAATCTAAGCCACGTGATTTGACTGATTGTAGCATTATGTGGTTTCAAACACGCAAACAAACATGTCGATTACAACATATTTCATGCCATACGTAAATGAAATTACAATAATTATGCTCTTCGATTGCTTTATTATGTAATACTCCAATCCAAACAAGCCCTTAAATTCAACTAGTTACGAGTCTCATAAAGACATATTTTATGTAATATGGATTGGTTGTATATAAGCAACATATCTCTCGCAGATTAAACACCATAAGAGAGATTTACATGCTGTTATTCATCCATCACTATAGTTTTACAAGCATATACTGAGATCTCTCTCATAAAAAAAGAAGAAAAAACTGCAAATAAACATATAAATCGGTACATAATCACCAACTACATATTCAACCTAGAGGTATATATATATATGTATTCCTAAAGTAAAAAAAAAGACAAACTTCCTAGTTTTGTACCCAAACTATATGATCCTGAGGGAGGAAGTGACAGATAGGAACAGACCCTGGTTTCACCTTCAGTACCTGAAATGATATGTGTTTAGGGTTCCATGACGAAGTATCCTTATGACAAACCGCAACTGCCTTTACCTTTGAACCATCCATCCCAACCAACGGAACAACGTAAGCGCTCGTAGCGACAGTCTCATGACAGTAATACACTGGATACACGTATGTTTGAGCGTGGCACGCTACCGATTTTGGTCCACTCATCTTTTGAACTCCTGGTGCAATGGTGTACAGCTGGTTCGATGATTCCTTATCTACGGTCGTAGATAATGCTTGTACATTTGTTCCAATCTTCGATACTGTAAAGTCGATCATGGATTCTACAGACGTAGCACAATACCTGTCTTCACCTTCATTTGCAGGCTCAGTACATGTTTGGAGAGTTTCCTTAATTGCTTCAGCTTCTGAAGATTTGGGTTCGATGGAGAATTGGTTAAGAATCTCAGGCAGCTTCTTTCCGTCGAGCGACGGACCGGATACTGACCCACGAGGGAGTTTGGATGCAGAAATAGCCTTTGAGAAGATTAAATTCATTTTAGCACCTGTATGCAAGTCTTTCTCAAGGAAGAAGAGTGTAAGCTTTGGATCGTGGAGCTGCTCGGTTGATGCAGCGTAGATGTAATTGAATGGTGATTTTCCGCCGGGTCCGACTTTGACGACTACCGGCTTTCCTTTGTGGCCTGTGTTGACATTGACTCCACCCTTTCCTACACCTACGGTGGTGCCGCCCTTCGGTTGGCCTTTTCCGGTGTTTACATTGACACCGCCCTTTCCTACACCTACGGTGGTGCCACCCTTGGGCTTGCCTTTTCCGGTGTTTACGTCGACACCGCCTTTTCCTACGTCGACGGTGGTGCCACCCTTCGTTTTGCCTGTGTCCACGTGGACCCCACCTTTTCCTACGTCGACGTTGGTGCCTGTCTTCTCGTCGATCAGATCTACAGTCCATGCAATGACAGTAAGAGCAAGTTATTGTGGTAGGATGGAAGATTTAAAACTCGAGAGTTGACTCGAGTTTAGAAGATTCAAAACTCAGTGAGTTAATGAGAAGAAGTTGAGTTGGGATTCAAACGAATTTTATCATGAGTCATGTGATTCATGGAGATTTTTGGAATCGTGCAGTGATCAGAACCGTTTATTTTATTGGTCATCGTATGGAAGGGTCAGACAGCAAAAATCAACCCAACAGCCATCCTACTAATGGCTGAAGATGGACAGCTTACACAAATTCGAGCAATGGTCCATCATTGAGAGAAAATACATAATAAAAGATCGGGACCGTACAATCACTTAAATTTCCAAATAAATGGTGCCCCACCAAATAAACGCTCTGAATCATCAAACCAATATGTAGAGAGTGGGCCACACTTGGCAATAACATCTCTGTGATAAAATAGACTGACCTCAGTTGTGAGAAAAGCCCAGAATAGTGAAAAACAAGGACTGATTCCCAGACTCACCCAGGTTGAAGAATTCTCGTATAGAGTCCGGCATGTGAGTGTTTGGCAGCACCTTCTGCCAGTAATCCTCAGATGACGACGTTGCATGGCTACCAACTGCAGCAGCTGCGAGCTGTTACATTAAAAAAAGAAAGAAAGAGAAGCCGATTAGCCCATACAATAACAAAACACAAAGTACTAAGTAAGAAAAAGAAGAAAATCAAAGTAGAAAATAAGGAGTTGTTATTACCAGAATAGCTAGTCCAGCAAAGAAGAAGAAAGACAGAGATCGTTCCATGCTGTGAGAGAGAATTCAATGTGTTTGACAGAATAGAATGATGGGTCTGATTTATAAGGCCCCCACCTAAAAATACGACTTGATTAATGCACCCAACTGCCATCCTCTCATACCATTAATTTAATGCAGTCGGTCCAGACATCACGCACGTGTACGGGTCCAAAACGCCCGACTGCATACGTGGATACTATTCAGGTGGCGGATAGGTGGGCCCCACTGTGAATTCACCTTCATCATATGAGGAGCACGTATATAAAAATGAACGGGGGTGATCAACGGATCGATGTTTAACATGAATGTGTGGCAACGAAGTGAACGGGCCTGGATCAGTCTTTAGGTGGATGAACATCTATGGTGGTGCCCAACATATCAACGGTCGGGATCTTGAATACATACACGTGTGGATCCAAGGTTCAACATACAGAAACTGAGGAGTTTTCAAAGGCTTTGATTGCTTGGACTTCAGATCAACTACCGAATTTAATGGTAGTTCGGAGAGTGAGAATGGCATATATTGTTTCATTTGTGTTATGACCACATATTTCTGATCTACTACCTACACTCCTTTTTTTTTAGTTGGGAAGTGTCATAGTTGAAAAGTTAGATGGTTCGCGGACTACTGGAATGAAATGGTAATACCACGGTTGGGCCATGTGAATGGTGTAGGTCCCACTTCAAGAGGGAGGGCCCATGACTGACAGGCCATTGAAGGCCCTATTTTTCTTTTTTATTTTTGTAAAAAATGAGACTAATATTCGGAAAATGGACTTGAATATAAACGGATGAAAATTTCGTAATTTCAACTGACCGTTTTTAATGGGGAGGGTCGTTTATGGTAACCTACAGTTTGATCTTGGTCTATCCATGGTTGGAATCACCTCTTTAATGGTTCAGATCACATGTACGCGTGGTCCACTTGGTGGATTAGGAATTCATTTCAGTAGTCTGTGGATTACTTGCACCGTCGAAAACAGAGTCGTGGACTCATGTGTAGATAGATTACACTGTCCAATTTGGTTTATTGCAATGGTATGGCCTTGGTTCATTTCAGCCTCACCGCTTTTTGCATGGTTATTTGGTTGGTGAATCCAGATCGTACATCTGGTTGCCCTCATGAAGATAATGTGTGGTGGAAAAGCCATACCACGGGCATCTTAGCTGTCCCACCGATAACGATAGACGAAAATGAGATAACAGTTAGTAGTTCACGTCCAAATGGGATCTTCCAATCTGTGAGGATCTTCTACAGTGGACGATCCAATACTAGGTGCGTCGAGTGGACGGTTCAGATTCCCTGATCTTGCAGCTAAAAGCATGGTGGTGGATGGAAATGGCAAGCTCAGTTAAAAGGGAGGCAAAGAACAAATTAAGATGGTCCCATGGATATAACATGAAATTTCCATTTGGTGGGTCCCACTGAGGTATGGACCACATGGAAAAGATCTCACGGATAGGATGATTCTCTCTTGCTCATCAACACAATTTTGACCGTTCAATGTGGACCATCACATGCATTGCTTTCTAAATGGATATCACAGGGTTTGAGTAGAAGAACTAACAGGAAAAGTACCCAATGCCAAGCACACAGTCTTTTTATTTATTTATTTTAATAAAATCTCACACGTATTCGAACCCATAACCTCTCAGCGTTGAAACCTACGGGGTCTACTAGTGAGGCATGTGTAGAGACCCATGCCAAGTACACAGACTTCCATACATGGCTCATATGCACAAGATCGAGATTCGAGACCTTTCATCTATTGCTCCATGGGATGGATGAACTACAACCAGAAAACACACCATTAGGATGAGCCTAGTCATCAAGTGGAAGATTATTTCTTTTCGGTCCTCCAATCAACGATTAGGGACACTGATTCAGTTCATTTAGAGAACCATTGATATTAGTGGATCCATGACTGTGGCCCCACCTTGATCTATCTGTTTTATATCCATGCTTTCCATCCTTTTTCCAGCTCATTTTAGGGCTTTGAGCTAATCCAAATTTTGAGGTCCCCACTCATGCTCAGTAGTAGTAGACTCATAACAGTTTCAACACAAAGGTCAAGGGTTTGATGGTGACCAATACAGAGTATGTGAGGGTAAAAAAAGAAAAAGAAAAATTAAATAAATTCAATCTTAGCTTTGATTAAAAACATCATGGGGCTCTGTTATGATGTTTATTTGACATCCAACCTATTGATAAAGTCACATTGACCTAGATACGAGATGATATCATTGATCCAAAAGTTTTGTAGCCCATTAGGGGCGTTTGGTGAAGGGCATTAGATGGGATTAGGTGGGATAGAATTGCATTTAGTCCTTTGCAATTCCATGACATTTGGAGAGGATGGGAAATGTTGGGTTTAGGTGGGATGGAATTGCATTTAGTCCCGTTGATTTGCATTTGGTCCCATGTACTATTTCCGTAGATTTTGAAATCTACTACACATGTGGGCCCCACATTGATGCATGCTTATCCATACCATCCATCCATATACACCGTTTACATGTTACATTATGGTTATATATGTGTATAAGTAAAAGACATCTGTTTTGAATTTGGTCCAATGATTATAATTCGATGGTCCACCAAACATGATTTTCCTTATTTTCAGGTACAAATTTTTTATTCCAAACATAAGATTGGATGACTACAATACCACGGTATTTCCAATATGCAATCAGTGTACAATAATGATGTTAATCCCATCTAATACAATTCAATACCATTCAATTCCAAGGACCAAACATGCGATGTTGAATGGTGGCTTTCAATCACTACTGTTTCCTGTGAGTGTCGTCCCACAGGAGATTCGGATATGCTTTATTTTTGGGTTTAAGCTCTTAAATGAGCTGAAAATATCACCACTGTTTATTGTACTGTCATTCACTTTAAATTTGGATCTGCTTTGCATTGCTTGTTTTCAAAAAAATAAAAATAAAAATAAAATTAAATTTGGTTCTGCTTCATTTTCAGTCTTATATATACCCTTAAACAAGTTTAAAAAATCACACGGATAGCGTCCTATACAATCGCTGTTTTCCCGATCGACCGAATCCGCATGCAAAGGGTGTGATTTCTAAGTTACCCTAGAGGGGACCAATGGATGCGTATAGCTTTTGTTGCGTGAACTTCACGGAAATCACATGAAAATCGCCACCACGTAAAAAATTCTCGGCGTGAGATGAGGAGAAATGAGATTCTCGTGAAGATTGCATACCCACTGCGTATATTATAATATTATAATAGGGTGCGCGCCGGTGGTACCGTTGCAACTGTAAGCTTATGGAGTGCTGGGCAGAAGTGGGGCCCATGTATTCATGGCATCTTACCATTCATCCTACGTGTTACCTCATGTTATCCCTAGGCCCTAAAAATCAGCCCAACCAACAGCTCAGGTGCAGACAAGTCGAGAGGAGATCCCCACCCTTGATTTGCGTGGGGTTCCATCATATTGTTTACATGGAATCCAGATGATCCAGGCCTTTCATTTTCCATGGACCAAGGTTTAGTAAAAAAATTAAGGTGTCTTGCAACTCAGGTGGTTCAGGTGAGAATCAACGGTGGGCATCCTCTCCCACCTTTTTCCTTATGCTGTGGCCCACCAGAGTATTAGATCGAGCTGATTTTGATAGCTAGTAACCTGAGGTTGGTTGTGATACATACTTCCATGTCACGAAAACGCAAATCAAAACAATTCCTATCATTACACAAACTTCACCTACAAGATGGTTCATCACTATCTTACTCAGCAATTGTACATTACTTGATATGGATCTCCGGTGACTCTTTGCTCATCATGTCGGGTTACCCTCTAAACATACAAAGCTTCTTAATTAAGATAATCGATGCGGTTTAATCTTCTTTATTCATTCACAGAAGATAATGTCGCCTATTCACACATTTTCTCATATAAAATGATTCATGACTTCAATATGTTTCCTTCTAACATGAAATATTGAATTCTTTGTTGAGAAGTGGAGCTACATCTGGGGCCGCGCATGACCGGTCGTGGAGCCCACTCGACCAATCGTGACCAGTTGTGGATTGGCACGACTCAAAGTCCAGTGAGCATAAGGTTTTTGATGCGGTCCGGGGTGCTCGACCGGTCGTGAGGTCCGCTTGACCGGTCGTGCAGTCGGCTCAACCGGTCGTGGTTACGTAGATTCATTTCCGAATTTGATACGGGCTGCGGATTTTTATGTCGCCTTTCGTAAGGGTGCGAAAGAGAAGTTGCCTAAACTATACATAGGTGTCTCTAGGGCTTTTCTAGAATATTGGAAAACATTAGGAAATAATTCTAAGGTGTGGGCAAAGGGTTTTCTCTATATTTTCAAGGGAGAGGTTAGTATATCGCTTTGTAATTAATATTTGTTTTTCTTTATAGTGGAAGATTGCATCCGTGATTTTTTTTTTTTTTTTTTTTTTTTTTTTTACCCTTCTTGGGATTTTTACACGTATATCTTATCTTGTGGTTTGTTTAGATTGCTTTGATCTGTTTCTAGTTTATATTTTTTCTTATTTATTGTTTGTGGGTGAGGCTTGAGATTGGATCTCGGCACACTGCGTTATTGGCATGCTATGCAACAACTGGTATCAGAGTTATTGGTTTAGTTCTATTGGGAGCGATGACAGAAGAAAGGAAAACTAGAATTGAGAAGTTTGATGGTTCAAACTTTTCCTTCTGGGAGATGCAGATAGAGGATTATCTGTGTAAGAAGGACCTCTATATTCCTCTAGGAGGAAAAGAGAAGAAACCAGAAAAGATGACAGATGATGAATGATTTTTACTGGATAGAAAGGCTTTAGAAACGATCCGACTCTCTTTGTCTAAGAGCGTAGCCTTCAATATATCCAAGGTGAAACTACAAAAGAATTAATGGAAGCCCTAGCCACCATGTATGAAAAGCCTTCAACATCCAACAAGGTTCATCTTATGAAATAACTATTCAACATGAAGATGTTAGATGGTGAGAGCGTGGTTGAACATCTAAACGAGTTCAATACAGTCACGAGCCAGTTGGAATCCATTGACATTGCTTTTGAGGATGAGGTCAGGACGTTATTGATCTTATCTAGTTTGCCAGATAATTGGGATGGTTTGGTGATTGCTGTGAGCAATTCTTTAGGGTCGACAAAGCTGAAATTTGATGATGTAGCCGGGCTAATTCTTAGCGAAGAATCTAGAAGAAAGGCATCATGAGTTTCAGAGGATTAAGGGAATGCTCTAAACGTTGAAGGAAGAGGAAGATTGCTGAACAAAGAAGGCAATAAACACGGACGTTCTAAGTCGAGGAAGAAGTCTAAGGGACCGAAAGACAAAGACAGGTGTTGGCATTGCGGCAAGAAGGGGCATATGAAATGTGATTGCAGGGCGCTCAAGAAACAAGAAGGAAGCTCTCAAAGCGGGAAGGATTCAGTGAATCTATCTGAGGAGAGTAACATAGAGGTGTTGATCTTGTCTTTTGATGCGAGGAATGAGTATTAGGTTATAGACTTGAATGGTTCGTTTCATGCCATCTTATGTAAGGAAGTTCTGCGTGATTATGTGTTAGGTGACTTTGGGAGAGTCTACCTAGGTGATGATGAGCCGTGCAATACTGTTGGAAAAGGAGACGTTCATGTCAATCAAAAAGACGGAACGATTTTGAAATTGAAGGATGTCAGACATGTACCTAGTTTGAAACGTAATCTGATCTCAGTGGGGTAGTTGGCCGATACCGGTTATGTGATGACATTCACCAGTGATTCCTGGAAGATCATAAAAGGTACCTTGGTGATATTTCGAGGCAAAAAGGAAAGTACTTTGTACATGACTTCAGGATCGTATAGTTCATTCTCAGTCGCATCAACTGGAGTGAATAAGCAGTTATGGCATTAGAGGTTGAGACATATGAGTGAGAAGGGGATGAAAGTACTATTGTCTAAAGGGAAGCTACCAGGGCTAAAGTCTATTAACTTAAAATTCTGTGAGGACTGCGTGTATGGAAAGCAGAAGAGGGTAAGCTTCAAGAAGATGGGACGTGCTTCAAAAACGCATCTGTTGGAGCTTATACACACTGATGGACACAGAAGTGAAAAGTTATGGTAGAAAATAAGACGTAAAATATTAAAATGTTTCAGATTTGATAATGGGGGAGAGTATTGTGATAAGAGGTTTAAGGAGTATTGTGCAGCAAATGGAATTAAACATTAGAAAACGATTCCATGGACACCGCAACAAAATGGTGTGGCTGAGCGCATTAACAGGCCCATCCTTGAGCGCGCTAGGAGCATGAAGTTACATGCAGGGTTGCCCAAGACGTTTTGGGCAGATGCGGTGAATATTGCCGTATATCTCATCAATAGAAGTCCTTCAGCACCATTGGATGGTGGACTACCAGAAGAAGCGTGGACTGAGAAAGAAGTGAACCTTGCACATCTCAGAGTGTTCGATTGCACTTCATATGTTCATATTGATGCAGAGCACAGAAACAAGCTGTATGCGAAGTCTATGAGGTTCACATTTATAGGCTACAGGCAGCATAATTTTGGCTACAGGTTTTGGGATGCAGAAAACATAAAAATTATCAGAAGCAAGGACGTAGTCTTCAATGAAAAAGTGATGCATAAAGACAGTATAACAGAAAATAAGGCCGAGGAGAAAGAATTCGTAGAGATGGAAGAGTTACCAGACACGGGTGTTACAGCGCCACAAGATGATCATGCACAGAAGTATTATGAGGTAGAGCCACATACACCGGTTGTGAGGAGGTCTACTTGGGAGAGAAGACCCATGGTCCGATACTCACCCTCCTTACATTATCTACTACTGACAGATAATGATGAACCAGAGTGTTTTGAAGATGCATTATGATCAGGGTCAAATATTACATATCAGACCCCAGTAATTGCCTAATTTACGTACATGATAAGGCTTAATGGAGTGTATTAATTGCGTTTCTGTTACAGAATGAAATCAGGAGCGTTAATTGAAAATTGATGTTAAAGGCATGAATTTCATGATCCAAAGTCACCAGAGCATGGGATGGACTCTAGAGAACCAATAATGAAGATTTTACACACCTGGGATCTGAGGAAAGCAAGCCAAAGAGGCCCGAAAAGGGTCCAGAATGCAAGATCACATGGTTCCCACTATCCGATCAGTTCGAAACTTCATACATGAGATGAGGGACGTAAATCAACCGTACATATTAAATTTCAACCCTTGAAGATCTCGGGAAGTGGTCCAACGGACAGATCAGCCTATTAATCTCCAATTTGGGGCCCACTTGATATTTGGAATTGCCTCAACCTTGGTATTGACGGCTAAATTACCATGAAGAAAAGGACGGACGGTGCAGACTTCTCATAAACATTATTATGGACCCCATATGCGATGCATGTACACCATGCATATATACTCGAGCCGTGCACCGGACGGCTGAGTCGGACAGCGCGTGCGCTGACCGACTCCTCTCTCAAAAATTCAAAAATCCGAAAAATCGAAACAGCGTCTTCCGCTGCCGACCATGGGATCGAGTTGTGGGCCCACAACGTCCATCAAATTGCCAATCCGGACCGTCCATCAGAGTCCAGGGGAGCCTCTCAACACTGCCTAGGTGGCAGATTTGTAAATCATCATCAAGATTTGAATCAAACCGTTCAAACGTAGGTTGGACGGTGTGATAAGATATTCTGTGGCCCAGACCAAAACAGAGAAAAAATACATATTTCCGACCGAAATTTCGATAGAAATTCAGTGAACGGAGTGGATTTCACAATAAACATCAAGGTGGGACCCACTGATCGTCACAGCAGCCGTTTCGCGTCTACGTAGCGTCTTCCGCTGCCGGTTTTTGTGGAAATTAGTGGGCCCCGTACGTCACCCGTACGGCTGATCCAAGTCGTCCATCTTGTAGATGGGTTCGAGTACTACAAAACCATGCTAATACTTTACACCCACGCGTTCACACGTGCATGATACAAAGGCCACAAACGGACTGCTTTGTGACATTCAAAACTGATTTTGTTGAGATTTCTTCTCTGGGCCGCATTAATGGACGTTCAAAACCACTTATTCTTGACTGAAATTTCATCCTGAATCCAATGGACGGGGTGGATTTTCTAGAAAATGCCTCTGTTGGGCCCACCGATCACGGTTGCAAAAATTTGTATTCCGAGTCCTTCTACGACTCTGCCACCGACCCCAGCCATCCAGCAGCTATAAAAGGGGAGTTTTGGACGTGGGAAAGGCATTCAAAACTAGGGAATTCCAAATCTAGAGCAAGGGAGAGAAGGGAGAGAAGAGAGAGGAGAAAGAGAAGAAAGAAGAGAGAAGATCGATCGGTTTGACGTTTTGTTTTTTTATGAATTTTATTTCATTTGTTTAATGGATTTTATGGACTAATCTCTCAGCTAGGGCTGAGATGAAGCCCCTAATTTGACTAGCTCTTGTATTAGTTGATTTACTTTGAATATTAATTAATTTGTTTCTTTCTCTAAGTGGGCTTTATGGGTTTAAATTCTATGCTTCTCCATCTATGAACTTGACCAAAGTATATATATGGATGTTGTTTGGATGCTTATTATAGGTGCTTGGGTCTGATCAAGAACAGGTTTCCTATAGAGGAAGAAACAGGATACTTTAATGAATGTACATTTCATGTACCCGACCAAGGACATGGGATATATTGTTCATGGCATTGCTTAAAGGAATTAGACATTCTTTATGCCCGATTAAGGACACAGATTGTGCTTTCTCTGTATAAGTGGTATCAATCTAGATCAAGGTGAATCAACAGACAAAACAAGGGTTAGGATAATTATGGGTGGATTCGAAAGTCCTAGTGCTCTCTCTCTAATTGAATTTTCTTCCCTGTTCTTAATTGTTTTTCATAGAATTGTGCTTAGTAATTAGTTCCATTATTTGTTGGATTAGTTAAGGAGAATCATAGATTTGAATTGTGACGATCAGTCTTCGTGGGAATGATCTCGTAATACATACCATATCTACATCTGATTCGTATACTTGCGAGTTTAAAAATCATTTAAATCGTGTTGGTTTAAATAAAACATAAAGTTTTTGGCCGTTCTTGGGGTGTTGTTTAAGTTCCAAATTGAATTTAGGATTCTCTCTTATCATAATTCATAGTCTTAGGATTTTACTAATTTTAGGTTAAAGTTTTTATTTTATTTTATGTTTTATTTTATTTTTAGAAACTAACCTGTTTCCTGTTTTGTAGGGTACTGACATAAATTTCTAAGTTGATTCTAACATAGATTTCTAAATTGGAAGTGAAGGAGGAGCGCCCTATTCTTCTGACATCAATCATCTCCTTTTCCGGGTTCTTTCTTCCCATTCTTATTTACATAGTTTTAACTTGTTTTAGAATCTCATAGTTTCTAAGTCTAGTTTTAATTCTATTAGGTTGCTTCTTAGTTTAGTTTTCTTTCTTACATTGCAATAACATTGTTTATGCTAGGACGTAGATCTCTGAATATAGAACTAGCACCGTTTGATCCTGAAATAGAAAGAACACTTCGTAAAAGATTGAGAAATAATTCTGTTGAAATGGCGAATGAGAATGAAGTTAAAGCTCTCAAAGATTATTCAAATTCTGTCCAATTTAATGCGCCTTCATGCATAGTGTTGCCAACCACTACTAAAGCTGACACACTTTGAACTTAAACACGAGTCATACAGTTGTTGCCATCATTTTACGGATTGGACAAGGAGGACCCATATCATCATGTGAAAGAATTCCTAGACATTTGCTCCACCTTTAAGTTCCAAAACTTCTCAGATGATTCGATCCGCCTACGCCTGTTTCCTTTTTCTTTGAAGGATAAGGCGAAAGCATGGTTGAATTATCTAGAAGTTGGATCTATCACTACATGGGACCAACTGTCTAAGAAGTTCTTAAACAAGTTCTTCCCCATTCACAAAACCAATGCCCTCCGAAGAGAAATTACTAACTTCACACAAAAAGAGGGCGAGCACTTTCATGAATGTTGGGAAAGATGGAAGGACTTGCTTCTTAAATGTCCTCACCATGGTTTTGAGAAGTGGCAACAAGTTCAATACTTCTATGACGGTCGACCTCGACACCCTGAATCGTCGCATGGTTGATGCCACCAGTGGAGGGTCATTCATGACCAAAAGTGAAGTCGAAGCGTGGAACTTCTTTGAAACCTTGTGCGAAAATTTCCAGCAATGGGACTATTCAAATAGAGGTGACAGAAGTCCCCAACCACAAAAGAGAGGTGGTATATATGAGATAGGAGTCGTGCCAGAGCTGTGTGTCAAGCTTGATAACCTGACAAAGAAAGTTGATGCTCTGGTATTAAATAATGGACCTCCACAAACAGCTTAAGTCGAGGCATGTGCCACATGTTCTAGTCCTGCCCATCCTATGCAGTCTTGTCCATCTGGTGTAGCGTCCCCAGAACTTCTCTCTGAACAAGTACATGCTATGAATACTTTTCAAAAACCTGGGAATGATCCTTACTCGAACACATACAACCCAGGGTGGGCTAGGCATCCAAATTTTTCTTGGGCAAAGGACCACAACAAGGAGGACCATCTGGAAATCCTCCCATACAACCGCACCTCCAAGTTGGCAATCAACAACTTCAACAGCTTCCATGCAATATCAACAACTGCCTACACAATCAAGGAAACTATCTCTTGAGGATACACTACATCTTTTTATGCAGAGTTCTCTCCAATTCCAAAAAGACACCCAACAAACCTTACTTGCCAACCAGCAAAGCTTACATGCAAATGCGCGATCCATTGCCAAGCTGGAAGTACAAATGGGTTAACTAGCTGCCACATTGAGTGAGAGAGAGAAGGGCAAGTTCCCTAGCCAACCTGAGGCTAACCCAAAGGGACAGTATGAGATTGGCTCTAATTCCAACCAAGGGCAATATCATGAACATGCCAAATTGATCACTACCCTTAGGTCAGGCAAGCAGATTGATAACAGAATAGAGATGCCTGGGGATGAATCAAATGCTAAAACAGAAGATCAAGATGAAGCAGAGAGTCATACCAATGCATCCAAAGTCCAAAAGCTCTCTGACTCTCCAAGAGCCACTAATGTGCCACCTTACGTGCCCAAAGCACCCTTTCCTCAACATCAGGCACCAATAAAGAAAAGAAATAACTTTGATGAAATCTTGGATGTGTTTCAAAAAGTGCAAGTCAACATCCCGTTGCTTGACGCTATCAAGCAAGTCCCTGCTTACGCTAAGTTTCTTAAAGATTTATGCACTCAAAAGCGTAAGCAGAATGTTCATAAGAAGGTCTTCATTGCAGAGCAGCTCAGCTCCATGATTCAACATAACACTCCTCCTAAATTTAGGGATCCAGGAGCTCCCACCATTTCTTGCGGTATAGGAGATCATAAGATCGGGAAGGCATTGCTTGATTTAGGGGCAAGCGTCAATTTGTTACCATATTCGGTTTATGAGCAGTTAGGACTTGGTGAGTTGAAACCGACTAAGGTAACGTTACAACTGGCTGATAGATCTGTCAAGGTGCCCCGGGGTGTTATTGAAGACGTGTTAATCCAGGTTGATAAATTCTATTTTCCAGTGGATTTCATAGTTATAGATACTCAGCCTGTCCAGAATCTTCATAGTCAGATCCCAGTCATTTTGGGTCGTCCATTTTTGGCCACATCTAATGCTATTATCAATTGCCGGAATGGAGTTATGAAATTGTCCTTTGGTAATATGAATATTAAACTCAATGTTTTTAATGCAGGACAACAATCCGCAGATTTGGATGACATATCTGAAGTGGACATGATCGAGAGTCTAGTGCAGGACTCCTTCCGTAAATCTTTTGAAGATCCACTTGAGACCTGCTTGGCACAATCTGGCATGGATTTTGACATCAATAGTCCCATCCACGAAATCAATGCACTGCTCGACTCTACTCCTATATTGGAGACTGAAAAATGGAGAGCGAAAGTGGAACCTCTTCATCCCTCTGAGACGCCTCCTGACAAAGACCTGAGCTTTTTAACTCGAGAGAAGACAAAGGCGAAAGGTCGCTTAATGTTCTAGAGCATATAAGACAGCAATTGAACAGAAGATAGCAAAAATACAGGGAGTATGCCCCACTGTATGTATGGATCATGCTGTGGAAATGTCGCGTGAAATGTAAAGGAAGCGTGATCCTAACATGGAAGAAGTCGTGCGAGCAGAAGTCCTTAAATTATTTAACGACAGTGTCAGTTACCTCATTACAGATAGCACAGCTCATGGGAACTCACATCACTTGTCTGGGATCGGTTAATTAAGGTATTGAGGTAATTACTTTGGCGGACCCTGGTTATAAAGATTATTTCATTTATGGTCCGTTTCTGTCTAGCTGAAGACGTTAAACTTAGCGCTTCTGGGAGGCAACCCAGCCTTTTGTTTTATTGTATTGTTTTTTCTTAGTTAGTTAGTTCAATGTTTGTGGGTAACATTACTGCAAACCCTCACGAGACTACAACTCGTCCACTAGGGGTAACCTAGGGGTTTAAAGGCTTGTTGCATGCGCTAAATGCAATCGAGAGCACCTGCGAAAGTGGTATAGGTAGGATCTTCTTTTATTTTTCTTTTTGTTATTTTTGTTTCTGTTGATCTCTCTCTTGTGCTAACTCGCTTTTATGTTGAAATTTTTTTGAGAAAGCTTCTTGATTCTCCATGCAGGTACTATCTTTCCATCACTCCTCTTTTATTCTCGTTGTTCCATGTGCATTGTTTGCTTATTTCTTTTACATTGAGGACAATGTAGATTTTAGGTTGGGGGTGGGAGATTAGGTTACCTAATCAGTATTTTCTTGGTCTTGAGCAAAATTTGTGAAAATTTTAAAAAATTTTCTGGAATTTCTATTAAATTCAAAGTGATTTTGAAGGATAGTTGTGATTTTAATATCATAAGATATGTGATGTTGGTAACTTATGACTCTTGGATTCGGCCATCTGCTTGATTTCACGGTCAATTTTGAATTGTTAATCCATGATTAGAAGTGGTAAACATTGATTGAGCCATGATTTCACATATTACATCTCGCTTACACATTAAGTTTTCGGTTCGATAACTGAATGATTAACTTGGTAAAAAGAAGAATTACAAGGCTAAGTCACATAATCTTCACCATAGGTTTGCTCCCTATAGGTGCAGATTTGATTCTCCATAGTTGACATATGAAAAAAAAAAAAAAAGTTAGGCGACAAGTTTTCGCCATAGGTTTGCTCCTTATAGGTGAGAATTTGATTCCCCTCATTTGCATTACTGCTCATAAAGAAAATCAAAGGCTGGTAAGATTAAAAGTTAATCTGTGAGATAAGTGTTGGTTTCAAGCTTGGTTGTCACGAATTACTAATGATATCATGAAATTGACAATTGGATCTCTTAATGATTGTAAGCTGAGATTACACTATACACTCATGGAACTCAATGTTTAAAATTGTTCAAATTAATGGATTAATATTTTAAACTTGATTATGAAATCTGCCGAAAGCTTGATTCCAAGAGAAAAATTCGACACACCAATCATGAATCTTAGAATTTTCACATCTCAGCTATTTGTTCACAAGTCACTTGAGTTTACAGGAAGTGTCTTTTATTTCTGAAATTATTTTTCGCATGTTTTGCTCGGGACCAGCAAAATGCTGGTTGGGGGTTGTGATCAGAGTCAAATATTACATATCAGACCCCAGTAATTGCCTAATTTACGTACATGATAAGGCTTAATGGAGTGTATTAATTGCGTTTCTGTTACAGTATGAAATCAGGAGCGTTAATTGAAAATTGATGTTAAAGGCATGGATTTCATGATCCAAAGTCACCAGAGCATGGGATGGACTCTAGAGAACCAATAATGAAGATTTTACACGCCTGAGATCTGAGGAAAGCAAGCCAAAGGGGCCCGAAAAGGGTCCAGAATGCAAGATCACATGGTTTCCACTATCCGATCAGTTCGAAACTTCATACATGAGATGGGGGACGCAAATCAACCGTACATATTAAATTTCAACCCTTGAAGATCTCGAGAAGTGGTCCAACGGACAGATCGGCCTATTAATCTCCAATTTGGGGCCCACCTGATATTTGGAACTGCCTCAACCTTGGTCTTGACGGCTAAATTACCATGAAGAAAAGGACGGACGGTGCAGATTTCTCATAAACATTATTATGAACCCCATATGCGATGCATATACACCATGCATATATACTCGAGCCGTGCACCGGACGGCTGAGTCGGTCAGCGTGTGCGCTGATCGACTCCTCTCTCAAAAATTCAAAAATCCGGAAAATCGAAACAGCGTCTTCCGCTGCCGACCATGGGATCGAGTTGTGGGCCCACAACGTCCATCAAATTGCCAATCCGGACCGTCCATCAGAGTCCAGGGGAGCCTCTCAACACTGCCTAGGTGGCAGATTTGTAAATCATCATCAAGATTTGAATCAAACCGTTCAAACGCAGGTTGGACGGTGTGATAAGATATTCTGTGGCCCGGACCAAAACAGAGAAAAAATACATATTTTCGACCGAAATTTCGATAGAAATTCGGTGAACAGAGTGGATTTCACAATAAACATCAAGGTGGGACCCACTGATCGTCACAGCAGCCGTTTCGCATCCGCGTAGCGTCTTCCGCTACCGGTTTTTGCGGAAATTAGTGGGCCCCGTACGTCACCCGTACGGCTGATCCAAGCCGTCCATCTTGTAGATGGGTTCGAGCACTACAAAACTGTGCTAATACTTTACACCCATGCGTTCACACGTGCGTGATACAGAGGCCACAAACGGACTGCTTTGTGACATTCAAAACTGATTTTGTTGAGATTTCTTCTCTGGGCCGCATCAATGGACGTTCAAAACTACTTATTCTTGACTGAAATTTCGTCCTGAATCTAATGGACGGGGTGGATTTTTCAGAAAATGCCTCTGTGGGGCCCACCGATCATGGCTGCGAAAATTTGTACTCTGAGTCCTTCTACGACTCTGCCACCGACCCCAGCCATCCAGCAACTATAAAAGGAGAGTTTTGGACGTGGGAAAGGCATTCAGAACTAGGCAATTCCAAATCTAGAGCAAGGGAGAGAAGGGAGAGAAGAGAGAGGAGAAAGAGAAGAAAGAAGAGAGAAGATCGATCGGTTTGACGTTTTGTTTTTTTATGAATTTTATTTCATCTGTTTAATGGATTTTATGGGTCACTAATCTCTCAGCTAGGGCTGAGATGAAGCCCCTAATTCGATTAGCTCTTGTATTAGTTGATTTACTTTGAATATTAATTAATTTGTTTCTTTCTCTAAGTGGGCTTTATGGGTTTAAATTCTATGCTTCTCCATCTATGAACTTGACCAAAGTATATATATGGATGTTGTTTGGATGCTTATTATAGGTGCTTGGGTCTGATCAAGAACAGGTTTCCTATAGAGGAAGAAACAGGATGCTTTAATGAATGTACATTCCATGTACCCGACCAAGGACATGAGATATGTTGTTCATGGCATTGCTTAAAGGAATTAAACATTTTGTATGCCCGATTAAGGACACAGATTGTGCTTTCTCTGTATAAGTGGTATCAATCTAGATCAAGGTGAATCAACAAACAAAACAAGGGTTAGGATAATTAGGGGTGGATTCGAAAGTCCTAGTGCTCTCTCTCTGATTGAATTTTCTTCCCTGTTCTTAATTGTTTTTCATAGAATTGTGCTTAGTAATTAGTTCCATTATTTGTTGGATTAGTTAAGGAGAATCATAGATTTGAATTGTGACGATCAGTCCTCGTGGGAACGATCTCGTAATACGTACCATATCTACATCTGATTCGTATACTTGCGAGTTTAAAAATCATTTAAATCGTGTTGGTTTAAATAAAACATAAAGTTTTTGGTACAGTCAGATACACGGGTTAAGTGGGAGCAGACCATGGATGATGAGATAGACTCTCTTGAGTCTCATCGTACATGGGAGCTAGTCACTCTACCTAAGGGTAAGAAAGCTCTTCATAACAAGTGGGTTTACAGGCTGAAGGAGGAGCACGATGGTTCGAAATGGTACAAGGCTAGATTGGTTGTGGAAGGGTTTCAACAAAAGGCAGGTATCGATTTCACTGATTTTACCTGTGGTGAAAATGTTTACAATTCGCATGGTCTTAAGTATAGTGGCTACAGAGGACTTACATTTAGA
This sequence comes from Magnolia changhungtana, assembly GCA_030180095.1. Classification (NCBI taxonomy): domain Eukaryota; kingdom Viridiplantae; phylum Streptophyta; class Magnoliopsida; order Magnoliales; family Magnoliaceae; genus Magnolia; species Magnolia changhungtana. Next base: position 21,887,630 of record JASAUF010000444.1, on the reverse strand, counting down.
TCAACTAGATGTTAAGACAACCTTTCTTTATGGGGACCTTGAAGAAGAGATATATATGCATCAACCGACAGGATACGTGACACCAGGAAAGGAGAACAAGGTGTGTAGACTGAAAAAGAGTCTATATGGCCTGAAGCAGGCCCCGAGGCAGTGGTATAAGAAGTTCAACAGTTTCATATCGGGAAACGGTTACAAGAGATGTCATGTTGACCACTGTTGCTATTTGAAGAAGTTTAATACGTCATACATCATCCTTCTTCTGTACATTGATGACATGCTTGTGGCTGGTTTAAGCATAAAGGATATGTCAGATCTCAAAAGACAGTTGTCTAGAGAGTTTACCATGAAGGATTTGAGAGCTACAAAACAAATCCTAGGTATGAGGATAAAGCGTGATAGGGAAAACAAGAAACTGGTTTTGTCACAGGCAAAGTACATAGCCAAGGTACTTGATCGATTCAATATGAGAGGTGCTAAGCCGGTTAACACTCCATTAGCCAACCATTTCAAGCTATCTAAAGAGTAAGGTACTAAGACGCAGGAGGAATAGGACTACATGGCGAAAGTCCCATACGCGTCAGCTATTGGGAGTCTCATGTATGCTATGGTGAGCACGAGGCCAGACATTGTTTAAGCAGTGAGAGTTGTTAGCAGGTTCATGAACAACCCCGTGAAGGAACATTGAGAAGCTGTGAAGTGAATTCTCAGATACCTGGTAGGTACTGTGGATATAGGGCTGTGTTATAGAGGATAAGAAATCAAGCTACAAGGCTACGTAGATTCAGAATTAGCAGGAGATATTGACAGTAGAAGAAGCATTACATACAATATCTTTACTCTGGGTAGTGCTGTAGTCAGTTGGGTCTTTCAGTTACAGAAGATAGTATCTATTAGTACGACAGAAGCGGAATATGTTGTTGCTACAGAAGCGTGCAATGAGATGGTGTGGATGCAAGGTTTCATGAAAGAGTTGGTAAGAAGTAAGCAGATGCAAGCTGTACAGTGACAGTCAGAGTGCAATACACTTGGCTAAGAATTCAGCCTTTTATTCAAGGACCAAGCATATTGCTATCAGATATCACTTCATACATTCGCTACTGGAAGATGGATCGATTGCTCTGGAGAAGATTCATACAAGTGAGAATCCTGCGGATATACTGACCAAGGCGGTCACATGGAAGAAGCTGAAGTTTTGTTCAGCTCTGATTGGTCTTCAGGCTTGAAGACGGGGAGGTGGTGCACTCCGGATGAAGAAAACAAAAGTTTATGGTGATGTGTCTTCAAGTGGGAGATTGTTGAGAAGTGGAGCCACATCTAGGGCCGCGCATGACCGGTCGTGACCCCTTCTCGACCGGTCGTGGAGCCCACTCGACCGGTTGTGACCAGTTGTGGATTGATACGACTCAAAGTCCAGCGAGCATAAGGTTTTTGGTTTCAAGGTACTCGATCGGTCGAGGCTCATGCTCGACTGGTCGTGGGGTCCGCTTGACCGGTCGTGATTACGCAGATTCGTTTTCGAATCTGATGCGGACTGCGGATTTCTGTGTCGCCTTTTGTAAGGGTGCGAAAGAGAAGTTGCCTAAACTATATATAGGTGTCCCTAGGGCTTTTCTAAGGTATTGGAAAGCATTAGAAAATAATTCTAAGGTGTGGGCAAAGGGTTTTCTCTATATTTTCAAGGGAGAGGTTAGTATATCGCTTTGTAATCTCTGTTTTTCTTCATAGTGGAAGATTGCATCTGTGGTTTTTTACCCTTCTTGGGGTTTTTTCACATCTATCTTGTCTTGTGGTTTGTTTGGATTACTTTGATCTGTTTTTAATTTATATTTCTTCTTGTTTATTGTTTGTGGGTAAGGCTTGAGAATGGATCTCGGCACACTGCATTGTTAGCTTATTGTGCAACATTCTTAAGTACTTTTATTACTAAAATGTAGCTTGGTAGAGTAATCAATGCTGAATATGGTTCATCAGTCACATTAGTCATTTGTACTCTTGTGCACTTAGAATCAGTAGTCAATAAATGTATTACTGGTATCCATCTATTCCAAAAATAATATTATAATCAGTAGGACCACTCAATACAGTATCCTCAATCTAACCAACTCAGCTTGATATTTAGTTGGGTTGGGTGGACTCGAAGGGTATTGTACCTCATAATTCAACTTGATATTTAATAATTATAAATTAAAAATAAGAGGTTAGAATAGAATTTAAAATAGTTAAAAGATGGACAAGGAATATGAAATGCAAAGCTAAGCGGGAGCATGTTGTTGGGTTCGAGTCCTTACCTCAGTGGTAGAATTTGAGGAGTTTCAACACGAGGTCTTGGGTTTGAGACTCATAGGTGGTGAAATTCCACTATGGTGTGCGTGAGTGTGTGTTAGAAAAAAAAAAAAAAAAAAAGAACAAGAAGAAGAAGGGATCATGTTTGGATAGCACGCTTGTTTTGGGAGTCTCGCCTTCAGGTGGAGGTTGCAATTTTGAATCCCTTCTTCTACCTTTGGGACAAAGTTGGTAGCCTAGTTCGCGTTACCTTGAGTTGCCTTGAGTCAACTGAGTGGTTAGGTCGACACAATGAGTTGGTGATGCAAGGAAAGATGTGATGAGGTCGATCACCATCTTCCAGAAGGATAACTACTCTGAATCCACGGATCTCTCTGGATTCTTCACATAGTTGCCTCAAATCCACGAGGGATAAAATAGAAATAATTTCTAATAAATTTAAAACTAAATTGATTAACGATAAAAATAAAATTACAATCCTTTAAATAATGAGTTCAAACTTAGGACGAAGTTTTAGACTCAAACTATAACTTCGCCTAGCCATGTTATTCTCCTAATTTTTCAATGCCCCCCCCCCCCCCCCTCCCCTTTTTTTTTTTTTTCTAATGTTGGGCACGACTCCTAAAACTTAAGGGATTAAAAGTTACAATCGAACTAGAACTTACTATTTATAGTAATAAATAAAATAAAATGGACTTTTGACCATGGATCTAATGAAATCTCACAAATCTGGTGTGGGGTTGGTTGGCTAAAGTAGCTTTTCCTACCCAAAATCATATATGATATGTCGAAAAACTCATTCCAGTTTACGAGATACAACTGTTTTATGGTTCCGACGGTCTTGATCAATTCCGCTTCCGATCGGGTCTTCTTTGGTCCATCTTTGTCATGAAAGTGTCCACGACTCGCTCTACATTGGTTGGGATTGAGTCACAGCTGGAATTAAGTAATTTCATGGAGACTGGGCTCGAGATCTCAGTGTTGGCTCGACTGAGTTTTGAGTCCATTCAGTGGGTTTCAGAACTATGATTATTGGTTGTCTCAGCTTTAGTAGAAAATTCAACTACCTCACATACAAAATCCTTTAAAACGAGGCTTGATTGGACTATAATCATAACTCCAATTGCATATGCAATATCTGGATTTGTAAGAATCAGATAGTTAATTCTCAACCAGCTATCACTATATACGACACTATCCTCTGATGGAAGAACACTCTCTTATAACAATGGTCTACTTCAAGACTTAAATGAGGGAGACCTAAGGCAGCTCTAGTTCAACTGAATTAAGATAAGTAATTCAACTGGTGTCAAGCTGGCCCATTGTGGATGATAACCACACCCCAAGATCAGGTTGGTTCACTCACCAGAAAGGCCACCCTTCTCCACAGCCAAAGATCATGGTGGTCCACTCACTAGAAGTGCTATACCATATTTACAAGGATTATGGACAGTTACATCCCTTAGATTGTGAATTTTACTAAACAGCTCTTGGAGATTTGCATTCCCAACTCTAGCCTTTGAATCTGGGTCATCTTCCAACAATCTAAATTGTTTATCTATATACAATGTTTTCGACTATCTATTGTGGATAGAAAACAAATAAAAGCTCTTAATTGGATTATGTAATTTACCTCTTTTGCTTTGAATATAAAGGGCCGCGGTAACCTTTATATGATCAAAGGGTTGAAATATTCAATCAAAGGGGTTTTTGGGAATCCGCTATGCCAGAGAGGAGCCTATCACATAATCAATTTGGGTTATTGAAAAAATGCCCAAATTGAGAGGCTACGGTCCATGTGTATTTTATTGGAATTGTCGGGATTTTTCTAGGAAACCTCTTCATGACTATATACAAGGCGAGTAGCCATGGACAATCATACCATGGAATTATTCTTTTGGGAGTCCTGAATTATATGTTTTAAAGAACATTAAAAGGGATTTCAAACACAATGGTTTTTTTTTATAGTTAATATGAATATCTTTGCATACTTGTTAAGTAATAGTTTGGATTTTACATATCTTCTGACTGGTGCGGATTTTAGTATAGAGGCACTCTTGCCGTTTTAAAATTTTAATATGAGTAGGCCAGGCTCAGTAGCCTGCACTCTCTCTTTGCTTGCATGTATGTATGTGGCCAACACTCTTTTCGTGTGTAGTCCGCATTCTTTTTCTCTCTTTCAAGTCCAACAAATCACTTCCTTTCACGCCACATGCATTGCATGCGCCATACCAACTTATATATATAAAGTAAAAAAAAAAGTGGAAATGAAAAGGGGAGGATGTCTTTATTTATTAATTATTTATTTTGGTTAACAAGTAAATTATATTATTCATTCAGCAGATCCTCTGCTAAATGAAAGTATGTTTTCATAGTAGTATAAATAAGGTACTAATGCATCAGATCATGAATATTGTGGTGATGCTTTTTCAGGGGTAAGGAGTGGTGTGTCTGGACTGGAAATGCGCAGCCTAGCACGGACGTTATTAGTACTGAGCTACTGGAAAAACACTGTGGGCCCCACCACGATGTATGTGTTTTATTGACGCTGTCCATCCATTTTCCCACAGGCAGATCCAAATCTCAGGCGGGCCACACCACAGAAAATATTGGTGATTGAATGCCCACCATTAAAACCTTCTTGAGAGTTGGATGGAAAATAAATATTAAAGTGGGCCGTAGGAAGTTTTTAATGGTGAGCGTTCAATCACCATTGTTTTCTGTAGTGTGGTCCACCTGAGATTTGGATCTACCTCATTTTCAGCTAATTTCCTAAAATGAGATGGAAAAATGGATGGACAGAGTGGTTAAAACATATGCATGAGCTTTTCCAGTAGCACACATGCAATAAGGTCGATGGATTGAATTTCATGGAAACTCGGCCGAGATGTCGTTGAGTAGTGTCAACTCCACTGAGCTTTGAGTTGAGTCAGTGGGTTTTAGAACTGTGATTATTGGTTGTCTCAGTTTTAGTAGAAAATTCAACTACATCACATACAACTCCTTTGTCATAAATAATTCAAAAGCTAACAACATATGCTCCTAATTTACCTTAACATCCATGCACCGATCGAACTGCTTCAAAATGAGGCTTGATTGGAGTCTGCATGAAAATGTTCATAACTCTAATTGCATGTGCAATATCTGGTCTTATAAGACTCAGATAATACTCTCAGCCACCTATCACTGCATGACATGACTGTCCATTGTTGGAAGAGGCTTTCTTCTGATTACAATGGTCTACTTCAAGACTCCTATGAGGGACTTAAGGGCGTGCATATTTGAATTGAATTAAGGTGGGTAATCCAAGTGGTGCCAAGCTGGCCCATTGTGATGATGGTCCACTCATCAGAAAGGCTACCTTTCTCCATAGCCAAAGATCAGGGTGGTCCAATCACCAGAAGTGCCACTAATTACAAGGATTGCAGAAAGTTGTGCATCCATTAGATTGTGAATTTACTATACAGAACTTAGAGGTTTGCACTCCGGACTGTAGCCTTTGAATCAGGGTCATCTTATTAGGATCCTTACTCTTGCTCTGGTGGTAGACTCTCAGGAGTTTCAACACTCGGTCAGGGGTTCAAGTATCCATAGGTGGTGAAATCCCACTAGGGCGTGAGTGTGTGGGGTTGTGTGTGTGTGTTAAAAAAAAAGGGTCATCTTATTAGGAGAGGAGCCCTATAACATAATCAATTTGGATCTCAAATTGAGAGGATAGAGTACCGGTGTATCTTATTAGAGAACTTCAGGATGTTTTCTAGAAAACCTCTCCATACTATATACAAGGCAAGTAGCCATGGAGGATTATACCATGCATGCAATTACTCTTTTAGGAGACTTGAACTATATATGAGTTTTAAAAGGATTGTAGGGGCCTTCAAACAAAGGGAAAAATGTTTAGGTAATTTGGATGTCTTTATTTGTTTATTAAGCAATGATTTAGATTTTACTCTCAATTTCCTGAATGGTGTGGATTTTAGAATAAAGACACTATTATTTTAAAATTTTGATACAAGTAGCTTACAAGTAACTGGTTTTAGTTGCACTCTCTCTCTCTCTCTCTCTCTCTCTCTCTCTCTCTCTTCCCGTGTAAACCGTGTTCTCTCTTTGTTGCTCTTGGTTGATTTTGTGGCCGGAACAATCTAGAGTCCGTCATCCTTTGGGCTGAACAAAGAACCTATTGGTTGGGCCTGTCACTGGGCTTGGGCTTAGCTCAATAAGTAATGAGACGTTGTTTGCATCTGGGTAAAGGCCCTAGCCTTGGCCAGCCCAGACCAAGCCCAATTCCTTAGATAGTAGAATCGACCATCTTTTTTTTTTTTTTTTTTTTAAATTATTATTATTAGAATCGACCATCTATTTGATGTTCACAATGATATTAGATAAGGGTTTGTTAATTTGGATGCTAAGATATCAAAAGAAAAAAATATGAAAAATGCAGTTATTATGTAATGATTATCTTATAGGTCCAGTTTGGTAGCAAGAAGAATTTTATGTTTATATTAGAGAATAGTCACCTAGTTTCTTGCGCTAGAAAATCTCCACTCCACATGGATTCCATGTATACTGAGTATGACTCATCGAAGTGCTTCACACGAACATTTTTGAAGTAGACCTGGTGTTACTCCACGTACAATTTATGAGTGGATGTGTATTAACCATCACACTCTTCAAGAGCACTGAAAGCTTTTCTCATCTCAATCATAGGTTGTTTGTGAATTTAGTGGTAATGGGCCAGTTTGAGCTGGGCTGTGCCCGCTAGCTAGGTGACTAAATTGGCTAAAATCATGGTTTTAAGACTCACCAGAGACTCTTCGTAGTGCTTATATCTCTTCTTCTCTTGCATCAATCCTTATGTTATTGTCACGTCCAACTCTACGGCTTCTCACCGCCATTAAAGAGGAAAACTAAGAGATGAAATTAGTTCAAGAGCTCAGCTCAACTGTAATATCAAAATAATGAGAGAAGAAAGATAGCAAAGGAAAGTGTAAAAGATCAATACAAAGAGACAGAAGACGGCTGTGATATAGTATAATAAAAGGAAGGAAAATTTTCAACCAAAATACAAGTATCCAAATTAGAAAAAGTGATAGATAGCCCTTAGATTACTCTCTCAATACATATTTTATGATGTATTATGTTTCTCACATTGAAGTCTCTAAGCATAAATGCTTTGAAAATGACAAATAAAAACTACCCATATGAATATTTTTTGAACCAGAGCAAGTAAAAAGATACGGAAAATGATACACCTTAATGACAGTCCAATTAACTTTAAATGACCCATGTACTACATCAACAGGTGGACATGAATGATGGGGTCCACCTACGCTCAGGTTGATATGATTCAGGTGCTACACGGGGTGGGTCCTACAAAAAATTAACCTTCAACAGGTCAGCAGCTAGCACATGTGGAAAATGAAAGGGCGATCGATCGGCATTTAACATGCATGTAATGTGTGTTCAATGTGGTGAAAAGACTTGGTTCGAACTTCGGGTGGATCAAAATCCATGGTGGTGCCGACCGGATCAACGGCCCTGATCTTGAATAAATACATGTGTGGCCCTAAAGTTCCACATAGAGGAATTGAAGGGTTTTCAAAGGCTTTGATTGCTTGGGCTTTTGATCAACTACCAAACTTAATTGTAGTTAAGAGAGTGAGAGTGGCATATACTTGTTTCATTAATGACATGACATGATCACATGTGTGATCTACTACCTAGTAACTACATCTATTTTTAGTTGATAGTGTCCAAAGTTGAAAAGTCTAGGTAGTCTGCGGACTACTGAAATGGATTAGTACCTCGAAGTTGGGCCATGTGATTTTTTTATTTTTATTTTTATTAAAAAAAAATGATCCTAATCATTCGAAAAATGGACTTAATGTTGATCATGATTCCAACCGTCTGTCAGTCGAAATGGCACAGTCGTTTGTTGTAACCCTACATTTTGATTATGGTCTATCTACGGTTGGAACCACCTCTTTTAAGTATTTGGATCACTTGTACGCGTAAACCAATTGGGTCCTTACTCTTGCTCGGGTGGTAGAGTCTCAGGAGTTTCAACTCCCGGTCAAGGGTTCGAGTACCCATAGGTGGTGAAATTCCACTAAGGTGAGTGGGTGCGGGTGTGCGTGCGTGTGTAAAAAAAAGAAAAAAAAGAACCAATTGGTGGATTACTTGCTCCGTGGATTACTATACCGGGCATCATTGTCCAAAACAAGGCTAGGACTCATGTATTTGTGAACGGAGACACCGGGCACGACCCTCACTACCTCAGGTTAGACTCATGGGGTTATTGGTTACGTTTAGGGTTGACTTAGATGTAAAGATTTTTTTATTTTTATTATTTTTTAACTTAGAGTCCCCACAGGCCAAAATGTAGTTTCAGAGAGTATACGTCAGCTAAAAACGGTACAAAATCGTAATTCCACTGATTGGTTTGCATTGTAAATTCTAAGGGTTTAGTTATAGGAAAGGAAAGGATTATACATATTTTTTTCACCCATGCATTGTATGGTATCTCCTTCATGGGGTTTTATAATGTTTAGAAGCGTTCCAGGAAACTTCAATGCTATTGCATTAAGTCATATTGTGTTGGGTTAAGTCATATTGTGTTGGGTTTTAGGGCCTTGGGTAGGTGAAAAAAAGATTATAAAAAATATAATAAAAGAGCTGAAAAGTATATTGAAGATGTGTATGAAAAAGTTATTCGAAGGATGACATGGTTTAATTCGAGATGTGAAAAGAAAAAGGGGAGACCAGACCATTTTGTAATTAAGAGGGATGGTTGGATATTTCCAATTTCAACCATATTCATTGACTTTACTATTTTCTTTGACTTCAATTGATTTATACCTTAGCTGGATAGAGTGGCATTTAATTGGAACCTTTTTGGAGATGACAAATGACCAAGTAGGTTTAAGCACTTGTGGTTTTAAGTAGGCGACAGTGCACCGTAGCCATAACTAAGCTCGAGAATCGGCTCCTGAGGAATTCTCCAGCGAAGGTTAAACCTGTCCACGGCCTTTCCCTCTCTCTCTCTCTCTCTCTCTCTCTCTCTCTCTCTCTCTCTCTCTCGCTATGACCTCTTGGCACGTTTGCAACTACGGATCTTAAATATGTTGAAGAGGCCTAATAACAGCCTTCATGGGCTAATTTTGGGCCCACTCTTTTTTGCTTTACATGTGAGTTGCAGAGCCTCTTGTAAAAAGTGCTTTGAAATTAAGTTAATTTCTAAAAACGACCTGTGAAAGATCATTTTTGTGATAGACCCTTTTGTCTATCATTTTTGGGTCGTGTTAATGGGCTTCTCGGGCTTTCCCTTTAGGCATTTTGGGATTTTATGGTCAGCCCAGTATCAGCTTTATTAGAATGTTGCAAAGTTGACTATCCTAAAAATCTAGATGATTGTTCAAGAAAACAGATTGATGGGCCACCCAATCGGCTGATTTGGCGCATTGATTTCCTCCTAAACCCATCATAAGTTGTACCCTGTCCAACCTGCATGGCCACATTTGCAGAGTGTCCGGCTGTGCTGTACTTTTGATCGAAGTTGGTACTGAAGACGGAGTAGTTTTGATCCCATTTAGGGTGGGGTGTCTATAGTACTGTCATAGGCTTTTGTATGTGGAAAAGTCCATTAATCGGAATGCTAGGATCACTCAACTTGGGAGGATCCATATTCCCTGATCTTGCACCTAAACGCAAGGTGGTTGATGAAAATGGCAAACAAATTAAGATGGTGACATGGATGTAACATGAATTTTCCATTCAGTGGGTCCCACTGAACGGAAAAGATCTCACGGGTAGGATGATTCTATCTTTCTCATCAACACAATTTTGACCATTGAATGTGGACCATTACCTGCATTGCTTGTAGATGAAAGAATGGCTCGGATTACTTGATTGCTGCCTTCGTGAGTTCCATTGCTAGTAGCATCGTGTAATACGAAGAACAAAGTTACAGGAAAGGCACCCAATGCCATGTACACAGTCTTCTACACATGGCTCGTATGTGCAACATCGAGACCGTTCATCTATTTGCCCACAGTAGGATGGATATGAGCTATACGACCACATAACACACCATTAGGATGAGTCTGATATGGTGTAAGATTACTTATTTTCAGTCATCCAATCAATGGCTAGGATTTTCTCAAAGCAGAAGTGATCTCCGAGTTACCCTAGTGGGCCCAATGGATGTGTAGCTTTTGTTGTGTGAATGGAAATCATTGTCAAATAAAAAATTCTCGACGTGAGAGAGGAGAAATGAGATTCTCGTGGAGACTGCACATCTCGCAACATTATAATACCATAAGGGCCTGTTCGGCCGGACGGATTGGAAGGGATTGGAAGATAGATCCTGGGATTTGCCAGGCGTGCCAAGGGATCCTGATCCCGGGATATAGCAATCCTATGGGTCTTAAGACAATCAACTGGCATTACTATCATTACCTTTAAATCCCATCCAATCCACCCTATTTCTTTTAAAATTGCCGGGGACGTGTTTGGTTCGAGGGATTGAAAGGGATTGGAAGGTTTAATCCTGAAATTGGCCAGGCGTGCCAAACAGACCAGATATAGCAATCCCAGGATATAACAATTCCATAAATATTGCACCGATCCATTGACGCAACTATCATTACTTTGAAATCCGTGTAATCCACTCTAATACTGTCCAAACCCATCCAATCTGCCCGGCCAAACAGGCCCTAATAAGGTGCACTCTCGTGGGGTCCTTGCTCTTAAGAAAAAAAAAAAAAAAAAAATCACCGCTGTGGGATTTCACCACCTACTCTCGGGAGTTTCAATACCTGGTTGAGGGTTCCCCCGTAGGTGGTGAAATCGGCGTGAGTGTGTGGTGGTGTGTGTGCGTGCGTTAATTTAAATTAAAAAACAGAAGGGGTGCACTCCTGTGCAACCGGTACAACTGCATGCTTGTGGTGTACTGGGAAGAAGTTGGGCCCATGCGATGTATTCATGACATCTGATCCGTTCATCTTATCCTTTACCTCAAACATTATCCCTGTGCACCAAAATCAGCCCAAAAAGAAACTCAGGTGGGCTAAAACAAAGGGGGCAAGTTGAGAGGCGACGCCCACTCTTGATTTGAGTCGGGTCCATCATATTGTTTATATGGGATCCAGGCGATCTCGGCCCTTTATTTTCCATGGACGAAGGGACAGTACAAAAATTAAGGTGTTCCACAACTCAGGTGGCCCAGGTGAGAACGTTTCCTCCCACTTTGTTCCTTGTGCTGTGATCCACTATAGTTTTAGATCGTGCTGATTTTCAGGACCTACAGTTACAGTAACCTGAGGTGACGCATCCAATGTGATACATACACCACGTGCAGCGCACCACTGTTATAATGGTGTGTCGGACGGGGTTTGGCTTTTGACGCTGCCACTAGCCAAGTGGCTGGTGGTCTGTGATCGGTGTGCCCCACCATTATCTATGTGGTTTATCCACACCGTCCATCCATTTTAACATATCATTGTAATACTATATCCGGTAAATGAGGCAGATCGAAAGTTCATTTGGATCACACCATGGGAAAACAGTAGTGATTGAATGTCTACCATTAAAAATCTCCTATGGGCCACTGTAATTTTTATTTAACATACAACCTGTAGATTAGGTTATACAGACCTGGATGAAGGTAAAAGAAATAAAAAATCAGCTTGATCCAAAACTTTTGTAGCCCTAAGAAGTTTTTGATGGTAAGAGTTTAATCAATACTGTGTGGCCCAATTGAGATTTTAATCTTCCTCATTTTTGAGTTTATAATATAAAATTATCTAGAAAAATGGATGGACGGCATGGATGAGACACATACATCATTTTGGGGCGCACAGAGCACCGACCACTAGCCATTGGCCACTGGCAGGGTGAGTAGCCGATCCGTTTCCGTGTCGGACATACTTACATGTAGGGGTGTACACAAACCGGGTTAGCCCGGTTAGCTCGCTCGACCCGGCCCGAAAAAGCCCGACTCGACCCGACTAGCCAGTTCGGGCCGTGACTGGCAATTTTCTAGGCCCGAAAGTGAGTTCAAGCCGAGTTCGGATACTTCCGGCCCGACTCAGGTCGAAATCCGACTCGCCCGTTTCCGTGTATGACTGTATTTAATTTGTATAAAATGTTTTATTTTATGCTTTGTCAAATGTATGTAAATGTCTTGATTAGTTAAATTTTTTGTGGAGTCTATAGTTCAACTATCTAAACCGTTGATCGAGGGATTTGTAATGGGACGCGGATTGCTTGCCAAAGCCCTTCCCATGAACTTGCCACCATTCCCCGAACTCGGTTCAAGTCGACCCGACCAGTCGAAGGTTCAAATCGGCCCGACTGGTGGTGTTGGCGGTGCCGGTCTTCGGGCCTTGTGGGTTAGTGAACGGGCCTGGACGGGCTAAGGCCAGTTCGACTCGGCCCGACCCGTGTACACCCCTACTTACATGGCAAGAATACACAAATCACCGCCCTGCCACCATCCTTCATCTATGTATGTGTTTCATCTATTCTGTTCATCCATTTTTAAAGATCATTTTAGGGCTTGATCTAAAAAAAATAATGAGAGGGGTATAAATCTGAGGTGGACCACACCACAGGAAAACAACAGTGATTGGATATCCACCATTAAAATCCTCTTAAGGCCCACTGTATAGTTTATCTGACATCCAATCTATTAATTAGGTTGTACAGACCCAGATGATGAGAAAAAACAAAGATCAGCTTGATCCAAAACTTTATGGCCCCCAAAAGTTTTTAATGGTTGCCGTTCATTCAACATTGTTTTCTGTAATGTGGTCCACTTGAGATTGGGATAAAACTTATTTTTGGTCTCATACCATAAAATGATCTAGGAAAATAGATGGACGGCATGGATGAAACACATACATCATGGTAGGACCCACAGAGCACCGACCATCAGCCATTAGCTGATGGCAGGGGAGTAGCCAATCCGTTTCCCAAATCACCCTAACAGTAGCTATCACTACACCAACGTCATTGAATCTTATGCAACTCTCTGCCTATTATGTCAAGGTACCCTCTCAACATAAAAAGCTTAAGAAAGGATAACTTGTTAATTAAGATATTGACGGTCTGATCGTCTATGTTAACTTCTTAATTAAGATATTGACAGTTTGATCGTCTATGTTCAATATTTGTAGAAGATCAACATCACTGACAGAAAGCAACCGACCAGCATCATTCAATACAATGGTATGAACACCGTGTCAAGGCAAACCTATGGAAACATATAGAGTAGCTAAAAAATCTTTTAAGTTAGATACAATATAGGTTCACAATCAATAACATCTTCACCATTTAGAGGTAAATATGCACTAAAGTACTGATGTGCACTGCGCACCCAAATATAGATATAGTAATGTTCATCTCTTGCAAAATATTATCATGAGGTCTGTAATGATCCACTAAAATATTGTACTTTTCACTTTACAAAGATCACGATTAAATAATTCATTCTCTTTCTAGCCACACTTTCTCCCTCATGAGGTGATGATGCACTTCAACATCTTTCTTTCGTCCTTAAAATGTTGAATTCTTACGCATTCAGGTTGTTAAAGTCAATAGTGTATTTGCCACTAAATATTGTTAATCAGTCACATAAGTCATTTATAGTCTTGTGAACTTGGTTTCAGTTGTCAATGCATGCATTACTGGAATACCCATCTTTCTATTTATATTAATAAAATATTTTAAAAATAATAAGATTGTTGTTGGGTTTTTTCAAAATAAGAAGAAAATAAATTTTAATTTAGAAAAGAAAATGGAAAAATGGTTGTGGCTTTTGGTAATTATTGGTGACCATTCATTTACGAATAGTGGTGTCTAACGCTCTGGAAATCGGAGGTCGTGCATACACTCGGGTATCACTTATAGCCGATTTCCATTAGTATGCGTTTAATCAGATTTAAATGCGTAGCCTGAAATTTCTTGGAATATGAAGCATAACCACACGTGTCTACTGAAATGAAAGAGATCAAGTATATATACAGGTCCAAAAGAATATAAATGGATCGCCCATAGTGTTGCCTAACAAAATCACACAAACAATAGTATGTCCAAAAGAATGAGCTGAGTCCACTACTCAGTGATCCAACTCTCCATCTACTGATCCGAAGAAGACCCACTCATAAGCTAGAAGTAGGAGAACTCGTCCTCCTCCTCGAGGCTCATGTCGCCAGGCTCCTCCAAATCTGCATCACCTGCATTTATGGGCGAGTCTGGTTGGTATTTTAAAACACCGTCTCAGAGTGGGAGTGAGTGATCAACTCAGTGGGTATTATTAATCTTAAGTTATAACAAGCATAAGTTATAATATGAATTTAATGAAAAGCAATTATTTATAAACACTGAACTAATCTTATTAATGCGTATGCGTGATAGATGACATGATGCATGCCCTCGCCACAACACTCCCTCGAGCAACTCCATCTAACGATCGCGTATGACCAACACTCCCTCAGAGCGACCTCGACTGCCGAGTTGCCACCCTAACTAGTGTGATGCAATATGATCGTGTTAGCCGAGTTCTTAGTTAAGTTCGTTCATCCAGTAGGTTGAAGAATCTGATACACCCCACGTATCAAATGCCCTGAACTAGTTGCGAGGTCAAGACCCCGCGATCCTTAATCCCGTCGGATTCCCCATCCCCTACGTCAAGCACATGTGAAGTGCTGAGAGAAAGGGATCGCTCACGGTCACTACGGGGAGGCGCATCATCCCAGTGTAGGCCGACAGCTAGGACATAGTGTCCTATTTTACCATGCCTGGCTCACGAGACTGTGGATTGATATTCAATTCGTTATCGATGGGTTACAATAGTGGTAGGATGGTCCAGATTCCATACATGTGTGAGCAAACAGGGTTAACAAAATAAGGTTGGTCAGCCAGTAGACTAGACCGCATGAGTTCAGGCAAGCACGTGGCGGAACGACATCAGGTAAAAGCGACCCATGTAGTCTAATTACTGTCGCCCACATGCATTCGCCCAAATCTATGGATTTAGCCTTAGGATGGTCCTACCAATGAGACCGCCTTCGCTCTCCTCGTATTCCTGACCAACCCAAGGGTTGGGTGGTGATTTACATGTCAAGAATCCAAGTTATCAACTAACATAACAATATCATGTTCTCATGCATCTCAACATATGAATTGGATACTCTTAACAATCAATGTTAACATTATCATGAGACAAGTGCATGCGTATTGTGTGAGTTTGTAGGAAAGCTAAGCAATTCCTACATCTCAAAAAATCAATCACACAAGAGAAATGAATCATACATGTTATGAAACAACACCATATGAGAGAAATCAAACAAAATATGAGTATGTAATCATCCATGTACCAAATCATGTGAGAAGCAATGTCAATCATCAAATGAGAACTAATTATGCAATTCCATACAATTCCAACAAACATACAATTCCTAGGTCTCCTCTAGATTCTTCAATACAACATCCCAAACAAACAAAATCAATAAGCTTATACTATAATTGGTGCTAGGCTACCTAAGGGTAATAGTTCGCACCTATGGATCGTTGAAGGCTTTAGGAGACGATATAGGGTTGCCAAACTCGCGGATCGATTCGTAGAGATCCTGAGCCAAATAAACTTGCATATTAGGATTACATGCATTTCTTAGCTCAACCCCAAAGATTACAAAAAAAAAATAAATGGGTGCTTACCTTCCCAATCGGATGGAAGTGGGTTGTAGTTGTGGATATGGAAAAGGGGAAGATATTTCTCTAAGGTTCCAAGCTTTCTTGGGCCCCACCTCCTACCACACACTCCTTTTCTTCCTTCTTCCTCTCTCTTTCTCCTCCCTTTTCCTCTTTCTCTTCTCCATTTTCTCTCTTCTCTCTTTCCTTCTCTAGGGCAAAAATTGTATGGGGAGAGGGGGTGCCCAAATGAGCCCATTTTATAATGCAAGATTTGGTGTAAATGGCCCTAAGGGTTAGGTTTTTATATACTAGACCTATGAGAGGGTCTTTCTAACCTCTAGGGCCCACTATGGGGTGTACATATTAATGTACACCGTAGGATAGTTAGCCCTAGTGATGATCTACGTATTTATATGATTGGCCTGCCATTTCGATGCGTCGATTGACAGATATGATTAGAAGTCTGTTCAACAGTCACTGATAGTCGATCGGGGTCGCGATTATACGGATATGAGCAGGAAAATATCCTTACTCCACGGGTAAAGTTTGGTCGAAACCGATGGTCTGAAATCTTCAACTTTGCATAAGAGTGGACAACCCAATTCACTTAAATTTCAGTTCATTCTTTTAGGGTATTTGCACTTCTCATGCACTCGTCCTTTAGCTTAAGTGGAGTGGTTCTGGACAGCTCCCAGGTCCGACTCCCGCGATGGACGTCAAGCCTAGTAAGACAGACATTATTCTATAGTTTTGGAATTAGTGGCCTACTAACGAGCGATCTAGAGCTTGTTTGGAAAATCAGAGCATTTCTGGAATGAATATGCTAGTGAGATTTCTCGTGGGTAATGATCAGGGTTTGGATTAACTATATTTATAGTGTGACCTATTTATAACTAGTGAAAGTGGAGATTTGGTCATGATTACTCTAAACCGTCGGTTTTAGGCTAAAAGAGTAAAGGGGTTGATTTAGTCTATTATTCAAGATCCGAGCCTTATTTGACTCGGCTCCGGTTAGATCTTTAATTTAATCATGATTGTCTTGATTAGCTAGCTATGGGTCGGTTAGATTTAGGTCTTATGTAAGTAAATCATGAGGCTACATCTGATGTTCAAGTGATCGGGAGGATTCATTGGCTTCCTACATTGATTAATCGGACTTGTGCGGTTTTTTACTGGTAGCACTCCTGTATAGACTAACATTGAGTGCTAATGGTCATTAAGTGATATCATAAGTTAATTAATAAAAAAAAAATTAAAGGACTTTTGGAAATCCAAAGTAGTGAAAATCCATGATGTTACATGGTGTCTCTTAGTAAAGGGAGCATCATTTGAAATTGAAATGGAGGGATGTCATTGTTGAAAAGACACCATCATTGTTGAAAAGACACCATGAAAGAAAATATTTTTTCATGAAAAGGATCTTAAGCATCTCTTGTGATGTTATATAAACCCATCTTTGGGTCAATACGAAATCACAATTCCAACAATCTCCTCTCCATCTTCTTTCTTCACTATTTTCATTTTTGGAAGGTTTTTAAAAAGATACAGTTTTTGGACGCTAAATTGTAAGTAGTTTTCAGGCAGTAAATTGCAAACACTTTTCGGGGGTAAATTGTAACAACACAGAAGTCAGGGTAAATTGTAAAAGTGTATTCGGGATGTGATTTTTCGGCTTTGCAAGCCAAAACCCATATTTCTCTGGTCTTGGAGAAGAGGCTTATTGTATCCTGGAGGTGGATTTGCTGTAACCATTTTGCAAATTAGTTTAATTATCAATAGGGTGCGAATATCACCTTAAAAATACCGACATCATAACATGCCTTGAGTCTATCTTCAAGTAATTCATTTTCTATTTTCCGCCTCATCCATAACAATTGTCTGTTCGACCACTCAATACAATACCCTTAATCTATTGGACCACTCAATACAGTACCCATAACAATTTTCATGGGGTGCTACATCACATGGATTGTTGAAATTTCGCGCTCACATTACATGTGATGAGTTTTGAAAAAGTTCTCCTAAGGAACTCGCGTGCAGGTGAGCACACCTCTAATTAAGTAGACCATTGACAACTACATATAACCACACCCCTCTTTTTCCCCAATTAGCCATCACTTTCTCTTTATTTGCATGTATGCGTGCGTGGTCAACACTTTCTTATTTGGTGTGTAGTCCCGGATTCTCTCTATTTTCAATCCTACAAATTGCTTCCTTCCACACCACCACTCTACATGCATTGCACATGCAATACCCACTTGCATATACAAAGTTAAGTAATTAGAAATTAAAAGGGAAGAAAGGCTTTTTTTTTTTTTTTTTCATAAATTATTTAGTCGTTAAAGTCACTTTAAAAAATGCTTTCAAGAGAGAATTCAAAGGCCACCAATTCCACTCCATGTGCACGTCGAAATCTCAGGGCCCACGCAATTCGTGCCTTCCAACTGCCAAAACAGTTCGGCAGATCCACCCCTAAGTGAAAATATGTTTTCTTATTAGAATAGGTTAGGTGTTCGTGAATCGGATCATGAATATTGTTGTGATGCTGGGTTCCGGGTAAGGAGTGGCATGTCCAATGTGGTACACGTGTCTGAGATCCAAGCCATTCATAGGGTGGTTTGGAAAATGACGTGGAGTGGGTTGTGGACAATTTCATGGCCAAGATGGATCAGAAAAGACACGATCAGGAGTGAAGGTGATCTGGACCGTCGAAACTAAAAACGGACGTATCTCACAAACTGGAATGAGCTATCGGATGTACATATATAATTTTGTGGTAAGACAAGCAACTTTAGCCACCCTATGCAGGGTTGCGCACACCAAATTTACGGAATACCATTAGATCGATAGTTGAATCCCTGTTTTAATTTCGATTTTACTATTTATACTAAGTTTTAATTTGAGTATAACTCTTCATCCATAGGAGTTGTGCCCAACACGAAAAGTGCTTAGAATAATTAAGAGAACATCATGATTTGACAAAATAAGACACTATTTTTGCCGGCTGAAAACCATGCACACTAGTAGGAATCACACTGTCTATATAAATGGTAAGTTTACGTGAATTCTAAGAAATTTAGTTGTAATTTAATTCCGAAACTTCTTCCATAGCTTAGTATCCTATTTAAAGGGGTGTAAACCCATTTATTTAATTGGCTAGTTAATCCTCGTGGTGGGGCCAACCTATAGGAAGGGTTGGATTTCACATGCACATAGCAAGTTATAGAGAGGGTGAACTATAACTTGTGGTCCAAAGCAGAGATTTCCTCTTTTAAATCTTCAACGGTGGACATTTGTAAGCCAATTCATTTCAAATCGTCCAAATAGGTGAGCCAACTTCAGATGGACCATATCTCTAAAATCACAACGCTCAAGTAATCCTAACCATCTAATTAATAGTTATCAAATGAATGGTTAAATGTGAAATAATGATTGGTCCAAACTTTAAATTAAAAATACCAAATGGTTGAGATCTCAGTGAAATGTTTGGTTATGCGGGATCCACAATTCGGTCAGTGATTTGGACGGTCTGGATTGCTGCACAACTGCGCTGTCCATAAGGGTGAAGAGTCACCCCATTTAAAAACTAACATAGCAGGGGTGGCTAACGTGGAGTGTGTATACTGACATAGGTGTGTACTAACAAGCTAACCCAAAAAAAAATAAAAATAATAATAAATAAAAATTAAAAACTAACATAGGTACCGCTTAGAAGGAATTATTTCCATCAAATGACAATAACCATCCGTCCATCCCATCCATTACATTGGCAAACCTACCGTTATAAAAAGAAAGTACAACATCGGAAGCTTAGCATCCTCCAGTCAACATGAACTTGTCACTGTAGCTAATCAAAAGTGAGTTGAACCTAATGGACGGTGCAGATCGATGATTAGACCATCAACATCTCTAAAAAGCACCCGAGTGAACTAGGACCATTGGTGGGCCGGATGGAACCGAATACTAGTACTGAACCTTTCATGGTCTTGCCATGGTTATTCTGTGCTGATAATAACCCCGCCCATTATCCCTTATACACATTAAAAAATAAGCCGAATTTCAACGGCTGAACCATCTCCCAGTGGATTCGGGCCTTATTTGATGGCCCATTTCAAGTATTTAGTTCAATGTATTAGGCCCATAAAAAACTGGCCTTAGAAGCAAGCGTTAAAGTCCACTAAACTCAGAAAACTGCAAGATTCTAATTTTATTATTATTATTATTATTATTATTTATAAATGGGCTGAGATGGGATGAGGTCTGACCAATGATCTTGGGACCTCGGATCTAAAGCTAGATCTAGGGTTGTCAAGGGGTCAGGTTCATGTCATGTCAGAGTCAGATCGGGTAACTAAATGAGCTTGGAATTCAAGTTCGGGCTATCTAATTAGTGGGTGGGGCCCAGTTGGGCCCATATGAGGGGAGAGAAACAACTGCCTCAAGAGGGGAGAGAAACTATAGGGTCATTCCACATGCAAGGTTCCGTGCATTTGGGCCATGCATCAGTAATCCAAAGTTCCAAACCGCTTGTATGATGCGTCTCACTGTGACGACGTTGGAGATTAGGGTGAAAATCTTTCCTAAAAAATTGATTAATAGCTAAGGAGACATTACAGCAGTGGTCCATATTCACCGAAAATATATCATTACTAATTTAGGGAAAAAAAGCAGAAAATATTCTCACAATCCAAGGGTGAGGATCTTCTTATCATGTTGTACCATATAACCATTTGGATATCACCGGATCATTACCCTCAAATTTACCGAATCTTGCACATTGGTAATTTGTACCATTACCAATAAACAAGGCCTCAAAATTGACTTTGGCCACTCAAACTGATGTAGAGCATGGCTGACACTTTCATAGCCAAGATGGACTAGAGAAAACCCGTTCAGAGGCCGCAAGTAATCAGGACTCTCAGAACTTTAAAATAACCATATCTTCATAGGCCTGAAGTAATCAGGACTATCAGAACTTTAAAGCAACCATACCTCGCAAACCAAACTGGATTTAGTTTTTCGACTTACTATATATGATTTTGGGTAGGAAAAGCTACTTTATTCAACCAACCAGGCTGCATGGTTCTGGGTAGGAGAAGCTACTTTATCCAACCAACCCAGGGTTTTTAAAAGTCCTTTTTATTATAAATAGTAAGTTTTAATTCAATTATAACTTTTGATCCTTTGAGTTTTAATAGTCATGCCAAACATGAAAAGGGTTTAACAAAATTAGGACAATAACATGGTTACACCAAATTGGACACTTACTATCTTTGACCAAAAGCCATAACTGTATATAAATAGTAAGTTTAATATTTATAGTAAGTCATGTTTTTATGGAGTTGGAGTTTGATTCTAAAACTTCATCCCAAGTTTGAGTTCACTATTTAAAGAATTGTAAATTTATTTATTTTTTATTGTCAATTAATTAATTTTAAATTATTAAAAATTATTTCTATTTTCTTTTCTCATGAATTAGAAGAATCTCTATCAGGAGTAGATGCTCAATGCATTCGTAGTAGTCATCCCTGTGGAAGACGGTGATCGACCTCATCACATCCCTGTGTCACGGACCAACTCACCTGGTTCGGACTTCTGAGCTGAAAATTGGCCGAGTCACCATTTATTCTCAACCTTGACTCAGCACACAAGGCCTTAGGCCTTGGTTAGACCTGTAGCTTCGTCAACCACCCTCGAGCCATGAGCATAACAAGCCGTTCCGTTCATCATCTGTTTCTGTGTCCTAGAACCTGCAGGATGGTCCACTGCTAACTGTGGCTCAAAATCTTTTAACTTTCCAAGTTTCTCATACGAAATCTGTTGGACTACCAGAGGGATTTTGTTCAATATGGATCCAGCTTTATACACACCTGTCACCTTGCGACTATCTATAAGCCTTAGCGTGACAAATGGCCGCTTCTGAAGTTGCTGCATGGTTGTCTTTGGTGGTGCCTGTCCGGTTGCATTTCTAGAGAAAATGAGAAAATGCACATCAACAAGAAGATTTTTATGAAATGCCAAGTTACAAGTCTTGTATAGGTTGGTGAGCAAGCCCTAATAATGCATTTCTTTAATATTGGGCATGGACTTAGTCGACCAATCAGATTACTTAATTTTACACTAATCACTTGTTTGAGGCTATGAGATCTCAGTCAACCAATCAGACTCCTTGATATTGCACTAATTTCGTTGTTGGTATCAGCCAGAGAAGGGACGTATGTTTCCAATCCTTTTTCTCTGGCTACAACCTGGGATTAAATGATTGATCTCCATATTGCAACACTGAACAATGTCTAATCAAGCTATAGGTTGCGAGTGTTCGTAAGCTTATGTAAACGCTTAATGAGAAATAAGAAGCTGTTTGGATGCATTGTAGAATGTTCAAATATACATTGGCAATAAATGAAACTTTGATATTGATAGCAAAGAGTTGAAAAATAATTTATAAAAATAAAAAAGGAAATTGAAGGATCAAGTGAACCACACCAGAAGAAGATTGAATTCCTATTATTGAAAACTTCTTAAGGTAGATCGTAATGTTTATTTTTCATCCAACTTGTTTATAAGATCACGTAGACCTTTATGAAGGAAAAACATTGACACAGGGATGAACGTGATGAGGGTAACTACTCCGAATCCATGGAGCTTCTCTGGATTCCTCACAGAGACTTCTCGAACTCATGAGGAAAGAAAGTAGAAAATAAAAATAAATTTTAAGAAATTCAAAATTGATTAATTGATGACTAAAAACGAGTTCACAACTCTTTAAATAGGGGTACCGAGCAATGAGAAAGAAATCAGAATCAAACTACAACTATAACTCCTAGAATCCGCGACTTACTATAAATAGTAAACTTACTATTTATAGACGGTCGTGATGTCTACTAGTGTGGAAGGTTTTTGGCCAAAAATAGTAAGTGTCCTATTTGGCTTCACCAAACCATTCTCCTAATTATTCTAAGCTCTTTTCACGTTGGGCACAACTCTTAAAGCCCGACGGATGAAGAGTTATAATCAAACTAAAACTTACTATTTATAGTAAAAACGAAATTAAAGCAGGGAAACGACCATCCATCCAGGGGTTTTTCGCAATTCCGGGCATCGCAACCCTGCATAGCTGGGTTGGTTGGCTAAAGTAGCTCGTTCTATACCAAAATCATATATTTTATGTCGGCTAACTCATCCCGGATTGCGAGATACGCCCGATCTAAGGTCCGACGGTCCGGATCACTTCTGTCGTCGACCGGGCCTTTTCTGATCCATCTTGGCCATGAAACTGTCCGCGACCCGCTCTACATCAAACAAAAATATCAGCTTGAACCAAAACTTTGATCCACTTAAGCCTTGCCTCCTCTTTAGGCTCATGAGCTCAAATGATATGTCAAAACCAATGGACGGCATGGATAAAACATATACATCATGATTGGCCCCACCAGGCCCCTAACAGGACCATTCGTCTCTATCTTGGTCGGGTAGCACCCAATCCGCGACACTTTCTGGAGAGCCGTGGGCCTCTGATACGGATTTCCCTGGATGGTTCTCTGTGAGCCCTATAATGATGTAGGTATTTTGATCACATCGTACATCCATTTGGATCATTATCTTAAGGCATGAGCCCATAAATGAGGCAGTTTCAAATCTCAGGTGGACCACATCACAGGAAAACAGTGGTGATTGAATGTCACCGTTAAAAAAATGATGCAGTTTCAAATCTCAGGTGGACCACATCACAGGAAAACAGTGGTAATTGAATGTCACCATTAAAAACTTTCTAAGATCTTACTGGAACTTTTATTTGACATCCAACGTATTGATTAGGTCAATAAGGCATGGCTGATGGAAAAATAAAAATATCAACATGATCCAAAACTTTTGTAGTGCCCCAAGAAGTTTTTAATGGAGAGCATTCAATCACCACTGTTTCCTGTGTGTGATTCACCTGAGATTTTAATATTCTTTATTTTTGTACTCGTGCTCTAAAATGAACTTTCAAAATTAATTGACGGCATGGATAAAACACTTACATCATGGTGGGCCCACAGAGCACCGTGGAGTACGGACCAGTGATAGTAACCCACCTGCGCTTCAATTTCCCTGTCCATGTTTTAGACTGGACCATTCATCATTCATCATTCATCTTGTTCAAAATATTGTGGGGGTGGACCCTTTTCTGTCTTTAGGCGGTGACGTGCTTGGACATCTCCGCGAGCAGAGATTCCTCCTGGCTGAGGTCTCTCCCTCTCCCCTTCTTAGGTACATACCTACCCAGGTACTGAGGTATAAACGGATGAAGCTCAGTTTTTCGCGGGATTTTGGACCATAAAATGACAGTTAAGAGGACACATATCACAACAGTCCATAAAAAAAGTAACCTGCAGATTCGGGGCTAGGTTCTTACAATCTGAGGTATATATGTTTGAGACATGGCCCATATGTACCAATGGTCTGAATCAATCTAGCATAAAACTCACTTGTGAGAACTGAAAAACTGCCTGGATTGAGGATCTTATCACTTCCAAACAGTGAGTATTACGGATATAGAAGGATCCACAAGATCCTCCTCAAATCATGTTGTATCCTTTATTAAAAATCAATCCCATGATTCTAGGCAATCCTTTGATTATAGACAATAGCTATAGATGGATATGTTGACTCTGTACGTAAATCATCTTGCTGTAATATTGCTCTGTATATTCTATAAATGAGAAGAGCACCACCAGACAAAATCACGGTGGTTTTTCAAACCTTCTCATGGTATCAGAGCTCCTCTAAGGATTCACGTCGATCCAAATGGCCTCTGAAACCCCATCCCCTATCCTGTCTTTCAACACCATGATCCACCTCTTGACCATCAAGTTATCTTCTTCCAACTTTCTCCTCTGGCGTAGTCAAGTGCTGCCATTGCTGCAGTGTCAACATCTCCTTGGATATGTTGATGGCTCCATCAAACCTCCTTCTGCAACTATTGGTTCTGGTGCCTCTGCCACTGTCAATCCAGCATTTACTGAATGGCAGCAGACCGATCAACTTGTACTAAGCCTCCTCCTTGCTTCGTTGACAGAAGAAGCCCTATCTGTTGTTGTTGGTCTGACCTCTTCGCATGCAGTTTGGTCCACTCTGGAGACCACCTTCAGTCATCGCTCCAAATCCAGGGAGCTGCGTTTAAAAGATGAATTGCAACACATGAAGAAAGATGCTCGGTCTGTTGTTGAATATTCCCGTGAGTTCAAATCCGTTTGTGACCAGCTTGCTGCCATGGGTCGCTCCGTAGATGATCTTGACAAAATACACTGGTATTTACATGGACTTGGCTCTGCTTTCTCCGCCTTTTCTACTACACAGTTAGCTCTTTCATCTCTCTCTTCTTTTACTGAGATTGTTCCTATGGCGGAGAGTTATAAAATTTTTGTTAAATCATAAGAGCTGCCTACCACGGGATCCACTTCTGCAGCCTTCACTGCCTCTCACAGTAACAAATCTGCCTCTGCTCGTGGGGGTGGTTGTGCCTCTCGTGGGGGTCGTAGCCGTGGTGGTGGTCGTCATCAACGCAACCGTCCTATTCGTTGTCAGATTTGTCGTGGGGAAGGGCATTACACCACTTCTTGTCGTGACCGCTACTCTCATTCCTCAAATGCTGCCAACCTTGTGGAGGCTTTTACCTCATGCACACTCAATGATAATCAGGCTTCTGATTGGTATACGGACACCGGAGCCACTGCACACATGACTAATGATGTTGCTCAGTTGGACAAGTTTGATACGTATATTGGTAAGGATCGTGTTACTGTCGGTAATGGTGCCTCTCTTCCCATTTCTTACACCGGTACCCTCTCTCCCACCTCTTCCCTTACCTTAAAGGATGTCATAGTTGTGCCTGGCTTAACCAAAAATCTGATTTCCATTAGTAAACTTACCTCTGATTTCCCTTTTTCTATCACCTTTACTAATGACAGTTATATTATACAAAATCAAGTCACAAGAAAGGTGGTGGCAACCAGACGGCGTGAAAACGGTCTTTATGTGCTTGAGCGTGGGCATCAATCTTTAATTTCTGTTTTCTCTAATAATTGTCCTCGCTTCATTTGATGTTTGGCATGCTCGTTTGGGTCATGTGTCTCATTCTATTATTTCTCTTTTGAATAAAAATCGTCAATTATGTGTGACTTCTTTACTTCCTACTCCCACTATTTGTTCTAGTTGTCAACTTGCAAAAAGTCATAGACTTCCATTTCAACATAATGACAAACGGGCATCTCATGTTTTGGATCTTATTCATTGTGATTTATGGGGTCCATCTCCTATTCCGTCCAATTTTGGTTATAATATTATGTCATTTTTGTTGATGATCATTCCCGATATACGTGGCTCTATCCTTTGAAATTTAAATCAGATTTTTTCCGCATTTTTCTTCAATTTCAGAAATTTGTGGAAAATCAGTTTTCCGTTAAAATCAAAGTATTTCAAAGTGATGGAGGCACTGAATTTACTAATCATAATTTTCGGGATCATTTACAAGACTATGGCATTTATCATCAAATGTCTTGTCCTTATACACCGGCCCAAAACGGCCGTGCCGAGCGCAAACATCGTCATATACTAAAACTGGTTTAGCGATGCTCTTTCGCTCACATGTCCCTTTGAAATTTTGGGTTGATGCCTTTAGCATGGCTGCTTTCACTATTAATCGGTTGCCCACGCCTATTCTTGATGGCCTATCTCCTTTTGAGCTTTTGTATGGTAAATCTCTCATTTATTCCAATTTTCATCCTTTTGGTTGCCTTGTATTTCCATACTTACGCGATTATGCTTCTCACAAATTAGCCTCTCGCAGCCATGTGTTTTTCTTGGCTACAGTATCTCTCACAATGGCTTTCGTTGTCTTGATCGTTCCACTAATCATGTCTTTATTTCCAGGCATGCTATTTTTGATGAGCTTAATTATCCTTTTAAAGGAACTCCTTGCTCTAGGCCCTTGCCTAACTCTCCTGTTAGTGCATTTCTTGAGCCTACTGCCATCCCAGTGGCCGAATTACCAACTCAGCCCGATCCCATACCACATCCTTGTGGTTCTTGTTTAACTGACCCATCTGCTAGTTTTGTGCCTATTTCTGTTTTGCAGGCCCCGGATGCTGAGCCCACTATTCCTTCGGTGCATGAGCCTTCGCATGCCTCAACTCTCATGCCCGCTGACCCAGATCTTGTCACCAACGTATCTTCCCCTACAGCCTCGGGCCGTCCTCCTCTAATTGGCACTCATCCGATGTAAAATCGGGCTAAATCAAGAATTTTCAAGCCTACCCACCGATCCCATGTGTGCACAGTTCCTCACTCCGACCTGTTCCACTCTCTTCTCACGATACGTGAGCCCAAAGGCTTCAAGTCTGCTGCTAAACATCCCGGTTGGATTGCTGCTATGGATGAAGAAATTCAGGCCCTTCATCAAAATCATACATGGGATCTAGTACCTAAACTGCCCAACAAAAATGTAGTCGGCTCCAAATGGGTTTTCCGCATCAAATATCTATCCGATGGCACTGTGGATCGTCTTAAGGCTCATCTTGTTGCAAAGGGCTACACACAACAACCGGGCCTCGACTTCACTGATACTTTTAGTCCTGTTGTCAAGGCTTCCACAGTCGGAATTGTTTTATCCCTGGCCGTTTCTAATAATTGGCCTCTCCGGCAACTTGACATAAAAAATGCATTTCTTAATGGTCTTTTATAGGAAGAGGTTTATATGGATCAACCGTCTGGATATGTTGATCCTGAATATCCCACACATGTTTGTCGGCTTCGCCGGGCTCTTTATGATCTCAAGCAAGCTCCACGTGCTTGGTTCCATCGCTTTAGCTCTTTTCTCTTGGCTATTGGCTTCATTTGTAGTCGTGCTGACTCATCTTTATTTGTTCTCTCCAAGGGT
The DNA here is from genome assembly GCA_030180095.1 of Magnolia changhungtana. NCBI lineage: Eukaryota > Viridiplantae > Streptophyta > Magnoliopsida > Magnoliales > Magnoliaceae > Magnolia > Magnolia changhungtana. Next base: position 21,859,732 of record JASAUF010000444.1, on the reverse strand, counting down.
GTTGACTTAATTATTTATTACTCTATATTCACGACATTGTCGTGACTGGCAGCAATTCGGCACTCCTCGATGGATTTATTGGCAAGCTGACTCGTGAATTTGCCACCAAGGACCTTGGATCCTTGAACTATTTTTTGGGCTTGGAAGCTTATCGCACGTCTACTGGTCTTTTTCTTAGCCAAGCCAAGTACGCCCATGAGATCTTACAGCGTGCATAGTTAGTTGACTCCAAACCGGTGGCTACTCCCATGGTGGTCACTCAGCACCTTTCCATGGTTGGCCCAGATTTTGATAATCCATCCCTCTACTGGTCGCTCGTAGGTGCCCTTCAATATCTCACCATCACTCGCCCGGATATTGCTCACGCTGTTAGTGCTGTCAGTCAGTTCATGCATAAGCCGTCTATTTCTCATTTTCAGGCTGTTAAAAGGATACTACACTACGTTAAGGGGACTCTTCGGTTTGGTTTATATTTCACTCCATCTTCCTCTAGAGAACTCATTGCTTATTCAGATGCCGATTGGGCTGGGTGTCACGATACGCGTCGCTCAATTTCTGGTTATGCTGTTTATTTCGGTGGTAATCTAGTGTCCTGGAGTTCCAAAAAGCAACCAACGGTTTCCCGGTCTAGCTATGAATCTGAATATCGGGCATTGGCCCTCACTGCCGCTGAGGTTAAGTGGCTGCGGCATCTCCTTCGGGATCTTCATGTGTCTTCTCCATCTCCTCCGGTCATGCTTTGTGATAATCAAAGCTCCATTTTTCTCGCTGTCAATCCAGACTCTCATAAGCGTTCTAAGCACATTGATTTGGATTATCATTTTGTGAGAGAACTGGTGGCCTCCGGAGAACTCAAGATTCGTTATGTCCCCACTCACTTAAAATTTTCGACATGTTCACCAAAAGTCTCGGCCGACCCGCCTTCATTTTTTTTACGTTCCAAGCTTCGCATCTCTGATTCCGAGACACTAGGCTTGCGGGGGGGTATTACGGATATAGAAGGATCCACAAGATCCTCCTCAAATCATGTTGTATCCTTTATTAAAAATCAATCCTATGATTCTAGGCAATCTCTCGATTATAGACAATAGCTATAGATGGATATGTTGACTCTGTACGTGAATCATCTTGTTGTAATGTTGCTTTGTATATTCTATAAATGAGAAGAGCACCACCAGACAAAATCACGGTGGTTTTTCAAACCTTCTCAATGAGCATGAACTATGCAATGCATCAGAACGTGAGTTTTAGATGAAGGAATCACACAAGGCTCCATAAGATGAGGCCCACTTACAGAAACTATAACCCATAATAACAACGTACATTAATACTCTCTTTTCCACGTACCGTACTAAATTAGCTGACCTTTTGTCTCTCTTTTTCTTTTTTTTTAGTTTTTTTAAATTAAAAAATCATGGCTAATGATGTAGCTGACCGATCGACAACTTAGTCAATCTGATCATGGTCCACTCAGCAGCGCCGGGTATGTATCATCCCACAACTAGTTGGAGGGAATGTGTGTACATAGATGTGCTGTGCCATCCTCGCTAATTGGACGGTCCCCACTTTATAAAAATCTCATGTCTAAATGATCAAAGTTCAAAACTGTCCGATCATAAGGTGGGCCGCAAAAATTGACCGACAGTTCAAATTCCATGTACACATGCAGCCTAACCAAGTGATCAGATTGCCCTGATCTTATACACGGTGAGGATTGACTATTGAGTGTCACTGATAAAACACGTCAGTTTCAGAGCGGCCCGCACTCTTTTCTCCCGGTGGTTTATTTAAAGTAAGGGTTATAACTAAAGAGAAGTATTCAATTTCATTGTATTTATTTTTTGAAATATTTCTTGTGTGGGATTCTTTGTGCGGGTGAAAGAGCACGTGAATTCTTGTGTCTTGTGTTTTGGTCTCTTTCTTTTGTATTCTGGTGTGGTTTACATTGAACTGGTGTGGGTATTTTTAAGCAATACAAACAATGTGGTATTCCCTTATATGAAATATAATTTGCAAGTGTCATTCTTCTCTTATTCAGGTCAGTATAAAAAAACAGTCGCTTGTCCTTTGAATGGTCCAGTTACATGGTGAATCCAAAGTGGGCAATACTTGGATATGTGGGTCGCACCATCCAAATTAACCAATCAAAGACTGTGCTGGCCCCTTATTTGCTCGAGTATGATCAGTGATTTTTTTTTTTTTTTAAATGCAACATACTCTAATTAAAAAAAAGGCCGAATCATTGCATACCATAAGTTGATAATACCAATCTCAAGATAAAATCTTTCAAATCAGCCATCTTATTCCCCATTCATTTCCCATATATAAGAGAATTGTGATGTAAGTGGGGCCAACTGTGATGTTTACGAGAAGTCTACCTTGTCGGCCCATTTTGCTGGTTTATGTTAGGATTTGAGCCTAAAAGTAAGGCAATTCCAAAACTCAAGTTGGCCAAACAACAGAAAACAATAGGGATTAAACGCCCACCATAGAAACATTCGTGGGTCATGGAAGTTTTGAATAAGGCTAATATTTGTGTTTTCAGTTGGACATTATGGAAAATTTGGATGTCATATAAATATCACCATGGAGTCCAAGAATGTGTGGACTTTTAATCTTTACTATTTCTTGTCATGTGGCCCACATGAGTTTTCTTTCTTATTTTTGGGCTAAGTCTTAATGTGAGCTAACAAAACACATTAAGAGAATGGATTTTGTTATGGGAAAAATGTATTAAACCAACAAGATGAGGTTAGGTTGGCATCCCTAGGTCAGCTGATAACCAATGCAATCAAAGACTCTATTACTAGTCTTGACTTGATCTCCTGACCGCCCTCAAGAGCAGGTCGGAGGACCCATTAATAAACTCGATGCTAGAAAGGGCTCAACCATGTCTGACCTAGAAGAGTTAGGTTGGTGCACCCCCATGTCGGCTACTTCTGCTAATTCTGACCTGGTCCCGACGGTGTCTACCTGAGGTTTCAGTCAAGGATCTAGGATGACAGCTACGATATGGACCCACCCGAGATCTTAGCCAAGGATCTTGGGGGATCCTCACCACACATATAGGATCTGAATTCCTCTATAACACATCCCTACCAAATAAAGAGATCTCCTCTACGTCATCGCCTCTCATCGACTATAAATATGAGCATATTTAATGGGGAAAGGTACACACAATTTAAAGTGTAAAACCATATTTACGATTAGACCCAGATTTCCTACCTGACTGATGTAGATCGGGTTGCGGACAGTTTCATGGCCAAGATGGATCAGAAAAGGCCCGGTTGACGACAGAAGTGATCCGGACTGTCAGACCTTAGATCGGGCGTATCTCACAATTTGAAATGAGTTATCGGGCGTAAAATATATGATTTTGGGGTAGAACGAGCTAATTTAGCCAACCAATTCCGCTACGCTGGGTTATATAGGCCGGATTTGCGAAATACCCCTGGATCGATGGTCGTTTCCCTGTTTTAATTTCATTTTTACTATAAATAGTAAGTTTTAGTTTGATTATAATATTCATCCGTCGAGCTTTAGGAGTTGTGTCCAATGTGAAAAGAGCTTAGAATAATTAAGAGAACGGTTTGGTGAAGCCAAATAGGACACTTACTATTTTTGGCCGAAAACCTTGCGCACTAGTAGATATCGCGACCGTCTATAAATAGTAAGTTTACTATTTATAGTAAGTTGCAAATTCTAGGAGTTTTAGTTGTAGTTTGTTTCTGATTTTTCTTCCATATTACTTGGTATCCCTACTTAAAGGGTAGTGAACTCGTTTATTTCATTCATCAAAACAATTTCGAATTTATTAGAATTTATTTCTATTTTCTGCTTTCTTTCCCAATGGATTCGAGAAGTCTCTGTGAGGAGTCTAGAGAAGCTCTGTGGATTCAGAGTAGTTATCCTCTTGAGGAAGATGGTGATCGACCTCATCACGTTCATCCCTACGTCATTGACTTAGGCATCGGAGGGGCCCCTGTGGCAACCAAGGTCTCCTTTTGTTCGCTCATTGTGCAGGTATTTGAAGGTCCAGGGAAGGTCACCTGAATTATTACATCAACAGATTTCTCTCACAAACATCAAGGTGGGTCCCACCTATATTGTAACTGCAAAACTTACATGAGCTCGTATGAGTCCTTAGTGTTAAATACCATCTAAGCCATGTAATTTGAATTATTTGAAGGGGTTTGAAATCTAAGGTAAAAGCTTGGATTAATCTAAAATCCTTTGGAGAGTCGCATGTATAATATGTGTCACTAGACTATCTATCTATTGGGCACATGGCCCACTGATGATATCCCAAAACAATTAGGTTATCAATTAATCACTATAATTACTTTCATACGATGATATGTGCTGTTCAAATATTATACATGTAAATCAACGGTTTAAAATCGTTGGTTAGTCATTCAGTTGTGATATTGTGTTTATGGCCCATCCGATACTTGAAATCTCATCATTTTTGTGCAAAGTATATATTTCAACCGGCTCATGACAGTCATTGTGTCAAACATTACATACTTATACTAATTAGAGATATTAAAGTTGATTTAGTAATTAAACTCAAACTACTTTTGAATTACAAGGAATTCTGAATCCAGGATACCAAACATAACAGAAGGATTTCAACTCCAGGGGTTCCGAATCCACACTCCCAAACAGGCCCTTACGTGGTTTCAAAACACAAAAACAAACGTATGGCCATTATGGCTGATTTCATGCCACCGGTAAATGAAACTTTAATTATTATGCTTTTTTAATGCGGTACCGTAGAATACTCCAATCCAAATAGGCCCGTAATTTGATTAGTTAGTGATAAGGATACACTGAGCCCACACGTGTGGAGAGAAGTCTTCCATACGTGATCAGGATACCAAACATATGGAGAGTTCTTCATCTTATCTATCTCCCTAACTCTTCCTTTGCTCTCCTTCTCCTACTTCAACACTTCTCTTGTAAAATCACTATAAATATACAATAGATTGAAAAGGGCTGACACGATTTTGGGAGAAAGCCTCTCTCTCTCGTGATGTTTCTGGATTTCTTCAGTTAGCTAGGAGTCTTAGAAAGATGTTTCGACTGTAACACGGATTGCTTGTATACAAGAGACAGATCTCTCATAGATTAAACACCATAAGAGAGATTTACATGCTATTATTAATTAATCACAACAGCCTTACAAGCATCATATTCATGAAAAAGAAAAAGAAAAAAAAACCAGCAAATGAGCACACAAAGCATAATATAAACCACAACATTCACCAACTACATATTCAATCTAAAGGTATATGTAATCCTAGATTGAAAAAGGACTTGTTATTTTTGGACCCAAACTATGTGATCCTGAGCGAGGAAATGACAGATAGGAACTGTTGGAAGTCCAAACCAAACCAGTACATCTTCCCCAAGGAGAGTAAAAGCTTCCAGCGTCCAGGACGTTTTCCCCATGCGGCTGTTCAGCGTCTCCAAGCAACTATTTAATATTTAGTTTGATATTTGTAATAGCAGTTAATACTATGCCCTTGTAGTGTATTTTAAATCGGCATTTGTGTCTTTTCACCTTGATGGAAAAGTTTATATAAGGGAGGTCATGTAATCCGTTTGGAATCAAGTCAAGTCAGCAAACTTGTAAGCAATATAAAAATTACAAAGTTTCTCTTCTCTTCTACGTGTCCAGTGAGCTCAAACCCAAGGCTTTGTAAAGCCAAGTAAACTCTGGCTAATATAGCCAACAAACTGGTATCAGAGCTGGCCAAATTTTGACTTGATGGAGTGCTTTCAGGAGTGATGGAATGTACTCCTGGACTTCTGTGAATTGATGATGCGGCTGAAGAAGGTGTTGTGGGCATTTGCTCTTGACGGTTGTTCACTCCCCAAGTATAGGGTTGTGATGTAGTTGTTGAGGGTCAAATATTGCATATTAGACCCTAGTTATTACCTGGATTTATGAGCATGACACTGTTTAATGGCCCGTTTAATCGTAATTGTGATGCAGGGTGTATTTACGAGCTTGGATGGAAATATGGTGTTAAAAGTGTGGATTTAAGGCTTGGGCATCACCAAGGCATTGGATAGGACTCCATGGGACCAAGATCAAGGATTTACACGCCGGAGATTAGAGAAATTCCATCCACTCACGATGAAGAGGCCTGAAAGTTAGCCAGAATGCGAGATTACAGAGTTCCCACCATCTGATTGGCTCAAAACTTTATACAGGGTCCGAGGACCATAAATTAACCGTACACGACAAAAATCAGCCATTGGACCTTTGCAGAAGTAGCTCAACGGGTAGATCAGCTCATGAAATTCTGATTTGGGGGCCCACATGATCTCTGGAACTGCCTTAATTTTGGATTCAACACCTAAAATCATATGAGAAAAGAGATGCACAGAGAAGATGTCTCTCATACAATACAGTGGACCCCACAGGTACAGGTGGGAGCACATAGGCGGTGCACTCCCGCACCACACCAGAAGGTTACCTGGTCAAAGAGGGCGCTGACCCGCAACCCATCTCCCTCACGCAGCCAGCATCCAGCGGACAGACGCTGGCCGAATGGATTCATGTAGTGGAACCCACACTTCATCCGATCGGATGATCCGAACCGTTCACTCACTCCATAGGGTGGCCTAGACTCCCGCCAAGGTGGCATTTTTGCCCCATGCAAGCTCTCGTAGAATCTTATCCGTTAAGCGCAGGTCGGACGGTGGAAGAACTTTGGTGGGCCACAGAAAAGCTGCTCCAAAATGGGTCCTGCCCGATGGGTTTTTCGATCTGAACTCCGTGGACGGTGTGGATTTCGCATAAAAAAACCACCGTGGGTCCCACCAACATCACAGTGAGATCGCGCAAGCTCTGTTTCGCAACGGAGCTTGCGGACCGACCGTGTGGGCCACCACTGCAGTTCAAAAGTTTGATCTGGACCGTCCATCATGAACCTACGGTCCCCCTCATCAAGGCCTAGGTGACCAAATTTTAGAAAGCAGTAAAGATCGGTTTCTATCCGTCCAAATAGAGGACTGACGGTGCAACAAAAAGATGGGTGAGACACACCAAATTCGGTCCAAAAATCATCCCGTTTTACTAAAATTTCAAGAGGAATCCAATGAATGGATTAGATTTCCCAGCAAGTCTCGATAAAGGGCCCCATGTTCAGCACAGTACAAGACAAGCTTCTCCCTTACGCAGGACCGTGCGTTTTCTAAAGTCCGGCTCTGTTACGGACGAGCTGCGGGAAAACACCATTCCACTGACCATTGACTGTTATAAAAGGAGGAGAGAATAGAGAGTGGGGTATCTTTTGGATCACGGTTGGGCTTGGTGGAACGTGAGGCGGTTGAGAGCTGGAGACGTGGAGCTAGGACGGAGGAGAGGCCGTGGAGGCCAAGAGAGAGGAAGATATTGAGAGTTTTTTTTATTTTCTTTTTGTTTATTTTGGATTTAGCTCAATCATGTTTTTGGGCTAAACTTCTTAGCTAGGGCTAAGAGGTGAAGCTTGTAGCGTGATGGGGGACTTTTAACTTGTGTTTTTTTTTTTTTTTTTTTTTTTTTTTTTTACATTGAATTGGATTTGATATTAGTTTAATTTTGAGGGAATGTTTTTAGTTTTTAATGGTCTGTTGTGATTGAAATTACAATAGGTTTGCGATAGCTTTGAGCATGTTCCTTCTTTCTTATGATTATGACGTCAGGAAGCCCTGTTGTTCACCATTGTCTCCTAGGCATGGTTGGATGTCGGTACCCTTCCTCACCTTCATACATTGTTGATTGGTTGGTAATTAGTTTAATTCTGTTGTTTGCTTTGTATCCTGGACATGGTTTGGTGATGGAATCCATTCTAATTCATATACCTTTCAACTTTTAAACACTATATCAAATAAGTTCAGTTTAAATTCCATGATTCTTCAAGCAGACATAAGATTTCCCTGATCTCTACAAGTGGATCCTCTGAATCCGTAGTTTCCTTCCTCTGAATTTTCTTAAGTTTAGATAATTATTTCACCATTATTCTTTAAAATTGATTTGATTTGTTTTTCATCTTAGTCTAGTTCTAGTTCTACTTAGTTTCAAAATTCGTACAAGTTTCAGTCTCTTGGGATTCGACCTCGGTCTTACCGAGTTTATTACTACATCACAACCCTGCACTTGGGGTGTGAACAGTAGTAATAAACTCGGTAAGACCGAGATCGAATCCACAGGGACTGAAACCTGTACGTTATCTGAAAATAACCAGATCTAGAACTAGGCTAAGATGAAATCTAAACCAATTATGATTTGAGGAATAATGGTGAAATAATTATCTAAAACTTAAGAAAATTCAGAGAAGGGAAACTAGGGATTCAGAGGATCCACTTGTAGAGATCAGGGAGATCTTATGCTTGCTTCATGGATATTATACTGAACTTACTTGATATAGTTTTCAAGAGATGAAAGGTATAAGAATTAGGTATGATTCCATCACAAATCCATGCCTAAGAGACAAGGTAAACAACAAAACTTAGACCAATCCATAACCAATCAAAGGATGTAGGAAGGATTTCATCATCCAACCATGTCCCTGAGACGATGGCGAACAACAGGGTTTCCGAACATCGAAATAAAAGGAAAGGAATTATTCAAGCCATCACAGAGCTACTGTAATTTAAATCACAACAAACCATTAATGACTAAAAGAATTTCTTAAATCAAACTAGAGTCAATCAGTTCAGTTTAAATCAAACCTGTAGAAGCTCCCATCACACTACAAGCTTCACCTCTTAGCCCTAGCTAAGAGGTTTAGCCACACATGGATGGACTAGATCTCTCAACAGCAAAGAACGAAAAAACAGCAAAACATAAAAACTCTCTCTCCCTGTCTCTCTCTCTCTCTCTCTCTCTAGCTGTGGGAATAGCTCCTTCCAGCCGTCCTTCTTATTCACCGCCCTTGGATCTCTCGTTTCTTCTTTCCTTTATAGCAGCCAGGAGATCCGTCCGGTCGCTGGAGACCTTACTGGAGTCGGAGCGCACAAGATACGCAGCCACAAAGGAAATCAATGCAACAGAGGAAACTGACTTGCGTTTTCCAACATTGTCGGCCCATGGCCGTTTCATACGCAAGATCCGAGCCATTCAGGCTTCTTGGGGGTGGTCGACCATGCCATGGGCGAAGTTTGGACGGTCCAGATGGACCATCCGATCACCACCAAGCTCCCACAGTGGGCCGCAAAACCCGGGCAACGTTCCGCTGCGAAACAGAGCCTTATCTGTTTACGCAGCGCTGACGATGGGGCCCACCTCATTTTTCTTTCAAGAAATCTACGCCGTCCATTGTCTTCAGGACGAAAAACCGTTCGAGAAGGCCGAGACCAGGTTGATTTCGGTGTGGCCCACAAGGGTTTTCTCGCTGCCATCCATCCTCCGTTTTACGGTGGAGATTTCCTGAGTGTATGCATGGGACCAAATGGGCACCATGGTTGTGGTCGTCCCCACTGTCCGGATACAATTTACGGTCCTGATCTTCCATATGATCTATGGGTGGGGCCCACTAATTCTCGGATCGTCCGGATCTTGCGAACGCTGTTCCTGCGCACGGTAGTTGCGCTGATGTGTGATGGGGCCCACTTCGTCATATTTCTTGAAAATCAACATTGTCCATTGTCTTCGTCGTGAATTTTCAGTAAAAAATGGACTGTTTTGGAATTCCGTTGATGCGGCCCATCTGATCAATCGTGCGGTGAAGCTCCATCGTTCAACAAACTGGTGCCCATTGTCTAATATTCCAGATCAAAATCACCTAGGTCATGATCCAATCCTCCATATGGTTCCAATGAATGGCTCGGATTGAGATGATGGGTCCGTATGGTGGCCCACAGGGATCACAGCCATCCCCTGTTCTATCACTGCATAGCAGAAAAACGGAGATTTCTGTTTTTGTTGTGAAGCAACGGGTCCAGGCCGATTTCGGACTCTTTGGAGATGCGGTGCACATGTGGTGCACTTGTGCACCATGCACACTCAACTCAGGCAGGGTCCACAGCGATGGTCTTAAAGAAATCCAATCCATCCATCCGTTCTTCCAGCTATTTTGAGGGGTCAAGCCAACATTTGAAGCATGTCCAGAGCTTAGGTGGGCCAAAAATCAATGGTTTATGGGTTGAACTATCCGTTGGGCCGCTTCTAGAGGGGTCCACTGGCTGAAATTCAACGTGTACAGTTTATTTATGTCCTCCAGCAAATGTATGAAGTTTCGAGCCAATCGAATGGCGGGAACCCTGTGATCTTATATTCTGGATCATTTTCGGGCCTCTTTAAATGTGAACGGCTTGATTTCCTCGGATCCCTAGCATGGAAATCCGTCAATCTGGGTCCCATGGAGTCCCGTCCCATGTCTTGATGATTCTTGAGCGTTAAATCTATACTTTTAACGTCTTTTTCAGTCCACGCTTGCAAATGTACCTTGCATCACAAACACGATTAAAATATGGCATTAAATGGTATCATGTTCGTAAATCCAGGCAGTAATTGGGGTCTAATATGCAATATTTGACCCTCAACATAACCCCCAACCAGCATTTTGCTAGTCCCGAGCAAAGTATGCGAAAATTAAGTTGAGAATCACAGAACAATTTCTATGAACTCAGGTGATCTTTGAGACACTCTAGATACTAGAATTTTAAAATTCATGAATGTTGGGCATTACTTTCTTTTAGATTCAAGTGCATGGTAAATTCCATAATCAAGTTCAAGGTATTAATCCATCAATCAGACAAATTCTGAACATTAAGATCCATGAGTGTAGAGTGTAGTCTCAGCTTATCACATTCAGTTTCTGTCTTTCTTTCATGATATCATTGGTAACCAACAAGGTCATCCATGACAACCAAAACCTAACCCAGGACTTGCTTCATGAGTCATTCTTTCATTCTTCCAGCTTTTGATTTTTCTATTAAAAGTAACATCAAGAAAGGGAATCAAATCCTCACCTATAGGGAGCAAACCTATGGTGAAGATTATTCGCCCAACCCTTTCCAAAGGTATCTGTTTTTTTTTTTTTTTTTTGCTAGGTATTTTCTTTTTCTTCAATTGACCATGACGGACAAATTTTCCAGGCTGGTTCCTTATATGCTTAGTGATTACCAAGTTAACCCTTCAATATCAAACTGCAACCTTTATGTGAGAGCGAGATGTGATATGTGAAATCATGGCTCAATCAATGTTTACAACTTCTGATTTTGGATTAATAATTCAAACTTAACTGTGAAATCTAACAGATACTTAATCCAAGAGTCATAAATTACTAACAACACGTATCTTGAAATTCTAAGTGCCCTAGATAGCTATCAAAATCGCTTCAAATTCACAAGAAATGCCAGAAAAATTAAAAATTTTTCCAATTTTTGCTCGAGACCAAGAAAACACTGATTAGGAAACCTAATCTCCCACCCTCAACCTAAAATCTACATTGTCCTCAATGTAAAAGATATAAACATGCAATGCACATAGGAGAACGAAAGTAAAGAAAAAGTGATGGGAGGATAGTACCTGGATAATAAATCGAGAGACTTTCCAAGGATAATAACGTAAAAGCGGATCAGCACAAGAGAGAAAGCAAAACAAAAATAAAAATCCTACCTATACCAGTTTCGCAGGTGCTCTCGATTGCATTTAGCGTATGCAACAAGCCTTTAAACCCCTAGGTTGCCCCTAGGGGACGAGTTGTAGTCTCGTGAGGGTTTGCAGTAATGTTACCTACAAACATTGAACTAACTGAATAGGAAAATGAAATGAATTGAAAAGCTGGGTTGCCTCCCAGTAGCGCTAAGTTTAACATCTTCAGCCAGACCAAAGCAACTACCTTAGTCCTATGCAAACAAGAAATCTACCTATACCTCCATCAGACTAGGAGATCATTCTTGGTAAACAGGATCAGTCAGAGGCATGGACATGTCCTCTGAATCAAATTTCTCGACAAATGGCTTTAAGCGATGTCCATTTACTTGAAACTCCTTGCCATTGTCGGGGTCTCTTATCTCGACGGCCCCATGAGGGTATGCAGTAACCACAATGTAAGGGCCGGTCCAACGAGATCGAAGCTTACCCGAAAAGAGATGTAATCGAGAATTATACAAAAAGACTTTCTGATCTGGCGTGAATGATTTTCGTAGAATATGTTGGTCATGAAACGCCTTCATCTTGTCCTTGTAAATTCTCGAGTTCTCGTATGCGCTGTCCTGATTTCCTCAAGTTCATTTAATTGAAGTTTGCGTAGCGAGCCAGCGTTGTTCAGATTGAAATTCAAAATTTTGATCGCCCAGTAGGCTCTATGTTCCAACTCCACAGGCAAGTGGCAAGCCTTCCCATAGACGAGTCTAAAGGGAGACATTCCAATAGGGGTTTTAAAAGCAGTACGGTATGCCCATAAGGCATCGGTCAATCGAATTGACCAATCCTTACGGTCAGGGTTAACCGTTTTCTCCAAAATGTGTTTGATCTCCCTATTGAAAATCTCAACTTGCCCACTTGTCTGTAGGTGGTATGGGGTGCTCACCTTATGAGAGATACCGTATTTCTTCATTAAACTCTCAAATGGTCTATAACAAAAGTGTGAGCCCCCATCACTAATGATAGCTCGAGGTGTTCCAAATCGGGAAAGGATGTTCTCTTTTAGGAATTTAATGATGGTGCGATGGTCATTAGTTCGACATGGAATCGCTTCGACCCATTTAGTGATATAGTCTACGGCAAGCAAAATATATAAATTCCCAAAAGATTGGAGAAATGGCCCCATGAAATCGATGCCCCAATAATCAAATGCTTCTATGATAAGAGTAGCGTGGTTAAGGTGGGTTTTAATTCACCTAAGCCCAACTGTTTGTATACCGAGTAGGGGATAAGATTAACGCTCGCTCCTAAGTCAAGAAGTGCGTGATCAATTCGATAGTCCCCAATTACACATGAAATGGTTGGGCTACCGGGGTCTTTGAATTTTTGCGGTACATCTTGCTTTAGGATGACACTCACTTTCTCAGTCAGGAAGATTTTCTTTTGAATATTTTGCCGTCTTTTGGTCGTACATAAGTCTTTCAGGAATTTGGCATATGAAGGTATTTGTTTCACGGCATCAAGTAGTGGAATGTTGACCTTCACTTGTTTCAACACCTCTAAAATATCCTGAGAGTTAGAGAGAGGTTTTGGTGTAACCAACCGTTGGGGAAATTGAGCAACCGGCTTCTCTTGAGGTTCCGGTTCTAACTCTGGTGGGGTATGGTTAGACCTATCTTCTTTATCCACTTCCGGGTCCTTAGGCTTTTTAGCCCTAACTAGAATGGTTTTGTCAATGATCTTCCCACTCCTAAGAGTGGTGATGGATTTAGCTTGCTCCATCTGATTTGAAGAGCTTGGGTCACTAACTTCATATTGCGGTTTAGGATTGGGAAGAGGTTGAGCTGGAAAGCTCCCCTTGTTCCCAATCGTATTTTTAGCCTTAAGTCCTTGTATTGCTTTTGTAAGGTCTTGGAAGGCCTGTAGCATACCCTGATTGAAAAGCTCTTGCTTTTGAAAATGCTTTAGAACCGAATCCTCTTGAGGTTTCTCTTGAGTTGGATTTTGATTTAGGTAACCTTGAGGTGTAGCAGTTTGTCCATTCCTCCAACTAAAGTTTGGGTGATTTCTCCAGCCAGGATTGTATGTGTTAGAGGTGGGCCCACTGAAAGGTCTTTGGTAATTGCTTACAGCATTGGATTGCTCATTCAATACCTCTTAAAAGGTAGAGATAGTTGGACAATTTTCAGTAGTATGAATGTTGCAACCACAGATGATACAAACAATTTCATTAGCCTTATCCTTCTTAAATTCCATGGCCTCGAGTTTCCTAGTGAGATTAGCTACCTTAGCATTAATATCATCGTCTTCTCTTAGGAGATACATTCCACCCCTTTCCTTGGACTGAGTCGGCTTAGACGTAGTACTAGGTCTAGGGGAGATGTCCCATGATTGTGTGTTCTCAGCAAGTTTATCAAAGCAATCCCACACTTCATCGACTTCTTTATTCATAAACTCCCCATTACACATCGTCTCGACTAATTGGCGCATGGGAGATGTCAGTCCATCATAAAAAAAGTTTGTGATGCGCCACGTTTCAAAACCATGTTGTGGGCATGAACTGACAAGATCCTTGAACCGCTCCCAACATTGGAAGAATGTTTCATCTTCACTTTGGGCGAAGTTCATGATCGACTTTCTCAGGGTGTTCGTCTTATGGTATGGGAAAAACTTCTTAATAAACTCCCTTGTCATGTCATTCCATCTGCTAATTGATCAACGATGTGGTGAATGTAACCACGTCTTGGCTTTCTCTTTCAAAGAAAAGGGAAAAAGTTTCAACCTGACCGTGTCATCAGACACGTTAGGAAAGTATAAGGTAGCTATGATCTCGTCAAATTCTTTTAAATGTAAGTAAGGATTCTCTGACTCAAGCCCATGAAATTTAAGGAGGAGTTGGATCACCCCTGGCTTGATATCCATGTGTCCTGCATTCTCAGGAAAAACCATGCATGAGGGCGTACTCACCCCCGCTGGTTGTAAGTAATCTCGTAAGGTACGAGGCGGGGGTACTTGATGCACCTCATTCTCATCCTGGAGATCTTCTACCCTAGGTTGGGGTAGAAGAGGTTGATTTCCAGCCATATCCTCAATTAACTCAGGGGATTTCGAGCGGTGTCTAGTCCTACGATGGACAGTTAACCCCTCAACTAATCCTCCTTCAGTCAAGAGACATCGAGTGTTGTCACGAGCCCACTTGGGCATGAAACACTCGCAGCCCTCAATCAAATTCTAAACCTAATCCTAAGAAGGGAAATAAAAATCTAAAAAGAAAGAGAGGGTTGGAAGGAAGTTACCAAATTGGAGTCCCTAAATTAAAACCTGCAAAATAAAACAAAATAAGTTAGTTTCTAAAAATAATATCCTAAGAAAAAGAAAGATAGAAATAAAAAGAAACAAGGAAGAATTCCTAAATTAGAAAGTAGAAAATTTCTAAAGCAAATTAAGAAAGTCCTAAACTAGGAAGTAAGTGAGTAATGAAAGAAAAATAGAAAGTAGAAGTTTAGAAAGAGCGTACCGAATTAAAAATTTCTAATAAGCCTACAAAACAGGAAAGTTAGTTTCTAAACAGAAAGTCTTAAAATAGAAAATTTCTAAAAATAAAATAGGGAACAAAATTAGATTCTAAAAGAGTTAGAATTAGAAACTTGCTAAAAAGGAATCCTAATCTAGAAATAGCAAGGAAGAAATTAAGAGAGAAATTACCAATTTAGAAACCTATCTCAGAATCCTACAAAACAAGAAAGTTGGGTTAGTTTCTAAAAAGGGAAAACTATCTAAAATTAGAAAGTTACTTGAAAGAAAATTTCTAAAAATTAAAGGAAAACCTGGATTTAGAAAATTCTAAAAATAAACCCTAAAAATCAGAAAAGTCCTAATCTTAAACTAATCCTAAAACCAGTTAACTTCAGGAAATGTAGCCGTCAATCCCCGGCAACGGCGCCAAAAACTTGTTCACTCCCCAAGTATAGGGTTGTGATGTAGTAATAAACTCGGTAAGACCGAGGTCGAATCCACAGGGACTGAAACCTGTACGTTATCTGAAAATAACCAGATCTAGAACTAGGCTAAGATGAAATCTAAACCAATTATGATTTGAGGAATAATGGTGAAATAATTATCTAAAACTTAAGAAAATTCAGAGAAGGGAAACTAGGGATTTAGAGGATCCACTTGTAGAGATCAGGGAGATCTTATGCCTGCTTCATGGATATTATACTGAACTTACTTGATATAGTTTTCAAGAGATGAAAGGTATAAGAATTAGGTATGATTCCATCACAAATCCATGCCTAAGAGACAAGGTAAACAATAGAACTTAGACCAATTCATAACCAATCAAAGGATGTAGGAAGGATTCCATCATCCAACCATGTCCCTGAGACGATGGCGAACAACAGGGTTTCCGAACATCGAAATAAAAGGAAAGGAATTATTCAAGCCATCACAGATCTACTGTAATTTAAATCACAACAAACCATTAATGACTAAAAGAATTTCTTAAATTAAACTAGAGTCAATCAGTTCAGTTTAAATCAAACCTGTAGAAGCTCCCATCACACTACAAGCTTCACCTCTTAGCCTTAGCTAAGAGGTTTAGCCACACATGGATGGACTAGATCTCTCAACAGCAAAGAACGAAAAAATAGCAAAACATAAAAACTCTCTCTCCCTGTCTCTCTCTCTCTCTGTCTCTCTCTCTAGCTGTGGGAATAGCTCCTTCCAGCCGTCCTTCTTATTCACTCCCTTGGATCTCTCGTTTCTTCTTTCCTTTATAGCAGCCAGGAGATCCGTCCGGTCGCTGGAGACCTTACTGGAGTCGGAGCGCACAAGATACGCAGCCACAAAGGAAATCAATGCAACAGAGGAAACTGACTTGCGTTTTCCAACATTGTCGGCCCATGGCCGTTTCATACGCAAGATCCGAGCCATTCAGGCTTCTTGGGGGTGGTCGACCATGCCATGGGCGAAGTTTGGACGGTCCAGATGGACCATCCGATCACCACCAAGCTCCCATAGTGGGCCGCAAAACCCGGGCAACGTTCCGCTGCGAAACAGAGCCTTATCTGTTTACGCAGCGCTGACGGTGGGGCCCACTACATTTTTCTTTCAAGAAATCTACGTCGTCCATTGTCTTAAGGACGAAAAACCGTTCGGGAAGGTCGAGACCAGGTTGATTTCGGTGTGGCCCACAAGGGTTTTCTCGCTGCCGTCCATCCTCCGTTTTACGGTGGAGATTTCCTGAGTGTATGCATGGGACCAAATGGGCACCATGGTTGTGGTTGTCCCCACTGTCCGGATACAATTTATGGTCCTAATCTTCCATATGATCAATGGGTGGGGCCCACTAATTCTCGGATCGTCCGGATCTTGCGGATGCTGTTCCTGCGCACGGTAGTTGCGCTGATGTGTGATGGGGCCCACTTCGTCATATTTCTTGAAAATCAACACTGTCCATTGTCTTCGTCGTGAATTTTCAGTAAAAAATGGACTGTTTTGGAATTCCGTTGATGCGGCCCATCTGATCAATCGTGCGGTGAAGCTCCATCGTTCAACAAACTGGTGCCCATTGTCTAATATATTCCAGATCAAAATCACCTAGGTCATGATCCAATCCTCCATATGGTTCCAATGAATGGCTTGGATTGAGATGATGGGTCCGTATGGTGGCCCACAGGGATCACAGCCATCCCTTGTTCTATCACTGCGTAGTAGAAAAACGGAGATTTCCGTTTTTGTTGTGAAGTAACGGGTCCAGGCTGATTTCGGACTCTTTGGAGATGCGGTGCACATGTGGTGCACTCGTGCACCATGCACACTCAACTCAGGCGGGGTCCACAGCGATGGTCTTAAAGAAATTCAATCCATCCATCCGTTCTTCCAGCTATTTTGAGGGGTCAAGCCAACATTTGAAGCATGTCCAGAGCTTAGGTGGGCCAAAAATCAATGGTTTATGGGCTGAACTGTCCGTTGGGCCGCTTCTAGAGGGGTCCACTGGCTGAAATTCAACGTGTACGGTTTATTTATGTTCTCCAGTAAATGTATGAAGTTTCGAGCCAATCGGATGGCGGGAACCTTGTGATCTTATATTCTGGATCATTTTCGGGCCTCTTTAAATGTGAACGGCTTGATTTCCTCGGATCCCTGGCATGAAAATCCGTCAATCTGGGTCACATGGAGTCCCGTCCCATGTCTTGGTGATTCTTGAGTGTTAAATCTATACTTTTAGCGTCTTTTTTAGTCCACGCTTGCAAATATACCTTGCATCACAAACACGATTAAAATGGGGCATTAAATGGTATCATGTTCGTAAATTCCGGCAGTAATTGGGGTCTAATATGCAATATTTGACCCTCAACAACGGTCATGCCTTTCTTCATGTTCTTCTGTTTCGACTAGAATATCTTTGGTCGATTCTTCATTGTTTCATTTTCAAGCTTCTTCCTCACTAAAGACCACATCTCTACTCACCACTACTTTATTGGTTAGTGGATTGTAGAGCTTGTAGGCTTTAGATGCTTCACTATAGCCAATGAAAATGCATTTTTTGCCACGATCATCAAGCTTCCTTCTTCTTGCTTCTGGAACTTGAGCGTAGGCGACACACCCAAAGATCTTTAGGTGCGCCACGCTCGGTTTGTAGTCACTCCATGCCTCCTGTGGTATCATGTTTTTGACGCTTTTGGTTGAAAACTGATTGAGTAGGTAGGCAGTACAAGCAACTGCCTCTGCCCAAAAGCTCTTTGGCAGGCTTTTTTCCTTCAGCATGGTCCTCGTCATGATGAGGATGGTGCAGTTCTTCCGTTTCGCAATTCCATTCTGTTGTGGCGTGTAAGCTGCAGTATGTTGTTGCTTAATGCCATGTTCCCTGCAAAAATCTCGAAATGAATTTGAGGTGTACTCTCCACCTCTATCAGATCTGAGTACTTTAATTTTGTGACCACTTTCAACTTCAACATGAGCTTTGAACATTTTAAAGATAGTGAAAGCGGAAGATTTTTCTTTAATGCAATATACCCAAAGTCTTCTGCTGAAATCATCAATGAAGGTAATAAAGTATTTATTACCTCCAAGAGAGGGTGTTTTAAGTGGTCCGCAAATATCAGTGTGAACCAATTGAAGTGGTTCATTTGCTCTTCTGGACACTCCACTTAGGAAGGAGTTCCTTTGTTGTTTGCCGAGTGTGCACGCCTCACACACATGTTCTGGAGTTTCAATAGCGGACAAGATATGCACCATGCTTGATGAGGATAAGAGTTTAAGGCCACTGAAATGGAGATGCCCAAAACAAAGATGCCATCTCCATGAATTATTCTTCACGAGTCCATAAAGACACTTCTCAGCTTTTGTGTTAATATGGAGCGGAAACATGCGATTCTTTGCCATTTGGACTTGAGCCACAAGTCTTCTATGAGCATCTCTTATAGAGAGAGAATAGTTCTCCATGTGTATGACATACGCCTTCTCAAGGAATTGGCCGATACTGAGGATGTTATTTTTCATGTTTGGTACGTAATACACATTAGAGATGTAATTTGACTCACCATTCTTCTGATAGATTTTTACTTTTCCTTTGCCTATCACGGGTACCTTTGATGAGTCACCAAAACTCACGTCGCCACGAACTCCTTCTATGAGTTTCATGAACAGTTCTTTGTTACCACTCATGTGGTTGCTTACACCCGTGTCGAGATACCACACATCTGGCCGTTCACATGCCTTTTCTCGTGCGAGGAGTGTGGAGACTTCTTGTTCATGGTGTGATGCTTCAGCATAGTTCATCTTGATCCACTTTGCTCCAACACTCAAAGGCATAATGGCCGAATTTCTTACAATTGTGGCATTGGACATTCTTTGTATTTCCATGACCAAGTGTGAATCGGCCTCTACCATTTCCTCTTCCACGAAAACTGGTAAACTTTTGCTGATTTTGTTGATGGCTTGGATGATATCCACGCCCTCTGCCTCTTGCACGATTGCTAGTGCCACGACCGCCTCGTTGTGTATGACCATTCTTTTGTTCATTTAGAGTCAACTTAGACTCTAAGGCTTGTTCAAGCGTTGAACTAGCATTCTTTTGCATTCGTTGCTCATGCACTTACAACGATCCCATCAGTTCTTCAATGGACAGTTTTTTAAGGTCCTTTGATTCTTCGATCGCCACAACCACATGCTCAAACTTGGTTGTGAGAGATCGCAGTGCCTTTTCAATGACACGTATGTCTTCAACTTTTTCACCATTTCTTTTTAAATTGTTAATAATAACAATTAGACATGAGAAGTACTCAGAGATACTTTCACCTTCCTTCATGTGCACGCTTCAAACTCGGCTCTTAGTGTTTGATCAAGGCGAATCCACTTCACTCGATCAACACCCTTGAAGATGGTGTAATGCCCCGAAAAATCGGGGGTCGTGCATACGCTTGACTCCCGAGTCTCTGAGTGTCACTTATCATTAATTTTATGGTTTTACGATTAATCAAGCTTAAATGTGCAATTTGGAATATCCTGGAGCATGAAACACAATCACATAAGTCTACTGAAATAAAGAAGATATATATATATATATATATATATATATATGAACAGGTCCAAAGAATATATACGGGCCGCCTGAGGCGCCGCCCAGCAAAATCGCAAAAAAGAATAGTGGATCTAAAAGAGTAGAGCCGAGCCCACGCTCGGCAATCCGATCCTGCCTCTCTAGCTGACTGAGAGCCGTCCATTTGCTGGAAGTATGACAGCTCCTCCTCATCGAGAGTAGCATCGCCATGCTCCATCTGCTCTGCATCCCCTGCATCTATGAGATAGTCTGGTTGGTGTTTTAAAACACCGTCCCAGAGTGGGAGTGAGTGATCAACTCAGTGTGAACTATTGGTCTCAAGTTTTAACAGGCATCAATTATAATATGAACTTAATGAAAAGCAGACAATCATCAACACCTAGCGACTCTTATTTAAATGCATGCATGCGGGATGATATGATGCATGCCCTCGCCACAATGCTCCCTCAAGCGATTCCATCTGACGATCGCATATGACAACACTTCCTCAGAGCGACCTCGACTGCCAAGTCGCCACCCTAACTAATGTGATGCAATGCGATCGTGTTACCCGAGTTATTAGTTAAGTCCATTCATCCAGCAGGTTGGAGATTCTGATTCACCCACGTATCACTGCCCTAAGCTGGTTGCGAGGCCAAGACCCCTTCAACGCGTGAGGCGAGACCCCACGGTCCGTGATTCCGTCGGATTCCTCATCCCTGACTCCAAGCACATGAGGAGTGCCGATAGGGAGGGATCGCTCACGGTCACTACGGGGAGGCGCGGTAACCCATCGTAGGCTGACAGCTTGGACACAGTGTCCCATTCCACCATGCCCGGCTCACGAGACTGTGGACCAGTTTCAAGTAGATTATCGTTGGGCTACAATGGTTGTAGGGTGGTTCAGGTTCCATACATAGGTGAGCAACTAGGGTTGACAAACAAGGTTGGTCAGATAGTAGGCTAGACCGCACGAGTCAGGCGAGCGTGAGACGAATGACCTCGGGCACAAGGGACCCATGCAGTCGAACTACAGCCACCCGAACACTCCCGCCCAATCCACGGGTCTAGCCCTAACGTAGTCCTACCGATGGGACTACCATCTCTCGTCAGGTTCCTGACCAACCCAAGAGGGTGAAGGGGATCTACAACATGCCCACTACTCATGTTATCAATTAGCACATCAATATCATATTCTCATACATTTCATCTATACAAGACGAATACTTTTACCAAGCAAGCAAAATTATTATCACGAAAATAAGGTGCATGTGAGTGTGTGGGTTGTGTGAGGAATTTAAATACTTCATCTTGAGAAATCATGAGTACAAGTGTAAATAATCATACACACAATGAAGTACCACATGTGAGGGAAAAGAATCAAACGAACATGAGCATATTATCATCCATACACAATAGCATGTGAAAGACAAAATCTACATCAAATTTGAGAGCTAAGAATGCACATCCAAAGAATTCCAACAAACATATAATCCTTAGGGTTTCTCTAGAATTTCAAATATAACATCCAAGCATTCAAAATCATTAAACCCACACTAAAATTGGTGCTAGGCCACCTAAGAACAATAGTCTGCACCTATGGATCGTTGGAGATTGGAAAAATGTCATAAGAAAGAGGGCTTTGGGTCGATCGGCCGGAATCCCTAAAAACAAACTCTTGCATGTGAGAAATCCAAGCCAATCTCTTCTTAATACATGGATTTCAAGAAGAAGAAACGAGGGATCTTACCTAGTCAACCAACGGACGATTGTTGTGGTAGTGGTGGAGGGTTTCTCCTTGAGGAGAGGTATGGAGTTGCAAGGGTTGTGCCACACCTTGATCTAGGGTCCACCCAAGCTCTTTCTTCACTCTCTTTCTTCTCTCCTTTCTCTCTTGCTCTCCCTTTTCTCTTTTCTCTCTTTCCTTCCCTAGGGAAAATTAGTATGGAGAGAGGGGTGCCTAAAAGAAACCCTTTTTATAATACCAGATATGGTGCAAATGACCCCAAGCTTCCACAATTTCCTAAAATAGACCACTAGGACTCCCTATTGGTGTTGGGGCGGACCTAACACCCCTTTGGCCACTAAAATTGGTGTGTAGGTGTCTTATGGCCCGATTAGGGTCCCTGCAAGATTTGGGGACAAACGGATGAACAGATATATGATCTGAGTAAGCATTTTTGACTTTTAAATGGCCCTGGGAGGCCCATTCTGATTGATGGGGCATTTTTGGTGGTCCTTTGGCCATGAAATTTATAGGGTAGGTAATCCATGGCCTGATGAAGGGCCACGCAAAATTTAGAAATGATCGGATATGGGGTTTGGTCGTACGGGTCTGATTCACGATCAACGGTCATCGTTCCATGATCGGGTCCCAGATTTGGTGAACGGGCGTAGAAAAATATATTAAACCTTCATCGTAAATTTGGAAGAAATCCGATGGCTGAAAAGCCTGGAATCTTAGTTTCATTCAAGTGATGCTAGATTCCAATCTGGCATTGGTGGGGTGCATTTGGCAAGTGTCAGATCCCATTTCTGGGTGTCCACTGGGTCCACAGTCCGTGATGGACCACAAGCCCAGTGAGATCTATGATTTCCTAAACTTTTAGATTTTTCTAACCCTTCTCGGTCGCTGGGTGGCCCACATGGGCTGTTGTTAAGTGTAAACAGGTCATCTGGCTTGGCGGCCCGCACTTGGTCCCATCATAACTAGACTGATCCACCCTAGTATAAACTAACATTGAGTGCTAATGGTCATTAAGTGATTTTATAAGTTAATTAAAAAGAAATTTTAAGGATTTTTTGGAAATCCAAAATAGTAAAAATCCAGGATGTTATAATCTACCCCCCTTAAAAACAATTTCGTCCCCGAAATTGCCTAAGGGTAATAAGTAAAGATATTATCATTTCATTTGCTTAAGTTTTGCTGGTTTCGGGTTTATATACGTTTTAGGGTATATATATTAAATACGCTAGCCTAGCTCATTATGATCTACCCCCCTTAAAAGTTTCGCCTTTGAGGCTTGAAAACAATGTCAAATCCTTTTTATCGTGCTAAGTGTTTGATGCTAAAGTTTACCTAAGGGTGGTATATTCTTCTCTTTATGATTGGGCTAATACGGAAAGACAGTTGTGGTAGGCTTTGATCCCATACGTCGATCCTCTGTCTGACCAGGGCAGAAAGATCGTTGTATCCCTTCTTAGTCCTGGTAGATCCTGGTCTTCTGCTTGGTCAAAGCAGTGATGGGGTCTTGGCCTCGCAACCAGCTTAGGGCAGTGATACGTGGGTGA
The DNA here is from genome assembly GCA_030180095.1 of Magnolia changhungtana. Lineage (NCBI taxonomy): Eukaryota > Viridiplantae > Streptophyta > Magnoliopsida > Magnoliales > Magnoliaceae > Magnolia > Magnolia changhungtana. Next base: position 21,836,312 of record JASAUF010000444.1, on the reverse strand, counting down.
ATCAGAACTCCCAACCTGCTGGATGAATGGACTTAACTAATAACTCGGCTAACACGATCGCATTGCATCACATTAGTTAGGGTGGCGACTCGGCAGTCGAGGTCGCTCTGAGGGAGTGTTGTCATATGCGATCGTCAGATGGAGTCGCTTGAGGGAGCGTTGTGGCTAGGGCAAGCAACATATCATCCCGCATGCATGTATTTGAATAAGAGTCGTTAGGTGTTGATGATTGTCTGCTTTTCATTAAGTTCATATTATAATTGATGCCTGTTAAAACTTGAGACCAATAGTTCACACTGAGTTGATCACTCACTCCCACTCTGGGACGGTGTTTTAAAACACCAATCAGACTCTCTCATAAATGCAGGGGATGTAGAGCAGATGGAGCGTGACGATACTACTCTCGACGAGGAGGAACTGTCATACTTCCAGCTGATGGACGACTCTCAGTCAGCTGGAGAGGCGGGATCGGATCGCTGAGCGTGGGCTCGGCTCTACTCTTTTAGATCCACTATTCTTTTTTGCGATTTTGTTGGGCGGCGCCTCGAGCGGCCCGTATACATTATTTGGACCTATTCATATATACATATATATATCTTCTTCATTTCAGTAGACTTGAGTGATTATGTTTCATGCTCCAGGATATTCCAAATTGCGCATTTAAGCTTGATTAATCGTAAAACCATAAAATTAATGATAAGTGACACTCAGGGATTCGGGAGTCGAGCGTATGCAAGACCCCTGATTTCCCGGGGCGTTACAGATGGTGCCAAGAGTATCCCAAGCTTGCTTGCCTGATGTCGCTTCGACAATCTTTTCAAAGGTTGATTCATCCAACCCTTGATAGTGGAGGAACAAAGGCTTGTTATCTTTCTTCCTTTGATTTTTTAGAGCCGTCTTTTATTCGTTGGTGAAGGCGGTTTCTTCTAAATAATTTTAAAAAAAAATTAGACTTCAAAAGTTTTTCTAGCAAAAAAAAAAAAAAAAACACAGATCTTCTATTTCATCCTTCTCTCCCTTCATTAAAAAAAAAATTAGTTATTCCTTCCTTAAAAATAGAAAAGATGATGGCACCCATAAAAATGAAAAGCTTAAGCGACATCTATGAGCAAACTGAAGAGGTCAATCTTTTTTTCCTGTATGCAGATCGTGAGCCTCTAACATTTCAGGAGGCCATAAAAGAAAAATGTTGGAGAATTGCTATGAAAGAAGAAATTCATGCCATTGAGAAAAATGACACATGGAAGCTGACTACGCTTCCTAATGGCCAGAAAACTATTGGTGTCAAATGGGTGTACAAGATCAAGCGAAATGCTGATGGCGAGATTGATCGCTACAAGGCAAGGCTCGTAGCAAAGGGCTACAAACAGAAGTATGGGGTGGACTATGAAGAAGTCTTCGCTCCGATTGCTCGCCTTGACACTGTGAGGATGATTATCTCCCTTGCAGCCCATCACAGTTGGATGATCTACCAACTGGACGTGAAATCTGCATTCCTGAATGAAATTCTAGAAGAAGAGGTTTATGTTGACTAACCTGAAGGCTTTATTATGCAAGGGGAGGAGCGCAAGGTGTATCGATTGAAGAAAGCCCTCTATGGGTTGAAGCAAGCTCCACGTGCTTGGAATGCACGCATCGACAACTATCTTCAAGAGAACGGTTTCGCCCAATGTCCATATGAGCATGCAGTTTACGTCAAGAAGAATGCTCATGACAATATACTTATAGCATGCCTATATGTTGATGATTTTCTGTTTACAGGAAACAGCCGATCGATGTTTGATGAATTTAAGAAGGCTATGTTTAAGGAGTTCGAGATGACCGACGGAGGTCTCATGTCCTTTTTTCTGGGCATTGAAGTGAAGCAACAACATGGTGGCATCTATATATCTCAGAAGAAGTATGCCAAAGAATTGCTTGAAAAGTTCAAGATGGCCGATTGCAATGCTGTAAACACACCTGTAGCAACGGGCTTAAAACTGACAAAGGACGGAGAAAGAAGAAGTGTTAACTCGACAATGTTCAAGAGTCTCATTAGAAGCCTAAGGTACCTCACAATCACAAGGCCGGATATCGTCTATAGTGTTGGGCTTCTAAGTAGGTACATGGAAGCACCAAAAGAATCACACTGGCTAGCCGCAAAAAGAATCCTCATCAGGTACGTCAAAGGAAGAATGGAATTTGGTCTTTTCTATCCATACGATGATGAAGCGATACTGTATGGATACTCAGATAGTGATTGGGGAGGTGACCAAGATGAAAGAAAAAGCACCACTGGCTATGTATTCTATCTCGAAACGACTACTTTCACATGGAATTCGAAGAAGCAGAGTGTGGTCGCCCTGTCCACATGTGAAGCAGAGTACGTAGCAGCATCGTCCACTGTTTGTGAAGGAATTTGGTTGAGAAACCTACTAAAGGAGCTGAAACATCCGCAGGAAGAATCCACTGTCATATATGTGGATAATAAGTCGGCAATCGAGCTAGCCAAAAATCCAGTGCAGCATGGAAGAAGCAAACACATTGATACCCGATACCATTTTCTGAGAGATCATGTGAAGCAGAAAACGATGAAATTGGAGTATTGTCATACTACGGAATAGGTGGCGGATGTTTTCACGAAGGCATTACCGACAGATGCACTCAAACGACTAAGAACGATGCTCGGATTGAAGCCGGTTTTGGTTTGAAGGGGAGTGTTGGAAGTCCAAACCAAACCAGTGCATCTTCCCCAAGGAGAGTAAAAGCTTCCAGTGTCCAAGACGTTTTCCCCATGCGGCTGTTCAGCTTCTCCAAGCAACTATTTAATATTTAGTTTGATATTTGTAGTAGCATTTAATACTATGCCCTTGTAGTGTATTTTAAATGGGCATTTGTGTCTTTTCACCTTGATGGAAAAGTCTATATAAGGGAGGTCATATAATCCATTTGGAATCAAGTCAAGTCAGCAAGCTTGTAAGCAATATAAAAATTACAAAGTTTCTCTTCTCTTGTACGTGTCCAGTGAGCTCAAACCCAAGGCTTTGTAAAGCCAAGTACACTCTGGCTAATATAGCTAATAGGAACAGACCCTAGTTTCACCTTCAGTAGTTGGAATGATATGTGTTTGGGGTTACATGAGGAAGTGTCCTCATAACAAACTGCAACTGCCTTGACCTTTGAATCGTCCTTCCCAATCAACGGCACAACAGAAGCACTCGTGGCAGTAATACACGGGGTACACATATGTTCGTGGGTGACAAGCTACTGACTTTCGGATCCTTTGAACCCCTGGTGCAATGGTGTACACTTGGTTCGATGTGCCTTTTTCCATGTTCGTCACCAACACCTGGACGTCTGTTCCGATCTTCGATACTGCAAAGTCGATCATGGATTCTATTGACGTCGTGCAATATCTGTCTTCACCCTTGCTTGCGGGCTTGGTGCATTCTTGGAGGGTTTCCTTGATCTCTTTAGCTTTTGGAGATTTGGGTTAGATGGAGAATTTGTTAAGGATCTCAGGAAGCTTTTTTCCATTAAGCGGTGGGCCGCTTAGTGACCCACGAGGGAATGTGGACCGATTATTAATGGCCTTGGGGAAGATTAAGTTCATCTTAGCACCGGTGTGCAAGTCCTTCTTAAGGAAAAAGATTTTGACCTTTTGATCACGGAGTTGATCGACTGCATATGCAGAGCTACCAATCCGGCAGAAGAGCTTAGGATTCATGGCATGGAAGATCACCGGCTTTCTGTTGTGGCCTGTGTTCACATTGATGGGGTTTTTTCCCCGTCTTCGACCGGTCTTGAGCCCCGCTCGACCGGTCGTAGGTTCGAGCCCTGGCACGACTCAAAGTCCAGCGAGTTCGTGCTGTTTTTTCTCGGAGGCTAAGACTAGTCCTGGAATTCCAGGACCAGTCGAAGGTGGGCTTCGACCGGTCGTGGACAGGCTTCGACTAGTCGAAGGTTACGCAGTTTGTTCTGCGATTTTGCACGAAACTGCGGATTTGAGTCCTTTCGCAATAGGGATGCGAAAGGGAAGTTTCCTAAACTATAAAAGGGGTTGCCTAGGGTTTTTTAGGGAATGCAAGAGGGTTTCCTAAAGCTTTACAAGGGATTTGCTAAAGGGTTTAGGGCTACCAAAAGGTGAGAGAAAGAGAGGAAGAGAGAGAGGAAGCTTATAGAAGGGAGGTTCTGCTCGTGGAGGTTATCTACTGTGCAATCTATATCTCAATGCTTCTATGTCCTCATAATCTGTTAGATCTCTCCGTTTTCTCTATTTCTATTATTGTTTATCCACTCCTGCGTGAGTGAAGAAGGTTGTAACGTTCTACTTCATAGTGGATTGTTGATCTGGACGAGGTCCCGTGGTTTTTACCTCTTTGAGGGTTTTCGACGTAAAAATCTCTTGTGTGGTGTGTGATTGATGCATTGATTATTTTCATTGCTTTATTATCCATAATTCTGGTTTGTTCTGGAGGGCTAGATCCTAAGGTTTTGTGCAAGGCCCCCAACAAAGTGGGTAGGATCGGTTTGGAATTATGGAAGGTGGCTCATCAAGGATGATCAGCCTCAATGGTTCTAACTGGACCATATGGAAGGCTAAGATGGAGGACTTGATTTATTGCAAGGACCTATATTCTCCAATTTTAGGCATATCAGCAAAATCCAAGGATATCACTGATGATGATTGGAAGAAGATGGACCGAAAGGCGGTGGGGTTTATTAGACAATGGTTGGACGATTCTGTGTTTCACCATGTGTCTATGGAAACCTCAACCGCTAGCCTATGACTTAAATTACAAGAGCTGTATGAGAGGAAGACAGCCGGTAATAAGATTTTTCTGATAAGACGACTTGTGAATCTCAAATTTAAGGATGGTGGTTCTGTGGCCGAGCACATGAATGAGATCAGCAATATAGTGAACCAACTCACCTCTATGAAGATGGTCCTGGATGATGAATTGCAGGCTTTACTATTGCTTAGTTCATTGCCTGACAGTTGAGAGACATTGGTGGTGTCTCTAAGTAACTCCACGCCAGACGGAAAGATATCCATGGAACAGGTAACTAGTTGTCTCTTTAATGAGGAGACAAGGAGGAAGTCTCAGGGGTTTACTCAGCAAGAGGCCCTTGTGACACAGGAACGGGGGAGAGGAAAGAACAGGAAGGGCATGAAGGCCCGAGATAAATCAAGAGGCAAGTCGAGTAATAGAAAAGATGTTGAATGCTGGAATTGTGGCAAGAAGGGCCACTACAAGCATGAATATCATGATAAGAAGAACGACAAGAAAAGAAAAGGGAAGGAAGATGAATCAAATTCCACTGCGGTCGCTTTAGATGGTAACATGGTAGTTGTTCTTTCTGCAGATCATGATGTATGTCTCACGGCTACGACTCAGGATACCGATTGCGTGATAGACTCGGAAGCTTCTTTTTATGTGACTCCACACAGGGACTCCTTCACAAGCTACAAGTCAGGTGACTATGAGACTGTGAAGATGGAAAATTCTGGCGTATCAAAAATCATGGGAGTCGGTGATATTTGTGTGAAAACTGATGTGGGCTGCACATTAGTTCTCAGGGATGTGAGGCATATCCCAGACCTTCGCCTCAATTTGATGTCGACGGGAAGGCTGGATGATGATGGCTATGAAAGCCGGTTTGCTAGTGGGCGATGGAAGCTCATCAAGGGTTCGTTGATCGTGGCCAGAGGAAAGAAGTGTTACACCTTATACAAGACAAGTGTCAATATGTGCAAGGGTGGGTCGAACGCAGCGAAAGATTCAGCTATTGACATGTGACACAGGCGTCTAGGCTATATGAGTGAAAAAGGGCTTCAGCTACTGGCGAGGAAGCAGCTCCTTCCAGACGTGACAGGTACACCTCTCAAAACCTGTCTTGATTGTTTATCAGGGAAACAACATAGAGTTTCATTTGTTAAAACTGCTTCTCATGTTAATAAAGTGCATGCATTAGATTTGGTTTATTTTGATGTTTGTGGTTCTATGAGGACAAAAACCTTGGGTGGGGCATTGTATTTTGTTACTTTTATAGATGATGCATCTAGGAGGGTTTGGGTTTATGCTTTGAAATCCAAGGACGAGGTCTTTGGTGTGTTTAAATTGTTTCATGCTATGGGCGAGAGAGAGACAAGTAGATCATTGAAGTGCATCCGCACTGATAATGGTGGTGAATACATTGGCGACTTTCATAAGTACTGCAAGTCCTTGGGTATACGGCATGAACAGACGGTTCCCAAGACCCCCCCAGTATAATGGTGTAGCTGAGCGAATGAATCGTATAATTGTTGAGAGAATCAGATGCATGTTATCCTATGCGAAGTTGCCCAAGACGTTCTAGGGAGAAGTAATGCACAAAGCGGTGTATTTGATAAACATGTCTCCATCAGCCCCGTTGAATGGAGAAGTACCTGAGAAGGTGTGGACTGCACATGATCCATCGTATAGTCATCTCAGGGTGTTTGGATGCAGGGCATCCGTTCACGTACCAAAGGACGAGAGGTCCAAGCTCGATATGAAGATCAGGCAGTGTGTGTTCTTAGGGTACGGTGATGAAAAATTCGGTTACAGGTTGTGAGATTCGACCGAGAGGAAGCTCGTCAGGAGCAGAGATGTGGTTTTCTTTGAAGATCAATGTATAGAAGACATTGGTAAGCTAGAGAAGAACCAGCCTAGTTCTGGTGAGCTAGAGGACATGGATCCGGTTACTCCTCCCGTGGTGCCTGATGACGGGGGAGTATAGCAAGGTGCAGAGGACGAGGGAGTTCCTTCAGAAGATGGACCAGGGGAGCAGCCCCACTTGATCCACCTGTTGAGCCACAGGTGAGGAGGTCATCTAGGGACAGACATTTGTACAAGAGGTACTCGCCGCATGAGTACATTATGCTGACTGATGAGGGAGAGCCAGAAGATTATTCTGAGGCCCTAGCAACGAGCATAAGGGGGAGTGGTTGAAATCTATGCAAGAGGAGATGGAATCCTTGCATAAGAACCACACCTATGATATAGTGAAATTGCCTAAGGGCAAGAAAGCTTTGAGCAACAAGTAGGTGTTCAGAAAGAAGATTGAGCAGAAGAATTCACAGACAAGGTTCAAGGCCAGACTTGTGGTGAAAGGTTTTTGGTCAGAGGAAAGGCATAGACTTCGAGGTGATATTCTCACCATTGGTGAAGATGACATCCATACGGGTGTTGCTTAGGTTGGCGGCTAGCATGGATCTGGAGATAGAGCAGTTAGATGTTAAAACTGCCTTTCTTCATGGTGACCTGGAAGAAGAGATCTACATGCACCAACCAGAGGGGTTCGAAGTCAAGGGTAAGGAGCATATGTGTGTAGGCTGAGGAAGAGCTTGTATGGGCTGAAACAAGCTCCACGGCAATAGTACAAGAAGTTCGACTTGTTCATGTTGAAACATGGGTATGACAGAACGGAGTCGGACCACTGTGTGTTCACGCGCAAGTTCTCAGATGGTGATTTCTTAGTTCTGCTGTTATACGTTGATGACATGCTCATCATGGGAAAAGACATCAAGAAGACAAGTCCTTTGCGATGAAGGACTTGGGCCCGGCTAGAAAGATCCTAGGAATGGAGATAACCCATGACAGAAGCAGTAGGAAGCTCTGGCTGTCACAAGAGCGGTATATTGAGAAAGTCCTAGAGCGGTTCAATATGAATGCAGCGAAGCCAGTCAGTACTCTACTAGATGGTCACTTCAGATTGAGCGACAGGCAGTGTCCCAAGACGAAGACAGAGGTGGAAGAGATGCAGAAGATACCCTACGCATCAGCGGTAGGAAGTTTGATGTATGCTATGGTGTGTACACGCCTAGACATAGCATATACGGTTGGTGTTGTCAGCCGATATCTTGCCAATCCTGGTAAAAAGCATTGGGCAGCGATGAAATGGATACTGCGGTATCTAAGAGGCTCATCCAGGTTGAGCCTATGCTATGGTGACGGTAAACTTGTATTAGAGGGCTACACAGATGCAGATATGGCAGGTGACATAGACTTTAGGAAGTCAACATCGGGGTTCATGTTTACGTTTGCAGGGGGATCGGTTTCTTGGCAGAGCAAGCTACAGAAGGTTGTAGCATTATTGACGACAGAGGCCGAGTACATTGCAGTCACAGAGGCATGTAAAGATATGCTTTGGATGAAGAGGTTCTTACAGGAACTTAGCCTAAAGCAGGAGGAGCACGTGGTCTATTGCGATAGTCAGAGTGTTATATACTTGAGCAAGAATCTAAGTCAGCATTCCAAGTCGAAGCACATAGAGATTCGGTATCACTGGATCAGGGATACTTTGGAACAAAAGTGGTTACAGCTTGAGAAGGTCCACACAGACGATAATGGGTCAGACATGATGACCAAGGCCTTGCTCAAGGGCAAGTTTGAGGTTTGTAGAAACCTGGCTGGCTTGAAGAAGGTGGATCCCTCCTGGGTCAAAAAGGGGGAGATTTGATGGAATTTTTTTCCGTCTTCAACCGGTCCTGAGCCTCGCTCGACCGGTCGTAGGTTTGAGCCCTGGCACGACTCAAAGTCTAGCGAGTCGTGCTGTCTTTTCTCGGAGGCTAAGACCAGTCCTGAAATTCTAGGACTAGTCGAAGGTGGGCTTCGACCGGTCGTGGACAGGCTTCGACTAGTAGAAGGTTACGCAGTTTGTTCCGCGATTTTACGCGAAACTGCAGATTTGAGTCCTTTTGCAACAGGGATGCGAAAGGGAAGTTTCCTAAACTATAAAAGGGGTTGCCTAGGATTTTCTAGGGAATGCAAGAGGGTTTCCTAAAGCTTTACAAGGGATTTGCTAAAGGGTTTAGGGCTACCAAAAGGTGAGAGAAAGAGAGGAAGAGAGAGAGGAAGCTTATAGAAGAGAGGTTCTGCTCGTGGAGGTAATCTACTGTGCAATCTATATCTCAACGCTTCTATGTCCTCATAATCGGTTAGATCTCTCCGTTTTCTCTATTTCTCTTATTGTTTATCCACTCCTGCATGAGTGAAGAAGGTTGTAACGTTCTACTTCATAGTGAATTGTTGATCTGGACGAGGTCCCGTGGTTTTTACCTCTTTGAGGGTTTTCCACGTAAAAATCTCTTGTGCGGTGTGTGATTGATGCATTGATTGTTTTCGTTGCTTTATTATCCATAATTCTGGTTTGTTATGGAGGGCTAGATCCTAAGGTTTTGTGCAAGGTCCCCAACACACATTGACTCCACCCTTGGGTTTGACCTTCCCTACGTCAATGGTGGTGCCCGTCTTCTCGTCCATCAAATCTGCAGTCCATGTAATAACAGCAAGAGTTAGTTGTAGTCAAAGCATGGTTATTATTAGAGAATATTTTCTGAGTCGACTCAGAACACATCTGCCGAGTTTATTAAACTCGAGAGAGCTGATTCGTATCATAAGACTCACAACTCACTGAGTCAATGAGAACCAGTTGAGTTTCTAGGGATCCAAATGATCTTGTCCTGTGAATTGTGATGGAAAGCAATTTTATCATGATCTATGTGCTTCATTGCGATCCTTGGAATTGTGCAACAAAACATGTTGCGTGCAGCAATCAGAACCGTTTATTTGAAGGGTCAGACTGCAAAAATCCAGCCGATAAACCATCCTATTGATGGCTGCAGATGGACAACTTTGAGCGTGAATTCACCTTCATCGTGTGAGCGTCATGCATATAAAAATGAACAGAGTGATCCGTTGATGGATGTTTAACATGCATGTGTGGCCACCAAGTGACCATGTGGTGGTGCCCAGCAGGTCAATGTTCCAGATCTGGTCATGCGTATAAAAATGAACAGAGTGAACCGTTGATGGACGTATTATTCAATAATCACAACAGCCTTACAAGCATACTGAAATCTCTCTGATATCATATTTATGAAAAAAAAAAAAACAGCAAACGAGCACACAAAGCATGATATAAACCACAACATTCACCAACTACATATTCAACCTAAAGGTATATATAATCCTAGATTGAAAAAGGACTCGTTAGTTTTGGACCCAAACTATGTGATCCCCAGGAAGGAAATGACAGATAGGAACAGACCCTGGCTTCAGCTTCAGTAGTTGGAATGATATGTGTTTGGGGTTCCATGACGAAGTGTCCTCGTGACACACCGCGACTGCCTTGACCTTTGAACCATCCGTCCCAACCAACGGGACAACGTAAGCACTCGTGGCGAGCGTCTCATGGCAGTAATACACCGGGTACACATATGTTTGGGGGTGGCAAGCTATTGACTTTGGGCTCCTCAACTTTTGAACCCCTGGTGCAATGGTGTACACTTGGTTCGATGTGTCCTTTTCCACCGTTGTCACCAACACCTGGACATCTGTTCCCATCTTCGATACTGTAAGGTCGATCATGGATTCTATTGACGTCGTGCAATATCTGTCTTCACCCTTGCTTGCGGGCTCGGTGCATGCTTGGAGGGTTTCATTGATCCCTTTAGCTTCTGGCGATTGGGGTTCGATGGAGAATTTGTTTAGGATCTCAGGAAGCTTTTTTCCATCAAGCGGCGGCCCGCTTAGTGACCCACGAGGGAGTGTGGACCCAGTAATGGCCTTGGGGAAGATTAAGTTCATCTTAGCACCTGTGTGCAAGTCCTTCTTAAGGAAGAAGACTGTGACATTTTGATCACGGAGCTGATCAACTGCATCTGTTAAGCCTGCAAAACGGTAGGTCAAAGTTATGGCATGGATGACCACCGGCTTTCCCTTGTGGCTTGTGTTCACATTGACTCCACCCTTGGGTTTGACCTTCCCTACGTCAATGGTGGTGCCTGCCTTCTCCTTGATTAAATCTGCAGTCCATGTAATAAGAGCAATAGTAAGTTGTGGTCATAACATGATTATCATTAGAGAATTTGGCTGAGTCGACTCAGAACACATCTGCCGAGTTTATTAAACGCGAGAAGCTGATTCGTATCATAAGACTCACAACTCACTGAGTCAATGAGAACCAGTTGAGTTTCTAGGGATCCAAATGATCTTGTCCTGTGAATTGTGATGGAAAACAATTTTATTATGACCTATGTGCTTCATTGAGATCCTTGGAATTGTGCAGCAAAACATGTTGCGTGCAGCAATCAGAACCGTTTATTTGACTAGCCATCGGATGGAAGGGTCAGACTGCAAAAATCTAGCCGATAAACCATCCTATTAATGGCTGCAAATGGACAACTTGGACAAATTCGAGTAATGGTCCATCACTGAGAGGAACGACATGACAAAAGATCAGGACCGTCCAACCAATTTTAATTCCAACCATCTAGCCAACTACACGGTGCCCCACCAAATAAACGCTCCAAATCATCAAAACATAATTACAGAGTGGCCCACACTTCATTAAACTTCCATTCTGACAATAGCATCTATGTGATAAAATGGGCCAATCGAGACCCGTTGTGGGAAAAACCCATAAGATTTAAAAACAAGGATTGATTCCTGACTCACCCAGGTTGAAGAAATCTCGTATAGCGCTTGGCATTGGAGTGTTTGGCAGCACCTTCTGCCAATAAGCCTCGGATGGTGACGTCTCATGGCTTCCAACTGCAGCCACTGTGAGCTGTTACATTAAAAATGCGCATTAGCCAGCCATCAACGAAATCGGATTTACTCGGTATGCTAAGCTTAGCATACTGAGTTATTCATTACGCAATCAGATTCTGCAATGAACACAATCCAAATAACACCAAGTAAGAAAACGAAAAAATCTAAGTTGAAAATAAGGAGCTGTTATTACCAGATAAGCTAGTCCCGCTAAGGAGAAGAAAGACAAGCATCTACCCATGTTGTGAGAGAAAGATGGACAGTTGATGTGGTTAATAGAACGGAAAGGTGAGCTTGATTTATAAGATTTGGAAGTGGATTGGCTGGTGTACCTCACACCAGCTTGATAGCTGCTGTATGTACGTGTCGTGCGAAGACGAGCACTGACGCTCCTCGAGCTCCGAGTTTTACGAACGGTTCAAAGGAGATCAAAGTTATATGGGCCCCACAGTGATGTATTTATTATATCTACACTGTTCATCTATTTTTAGAGATCATTTTAGAGTATTATCCAAAAAATAAATCATATCCAAAGATCATCTGGACCACACCACAAATAGCAGCGGAGATAATGCTTTTCACCGTTAAACAATTCGTAGGGCCCACTATAATGTTTATTTTCCATCCAATATGTTCATAATGTCACAAAGACCTAAATGAAGAGGGAAAAAAAATCTTATTGATACAAAACTTCTGTGATCCTAAAAAGGGTTTCAATGGTAGATGTTCAATCTCCCAATGCTTTTTGCAGTGTGGTCCACTTGATAGTTAGATCTGTCTTATTTTTTGTCTCAAGATTTAAGAAGAGCTCTATAAATGAATGTACGGTTTGGATATAACACATACCTCATTATCAAACCCACGGAACTTGTTGACGTCAATAGAGAGTGTGAGGTGGACGCGGATTGCGTCCTACCCACCCGGACGGTAATCCGTCCGGACAGGGTTATGTGGGGCCACCATGATGTAAATGTTTTATCCACGCCGTTCATTGCTTTTCTCGTATCATTTTAAGTTATGAGGCAAAACATGAAGCAGATACATAGATCCAGTGGGCCACATCAAAGGAAGCTGCAGTGATAATAACACCCACCGTTGAAACCTTTCTAACAGCCACCGTGATGTTTTTTTACCACCCAACCTATTAACAAGGTCATGCAGACTTGGATGAAGTAAAACACAAATATCAGCTTGATCCAAAACTTCTCCAGCTCTCAGGAAGTTTTTAATGGTGAACGTTCAATCCCTACTTTGTGGTCCACTTAAGCCCTTGAACTACCTCAAGTTTGTCTCATTCCTTAAAATGATCTGATAAAAGCGATTAACAGATTGGATAAAACAGTTACACCACTGTGGGCTCCACAGAGCCCTGGGTAGGACGCAATCCGTGTCCGGTGTGAGGTCCACTGGCCAATCCGCTTCCGATTTATAAAGCCCATGGCGCAGCCGTCAAATGCGACATGATTAATACACCATAATGGGTCCAAAATGCCGCTGCACACACATTGATACGATTTAAGCGGTGCATAGGGTAGCCCTACCGTGAATTCACCTTCATCGAGTGAGCGTGATGTGTATGAAAATGAATAGAGTGGTCCGTTGATAGACGTTTAACATGCATGTGTGGCCGCCAAGTGAACTGCCTTGGATCAATCTTCAGGTGGATGAACATCTGTGATGGTGCCCAGCAGATCAATTTTCCAAATCTGCTGGACCACTGATCTGAATTTCTCTTGGTGGCCCATGCAGATGTGCGTGATTGTTTATACTGTTAATATATTGGCAATAGGACGGTCGTGTGTCTAAATGCACCATGGTGCACTTAGGGCCGTTTGGACGGGCGGATTGACTAGGTGTCGGTGGGATCCGAGTCCGACTGGATTGCACACCTAACAATGCAGTTAATACGTCGTAAGTGGATTGTCTGCAATCCCTTGTAATTAAAAACTCAGCATCGCCAGAATCTGCCTGTTTGGGAAGGGCGGCCGATCCAGGGATTCATTTGGCTTGTCGATATATGAAATTGAATGCAATCCCATGTAATTTTTAGATAGATGTTTGGGAAACAAAGGTTAGGCGGGGGCGGGATTAAAGCATATGGATTGAAGACGGGCAAGGTTATTCATCCAAATGGCATCACCAAGCTCTGTGTACCCACCATGATGCATGTGTTGTATCCATACTGTCCAACCAATTTTAGAGATCGTTTTATGGCTTTTCAAAGAGATTAAGATAGATCTAAATTTCAAGTGGACCCACTACATACAAATCGTGGGAGCCGTCACACCCACTGTTGAAACATTTATAGGGCCCACAGTGATGTATTTTTGAGATCTATATGTAAAATTGTGAACATAGAGATAGATGAATAGTGAAAACAAAAATATCCATCGTCATCGAAAACTACTGTGGCCCCTATAAGAAGTTTTGAACGGAGGATGTCACTGTCCTCAATTTTTTCCATGGTGGGGTCCACTTGAAATTTAGATCTATCTTAATCTCTTTGTAACAGCCACGATCTATATAAATTGTTGGACAGTATGGATACAACACATGCATCATGGTGGGGTCCACATAAATTGGTGACGCTATGTCGGTAGCGATTTGGCTACTGAGCTTGTTAGTATCCAATCCGCACAAACACCATCCGTAGTACAGGTTTTCGATGGATTGGTTATTCCCTTTGACACCATCCAATGGCTGATGGTGAGTGCTTTGTGGGGCCCATCATGATGTACATTTTTTTCATCCTTTCCGGCTATTTATATTTGCGGATCATTTGCCGGTATGATACCAAAAAATGAAGTATATCCTAGACACATTTTGACCAGATTACAGTATATAGTGTTGAATGAGCGTCCATCATAAAAAAACATTTTGCAACAGATTGAACCCATCGAATTCGGGAATCCAGCGAAATATCCATCGAAATCCCCTCTCGGTCTTATCCACTCGCTGCCCAAACAGGTTGGTATATGGACGCTGTGGGATTCAACGGACGAATCCCGCTTAAATCGTTCGACTCCCCTTCAATTCGCCCGTCCAAACGGGCCCTTAAAGCTTTCCGGTGCCCATGTGCACATGAGAATTCTTCTATTTTGATTGCATCCCAGGGCTGTTTCACACCATCGGTGGAATGTTTTGATGTTTAGTTCGATGACATTAATGTGGTTCGATGCCATTGATAGTCTATCAATACAATTGAAGTATCGCACGTAATTACACAAAATTACACTTATTCCAATTGTAATTCTACTAGAGGCTATAAATATGAGTGTAATTGAGATTAAGGTGTATCTTAGAGTTTTCTAATTCATTCGTAGAGTATTTAAAGGCAAAGGCTTATAAGGAAGATTTAATGATTGTACAAATCAGATATTCTCTCAGAATCTTTACTCTTGCTTCGGTGCTACTCTTAGGAGTTTCAACACCCGGTCAAGGGTTGAGTATCCATAGGTGGTGAAATTCCACTACAGTGTGAGTGTGTGTGTAAAATAAATAAATAAATAAATAAATAAATAAAATAAAATCAGATATTCTCTATCTCTTGTGATTTCTACTTTCATGGTGCATTACTATCACTTTGTGTTATGATTTTTTCCCGAAAGGGTTTCATCACATTAAATTCGGAGTCATCGCAATAGAAAATAGGAGATATGGTGTGATTTCCTGTGGATTTCGAAATCTACTACGTACATATGTGGGCCTCAAGTTGATGCATGTGTTTTGTCCATGTTGTCCATCCATATATGCCATTTGTACACCATAATCGAATTACATATGTATATAGTTGACCGGCATCAATTGTGAAATCTGGTCCGTTAATTACAATTTCAAGGTCTACTAAATACAAATCTTACTTAAAACAATGTTTATCTAAAAGGAAGAATTTAATCTCAAATATGGGATTGGAGGGTCAAAATTATGTTAATTTCACTTAAATGTACTTTCATATCATTTAATTATGCGTTCCTACCGGGTCGTCAAGGAGTCACAGAAAAAAGCTCTGACGAGACCGTAAAGGAGGAATCTTGGAAGAAAATTCTGATGGGACTATGGACTCTTGGAAGAAAGCTCTGAACAGTATCTTATAGGATAGGCTTTTGAATTTTCAAAAGACCACGTACCCAGGCCTGCATGTGCATGGAGGATTGATCCAAGTACGTACATCCCCAAGATCTTTTTTCTCAATGGCTGCAAATGGACTGGGCCAGGCCAAGCTAATTAAAGAATGTCCAATCCAAGCTATGAGCTAAGGAAAGAGAAATATTGCTACCAATTTGATAAAAACCTATTAACATTCATGGTACATGTACACGTTGTTGAATTTGGTTTGTAGCGATGGACATGATGTATAGCTTTTCTTGGAAATCACAAGGAAATCACCGTTACGTCAAAAAATCTCCATGGCGGCAAAGGGAACGGATTGGCTAATCTCCATGGCGGCAAAGGGAACGGATTGGCTACTCCCCCTGACACCAGCCAATGGCTAGTGGTCTGTGCTCTGTAGGACCCACCATGATGTAAGTGTTTCATCCATTCCGTCCATCTATTTTTATAGATCTTTTTAATTCATGAGGGAAAAAATGAGATATATCCCAATCTCAAGTGGACCACATTACAGGAAACGGTGTTGAATGAATTTCAACCATTAAAAACTTTTTGGGCATAAAAGTTTTGGATCAGTATGATCTTTGTTTTTACCTTCATCTGGGTCTGTATGACCTAGTCAACATATTGGATGTCAAATAAACATTACAGTGGGCCTTAGAAGGATTTTAATGGTGGATATCCAATCACTATTTATATTCTTATTATTTTTTATATCAATCCCTAAAATGGATCTTTAAAAATGAATGAACGGAATGGATGAAGCACATACGTCATGGTGGGGCCCACAGAGCACCGACCACTAGCCACGGGGCTGGTGGCAGGGGAGTAGCCAATCCGTTCCCGGCGGCAAATGGACTGGGCCAGGCCTACCGACATTCATGGTACATGTACACGCTGTTGAATTTGGTTTGTAGCGATGGACAAAAAATCACGAGGAAATCACCGTCACGTCAAAAAATCTCCCACGTCGACCAAAGAATGCGTGTCCCATTGCATTATGATATACCATGAAGTGAGTTCCATCGTATTGTTTATATGGAATCCCAGCACCCGAGTCCGTCCGAGCAGATCCCCCTTTTCTTGATCCAGCTCCCCCTTGCTATGGACGTAGAATCAGTAGTAAAATCAAGGTCCTCTGCAACTGAGGTGGCCCAAGTGAGAATCAACGGTGGATCTCCTCTCACCTTCTTCCCATGCGTTGGTCCACTAGAGTTCTAGATCGAGCTGATTTTCAGGACATGATCACCTAAGGTGACGCATCCCTTCAACATATTTCAATCGTGCCCGAAAGACTGAAATCTCACTTTTGTTACAAAAGTATAACTCAACAGAGTAATCCGTGCTGAATATTGTTCATCAGTCATCACATCAGTCATCTATGCTCTGGACTTAGCTTGATATTCTGCTTAGGTCAGGAGGCCTCAAAAGAAAAATGGCACCAATAAATTCTGCTTAGCTATATTCATCAGTCATCACGTCAGTCATCTATGCTCGGACTTGATTGCATCGAAGCTTGCTTGATGGCATCGAACTAGTAGTCATCGACGAACTCTTGATTTTACATATTCAAGACAACTATCAACAACACCTAACTCAACTTGATATTCAATAATTATAAATTAAAAATAAGTGATTAGAAAAGAATTTAAAATATTTAAAAGATGAATAAGGAATATAAAATACAAAACTAAGTAGGAACTTGTTGGATAGCATCTTAGTTTAAGGATGTATGTCTAGCTCTAAATGGAGGTTACGATTCTAATCCCTTCTCCATTTTCGTTTTACAAGTAATTCCCTAGTGACAAACCAGGTAGCCAGCTTGGTTCGAGTTACCTTGAGGAGCCTTGAGTAGCTTAGATTGTGAATTTACTAAACAGCCCTTAGATGTTTGCACTCCAGACTCTTGCCTTTCAATCTGAGTCATCTTTCAACAATCTAAACAGTTCATATAATGTGCCTGACTTGTATTTTGGATAGAAAACAAGTAGAAGCTCTCAATTGGGTTTTGTGATCCTAGTTTGAATTTGAAGGGTTCTATAAACTTTGTATGATCAAAGGGTTGAAATATTCAATCAAAGGGGTTCACGGAATCCACTATGCGAGAGAGGAGCACTATCACATAATCAATTTGGGTCATTGGAAAAAGCCCAAATGGAGTGGCTATAATCCTGGCATGTTTCATTAGAAAACATTGGGAGGTAAGGCAAGTATCCATGGACAATTATACTATGCAATTAGTTTTTCATGATATATAGTCTTGAATTATGAGTTTTAAAGGACATTAAAAGGAATTTCTAACGCAATATAAAATGTTGAGGAAATTTAGATATCTTTGCGTGCTTGTTAAGTAATAGTTTAGATTTTACATGCTCAATTCCATCAGTAGTGTACATTTTAGTACTACTATTTTAAAATTTTGACATGAGTAGGCTACTACAAGCAACAATGTATGGCCATGTATCAGCCACCCTCTTTCTCCATGATTAGCCGTTACTCTCTTTGTTTGCATGTATGCGTGTGTGGCCGACACTCTCTTCTTGAGCCGTCTCCACTCTCTCTGTTTCTAGTCTTATCTCTATATCTAATCCTACCAACTACACCACATGTGACAGATCCACCACCACACACTGGAGGCGCTTGTAGGACGACAGGTACCCACTCTAGCTAGGTTGATGGTGCAGTGCACTAGCCAATCCGCTTCCCAATGTTTTTGAGTCTCTTACAATGGGAAACGGATTGGCTACTCTCCCTGCGACCAGCCAATGGCTGGTGGTGGGTGCTATGTGGACCCTATAATGATGTATGTGTTTCATCAATGCCATCCATCTATTTTTCCAGATCATTTATGGTATAAGGCTAAAAGATAGTACATCTCAATATCAAGTGGACCACGTTACTGGAAACAGTATTGAATGAGCGTCCACCATTAAAAACCTTAGAGGCCATAAAAGTTTTGGATCAAGCTGATATTTGTTTTTTCCCTTCATCATCGGGGCTGCATGACGTAATCAACTAATTGGATGTCAAATAAAAAATATTGGATGTCCAATAAAAGGTATAACGTGCCTTAGGAGGTTTTTAATGGTGGATATCTAATTACCGTTGTTTTCCTGTGGTGGATATTTCCGGACGGGGATTCCCTGGAAAGCCTTTCGCAGTAGGTTCCTGCACTGGGAACTTTGGCGGGGCGAGGTGATGTTTTTGAGAAATTCACTTCATTAATCTGTTTTTGTGAGCTCATTTTAGGATGTGAGGCAAAAAATGAGCCGTATCCAATACTCAGATGGGCAAAAACGTGAGTATTGAACGTCAACGGTTGAAATATTCATGTGGCCACAGAAGCCTTGAATCGGGATAATATTTGTGTTTTCATATCATCCCAATATGAACGTCGTTATGAACGGTATAGATGTCATATAAACATCACTGTCGATGCCAGGAATATTTCAACGGTGGGAATTTCCCTGCACACATTTTCCTTTAGTGCGGCCCACTTGAGTTTTGGATCCTGCTCGATTTTGTTTTCAACTCCTAAAATGATCTCAAAAAACGGATGGACGGTGTGGATTTCTCACAAGCATCACGGTAGGCCCTACCTAAGTTTCCAGCTAAGGAAGTTCATGCGAAAGCTAGCTTTATCATGAAATCCGCGTCAATTTATATCCCTCTCATTTTTGGGACGAAGCCATAGAATGATTTGTAAAATGGATGAACACATCCGTCATGGTAGATCTGACGGATCACCGACCAGGGGGAGTAGCCGATCCGTTTCCCTTATAATGCCCGTCTATATTTATTATGGTAGTAATGACATCATAACTAATGACGCGGGCATATACCGAAAAGCTCACGGGCTCTATTGTAGCTACGTTTGGGCTATTTGACTTTTTATGCATCAGGGAAATACACGGCAGTGTCTCCTTTTGATAGTTGGAAAGCTATCCTTATCTTTGCCTTGTGTGGATAGCTTTCGTCAATGATAGTTCCTGTTGGGAATGTTGACTGCTTAACTTTTTAAGCGCCTGAATTGAAGATGGTGGCCAAATGAACGTAGGGTTCACTGTGATGTATGTGGCTCATCCACATCATTTATTTTATATGTCAACCTCATTTAAGGCATGAATAAAAAAAATGAGATAGATCCAACGCTCTAAAGAAAATAGTAGAAATTGAATGTTTACCGTATAAACATTTGTGTGGCCCTCAAAAGTTTTAGATGAATCCGATATTTGTGTTTACTCTTTGCGAGTGTTTCTATGACTTCATGAACAGGTTTATTAGATGACAAATAAATATCAATGTGGGCCCAATGAACAAAATAACTTTCAATGGTAGACATTTAAGGCCATTGTTTCGTGTGGTATAGATCACTTGAGCGTTGCATCTATCTAAAATTTGGACTTGGAACAAAAATCTTCTGATAAAATAGATGGACGGTGTGGATATGTTATGCACATCACAGTGGGTTCCACAAATTTAAGTCAACTTTTAGACCAATTCTCATATGAAAATAAGCTTGAAATTTCTAAGTTAATTGTAGATCCGAAACTTCTTCCGTGTCTTAGTATCCTTAAATTAATTATGAATTTTATATAATTTATTTTCTATTTTCCTTACTTTTTCTTCATGTGTTTGAGAAGTCTTTACAAGGAGCTCAAGGAAGCTCCGTGGATTGGGAGTAGTTATCCTTGAGGTAGATGACAATCGACCTCATCATGTTCATCCCTGTGTCACAAAAACTTAAACTAACATTGTGGTCCAATAAAGGAGAATGATTGTTGGAGAAGGGCATCTAATATAACACTGAAAATAAATATGAACTAAATATTAAAATTGTAAAATCGAAAAGTGGAAAGGGCCTGAAAGATCCTCTTTGGCTCAACTCCTGCGTTAGTTTTTAATCATTTTAAAAAGAAAAAGGTCCGAAGTCCTATTGGTTGGACTATTTGTTAGGGTCCACCCAGAGAAAACTTCCAATGTTTCATGTCAGTGTGACATCCAACCTGTCTAATAAGTTGATCCCTTCATGAAGATAACCTTGTGCAAAATTCAGCCACATCCGCTCATTGAGTGGACCACATATGTATTTTTCTATACATCAATGTTTAGAAATTGTTTTCTATTGTGTGCCCACCTGATGAATAGATGGGTTAGTTAATCCTCGTGGTGGGGCCAACCTCTATGAAGGGTTGGATTTCACATACACATAGCAAGTTATAAAGAGGGAGGACTATAACTTGTGGTCCAAAGCAGAGATTTCCTCTTTTAAATCTTCAACGGTGGACATTTATAAGCCAATTCATTTCAGATCGTCCAAATAGGTGAGCCAACTTCAGATGGACCGTATCTCTAAAATCACAACGCTCAAGTAATCCTAACCATCTAATTAATGGTTATCAAATGAATGGTTAAATGTGAAATAATGATTGGTCCAAACTTTAAATTAAAAATACCAAATGGTTGAGATCTCAGTGAAATGTTCGGTTATGGGGGGATCCACAATTCGGTCAGTGATTTGGACGGTCTAGATTGCTGCAAATCTGCGCTGTCCATGCGGGTGAAGAGTCACCCCATTTAAAAACTAACATAGGTACAGCTTAGAAGGAATTATTTCCATCTAATGACAATAACCATTCCATCCATAACCTTGGCAAACCTACTGTTATAAAAAGAAAGTACAACATCAGCAGCTTAGCACCCTCCAGTCAACATGAACTTGTGCTATAGCTAATCAAAAGTGAGTTGAACCTAATGGACGGTGCAGATCGATGATTAGACCATCAACATGTCTAAAAAGCACCTGAGTGAACTAGGATCATTGGTGGGCCGGATGGAACCGAATACTAGTACTGAACCTTTCATGGTCTTGCCATGGTTATTCTGTGCTGATAATAACCCAGCCCATTATCCCTTCTACACATTAAAAAATAAGCCGAATTTCAACGGCTGAACCATTTCCTAGTGGATTCGGGCCTTATTTGATGGCCCATTTCAAGTATTTAGTTCAATGTATTAGGCCCATAAAAAACTGGGCCTTAGAAGCAAGCGTTAAAGTCCACTAAACTCAGAAAACTGCAAGATTCTAATTTGATTATTATTATTATTATTATTATTTATAAATGGGCTGAGGTGGGATGAGGTCTGACCAATGATCTTAGGACCTCCGATCTAAAGCTAGATCTAGGGTTGTCAACGGGTCAGGTTCATGTCATGTCAGAGTCAGATCTGGTAACTAAATGAGCTTGGAATTCAAGTTCGGCCCATCTAATTAGTGGGTGGGGCCCATTTAGGCCCATATGAGGAGGGTCCCGGATCAATTAATGACCCAAGACAACTGCCTCAAGAGGGGAGAGAAACTATAGGGTCATTCCACATGCAAGGTTCCGTGCATTTGGGCCCATGCATCAGTAATCCAAACCGCTTGTATGATGGGTCTCACTGAAATTGGAGATTATGGTGAAAATCTTTCCTAAAACATTGATTAATAAATAAGGAGATAATACAACAGTGGTCCATATTCACTGAAAATATATCATTATAATTTAGAAAAAAAAAAAAAGCAAAAAATATTCTCACGATCAAAGGGTGAGGATCTTCCTATCATGTTGTACCATATAACCATTTGGATATCCCCGAATCACTACCCTCAAATTTACCGAATCTTGCGCATTGGTAATATGTACCATTACCAATAAACAGGGTCTCAAAATTGACTTTGGCCACTCAAACCGATGTAGAGCGACGCTGACACTTTCATAGCCCAGATGGATTAGAGAAAACCCGATCAGAGGCCGGAAGTAATCAGGACCGTCAGAACTTTGAAATAACCATATCTTCGGAGGCCGGAAGTAATCAGGACTGCCAGAACTTCAAAATAACCATGTCTTAGGATTGAGTTTTTGGACTTACTACTATATATGATTTTGGATAGGAGAAGCTACTTTATCCAACCAACCAAGTTGCATGGTTCTGGGTAGGAGAAGCTACTTTATCCAACCAACCCGGTTGGCTACGCAGGGTTTGCGAGATTCCAACCAGGGTTAAAAGTCCTTTTTATTTGCATTTTTACTGTGAATAGTAATTTTTAATGCAATTATAACTTTTGATCCTTTGAGTTTTAATAGTCATGCCAAACATGAAAAGGGTTTAACAAAATTAGGACAATAATATAATTACGTCAAATTGGACACTTACTATTTTTGGCCAAAAGCCATAACCCTATATAAATAGTAAGTTTAATATTTATAGTAAGTCATGTTTTTATGGAGTTTGAGTTGGAGTTTGATTTTAAAACTTCGTCCGAAGTTTGACTTTACTATTTAAAGAATTGTAAATTTATTTACTTTTTATCATCAATTAATTAATTTTAAATTATTAGAAATTATTTCTATTTTCTTTTCTCATGAATTAGAAGAATCTCTATAAGGAGTAGATGCTCAATGCATTCATCCTTGTGGAAGACGGTAGTCATCCCTGTGGAAGATGGTGATCGACCTCATCACATCCCTGCGTCATAGACCAACTCACCTGGTTCTGACTTCTGAGTTGAAAATTGGCCGAGTCACCATTTATTCTCAACCTTGACTCACCGCAAGGCCTACCTTGGTTAGACCTGTAGCTTCGTCAACCACCCTCGAGCCATGAGCATAACAAGCCGTTCCGTTCATCAGCGGTCTCTGTGTCCTAGAACCTGCAGGATGGTCCACTGCTAACTGACTGTGGCTCAAAATCTTTTAACTTTCCAAGTCTCTCATACGAAATCTGTTGGACTACCTGAGGGATTTTGGTCAATATGGATCCAGCTTTATACACACCTGTCACCATGCGACTATCTATAAGCCTTAGCGTGACAAATGGCCACTTCTGAAGTTGCTGCATGGCTGTCTCTGGTGGACCGTCATGCCTGTCCGGTTGCATTTCTAGAGGAAATGAGAAAATGCACATCAACAAGAAGATTTTTATGAAATGCCAAGTTATAAGTCTTGTATAGGTTGGTTGAGCAAACCCTAATAATGCATTTCTTTAATATTGGGCATGGACTTAGTCGACCAATCAGATTACTTATTTTACACTAATCACTTGTTTGAGGCTATGAGATCTCAGTCAGCCAATCAGACTCCTTGATATTGCACTAATTTCTTTGTTGGTATCAGCCAGAGAAGGGACTTATGTTTCCAAACCTTTTTCTCAGGCTATAACCTGGGATTAAATGATTGATCTCCATATTGCAACACTGAACGCTTAATAAGAAATAAGAAGCTGTTTGGATGCATTGTAGAATGTACAAATATACATTGGCAATTAATGAAACTTTGATATTGATAGCAAAGAGTTGAAAAATAATTTTAAAAAATAAAAAAGTAAATTGAAGGATCAAGTGGGCCACACTAGAGGAAGATTGAATTCCTATTATTGAAAACTTCTTAAGGTCGATTGTGATGTTTATTTTCCATCAAACTTGTTTATAAGGTCACGTAGACCTTTACCAAGGAAAAACTTAAATATCAGCTTGATCCAAAACTTTTTAATCCCCATGAAGTTTTCAATGGTAAGCTTTCAATTCCCACTGCTTCTTATGGTGTGGTCCACTTAAGCCTTCAATCTGCCTCCTTTTTAGGCTCATGTGCTCAAATGATATGTCAAAATCAATAGACAGCATGGATAAAACATATACATCATGGTTGGCCCCACGGAGCCCCTAACAGGACCATTCGTCTCTATCTTGGTCGGGTAACAGTAGCACCCAATCCGCGACACTTCCGGAGAGCAGGGGCCCCTGATCTGGACGGTGCTATGTGAGCCCTATAATGATGTAGGTATTTTGTTCACACCATCCATCCATTTTGAATCATTATCGTAAGGGCGTGAGCCAAAAAATGAGGCAGTTTCAAATCTCAGGTGTACCACATCACAGGAAAACAGTGGTGATTGAATGTCACCATTAAAAACTTTCTAAGATCTTACTGGAACTTTTATTTGACATCCAACCTATTGATTAGGTCAATAAGGCATGGTTGATGGAAAAATAAAAACATCAACATGATCCAAAACTTTTGTAGTGCCCCAAGAAGTTTTTAATGGAGATCATTTAATCACCACTGTTTCCTGTGTGTGATCCAACTGAGATTTTAATATTCTTTATTTTTGGACTCGTGCCCTAAAATGAGCTGTCAAAATGAATTGACGGCATGGATAAAACACTTACATCATGGTGGGCCCACGGAGCACAGTGGAATACGGACCAGTGTTAGTAGCCCACCTGCGTTTCAATTTCCCTGTCCATGTTTTAGACTGGACCATTCATCATTCATCTTGTTCAAACTATTGTGGGGGTGGACCTAGGCAGTGACGTGCTTGGACATCTCCGCGAGCAGATTCCTCATGGCTGAGGTCTCTCCCTCTCCTCTTCTTAGGAACGTACCTACCCAGGTACTAAGGTATGTACTGATGAAGCTCAGTTTTTCACGGGATTTTGGCTTGGTGCTCTCTTTTCTGATCCGGTGGTTGATTCAAAGTAAGGGCTAATAACTAAAGATGTTTACGAGAAGTCTACCTTGTCCGCCCATTTTGCTGGTTTATGTTAGGATTTGAGCCTAAAAGTGAGGCAATTCCAAAACTCAAGTTGGCTAAATAACAGAAAACAATACGGATTAAATGACCACCATAGAAACATTCATGGGTCATGGAAGTTTTGAATAAGGCTAATATTTGTGTTTTCAGTTCGACATTATGAAAATTTAGATGTCATATAAATATCAACATGGAATCCAAGAATGTGTGGACTTTTACTCTTCACTATTTCTTGTCATGTGGCCCACATGAGTTTTCTTTCTTATTTTTGGGCTTATGTCTTAATGTGAGCTAACAAAACACATTAAGAGAATGGATTTTGTTATGGGAAAAATATATTGACCAACAAGATAAGGTTAGGTCGGCATCCCGTAGACTTAGCCAAGTCAACTGATAACCAATGCAATCAAAGACTCTATTCCTGGTCTTGACTCGATCTCATGACCGCCCTCAAGAGCAGGTCGGAGGACCCGCTAATAAACTCGATGCCAGAAAGGGCTTAACCATGATTGACCTAGAGTCAGGTTGGTGCACCCCCAGGTCGGCTGCTTCTGCAAATTCGGACCTAGTCCTGACGGTGTCTACCTGAGGTTCCAATCGAGGATCTAGGATGACAGCTGCGATATGGACCCGCCTGAGATCTTAACCGAGGCTTGGGGATCCTCACCACACATACAAGATCTGAATTCCTCTATAACATATCCCTATTAAATAAAGAGAACTCCTCTATGTCATCGCCTCTCCTCCCCTATAAATAAGAGCATCTCTAATGGAGAAAGGTACACACAATTTAAAGCGTAAAACTATACTTACAACTAGACCCAGATTCCTTACTTGACTTAGGCATCCGAGGGGCCCCTGTGGCAGCCAGGGGTCTCCTTTTGTTCACTCATTGTGCAGGTATTTGAAGGTCCAGGGAAGGTCACCCGAAATTTTGCATCAATAGATTTCTCTCACAAACATCAAGGTGGGTCCCACCTATATTGTAACTACTAAACTTATATGAGCTCGTATGAGTCCTTAGTGTTAATACCATCTAAGCCATGTAATTTGAATTATTTGAAGGGGTCTCAAATCTAAGGTAAAAGCTTGGATTACATCTAAAATCCTTTGGAGAGTCACATGTATAATTTGTGTCACTAGACTATATATCTATTGGGCACATGGCTCACTGATGATATCCCAAAACAATTAGGTTATCAATTAATCACTATAATTACTTTAATACGATGATACGTGCTGTCCAAATATTATACATGTAAATCAACAGTTAAAAATCGTTGGTTAGTCACTCAAATGTGATATTGTGTTTATGGCCCATACGATACTTGAAATTTCATCATTTTTGTGCAAAGTATATATTTCAACTGGCTCATGACAATCACTGTGTCAAACATTACATACTTATACTAATTAGAGATATTAAAGTTGATTTAGTAATTAAACTCAAACTTCTTTTGAATTACAAGGAATTCTGAATCCGGGATACCAAACATAACAGAAGGATTTCAAATCCAGGGGTTCCGAATCCACACTCCCAAACAAGCCCTTGCGTGGTTTCAAAACACAGAAACAAACGTATGGCCATTATGGCTGATTTCATGCCACCGGTAAATGAAACTTTAATAATTATACTTTTTTAATGCGGTACCGTAGAATACTCCAATCCAAATAGGCCCGTAATTTGATCAGTTAGTGATAAGGATACACTGAGCCCACACGTGTGGAGAGAAGTCTTTCATACATGATCAGGATACCAAACATACGGAGAGTTCTTCATCTTATCTATCTCTCTAACTCTTCCTCTACTCTCCCTCTCCTACTTCAACACTTCTTCTCTTGTAAAATCACTATAAATAAACAA
Organism: Magnolia changhungtana; assembly: GCA_030180095.1. Lineage (NCBI taxonomy): Eukaryota > Viridiplantae > Streptophyta > Magnoliopsida > Magnoliales > Magnoliaceae > Magnolia > Magnolia changhungtana. Next base: position 21,809,207 of record JASAUF010000444.1, on the reverse strand, counting down.
TAGATTGAAAAGGGCTGACACGATTTTGGGTGAAAGCCTCTCTCTCTCTCGTCATGTTTCTGGATTTCTTCAGTTAGCTAGTAGTGTTAGAAAGATGTTTCGACTGTAACATGGATTGCTTGTATACAAGAGACAGATCTCTCATAGATTAAACACCATAAGAGAGATTTACATGCTATTATTCATTAATTACAACAGCCTTACAAGCATACTGAAATATCTCTCATATCATATTCATGAAAAAGAAAAAGAAAAAAAAAAACCAGCAAATGAGCACACAAAGCATAATATAAACCACAACATTCACCAACTACATATTCAACCTAAAGGTATATGTAATCCTAGATTGAAAAAGGACTTGTTATTTTTTGGACCCAAACTATGTGATCCTGAGCGAGGAAATGACAGATAGGAACAGACCCTGGTTTCACCTTCAGTAGTTGGAATGATATGTGTTTGGGGTTCCATGACGAAGTGTCCTCATAACAAACCGCAACTGCCTTGACCTTTGAACCGTCCGTCCCAATCAACGGCACAACGTAAGCACTCGTGGTGAGCGTCTCGTGGCAGTAATACACGGGGTACACATATGTTCGTGGGTGGCAAGCTACTGACTTTCGGATCCTTTGAACCCCTGGTGCAATGGTGTACACTTGGTTCGATGTGCCCTTTTCCACGTTCGTCACCAACACCTGGACATCTGTTCCGATCTTCGATACTGCAAAGTCGATCATGGATTCTATTGACGTCGTGCAATATCTGTCTTCACCCTTGCTTGCGGGCTCGGTGCATTCTTGGAGGGTTTCCTTGATCTCTTTAGCGTCTGGAGATTTGGGTTCGATGGAGAATTTGTTTAGGATCTCAGGAAGCTTTTTTCCATCAAGCGGCGGGCCGCTTAGTGACCCATGAGGGAGTGTGGACCGATTATTAATGGCCTTGGGGAAGATTAAGTTCATCTTAGCACCGGTGTGCAAGTCCTTCTTAAGGAAAAAGATTTTGACCTTTTGATCACGGAGTTGATCGACTGGATATGCATCATCCACGCAGCCGAGGAGCTTGGGATTTATGTCATGGATGACCACCGGCTTTCCCTTGTGGCCTGTGTTCACATTGACCCCACCCTTGGGTTTGACCTTCCTTACGTCAATGGTGGTACCTGTCTTCTCGTCCATCAAATCTGCAGTCCATGTAATAACAGCAAGAGTTAGTTGTAGTTAAAGCATGGTTATTATTAGAGAATTTTTTCTGAGTCGACTCAGAACACATCTACCGAGTTTATTAAACTCGAGAGAGCTGATTCGTATCATAAGACTCACAACTCACTGAGTCAATGAGAACCAGTTGAGTTTCTAGGGATCCAAATGATCGTGTCCTGTGCATTGTGATGGAAAGCAATTTTATCATGACCTATGTGCTTCATTGCGATCCTTGGAATTGTGCAACAAAACATGTTGCGTGCAGCAATCAGAACCGTTTATTTGAAGGGTCAGACTGCAAAAATCCAGCCGATAAACCATCCTATTGATGGCTGCAGATGGACAACTTAGACAAATTCGAGTAATGGTCCATCACTGAGAGGAAAGACATGACAAAAGATCAGGACCGTCCAACCATCTAGCCAACCACACGGTGCCCCACCAAATAAACGCTCCAAATCATCAAAACAGAATTTCAGAGTGGCCAGCACTTCATTAAACTTCCATTCTGACAATAGCATCTATGTGATAAAATGGGCCGAGACCCGTTGTGGCAAAAACCCAAAGGATTTAAAAACAAGGATTGATTCCTGACTCACCCAGGTTGAAGAAATCTCGTATAGCGCTTGGCATTGGAGTGTTTGGCAGCACCTTCTGCCAATAAGCCTCGGATGGTGACGTTGCATGGCTTCCAACTGCAGCCGCTGTGAGCTGTTACATTAAAAATGCACATTAGCCCGCCATGAACGAAATCGGATTGCTTACTGAGTTACTCATATGCTTTTATGGTACTTAGTAAACTCTGTTGGGCCCACTGTAAATGCATGTTGTTTATCTACGCCGTTCATCCGTTTTTCCAGCTCATTTTAGATGATGATTCCAAAAGTGAAGAATATATAAAGCTTAAGTGGATCACACCATAGGAAACAGTTGGAATAATGATTTCCATCGTTGAAACCTTTCTAAGACCCATGGTGATTTTTATCTGTCATCTAACCTGTTCATAAAATCATAAAAACATAAATAAAAATAAATCACAAATATCAGCTTGATCCAAAACTTTTGTGGCCCCAATTAGTTTTCAGCAGTGCATGTTCAATTCAAACAGTTTCCTGTGGTGTGATCCAATTTAGATTTGGATATACTTCATTTTTAAGCTCAAGCCTTAAAATTATATGTTAACTTTTATGGACAGAGTGGATAAAATATATAAATTATGGTGGACGCCACAGAGTTTACTCAGTATGCTAAGCTTAGCATACTGAGTTACTCATTACGCAGTCAGCTTCTGCAATTAACACAATGCAAATAACACAAAGTAACAAAACGAAAAAAATCTAAGTTGAAAATAAGGAGCTGTTATTACCAGATAAGCTAGTACTACAACAAAAGAGAAGAAAGACAGGCATCTATCCATGTTGTGACAGAAAGAGGGACAGTTGATGTGGTTCATAGATTGGAAAGGTGAGGCTGATTTATAGAGCCCATGGCGCAGCAGTCAAATTCGACTTTTTTTTTTTTTTTTGAAACCTTTACTTATTCATTGAATAAACAATACAAAATAGACCGATACTATTCTCTTTTGTTGTACAAAAATAGAAGGCTGGCGTACCTATCATATTCTGTACAAGAATACACTATCAATGCTCTCTAATAGAGCCTAACCTTTTAAGATACCGGCCCTTAACAAGTTGGGGTAGGCTAGCAGCCTCCCAAAAAGTTTGGTCCACCTATCTCCCACTCCCTTCTTTGGCCAACCCGTTTGCTGGGCCATTCCCATCTTTCAAAATAAGGGAGTCCTCGAAGGCACCCCTGCTCCATGGTCTCTAATTCGGCTCAGCCAGTACTTCCATTTCCAGGAGCAGCTGGACCTCTCATGGAGTGAATCCACCACCCATCTAGAGTTGGATTCAAATACGACTTGATTAATACACCAAATTGACATATTATCATGCCTTCAAATGCAGTCGGTCCGGACATCAAGCATGAGTGGATGCACATAATGGGGTCCAAAATGCAGCCAGCACACACTTTGATATATACGATTTAGGTGGTGCATGGGGTAGGCCCCACCGTGAATTCACCTTCATCGTGTGAGTGTCATGCGTATAAAAATGATCAGAGTGATCCGTTGATGGACGTTTAACATGCATGTGTGGCCACCAAGTGAACTGCCTTGGATCAATCTTCAGGTGGATATTGAACATCTGTGGTGGTGCCTAGCAGATCAATGTTCCAGATCTGTTGGACCATTGATCCGAATTTCTCTTGGTGGCCCATGCAGATGTGCAAGATTGATTATACCGTTAATGTTGGCAATAGGACGGTCGTGTGTCTAAAAAACACCATGGTCGACTTAAAGCTTCCCTGCGCCCATGTCTACATGAGCATTCTTCTATTTTGATTGCATCCAAGGGCTGATCAAAGCTAGTTGGAAAATGTTTTGATGTTTAATTCAATGACATTGAAGTGGTTCGATGTCATCGACAGTCTATCAATGCCATTGAAGTACCGCACATAGTTACGCAAAATTGCACTTATACCAATTGTAATTCTCCTAGAGGCTATAAATATGAGTGTAATTTTATTTATTTTTTTTAAATATGAGTGTAATTAAGATTAGGGTGTATCTCAGAGTTTTCTAATTCATTCGTAGGGTATTCAAAGGATTATAAGAAAGATTCTATGCTTGTTCGAATAAGATATTCTTTATCTAATGTAATTTCTACTTTTATAGTGCATTATTATCACTTTGTGCCGTAATTTTTTCCAGAAAGGATTTCTCCACGTTAAATTCGAAGTCATTGCAATAGAAGATAGGAGATATGGTGAGATTTTCAGGGGATTTTAAAATCAACTACATATGTGGGCCTCAAGTTGATGCATGTGTTTTGTCCATGCTTTCCATCCATATGCGCCATTTGTACACCATAATCAAGTTACACATGTATATAGGTGACCAACGTTAATCATAAAATCTAGTCCACTGATTGCAATTCCAAGGTCCACCAAATATAGATTTTACTTGATACAATGTTTATCCTTAAGGAAGAATTTAATCCCAAACATGGGATTGGAGGTTCAAAATTCCATGGTATTTCCAAACATATAATAATGTTAAGGGAATTTGACAGTACTAACCTCAAAGTTTGGTCAAATTATCTAACGAGATTCAACCTTTCAACTATCCCAAGAGTGGCTTTCTGACAAGCTTCCATAAATCACTTGGACCAAAATGTCATTGTCCTTGTTTTAGTAGTTGTACGGTTTTTTAGGGAATAAGAAGTTAAATCATATTTAATGCTAAGAAAGTGAGGTGTATAGAACCTTTTTTGTGCATAGGTAAAGACCAAATTAGTGGGGCCCACATTGATGTATGTGTATAATCCATGCCGTCGTGTCATTTTAGGGCTAGGGCCCAAATATTAGCCTTATCCAAAGCTCGTGTGGTCCATATAATAGAAAATAATTAGGACAATGTAACCCACTATTGAATCTTTTCAGGCTCACTATGATGTTTGTTAGAAGTGGACACTGCCCAAGTCAAGATTTTTTGGGCCCACGGCGAGCAGGTCGACAAGGTGGACAGAACGAATCACCCCATTGTGGGTGTTAGGCCATGTCATTTTAGGGGTAAAGCCTAAATATCAGCCTAATCTAGCACTGTGTGGGCGAGAAAATAGAAAATAATAGTGGAACCACATTGATGTATGTGTATAATTCATGCCGCCCATCCTTTTTGGGCCTACGGTGAGCTGATAGACAAGGTGGATGGAATAAATCACTCCATTGTGAGTCTTAGGCTATTATAACAATGGTTATCTTTTCATTTGGTAGTAAAGAAAGTAAGCATGTAACAACCGTGACCCATATAACATGACTACCATGACCCACATAACATGATAACTATGATACATGACAATTACAACCCATATAACATGACAACCATGACTCATATAATATGATAACTACGATCCATGACAACTACAACCCATATAACATGACAACCACGGCCCATATAACATGCAAACCACGACCCATATAACATGACAACCACAACCCATGCAAATCACGACCCATATGGCAACTACGACCCATATGGCCACTCCATGGGAAACCACGACCCATATAATATAACAACCACGTACGAGCCATATAACATGGCAACTACGACCCGTGCAAAACCACGACTCATATGGGACCCATATGGCAACTTCGACACATGCAAATCACGACTCATATGAGACCCATATGGCAACTACGACTCATATGACAACTTCATGAGAAACCACGACCCATATAACAAGACAACCACGACCCATATAACATGATAACTATGACCCATGAAAACCACAACCTATATAACATGACAACTACAAACCATGACAACTACGACCTTTACCACATTACAACCACGACCCTTACCACATTACAACCACGACCTATGCTACTATGCAGATATCGTTTGCACGACTATGGCGTGATTTGCACTAACTTGGTGACGTGCCCATATGCATGACTATGGTGTGACTTACACATAAGATCTTTACCGTCCATCAAAGTTAAAAAAGTAACATGACAACCACAACCTATATAACATGACAACCACGACCCATGACAGCTACGACCCATGGAGTTTCATCTGATGGACGGTAAAGATCTTATGTATGTTTATCCCATGTAGTCACCAAGTTAGTGCAAGTCACACCTTAGTTATGCAAACGATATCTGTATAGTAGTATAGGTCGCATTAGGTGGTTGTAATGCGGTAAGGGTCATGGTTGTAATGTTCTAAGGGTCGTAGTTATCATGGGTCATGTCATGTTATATGGGTTTGTGGTTGTCATGTTATATGGGTTGCGGGTGTAATGGGTAGTAATTGTCATGGATTGTAGTTATCATGCTGTATGGGTTGTGGTTGTCATGTTATATGGGTCGTGGTTCTCAATTTATGGCCAAGGCCTATAAAATGAAGACTATGACCTATATTGCATGACAACCATGACCCTTACCTCATGACAACCATAACCCTTACCTCATGATAACCATGACGCATGACAATTACGACCTATGACAACTATAACCCTCACCACATTACAACCACGACCCTTAGCGCATTACACTAACTTTGTGACGTGTCCATCTGCACGACTATGGCGTAACTTGCACATAAGATCCTAACCGTCCATCAAAGTTAGAAAAATAACGTGCCCATCTGTATCAAAGCTAGCCTAGTATTTTTTCAAATATGAGATGACTATTGATAGACTACAGGAGCAAGAGATGCAGACTACATGGGTCGTGGTTGTCATGTTATATGGGTCGTAGTTGTCATATTATATATGTCGTAGTCGTCATATGGGTCCCATATGGGTCGTGGTTTGCATGGGTCATACTTGTCATGTTATATGGGTTGTGGTTGTCATGTTGCCTGGATCGTGATTATGGTTTTCAACATATTCACTTCCTTTTTTACCAAACTATTGGTACTATAACTTAAAACTCATAATGGGGTGATCCGATCCATCCACCTTGTCGAATAGCTCGCCGTGGGCCCAAAAAATCCTGACTTGGGCAGTATTCACTTCTATCCACCTTGTCGGTTAATATTTAGACCTTACCCCTATAATGATACGATAAAAAGAATAGGCGACATGGATTATGGATGACATGAATGCCTTACCCCTAAAATGATACAACAAAAAGGATGGGCGACATGGATTATGGATGACATGGATTATGGACGGCATGGATGAAACACATATATCATGGTGGGGCCCACAGGGGGGAGGGGGGGTGGTAGCCAATCCGTCACTTTATCAGAGTTGCAAAAAGAAGGTAACTTCTTATTCACTCTAGGACCATATGACTTCTGAACCAGGGACATGAGCATTTTCGTATGAAACAATAACCAAAGCCTATCAGAAGGCAACTCTTGGGATATTTGAAAGGTTGAATCTCATTAGGTAATTTGACCAAACTTCGAGGTCAGTACGGTCAAATTCCCTTATATTAATTCCACTTAAATGCACTTTCATACCATTTAATTATGCATTCTAAACCGGCATGTGCAGGTTGTAAAGGACTCTAGGAAGAAAGCTCTAATGAGATAAGAAAAGAAACTTTTAACGATGCTAGGAAGAAAGCTCTGATGAAACAAGAAAGAAATCTTTTAAAGATGTCGGGAAGAAAGCTCTGATGAGACAAGAAAGGAATCTTTTAAGGACGCTGAGAAGAAAACTTTGATGGGACTATGGAGTCTTAGAAGAAAGCTATGAACATGAACCTTAGGGTCGTTTGGCACCTTGGATTGGAGGGGATTGAGGGGTTTTCAAATCCCCCACCTGTTTGGTAGCATAAAGTAACCAAGGGTTTTAAATCCAAGGGGTTTCCAATCCCCTCTTTGAGGGAGTTTGTAATCCATGGTGAGAGCTTAGATTACACCTAAAATCATTTCAATAGTTACAAGTGTGTGACATGTGTACCACTACACACTATCATTATATTGGGCACATCGCCCACTAATGATGATCAACACCGTCCAAACATTGTCCATGTAAATCAGCACTGTCTAAACATTGTCCATATAAATTAACGATTAAAAATCGTTGGTTAGTCACTTAAACATGATCTTGTGCATATGGCCCATCTGAGACTTGCAAGTTCATCGTTTTCGGGCAAAACATATATTTCAGTGGGCTTATCACAACCATTGTGTCAAAAATTACATATCTCACTAATTAGAGATATTAAAGTTAATTTAGTAATTAAATTCAAACCCCTGTAAATATACCATGGATAGGTACTTTTGGATTAAAGTTGATTCACACTCCAGAGTACCAAATACACTGGGATGATTGCTAATCCAGGGGGTTTGTAATCCTGGGGGTTCTGAATCCAGGGGTTCCAAATCCACGCTCCCAAACAGGCCCATAGGAGAGGCTTTTGAATTTTTAAAAGACCACATACAAGTAGGGGCTAAAAAATAATTCAATTCTACGCACCAGGTGGGCCAGAGAAAGGGCTGGGTTTAGCCTAGATCTGGCTTCAGTCCAACCTACTTTGGACTCGGTTCAGTGACCTTAGATATGTCAAGACCCAGGCCCGTATCTGCATTGGAGGATTGATCCAAGTACAACCTCGGGGTCTTTTTTCTCAATGGCTGCAAATGGACTGGGCCAGGCCTAGCTAATTATGAATGTCCAATCCAAGCTATGAGTTAATGAAAGAGAAATATTGCTATCAATTTGATAAAGACCTATTAACATTCATGGTACATGTACACGTTGTTGAATTTGGTTTGTAGCGATGGACATGATTTATAGCTTTTCCTGAGTGGATGGAAATCACAAGGAAATCACCATCACGTGTAAAGATCTCCCACGACCAAATAATGCATGTCCCACTGCATTATGATATTATAATGAAGTGAGCTCTAGTGGCACCAGTGCAACCGTAAGCTTAGGAGTACTGGGCTGAAGTTGGATCCACCTGATGTATTCGAGACATCTGAGCCGTTCACCTCACGATACCCCTTAAGGGCCCAAAAATCAGTTAAATAGAAACTCAGTTGGGCTAGGGGACAAGTTTGGATGGGACACTCACCCTTGATAATTTGCGTGGGTTCCACCATATTGTTTATATAAAATCCAGACTATCCAGGCCGCCGTCTATTTGCCATGGACGAAGAATCAGTAGTACTAAAATCAAGGTGTTCTGCAACTGTGGTGGCCCAAGTGAGAATCAACGGTGGGTCTCCTCTCACCTTCTTCCTTGTGCGTTGGTCCACTAGAGCTCTGGATCGAGCTGATTTTCAGGACATGATCACCTAAGGTGATGCATCCCTTCAATATATTTCAATCAGAGCTGAACATTGTTCATCAGTCACATCAGTCATCTATGTAGATTAGCCCTTAGGTTTGGTGGTCAATAAATGCATTAATTCTTGATATTTATCTATTCCAAAAATAATATGATAATCTGCAGGCTGGATAACGCAGTACCCTCACTCTAAGAGTAGATTTGAAAACTGGATTCAGCTTGATGTTCTGTTAGGTAGGTGGCATCAGGAAATAAACAAAAAAAATAAAAATGGCACCAATATATCCAGCAATTAACAGAGGAAATTCGGACTTCAATAGCATCGAAGCTTGCTTGATGACATCGAATCTGTCATCACAAACTCTTGATTTTACATATTTAAGACATTTATCAACAACACCTAAATCAACTTAATATTCAATAGTTATAAATTAAAAACAAGTGATTAGAAAAGAATTAAAAATATTTAAAAGATGAATAAGGAATATAAAATACAAAACTAAGTAGAAACTTGTTGGATAGCATCCTTGTTAAAGATGTCTAGCTCTAGATGGAGGTTACAATTCTAATCCCTTCTTCTCCATTTTCATTTTACTAGTAATTCCTTAGTGACAAACCAGGTAGCTAGCTTGGTTCGAGTTACCTTGAGGCGCCTAGAGTAGCTTAGATTGTGAATTTACTAAACCGCCCTTAGATGGTTGCACTCCAAACTCTAGTCTTTGAATATGAGTCATCTTTCAACAATCTAAACAGTTTATACAATGTGTCTGACTTGTATTAGCTAGGATAGAAAACAAATAGAAGGTCTCAATTGGGTTTTGTGATCCAGCTCTTTTGCTTTGAATTTGAAAGGTTCCTATAAACTTTGTATGATCAAAGGGTTGAAATATTCAATCAAAAGGGTGTACGGAATCCACTATGTGAGAGAGGAGCACTATCGCATAATCAATTTTGGGTCATTGGAAAAAGCCTAAATGGAGCGGCTACAATCTTGGCATATATATTTCATTAAAAAAACATTGGGATGTAAGGCAAGTATCCATGGACAATTATACTATGCAATTAGTTTTTTAGAGTCTTGAATTATGAGTTTTAAAAGGACATTAAAAGGGATTTCAAACACAATAAAAAATGTTAAAGAAATTTAGATATCTTTGCATGCTTGTTAAGCAATGGTTTAGATTTTACATGCTCAATTCCATGAGTGGTGTGCATTTTAGTACCGAGGCACGTTTATTATTTTAAAATTTTGACATGAATATAGGCTACTACAAGCAACTATGTATAGTCACGTATCTTCCACCCTCTTTCTGAATGATTATGATCTCTTTGTTTGCATGTATACGTTTGTGGCCGACATTCTCTTTTTGTGTGGTCCCACTCTTTCTTTATTTCTAATCCTGCCAACTATCTCCTTTCACTGTAAAGTGTCCTGATGCCCTTTATATATATATATATATATGGGAAAAGGTACCATGCGCTCGAGTGTAAAGAGGTCTCCATGAGGTCGAGCTGGGGTGGGCCCCATCGTGATGCCGTTCGAACATCTATCCCCTCAGTCAGATGCACCATCCCTGGACGGGCCCACACGGTTGAAAATCACGTCCATCCGAGACTTTTGTGGGCCACACCACGTCTAGAAGTGGAGAGGGGCCGTGCACCATTCAAACATTCAAAACCACTTGTGGCTCCCCTTTTGAGACGTTTTTTGATCATCAACACCGTCCATCATGTGTATCCTACTTTGATGTAATTTTAGACCAATTTTCAGGTGGTATCCACATCTCAGGTGGGCCCCACCAAGTGATTTTACATATTTTCGCGTGTATACTTACTTATGTTTTCATGGTATGGCCCACCTGAGTTCCGTGGAAGGTCGATTTCCAGCCGTGTGGGTCCCACTTGGAGCGGTACATCTGTTGGATGGTGTGGATCTTCGAAAGGAATCACGGTGGGGCCCACCCCAGCTTGACCTCATGGACGACCGCTTTACGCTCGAGCGCATAGTACCTTTTCCATATATATATATATATATATATATATATATATATATATATATATATATATATATATATATATATATATATATATATATAAGCATGCTCACTTGTGTACTTATGCACATGCACACCCTTGAACACGTGTCATGGGCGTGTAATTTAAATGGTCCACGTGATGTAGCACCCCATGAAACTCTAAATGATTAATTTTCACCCTTATTTAAAACTTTGGTGGCTCATAGTAAGGAGAGATGTAAATCAAGAGAGAACTATTTTCATTTTTCATGGCTCACTAAAGTTTTGGATCAAAGTAAAAGTTAGGCCTTGGTAGTTTCACGAGGTTCTATATCACGTAGACCGTTCAGATTTTGGATTCACATCATGTATGATGAGTTTTTAAAAATTTCACACAAGTTCCGTACGAACTGTTACGCAGCTGAATATTCACACACACATACATACATACATACATACATACATAGATACATATATATATATATATATATATATATATATATATATATATATATGAAAATATGTGTCGCCATTAAAATTGGTAAAGGGCAAGACTTGTATCCATCAGCCTACGTAAATTCATAAAAATCACGTATGATTAAAATCATACTTAACAATAATTCTCACATGAATTAATATTCACAATGGTCCATCAATCAATGGTATAAAAATCATAATAATATAAAGGTATATATGTAAAAATAAGACAAATTATATATACATTAACCTGAATTAATATAAGCCCGAAAAAACCCCACACCTTAGCTTTAAATATAAATCCTATGTATATCGTGATATAAAAAGATTTTTATGATCCTAAGTATGTCTCGATATAAAAGGACTTCCACATTAACCACGGTATCACCCAAGGAGGATGAAGACAACGTACGTGTGAAGTAAAAAGAAAAAAGAAAAAGGGGACGTACATCCAGAATGTATGTCTCTCTTTCTCTCTCTTCCCTGAATGAATGAACGGTATAAGTATGATGAATGCATAATTGCGGAGCCAATGTAACTCTGATCTTCTTTGAACTGTACAACTCAAAGCGCAACACGTACTCACACCAGCTGACAGTGTGTGGTACGTACCTTAGCCAAACCGCTTCCCGATGTTATTGAGTCTATGATCACTACTATTGACGTGATTACCAATGACATGGGCAAATACCGAAATGCTGACGAGTACTCTGCTGTAGCTACGTTTAGCTCGTCAGTAGACGGGATGAAAGACAGTTTGAAAATGATTAACCACCATTTTCGAATACGCCATCTCCACGTGGGTCTTTATAAAAACCACTTCAGATCGCCATGATGTTTGGGATACCTGACGGTGGGGCTCATGCCATATATCCTCACGATCCATTTTGTAAAAGCATCTATATTACGATGGACGGTTAATAAAAAATCTTATTTATCCAAATCAAAATCACTAGGCATATTTTTTTTTTTTCTTTTGGGGTTAGCTTGTTAGTACACACCCATGTTAGCCACCCCGCTAGGGATCGATACCAAGACCTCAAGTGTTGAAACGAGGTATGTCCACTCAGTCTGCCAGTTGAGCTTTGGATCTTGGTGTCAAAATCACTAGGATGTGGTCCATACAGGTCCACCAGGTTGTTGAGATGATGTAGGTTCAGATGGGATGGAAGACATGAAATGAAGATTCAAAAATGAAAGTGGGCCGACAGTGATGCAATCAATCCATGTAAGTAGGTTTGCTGATAGTCGGAAGTCATCAGTTTCAAGTTCATGGCCACATCATGTTGGAAGCGTTAAGAAAAACAAACTGTGGGAAGCTATTATGATCACATATTTCACTAAATTTTGAAAATTTTCAAAGGATTTGAAAATCGTGATGATAAAGTGTGACATCTCATTTTAATAATAAATGTTATTTATATTTCATTTGCTGGGAATTTTTAAAAAACCAAACCAGCCCAAAGGAATGCATCAGGACTCTTGAAGAAAGCTCTGATGGTGCAAAGGTATGTGCGAGGACGTGAACGTGGACGTGGACGAAAGCTATCGACACAAGGCAAGGATAAGGATAGCTTTTGCATTATAAAAAGGAAACCACAGAATCAGTGGGATGCGGATTTCCTGCTAAAGGTTGTCGGAGAAAGTTTCTGTGCAGGGATGCTGGGTGGGGCCTACCGTGATTCTCGTGAGAAATCCACCTCGTCCATCTGTTTTGCGAACTCATTTTACAATATGTGATTGAATATTTGATAGATCTAAAACTTAAGTAAGCCACAAGAGAGGAAACAGTGGGGATTCAATGAGCACTGTTGAAACATTCGTATGGCCATGAAAGTTTAATATCAGGGATTTTTATTTTATTTTATTTTTATTTTTATTGTTTTAATTTCACTTCATCTCAGTGGGAAGGGAACGGCTTTATTAACAGTTTGGATGGCATATAAACATTTAAGGTGGAGCTGGGAAGTTTCAACAGTAGGCATTCCAAATAAAGAAACGGATTGTGTAGTAGCACGGGAAGTCTGTTTGTTTTCTAAATACATTATAAACGAGTAATAATAATTTTTTATAACTGCTTGAAAAAAAAAAATGAGACTGTAATTCTACGGAAAATGTTGTTATTTGAAGGAAATCGTGGTAAATTTTGGGAGGCCCATCTTCATGCACACTTAGTTTAGAGCATGAGCCAAAAAATGAGGGGATCGCGGTCCCAACTCAGCGACAGGTAGAGCCACCCATGCCCAAAGATCATGCTGGTCCACTCATAAAAAAGGTTACCCTTCTCCATAGCCAAAAATCAAGGTGAGCCAATCACCAAAAGTGCCACCATTTACAAGGATTCAGGAAAGTAATTCACCCTTCAGATTGTAAAATTACTAAATAACTCTTAGACGTTTGCACTCCAGCCTAGAGTCTTAGAATATGGGCCATCTTCCAACAATCTTACGGTGTCTGGCTCTGTATTGTAGACACAAAACAATAAAAAATTTCAATTGAGTTATGTAATATGGCTCTTTTGCTTTGGATTTAAAGGGTTGTCATAAACTTTGTATGATCAAAGGTTGAAATATTCAATCAAGGGGGTGGGAAGCAGACATGCGAGAGAGGAGCCCTATCACATAATCAATTTGGGTCATTGAAAAAAGCCCAAATTGAGAGGCTAGAGTCCTGGTGTATTTCATTGGAAAATATGGGAAAGTTTTCTAGCAAACATCTCCATTACCATAAGGCAAGTAGCCATGGGCAATTATACCATGCACTTAGTCTTTCAGGTCTTGAACTATGAGTTTTAAAAGCAATGAAAAATGTTTAGGTAAGTTTGATATCTTTGCATGCTTGTTAATCAAGATTTAGATTTTACATGCTCAATCCCATGACTGATATCGATTTGGGTATAGAGGAATTTTTACCATTTTTTTTTTTTATGAGTAGGCCACAGGCAACTACGAATGGCCACACCCTCTTTATATTGTAAATAGAAAATAAATAAAAATTCTCAATTGGATTATGTATTCTAGCTCTTTTTCTTTGAATTTCAAAGGGTTGCCATAAACTTTATATGATTAAAGGTTGAAATATTCAATCAAAGAGGTTTTTGGGAATCCACTATGCCAGAGAGGAGCCCTATCACATAATCAATTTGGGTAATTGAGAAAAGCCCAAATTGAGAGCTAGTCTGGGCGTATTTTATTAGAAAACATAGGGATGTTTTCTAGAAAACCTCTCCATTATTGTATAAAACGCAAGTAGCCATGGACAATTATACAATGCACTTAGTCTTTTAGGAGCCCCGAATTATGAGTTTTAAAAGGACATTGAAACGGTTTTCAAATACAATGAAAAATGTTTAGGTAATTTGGATATATTTACATGCTTGTTAAGTAGTGATTTAGATTTACATGCTCAATCTTTGCATAGCTACAAGGGGAGCTCGATCGCTTTCTCAGACATAGGCCCAAGCCCATCCTGGGCCCACGACAGGCCTTAATTAGAGGTGGGCACCGGACAACTCGATTCGACTAACTCGACTCATCCGACTCGTTCTGATCCAACTCAACCCAAACCGAATGGGTGAGTCGGTCCGAACCGAGTAGGCTTCGCCTAATCTAAACTCAAACTGAGTCGAGTTCAAGTTACCTAGTAACTGGACCTGAAACTCAATCCGATTAGACCCGACTTGATCCAAAACCCAACTCGATCCTACTCGCTGGACCCTACCCTAACCCGATCCCAAAATCTCTCCCTCCCTCATCCTCCTCATCTTCCAAGCCCGAATTCTCTCTCTCTCTCTCTCTCTCTCTCTCTCTCTCTCCTCCTCATCTTCTAAGCTCAACAACCACCCACCACCCTCCTCCTCCTCCTCCTCCTCCTCTCTCTCCTCTCCACTCTCTCGGTCTCTCAATCCAACTCGGTGCCAACTCGACTCTACTCGGTACTTCTGACCGAATTGGACTTGGTCCGGATCAGTCCAGGACAGACAGGACTCGGATCGAGTCCGGCATGCTAGACTCGGTATATAGTTGGATTGAGTTTGGGTCAAGTCTATTTCAAAACTAGATCGAGTCGAGTCAGCCCTAACTCGGTCCGACTCGACTCGATGCCCAGCTCTAGCCTTAATAGTCTAACCTGAGTCTAGCCCACATGTTTATACTGGGCCCGAGCCTGAGCCCGAATCAGAGAGGAGGGAACGTGGGCTAGTTGATTGGATATTTGGGCTGCAAGATTTATTTAAAGGATAAAAACTCACGGGCCCATGAAGTCCGGGCCTTCCAACTGCCAAAACAGTTCAGCAGATCCACTGCCAAATGAAAGTATGTTTTCGTACTAGTATAGTTAGGGGTACTAATGCATCAGATCATGAATATTGTTGTGATGCTGGGTCAGGGGAAAGGGGTGGCATGTTTAATGTGGCACACGTGTATAGGATCCAAACCATTCATCATGTGGATATATGCAAACATTGTGGCCCACTAGATTAGTATAATTTTAGGAGAATGGGGATCTAATAAAAATGAACTAAAGAACAAAATTGTAAATGAAAGCTTCTCTTTGGCTCCTGTGTTAGTTTTCAACCATTTAATAAGATTGGGTCTTAAGTCCAACCAGTTGGACTGTATTTTAGGGTCCACCCAGAAATAACTTCCAACTTTTCACGTCTGTTCTAAATCCAACCTATCTAATAGGTTTTTCCCATCATGAAGATAACCTTGTGCAAAAATCATCTGCATCCACTAGTTAATTTGACCACATTTGTATTTTTCTATTTAACAATGTCTAGACATTGTTTTCTATGGTATGGCCCACCTGATGAGTAGATGGGGCTGAGTTTTGCATTAATTAATCCTCAAGGTGGGGCTAACCTATTGGAAGGGTTGGATGTCATATACACTTGATAGATAGGAAATTATCAGCTGGGCGTACTATAACATGTGGTCCAATACAGTGACCTCTTTTTAAAATGCCCGCGACTTCAACCGTACATATTTGTGAGGCATTCTGGATCGTTGAAACATGTGAGCCAACTTCTTATGCAGTATATCTCTAAAATCACAAGGCTCAAGTAATCTTCACCATTTAATTAATGGGTTATCAAATGAATGGTCAAAAGTAAAATAATGACTGGTCCGAATTTTAAATTGGAAAAGATCAAGCGGTTAAGATATTGGAAAACTTACCGTTATAAAAAGAGAGGTCAACATAGGATTCATAGCATCCTCCGGCAACATCAACTTGTCAATATGGATGATCTAATGTGAGCTGAACCTAATGGACGGTGAGGATGGATGATTAGACCATCCAAATATCTAAAAGCATTTGAGTGAACAAAGACCATTTGGGTCTGATTCGAAGGCCCATTTCAAGTGTTTGGTTCAATGTATTAAGCCCATTAAAAACTGGACCCTGAAAGAAACCTCTGATAAACAGGAGGGCCTCAAAGTCCACTAAACTCAGAAAATTCTAATTTGTTAACTAATATTTTATTTTATTTTTAATAAATGGCCTAATATTGGATGAGATGTAATGGCACTCGCTGCAGCCCGGCCAATGATTTTGGGACCTTGGACTAAGCCTGGATCTAGGGTTGTCAATCCGTTGGGCGCATTCATCAAACCCACAACCTAAAAATTGCCCAAGCCCATCTAATAAGAAGGTGGGGTCCTATTCGGCCCATAGTCAGATGAGCAATTGTTGAGGGTCAAATATTTCATATTAGAATATTTGACCCTAGTTACTACCTGGATATATGCACATCATACTGCTTAAACGGGTTATTTTAATCACGTTTGTGATGCAAGGTGAATCTAGGAGCGTGGACTGGAAAGGATGCTAAAAGCATGGATTTAACAACGAGACATTGGACATGACTTCATGGGACCAATATCGAGGATTTACACATAAGAGATCAGAGAAATTCCAGTCACTCACTTCAAATAGGCCTGAAAAACATCCAGAATGCAAGATCGCAGGGTTCCCACCATCTGATCGGCTCGAAACTTCATACAGGACCTGAGGACTATAAATGAACCGTACACGTCAAATTTGAGATATCGGATCCCTGTATAAGAGGCCCAACAGTCGGATTAGCCCCTTAAATCCTTAAGTGGGGACCACCTGATTTGTAGATACGCTTCAGTTTTGGACTCAACGTCTTAAAGTAAATGAGGAAAGGAATGGTCGGAGCAGATTTCTTATATACATCAAGTTGGGACTCACCTTATATGGTGCGTGTGCACAATACTCGTACACTGGATGAACACCGCACCTAAGGAATCGGTCAACTGAAGCTCCGACCGAACTTTCCTAAAAGGAATTTAAATTCCTGGTTTGCCGCCGCTGAACAGAGATTGCGAACAGGTTTTCGTGGACCACCATGATCAATTGTATGGATGATTGAGACCGTCCATAAGACTTCTGTGGCCCACATCACTAAGGCCTAGCTGACGAAATTTGAAAAGGACAAAGGAAATGGGATCTCAGCCGTGTAAATGTTCGACGGACGGCTGAATAGGAAACCCGTGGGCCACACCAAAAATCGATCCAAAACCGGCCCTCTCTGAACGGTTTTTCGAGAGGAACACAATGGACGGCTTGGATTCCCCCGTTAAAATCAATACTGGGCCCCACCATCAGTTCAGCGTAAGCCATTACGCAGGTCGTGCGTCCAGACAGCGCCCGGACTCGTGGGCCAACAACGTGTTCAAGATCACGTTTGAATGCGTGATCCGGACCGTTCATAAGTCAGATCAGCGGGTTTTTTTCCCTGTTCATGAAGTCGAATTACTTAGATATGGCGATCTATCCTCTCAATCTCGGTCCAAACGCAGCTGCAGAACAAGGTGCACGTCCGGGACTTTTCCTGGGCAAGAGGAGAGTGCGGAAGCTCGACTGACTTCCGTAAAAGCCCCATCTCCTCCAACTACAGTCTATAAAAAGAGGCAGCAAGGAACGAGAGAGAGAGGAAGAACGTGGAGGCTAGAACGGCAGCAAGGAATTCTCTTCATTTTCTTCTTTCTTCTTTTTCTTTTCTTCCGTTGATATTTTCTTTTTCAGGTGACTTTAGTTGATCATGTTTATGGCTAGCTAATCCTCCTAGCTAGAGCTAGGAGGTGAAGCTTGTGGCGTTATGGGATGTTCTATGGTCTGGATTTATGTTTTTAAAGTGATTTTGATTTAGTTTTATTTTAAGGAATATTTACAGTCTTTAATGATTTATTGTGACTTACATTACAGTAGATCTGCGATGGCTTGAGTGTTTTCTTTTCCTTTCTTGTGATTATGAAGTCAGGACGTCCTGTTGTTCACCATCGTCCCTTTGACATGGTGGGATGACGGAACGACTCCCCAACATTCATACATTACTTAGATTGGTTGTGAATTGGTTTTATTCTGTTGTTTTCTTTGTCTCATGGGCATGGTTTTGTGATGGAATCTATTCTAATTTACACCTGTCTGATCTCTTGAAAACTTGATTAGACGAAGTTCAGAACTGATTTTCAGGATATATCTTCTAACTGGATGAAGATGAGACTCGAAGTCCAGTTGAGTTCATGAATCAACTGAAGATCTCCCTGATCTCCACAAGTGGATCCTTTGAATTCCTAGTTTCCTACCTCTGAATTTCTTAAATTTTATATTACTGTTTTCACCATTATTTCTTCAAATTACACTTGTTTTAGATTTCATCTCATTCTAGTTCTAGTCCCCAGTTAGTTTGGTTTGATACGCAGTTTGGTCCTGTGAATTCGACCTTGGTCTTACCGAGTTTATTACTACATCACAACCCTATACTTGGAGAGTGAACAGCAATGTCCCAGACCAAAGATCCCAAACAAATGCCTAAAGGGGGGGAGAACTATAGGGTCATCTCACACGCAAGATTCTGTGCATTTGGGCCCATGGATCAGTAATCCAAACCGTATGTATGATGGGCGTCACCCTTTATTTTCAATTCTGATTCTCCACAAGGTCTACCTCGATTAGTCCTGCAGCTTCCTTGACCATTCTCGAGCCATGCGCATGACAAGCCATTTCATTCATCAACTGGCTCTGTGCCTGGAAAACAGGATGGTCCACTGCAGACTGTGAATCAAATCTTTTAACCGTCCACTTCACTCGTACAATTTCTGTTGGTCTACCTGAGGGATTTTGGTAAATATAGCAGAGCCCACCGGATGAACGAACCAGATTGGGGCAAGTGCCACGTTGGTGCCTGTACATGGTAAAATTAGAGTAGACATTACATTTCCCATGCACCATTCACAGTATATGTGCCGTTCATGCTCACAGTTGAAAATACCTGGTGTGTAGCCTAAACAGTAGATTTATGGTCTCAAGGACACGTTTTATCCTGACCATATTTCAAAAACTCAGTATATATATATATATATATATATATATATATATATATAGAGAGAGAGAGAGAGAGAGAGAGAGAGAGAGAGAGAGAGAGAGAGAGAGAGAGAGATACATGGTCACCTACACACTAGTTCTCCTAAAAACTCAGTGAGAATTTTTTTAAGAACTCATCTCACATGATCTGATCACAAAATCTGAACCACATTCACATGATGCCGCACCCCATGAAAAATTCCAGGGCCCAACTTTCACTCTTCTCTTGCATCAATCCTTGTGTTAATTGTCACGTCCACCTCTAGGTCTTCTTACCCCCTCTCTTTTTCTCAAAAAAAAAAAAAGGGGGGGGGGGGGTCTTCTTACCCCCATTAAAGAAGAAAACTAAGAGATGAAATTAGTTCAAGAGCTCAGCTCAACTGTAATATCAAAATAATGAGAGAAGAAAGATAGCAAAGGAAAGTGTAAAAGATCAATACAAAGAGACAGAAGACGGCTGTGATATGGTATAATAAAAGGAAGGAAAATTTTGAACCAAAATACAAGTATCTAAATTAGAAAAAGTGATAGATAGCCCTTAGATTACTCTCTCAATACATATTTTATGATGTATTATCTTACTTGCATTGAAGTCTCTAAGCATAAATGCTTTGAAAATGACAAATAAAAACTACCCATATGAATATTTTTTGAACCAGAGCAAGTAAAAAGATACAGAAAATGATAAATCTTAATGACAGTCCAATTAACTTTAAATGAAAAGGCAAGAGGCTTGGGCTTCTTTATTGGGCTTTCATGTACTGCATCAACAGGTGGACATGCATGATGGGGTCCAAAATGCTACTCATGACTCCACCTACGCTCAGGTTGATATGATTCAGGTGCTACACAGGGTGGGCCCCCACAAAAAATTAACCTTCAACAGGTCAGCGGCACATGCGGAAAATGAAAGGGCGATCGATCGGCACTTAACATGCATGTAATGTGTGTTCAATGTAGTGAAAAGACCTGGTTCGATCTTCAGGTGGATCAAAATCCATGGTGGTGCCGACCGGATCAACAGCCCTGATCTTGAATAAATACATGTGTGGCCCTTAAGTTTTTTTTTTTACACACGCACACACACCCCCACACACTCACGCTGGTGGAATTTCACCACGTACTCGAACCCTTCAATTTCCACATAGAGGAATTGAAGGGTTTTCAAAGGCTTTGATTGCTTGGGCTTTTGATCAACTACCAAACTTAATTGTAGTTAAGAGAGGGAAAGTGGCATATACTTGTTTCATTAATGACATGACATGATCACATGTGTGATCTACTACCTAGTAACTACATCTATTTTTAGTTGTTAGTGTCCAAAGCCGAAAAGTCTAGGTAGTCTGCAGACTACTGAAATGAATTAGTACCACGAAGTAGGGCCATGTGAATTTTTTATTTTTATTTTTATTATAAAAAAATGATCCTAATCATTCGAAAAATGGACTTAATGTTGATCGTGATTCCAACCGTCTGTCGGTCGAAATGGCAGGGTCCTTTGTGGTAACCCTACATTTTGATCATGGTCTATCTACGGTTGGAATCACCTCTTTAAGTATTTCGATCACTTGTATGTGTAAACCAATTGGTGGATTACGTGCTCCGTGGATTACTATACCGGGCATCATTGTCCAAAACAAGGCTAGGACTCATGTGTTTGTGAACGGAGACACGGGGCACGACCCTTACTACCTCAGGTTAGACACATCGGGTTATGTGGTTATTGGTTAGGTTTAGGGTTGACTTAGATGTAAAGATTTTTTTATAAAAAAATTTTAACTTAGAATCCCCACCGGCCAAAATGTAGTTTTGGATCAGCTAAAAAGGGTACAAAATCGACCGGCCGGAAAGCATGAGATTTTTTAACTTGAGTAATTCCTGTGATTGGTTTGCACAATAAATTTAAGGTTTTAGTTACAAAGAAAGAAAGAGTTAGATAAATTGTTTTGCCCACGCATTGTACGGTATCTACTTTAAAGAGTTTTACGGTTTTTAAAAAGGGTCGGGGAAACTTCAATGCTATTGCATTAAGTCGTATTGTGTTGGGTTTTAGGACCTTGGGTAGGTGAAAAAAAGATTTAAAAATAAAATAAAATAAAATAGTAGAAAAGTATATTGAAGATGTGTATGAAAAAGTTGTTGATGTTCTTGGAATATTCGGAGTGTAACCTGGTTTGTTTTGAGATGTGAAAAGAAAAAGCAAAGGCTAGACACATTTTATAATTAAGAAGGATGGTTGGATATTGTCAATTTCAACCATACTCGTTGACTTTAATATTTTCTTCGGCTTCAAATGTTTCATACCTTAGTTGGACAAAGTGGCATTGTATTTGAACCTTTTTTGGACAAGTAGGTTTAAGCACTGGTGATTTTAAGTAGGCGATAATGTACCACAGCCATGACTAAGCTCGAGAATCCGCTCCCAAGGAATTCCCCAGGAAAGGTTTGAACCTATCCACAGCCTCTCTCTCTCTCTCCTCTTGGCCTGTTTGCAGCTGTGGATCTTAAATATGTTGAAGAGGCCTAATAACAGCCTTCAAGGGCTACTTTTGGGCTCACTCTTTTTTGCTTTACATGTGAGTTGCAGAGCCTCTTGCAAAAGGTACCGGAAAATTGAGTTAATTTGTAAAACCGATCCATAAAAGATTTTTTTTTTTTTTTTTTTTTTTTTCTTGATAGACCCTTTTTTTCTAGTAGATATTCCCTTTGGTCCTACTGCCTGCCTTTTCTGGCTCTGGTTGATCGGATTTGGTGGTTATTTCCAAAGCATCTCGGGATTCTTAGTTGGGAGTTTTATAAGATGTCGGTGCCATTGGAGTCAGGGAGATGCAAATCGGTTGGTTTATTGCTTACTGACTTCTTTGGATGCGCAGCCAAGATTAAGCTAAGTGGGAAATGGTCTCATCGATCCATGCCATTAATCATTTTTGAGTCGTGTTAATGGGCTTCTTGTGCTTTACCTTAGGCATTTTGGAATTTTATGGTCAGTCCAGAATCAGCTTAATTAGAATGTTGCATGTTTGATTATCCTGAAAATCTAGATGATTGTTCAAGAAAACAGAGTGATGGGCCAACCAATCGGCTGATTTGGCCCATTGATTTCCTCTGAAACCCATCATAAGCTATACCCTGTCCAACCTGCATGGCCGGAGAATTAAGTTACAGGAAAGGCACCAATGCCATGAACACAGTCTTCTACACGTGGCTCATATGTGCAACATCGAGACCGTT
Organism: Magnolia changhungtana; assembly: GCA_030180095.1. Classification (NCBI taxonomy): domain Eukaryota; kingdom Viridiplantae; phylum Streptophyta; class Magnoliopsida; order Magnoliales; family Magnoliaceae; genus Magnolia; species Magnolia changhungtana. The sequence goes on along the minus strand of JASAUF010000444.1, from coordinate 21,786,076 downwards.
CATCTATTGCCCGGTAGGATGGATGAGCTACGACCGGATAACACACCATTAGGATGAGTCTGATCAGGTGGAAGATTACTTCTTTTCAGTCCTCCAATCAATGGCTAGGATTTTCCCTAGTGGGCCCAAGGGATGTGTAGCTTTTGTAGTGTGAATGGAAATCATTGTCGAATAAAAATTTCTCGACGTGAGAGAGGAGAAATGAGATTCTCGTGGAGACTGCACATCTCATAACATTATAATACTATAATAGGGTGCACTCCTGTGCAACCGGCACAACTAAAAGCTTGTGGTGTACTGGGAAGAAGTTGGGCCCACATCTGACCGGTTCATCCTATCCTTTACCTCATCACACATTAGCCCTGCCCACCAAAATCAGCCCAAACAGAAACTCAGGTGGGCTAGAACAAAGAGGGCAAGTTGAGAGGCAATGCCCACTCTTGATTTGCGTGGGGTCCATCATATCGTTTATATGGGATCCAGGCGATCTAGGCCCTTTATTTTCCATGGACGGAGGGTCAATACAAAAATTAAGGAGTTCCGCAACTCAGGAGGCCCAGGTGAGAACGTTCCCTCCCACTTTGTTCCTTCTGCTGTGATCCACTAGAGTTTTAAACCGTGTTGATTTTCAAGACCTACGGTTACAATAACCTAAGGCTAGGGGACACGAACCGAGCTAGCTCGCTAAACTCGAAAAAGCTCGATTCGACTCGGTTCGAAGTTGAGTTCGATCCGAGCTGATTTTTTGAGCTCGAGCCGAGTTCAAGCTGGCACAGCTCGACTCAGGTCAAACCCAACTCAAATCAAACCAGTTTGGTGACCCGGTTACTTTGATATTTATATTGCTTACCAAGTGTTTTATGAAATGATTCAATGAAGTGTGAGTGTGGCTAGCAGCAAGGAAGGTATGTATATGAAACAAATACCTTAAAATTTATTTTATTTTATTTTTTTATTTTTATGTTGTTTACAGGGTGTTTAATAAAATATATGTAAAACCCTGTTGTTTTACATACCATGGGATTTTGAAGGTGGTGTTTGTGAAAATGTTGCACAGGCAAACTCAGCTCGATCTTATCTCGAACTCAGCTCAAACTAGCTGGAGCTACACTGAACCAAGCTGAGCTAGCCAGTCAAGCTTAAGGACCGAGCCAAGCCGAGTTTGAGTTGAGGTCAGCTAGTGCCGAGACCCCGTGACGCATCAAATGTGATACATACACCACGTGCAGCACACCACTATTTTAATGGTGTGTCGGACGCAGTTTGGCTAGGGATGCTGCCACTAGCCAAGTGATTAGTGGTTGGTGACCTGTGTGCCCCACCATGATTTATGTGGTTATCCACACCGTCCATCCATTTTAATGCATCATTTTAATATTATATACAATAAATGAGGCTGATTGACAGCTCAGTTGGATCACACCATAGGAAAACATTAGTGATTGAATGTCTACCATTAAAAATCTCCTATGGGCCACTGTAATTTTTATTCAACATCCAACCCGTAGATTAGGTCATACATACTGGATGAATAGGGAAAAGAAATCAGCTTGGGTAGAGTTAGATGTAAAGATTTTTTTATAAAAAAATTTTAACTTAGAATCCCCACCGGCCAAAATGTAGTTTTGGATCAGCTAAAAAGGGTACAAAATCGACCGGCCGGAAAGCATGAGATTTTTTAACTTGAGTAATTCCTGTGATTGGTTTGCACAATAAATTTAAGGTTTTAATTACAAAGAAAGAAAGAATTAGACATTGTTTCGCCCACGCATTGTACGGTATCTACTTTAAAGAGCTTTTCAATTTTTAAAAAGGGTCGGGGAAACTTCAATGCTATTGCATTAAGTCATATTGTGTTGGGTTTTAGGACCTTGGGTAGGTGAAAAAAAGATTTAAAAAAAAAAAAATTTATAGATACGAGAGGATCTCATCGTGTGAGGATGGAGGTCCTTTATTTATAGATACGAGAAGATCTCATCGTGTGAGGATTCTCCTCCCCATATCGTGGAGATTTGATTTTGGATTTGATTTTACCTGCTTCGGGTCTCTATTCGATCCCGTGATCTTCGAGATCGGAGATCCTTTTGCGAGATACTCGAGATGACATTTTTTTTTACGCTATCTTTCTTTCATTCGGCTCAGCCGGCCCTGATCTAATTAAGTGAACCGGCTTTATGAGATAAGGTCTTAGAACCCTAGTCGACACATGCCCGGGTTGCTAGCTCGTCACCCGAGTCAATTTAATTTGTCTCACTTTCTTCGGTTTATAACCTTCTCTCGGATTCAATGCATGCTTCGGCGACCCGAGGCGCCAAGTCCGAGCCTCCGGACTTGGCGTACTTTTGTCCCCAACAGTAAGCCCCCTTACTCCGCGTGTCTCCTATGGCACTACGGAGTAGCGAGTTTTTGAGTCGATTCGCAGCCAAGTCCGAGATAATAATTAGGCATTTAATGCATTTTACATCGTCTTTGATTGGAGACGGTTCATTTCCTAACACCGCGTGCGCTGACTGCCGTCAAATCGTTCCCCCCGCTAATGAGTGTTGGACACATAGCAAAGGCGTTAACGTCGTCAGCCGGCGTGCTCCACGTGTCAAGCGGGGGGTCGATGCAGGTGTCGAATCATTTCCTTATTAATTGCTCTTGCCACGTGACAATTTTATAAAAGGATAGGAGGTCCCGCATTTCGAATTTCTACTGCTACTCCTCTCGTTCTTCATTCCTTTTGGAGTTTGATTCTCTTCTTCCTCCCTTTTTCCTTTCTTGACTGTCAGCGGCTCCTTCCGCCATTTTCGCTTTCCTTCCTCCCTCCGGTGAGTTCTTCCCTCCTCTTTAGTTATCGGTAATGGCAACGCGAGGCTCTCAAAGTCCCCGAGAGGGAGCTTCGGAGACGAAGGCAAAGCGCAACGTTTTTAGAACGTTGCGGAATCGCCTTCTTTAGTGACGGAGATAGCAGTTAATGCGAATGCCGCTTTCCTCTCTTAGAGAACCACCGGAGCTCCGGCAGAACGCCTTGCTTCTGCTGGTCCTTCTCGTGACGGGTCGTCCCTGATAACCCGCCCAGGGAGGCCTAATCCTCTAATGGATTTGAAAGAGGAAGAAGAAGAGGAAGAGGAAACGTTGATTGCCGAGGGAACCTCTAAGTCGGCTGCCGTTGATAAGTCGGCGCAGGCCAAGTCCAAAGGAGAAGAGTCAGGGGATGAACTAAGCGGCCCGGTCCCTTCAGTTTTGATCGAGGCGGATTTGGATAGGATCTGAATCAGGTATCACATCCTTGATTCGGTTATCACTTATCTTCCCCGTTCGAATGACTTACCGGACCATCCTTCTGCTGGGACAGTCGCGATCTTCCAAGTCTCGTTACAATGTGGCTTACGTCTGCCCCTTCAGCCCATTGTCCAAAGCATTTTATCTCGTATTCGAATTGCTCCTGGACAAATAATTTTGAATGGGTGGAGGAACTTATTCGGATGTGCGGTGTTGTGGACTGAGTTAGAACAGCCACCACTGACAGTTAATGAATTCCTCCACTTGTATCAAGTGCGCATAAATCTAAACTATCCCGGCTTTTATGTCTTCGCTGCTTGGCGAGGCAGAGGCGGTTCCTTAATAACCGACCCTCCCACTTCCAACAAACATTGGAGAGAGCATTGATTTTGGGCCTGTAGTCGCTGGGAAACGACTGAATCTGGGTTCTACAAGGCTCGTGTACCTCGGACGTTTCAAAAAGCAGGTGACTCGGCATCTCTTCTTTGCCCTTTTTGTTTTCATAATGCTTTGAGTCTGACGAACTGATGTTTGACAGATATCCCGAAGAAGCGGCAGAAGCTTGGATCCAATGCTTTAGCTCGGATTAAGGAGTTGAGAACGTTGGATCCAGCAGATTGGTCCTGGAAGGTGCTCTTACAGTCAGAGCGCCTTCATCTTGTAGGTTTAGACTCGGCCGTCACAGGTAATTTGTGATGTATCTTCATCTTCCCTAAACCTTATCTGATCTATTTTATCTTCTTTCAGACTTAGCTGAAGCTCGACCTATTCTTAGGACCGTTCTTGAGTTGGTCCCCTCAGAGATGACCAGAGCTCGGCCTCCCCTTAGGGCGGTTTCGAAGATAAAGGCTCTCCCGCGATCAGTTCTTCTGTCAGAGCCTCAGCCATTAAAGAAATAGAGAGTGGCGCAGAAGGAGAAGGAACCTGCAGGTTCTTTTGCCCCCACTGTGGTGGTGCTCTCTGACCCGGAGGAAAGGCTGGAAGTGAGGGAGACTGTAGCCGTTGAGCCTCAGACGGCATCCGAATAGGGACCTGTTGCAACGGACGTTTCGAGGCAGTGGGAAGAGATGAGGGCTGCATCTTCTAGAGGGGAGGCAAGCCAAGAGGAGTCGTCAGCCTTACGGACGGTAGTGTGGGGGATGATCCCCTAGGCCTTAGCTCATGGGAGCGAAAAAGAGTTTATCAGCCTCTACAACGCTCCTATGACGCAAATCGTCGGCCATGTGGTGAGGGTGCTTTTTGAACTCGCTCCCTGCTTGGTTAAGGTCTGTACGGAATTATCTTCAACTCATCGGCTGTAGACTCTCTTGTCGGAGGTGGAGGGACGACATGAAATCGCCGAGATCCAGGTCGGTGTTTTGACAGGTGAGGCGGCCCTCGCTAGGAAAGCTGCTGAAGACGCGAAAGCTGAGGCGGCCTTCGCCAGGAGAGCTCTTGAAGATGCACAAGTCGAGGTTACTCGAGTGTTGGCTCTTCTATCCAAGGCCGAAGAAGAGAATCGGCGGATCCTCGAAGTTCACCCTTCTTGTGAAGATGCCTTGGCTCGGACTAAACTTGAGGCGGTGAGGCTTATCCAACAAGCTAAGGAGAAGACCCAGGAGGCCGAGAAGGCCAGGGATCAAGCCGTTCAAGCCTTCTTTGAGTCTAAGGAGTTCAAGGACGAGAGGGATCGCCTGTTCCAAGGCGGATACTTAGAATGTGTTAAAGATATGAAGAATGCTTTCCCTGACCTTGATTTTTCAGAACTTGAGGGAGGAGGAGCCTCGGAATCCGAGAATCCTAATGTTAGTCCCGCTAACGTCACTGCCGATGTCGCAGTTGGGGACGAGGCTGGTACCTCTGAGAATGCCTCGGGAGTCGTTCCCGCCAAGGGACAGTAGCCAGGCTCCATTTTTATTTTTTTTATTTACTCGATGTAAAAACACTTAGTAGATAAATGAAAGAAAACACTTAGTTTTATTCATATGACTTGGCTTAAATCTTTCTTAGTTCGGAATCTTTAAGCTTTGAATACCGAGCTAAGGATAATAGATCTTGAGGTGCTCAGCGTTCCAAGGATGAGGCAATAACTATCCATTTAGGTCTTCTAGCCGATACGTTCCCAGTCGGATGGTACCCGAGACAATATAGGGTCCTTCCCAGTTTGGTCCCAATGTACCCGATCCAAATTCCTTCGTATTGGGAAATACTTTTCGGAGAACCATATCTCCCATTCGAAACTGCCTGATCTTAACTCGGGTATTGTAGAACCGAGTTACTTGTCGTTGCCGGGCCTCCGTACGCAGCCGTGCTACTTCCCTTTGTTCGTCCAGAAGGTCGAGTCCGAACGCTAGGAGTTCTTCATTTTCTTCTGCGTTGAACGAAGTGACTCGAGCCGAAGGTAACCTGATCTCGATGGGAGTAACGGCTTCCGAGCCATAAGCGAGGGAGAAGGGAGTTTCCCCTGTGGCGGTTCGAGCTGTAGTTCGATATGCCCAAAGAATTTTCGGGAGTTCTTCGGCACATACTCCTTTGGCGCGGTCAAGCTTGGTCCAGAGATGTTGCTTGATAATCTTATTAATCGCCTCAACCTATCCATTCGTTTGAGGATGATGGGGTGAAGAATACACGTTTCTGATTTCGAGGTTGTTGCATATTTCGCGAAACCTCCTATTATCAAATTGTCTTCTATTGTCTGTAATAATGGTACGGGGTACTCCGAACCGACAGATAATATTTTTCCACACAAAATCGGTAATCTTCTGTTCGGTTATTTTAGCTAATAGCTCTGCCTCGGCCCACTTCGTGAAATAATCCACGGCCACCACAGCGAACTTGGTCTGACCTTTTCCGATAGGGAGTGGACCTATGATGTCGATACCCCACTGTGCAAAGGGCCAAGGACCAGTCATAAGCGTCAGTGCCTCGAGAGTTTGTCTCGGAATCACCGCGAACCTCTGACATTTGTCGCATCTTTGAACAAGCCTGCAAGCGTCGTGTTGGATAGTTGACCAATAATATCCTTGACGTAGGACCTTATGGGTGAGAGATCGCCCTCCAGAATGGTTTCCGTAGATTCATTCATGAATCTCACGTAACACATAGTCAGCCTCGCTGGGCTTGAGGCATCGTACCAATGGAGAATAGTAACCTTTTTTGTACAGGGTCCCGTTGAGTATGGTGTAACGGGAGGCTCGGATCTTAATTCGTCGAGTCTTGGCACGATCTTCAGGCAGCTTACCCTTGTCGAGATATTGGATGATTGGATCGATCCAGGAAGGTTCCGAGTCAATTGCATTGACGACCGAGCTAATTGGTTCGTTAATACTCGGCCTAGCGACGTATTCGATAGGAACAGACCTGGGTATGTCATCTTCATCGGCGGAGGCGAGCTTTGCTAATAGATCGGCTTTGCCGTTTTCTGTCCGAGGGATCCGAGTGACAATACAAAGTCGAAATCCGCTGATCATCTCTTTCGCTTTTTCCATGTACGCTCTTAATTGCTCTTTCTATGTTTGATATACACCGGTAACTTGATTAACAACCAACTGAGAATCGCTGAAAACATTTAGGTGCGTAACTCCCATGCTAGCTACGAGTCGGAGGCCGAGTAACAGTGCTTCATATTCGGCTGTATTGTTCGAAACTTGTAATCCAAGTCGTAAGGCATATTGCATATAGGTATGATCAGGGGTTTCCAGCACTACCCCAGCCCCACTTGCCTTAGAGTTGGAAGAGCCATCGACATACAGTTCCAGGGAACAGGGCCGGGCAGGGAAGAGGGAGAAGCTGTGGTCGATACTTCGACGTTCTCGGTCATATTAGCGACCGATAGATCGGTTGGCGGTGTTACCTCGGCAATAAAATAAGCCACGACTTGCCCTTTGATTGCTGTTTTCGGCCTATACTGAATGTCGAATTCACTGAGTTCAATTACCCACTTCGTGAGTCGGCCGGAAGCCTCTGGTTTCTGTAAGACCTAGCGCAGTAGAAGATCGGTCATTACAATAATGGTATGGGCTTGGAAATACGGCCTAAATTGGCGCGAGGAAATTATTAGAGCTAAAGCTACTTTTTCCAAGAGTGGGTATCTTGTTTTTGCTGACAATAACGCTTTGTTGACATAATAGACCGGCATTTGCTTTCCTTCGTATTCTCGTATCAGGGCCGAGCTAACCGCTGCCTCGGATACCGCTAAGTAAAGCAGCAAAGACTCCCCTGACTCGGGCTTTGATAAGAGAGGTGGAGAACCGAGATATGATTTTAGTTGCTGGAATGCCGCTTCACATTCTTCCGTCCAATCCATTGTCTGTCGCCCTTTCAACTATTTGAAGAAAGGGAGACATTTATTCATGACTCTTGACAGGAACTGATTAAGTGCCGCTACTCGTCCAGTCAACTTTTGAATGTCTTTAATTATTTTGGGAGATTCCATATCAAGCAAAGCTTTTATTTTCTCAGGATTTGCTTCTATTCCTCGCTGACTAACCAAGAAACCAAGGAACTTTCCAGAGCTCACCCCAAAGGCGCACTTACTCGGATTCAGCTTCATCCGAAATTTTCGCAAGATAAGGAACATTTCCTCTAAATCATCTATATGATCGGCCCCGTGTATACTTTTGACGAGCATGTCATCAATGTATACTTCCATGGTTCGGCCTATAAGCTGAGCGAAGATTTTATTAATTAATCTTTGATAAGTTGCACCAGCATTCTTCAAACCAAATAGCATCACTCGGTAGCAATAAAGGCCTTTGTCAGTGACAAAGGTAGTTTTTGATTTATCTGATTGATGCATTACAATTTGGTTATATCCTGAATACGCATCCATGAAACTAAAAAGTTCATGCCCCCGGTACTATCCATTAATTGGTCTATTCTTGAAAGAGGAAAGCTATCCTTCGGGCAGGCTTTATTTAGGTCGGTATAATCAATACAGACTCGCCACTTCCTATTGGATTTTTTCACGAGTACGATATTCACGACCCATTCTGGATAGTATATCTCTTCTACGAAGTTTGCCTGGAGGAGCTTACTGACCTCTTCTTCAATGACAGCGTATCGTTCGGGGCCGAGCGGTCGTCGCTTCTGTCGGATCGGTCGATAGGTTGAATCGATATTGAGTCGGTGAGTAATCATAGACGGGTCAATCCTAAGCATATCTGCATAGCTCCAAGCAAATACATCAGCGTATCTGTGGAGTAGGGCTATCAACTTTTCTTTCAAGGGGGACCATAAAGACGAGCCAATTTGTACTGTTTTGGATCCATCCGTCTCCACCAAAGGAACCGAGACAAGATCTTCAACTGGCTGCCCTCGTTCATGACTCTCGCTCCGGGGGTCCAATGTTTCGATAGTGGATATGTCGATCGGGGTTTTGTCGGTGGGGCCTTTTACAGCTGCCACATAACAACGCCTCGCATCTTTATGGTCTCCTTTAACAACTCCTACTCCCGACTCAGTCAGGAATTTTAGTGAAAGATGGTATGTGGATACCACGGCCTGGAGGAGACTTAAAGAAGGTCGGCCGAGTATGGCGTTGTATACTGAGGGTTGATCGACGATCAAGAATTCGACCATTACCGTCGTTTGATGCGGAAAACTATCAGTAGTGAGTGGTAGCGAGACGATCCCCTCAGGCAGTACTTGTCCACCAGAAAAATCGATTAATGGGGTCCGAACCGGATGTAGCATGGATCGCTCAACCCCCATTTTGTCAAACGCTTGAGTGAATAGTACGTCTGCAGATGATCCCGTATCGACGAGTATCCGGAATACTTTTTGGTTAGTGATAGTCAGGGTGATGATTAACGCGTCGTCGTGGGGGTGACAGATACCTCGGGCATCTTCCTCCATGAATGAAATGCAGTATTTTTCCCTTTTCTTTTCTTTTGTAGGCCGAGCTATAGTCATGAGCTCGGACTCCAGCTGATTGAGTCTTCTTGCATGATTCCTTCGGGCATTGTTTGAATTGCCCTCGCCTCGTAGACCGCCGATAATAGTATGAATTTCTTCTATAGGTTGATTATCGATCGGACGCCCCTCAGCTACCCCGGCTTTGACCACGTGTTCTTTGAGTCGACCTTCCTTTATGAGTCGTTCGATCTCTTCCTTCAGGTTATAGCAATCACTTGTGTTATGCCCGTAATCACGATGATAATGACAATACTTGTTCTTGTTCTGTCGATTGAGATTACTGCTGAGCTTATTGGGCTAGTTGACAAAGCCTTCGCTTTTGATTTCCATCAGCACCTGCTCCTGAGTTTTATTCAGGGGGGTATATGTGGAAAATCTCTGATCTGGTCGTTTGCCCGACCTTCACTCATCGCGCGCTTGATCATCTTTATGCTTCTTTCCTCCGGTCGAGTCGGCTTCTTTTTTTGGCCGATTCTTTGACCAAGGATTTAGTCTCACGCATGATCTGCGTTTCTTCGGCGTTCGCATATTTATCCGACCGTGCCATAAACTCTACTAGAGTATCGGGCAGATTTTTATCTAGAGACGCCAGGAACGGCTTGTCTCTAACTCCCTGCATGAGCGCATTGAGTGTCATTTCTTCTGAATATTTTCGAACCTGAAGAGATTCGAAATTGAAACGCTTGATATAATCTTTCAATAGCTCTCCCTGCTTTTGAACTACGTTGTTCAAATGTGCAGGGGGCTTCAATTTCTTTTTTCCGCCTATGAAGTTGGTGAGAAAGGCGTCACTTAGCTCAACGAATGAACTGATAGACCTTTATTTCAACTGTTTGAACCAAAGTCGAGCTACGTCGGTCAGCGTAAGAGAGAAGGCTCGACACATCACTGCATCCGAGGCATTGTGGAGCTCTATGTAGGTTCTGAAGCATTCAATATGCTCTGTTGGGTTGGTCTTACCGGTAAAAGGAGTGATTTGAGGTAATCGAAACCTTTTGGGCAACCGAGCCTGCATTATCTCGTCCACAAAAGGGGACGCTTTTGCCTCGGATCTGGCCGGGTATATATTCCGGCTCTATTTCATGTCCGTCATTTCTTCCCGCACTTCTCTTTTAAAGTCTTGAATGTCGGCTTTCCAAGGCTCACCGCTCTCCGCCGTGCCCTCAACGGGAGGCCAGTTATGCCTTCTTCGCTCTATCTCGTGTCAAATATCGGTCGGGGGTAAAGCGGCGTTAGCCGATTGAGCCAGAGATGGCTCAGAAGCACCTTGGGGTTGACCCGGTTGGAACGACTGCGGTGTGGAAGGCTGAGGATCGACCACCACAGTCGGGACATGTGTTGTCTCCCCTCGAGGAGGTGGAGGCGGTTGCATTTGTTGATACATCCGTTCCAGCATCTACTTCATCACATTCATGTCAGATCGGATTTCCTGAACCTCCCAGTCCAACCGCCCATCGTTACGAGCCCGCTGGTTATTATTTGTTCCGGTCGTTCCTCGTTGGCAGTTGTTAGGTGAGTTCTGGGCTGTCGGAACTGCTATTGGGTCCGCTGGCCCTGTAACCGTGACCTCATTCAGCTCTTCTTCTTGAACCGTCCTTCTAATCATCACCATGAGGATAAATTTTCAATATTGGAATATAAGATGGCTTTTCGTGTGGTTCCCATAGATGGCACCAAACTGTTGATGTCGATTTATGAAGCATCTTCCTTGACTTCCGTCCCCTGCACAAAATAGACAAACCGAACGAAGACCCTGGTTCTAACCCGGGGGACCTCCGATGATTAAGTCAGTTTTATAGACTTTTGGGAGAAGGGGTGTTAGGGATTTGTGTTTTTGTACCTTTCAATAAGATGAAGGTCCTTTATTTATAGATATGAGAGGATCCCATCATGTGAAGATTCTCCTCCCTGTATCATGGAGATTTGATTTTGAATTTGATTTTGCCCGCTTCTGGTCTCTATCCGATCCCGTGATCTTCGGGATCGGAGATCCTTTTGCGAGATACTCGAGATGGCATTTTATTTTACGCCATCTTTCCTTCATTCGGCTCAGCCGGTCCTGATCCAATTAAGTGAACCAGCTTTATGAGATAAGGTCTCAGAACCCTAGCCGACACATGCCCGGGTTGCTAGCTCGTCACTCGAGCCAACTTAATTTGTCTTGCTTTCTTCGGTTTATAACCTTCTCTCGGATTCAATGCATGCTTCGGCGAGCCGAGGTGCCAAGTCTGAGTCTCCGGATTTGGCGTACTTTTGTCCCCAACAGAAATCATTGTTGAATAAAAATTTCTCGACGTGAGAGAGGAGAAATGAGATTCTCGTGGAGACTGCACATCTCACAACATTATAATACTATAATAGGGTGCACTCCTGTGCAACCGGTACAACTACAAGCTTGTGGTGTACCGGGAAGAAGTTGGGCCCACATCTGACCGGTTCATCCTATCCTTTACCTCACACATTAGCCCTGCCCACCAAAATCAGCCCAGACAAACTCAGGTGGGGCTAAAACAAAGAGGGCAAGTTGAGAGGCGATGTCCACTCTTGATTTGCGTGGGGTCCATCATATCGTTTATATGGGATCCAGGCGATCTAGGCCCTTTATTTTCCATGGACGAAGGGTCAATACAAAAATTAAGGTGTTCCGCAACTCAGGTGGCCCAGGTGAACGTTCCCTCCCACTTTGTTCCTTCTGCCGTGATCCACTAGAGTTTTAAACCGTGTTGATTTTCAGGACCTACGGTTACAATAACCTAAGGCTAGGGGACACGAACCGAGCTAGCTCGCTCAACTCGAAAAAGCTTGATTCGACTCGGTTCGAAGTTGAGTTTGATCCAAGTTGAGCTGATTTTTTGAGCTCGTAAATGAGTTCGAGCTGAGTTCAAGCTGACCCAACTCGACTCGGATCGAACCCAAGTCAAATCGAACCAGTTTGGTGACTGGGTTACTTTGATATTAATGTTGCTTACCAAGTGTTTTATGAAATGATTCAATGAAGTGTGAGTGTGGCTAGTTGCAAGGAAGGTATGTATATGAAACAAATACCTTAATTTTTTTTTTCTTTTTTTTCTTGATTTTTATGTTGTTTGCAGAGTGTTTAATAAAATATATGTAAAACCCTATTGTTTTACATACCGTGGGATTTTGAAGGTGGTGTTTGTGAAAATGTTGCACAAACAAACTCGACTTGATCTTATCTCGAACTCGGCTCAAACTAGTTGTTTTACATACCGTGGGATTTTGAAGGTGGTGTTTGTGAAAATGTTGCATAGGCAAACTCGACTCGATCTTATCGCAAAATCGGCTGATCAAAGTAGCTGGAGCTACACTGAACCAAGCTAAGCTAGCCAGTCAAGCTTAAGGACCGAGCCAAGCCGGCTTTGAGCTGAGGTCAGCTAGTGGCCGAGACCCGTGAGGCATCAAATGTGATACATACACCACGTGCAGCGCACCACTATTTTAATGGTGTGTCGGATGTAGTTTGGCTAGTGACGCTGCCACTAGCCAAGTGGTTAGTGGTCTGTGATCTGTGTGCCCCACCATGATTTATGTGGTTATCCACGCCGTCCATCCATTTTAATGCATCATTTTAATATTATATACAATAAATGAGGCAGATTGACAGCTCAGTTGGATCACACCATAGGAAAACATTAGTGATTGAATGTCTACCATTAAAAATCTCCTATGGGCCACTGTAATTTTTATTTAACGTCCAACCTATAGATTAGGTCATACTGGATGAATAGGGGAAAAAAAAATCAGCTTGATCCAAAACTTTGTAGCCTTAAAAAGTTTTTAATGGTGAGAGTTCAATCAATATTGTATGGCCCACTTGAGATTTTGATCTACCTCAGTTTTCGGTTCATACCATAAAATTATCTGGAAAAATGATGGACAGCATGGATGAGACGTATACATCATTTTAGGGGTGTACAGAGCACGGACCACTAGCCATTGGCAGTGGCAGGGTGAATAGCCGATTCGTTTCCGTGTCGGACGTACTTACGTGACAAGAGTACACAAATCACCGCCCTGCTACCAACCCGGTGGCTGGTGGTCGGTGCTCTGTGGGTCCCAACATGATGTATGTGTTTCATCCATTCTGTTCATCTATTTTTATTTTTAAAGATCATTTTAGGGCTTGATCTAAAAAAATGAGAGGGATATAAACATGAGTGGACCACACCACAGGAAAACAATAGTGATTGGATATCCACCGTTAAAATTCTCCTAAGGCCCACTGTACAGTTTATTTGACATCCAATCTGTTAATTAGGTCATACAGACCCAGATGAAGGGAAGAAACAAAGATCAGCTTGATCCAAAACTTTTGTGGACCCCAAAAAGTTTTTAATGGTTGCCGTTCATTCAACATTGTTTCCTGTAATGTGGCCCATTTGAGATTGGGATAAACCTTATTTTTGGTCTCATACCATAAAATGATCTAGAAAAATAGATGGACGGCATGGATGAAACACATACATCATGGTGGGGCCCACAGAGCACCGACCATCAGCCATTGGCTGATGGCAGGGGAGTAGCCAATCCGCTTCCCAAATCACCCAAACAGTACCTATCACTACACCAACGTCATTGAATCTTATGCAACTCTCTGCCTATTATGTAAAGGTACCCTCTCAACATAAAAAGCTTAAGAAAAGATAACTTGTTAATTAAGATATTTACGGTTTGATCGTCTATGTTAACTTCTTAATTAAGATATTGACGGTTTGATCGTCTATGTTCAATATTTGTAGAAGATCAACATCACTGATAGAAAGCAACCGACCAGCATCATTCAATACAATGGTATGAACACCGTGTCAAGGCAAACCTATGGAAACATATAGAGTAGCTAAAAAATCTTTAAGTTAGATACAATATAGGTTCACAATCAATAACATCTTCACCATTTAGAGGTTGATATGCACTAAAGAACTGATGTGGACTGCACACCTAACTATAGATATAATAATGTTCATCTCTTACAAAAGAATGAGTCATTCACAAATATTATCATGAGGTCTTTAATGATCCACTAAAATATTGTACTTTTTCACTTTACAAATATCAAGATTAAATAATTCATTCTCTTTCTAGTCACACTTTCTCCCTGATGAGGTGATGATGAGCTTCAACATCTTTCTTTCGTCCTTAAAATGTTGAATTCTAGGTTGTTAAAGTCAATAGTGTATTTGCCATGCTAAATATTGTTAATCAGTCACATAAGTCATTTATAGTCTTGTGAACTTGGTTTCAGTTGTCGATGCATGCATTATTGGTATACCCATCTTTCTATTTATATTAATAAAATATTTCAAAAATAATAAGATTGTTGTTGGGTTTTTTCAAAATAAGAAGAAAATAAATTTTAATTTATAAAAGAAATTGGGAAAATGGTTGTGGCTTTTGGTAATTATTGGTGACCATTCATTTGTGAACAGTGGTGTTTAACGCCCTGGAAATCGAGGGTCATGCATACACTCGACTCCCGAGTTCCCGGGTATCACTTATAGCCGACTTCCATTAGTATGCATTTAATCAGATTTAAATGCGCAACCTAGAATTTCCTGGAACATGAAGCATAACCACACATGTCTATTGAAATGAAAGCGATCAGGTATATATACAGGTCCAAAAGAATATAAATGGGTCGCTCATGGCGTTGCCCAACAAAATCACACAAAAAATAGTATGTCCAAAAGAATGAGCTGAGTCCACTACTCAGCGATCCAACTCTCCATCTACTGATCCGAAGAAGACCCACTCATAAGTTAGAAGTAGGAGAACTCGTCCTCCTCCTCGAGGCTCACGTCACCAGGCTCCTTCAAATCTACATCACCTGCATCTATGGGCGAGTCTGGTTGGTGTTTTAAAACACCGTCCCAGAGTAGGAGTGAGTGATCAACTCAGTGAGTGCTATTAATCTTAAGTTGTAACAAGTATAAGTTATAATATGAATTTAATAAAAAAAATCATTCATAAATACTGAACTAATCTTATTAATGCGTATGCGTGATAGATGACATGATGCATGCCATCGTCACAACGCTCCCTCGAGCAACTCCATCTAACGATCGTGTATAATCAACACTCCCTCAGAGCAACCTCGACTGCCGAGTCGCCACCCTAACTAGTGCGATGTAATGTGATTGTTTTAGCTAAGTTCTTAGTTAAGTCCGTTCATCCAGAAGGTTGGGGAATATGATACACCCCACGTATTAAATGCCCTAAACTAGTTGCGAGGCCAAGACCCCCCAACGTGTGAGGTCAAGACCCCGCGATCCTTGATCCCGTCGGGTTCCCCATCCCCGACTTCAAGTACATGGGGAGTGCCGAGAAAAAGGGATCGCTTATGGTCACTACGGGGAGGCGCGTCACCCAGCGTACGCTGACAGCTCGGACACAGTGTCCCATTCCACCATGTCCGGCTCACGAGACTGTGGATCGATATTCAATTCGTTATCGATGGGCTATAACGGTGGTAGGGTAGTCCATATTCCATATATGTGTGAGCAAACAGGGTTAATAAAACAAAGTTGGTCAGCCAGTAGACTAGACCGCATGAATTTAGGCAAGCACGTGGCGGAACGACATCGGGTACAAGCGACCCATGTAGTCTAACTATTATCGCCCACACGCACTCGCCCAAATCCATGGGTTAAGCCTCAGGACGGTCCTACCAAAGGGACCGCCTTCGCTCTCCTCATATGCCCAACCAACCCAAAGGTTGGGTGGTGATTCATAACATGTTAAGAATCCAAGTTATCAACTAACATAACAATATCATGTTCTCATGCATCTCAACATATAAATTGGATACTCCTAACAATCAATGTTAACATTATCATGAGACAAGTGCATGTGTATTATGTGGGTTTGTGGGGAAGCTAAGTGTAACGCCCCGGATTTCGTAACCCGAGTTTTGTACTCGTTTTCCGAAATCCCAAGAGTTAACTTACAAGGATAGCCCACATTTCACAGTAATATATTTTTTTTTTTCATAAGTATAAGTGAGCAATTGCAACGGAAGCAAACAAACCACACATGGAGGAAGTTTCTAAAATATATCTCGACTTATACAAATGGTTGCCCATAGAGCTTATACAAACTAATGACTCAAAATTTAAATGAAATGACTAAAAAAAATAGGAACTTTAAAATAAAAAGTCGCGAGATTATCCAGTTCTTCGTGCTCCACATTAAAGTTAACCTGTACGCCATTTACATAACCTGCACCAATGAATACGGCTTGATAGCGTCAATGGCTATCCCAGTGAGTATACCCTCCAAGATTACCATGCATCACAATAGTAAAAAATGGAATCCAAATAACTCAGGAGAATACAATATCCAATGTAATATTCATAAGTAAAATACAAAAATGTACAATTTATGTTTCCTAAGTGACATATAGGATAATACCACACTGTACGTAAGAATACAATCTACTTCACACTCAATATTCAATCGCCAACTTAATCTTGATTAATGAATGAATGTATGAATGCAATCACAGGGATGCACATCCAATGAACAAATGAATGGACCGTTCAAGCAGTTGGCCCATTCATACATGATAACGGGTCTTTCAAACAGTCAACCCATTCAAAATGCAAGAAGGGTCATTCGAACAATACACTGTCTTTCAAACAGTCAACCAGGTACCCGATAACGCCCACGTGCCATGTATGCATGATTAACCCAACCGTCATTAGTCCAATTTACAAACAGAATATCAAAGAAGCTCAAAGGTCACTATGGGGGGGCGCGCGCAACCCAGCATAGGCCGACAGCTCGGGCATAGTGTCCCATTCCACCATCCCCGGCTCATGAGACTTAAACAAGTAAGATTCTAAGACACTCAGATGATTATTAATAACATTTGTAAAATAAAGAATCTAAGACATTCCATTTATAAGGATCTCTACAATTAGTGGCCCCTTATGATTCAACACGTAGACATTACCATTACAAGTCCAGATATACTTCTAACAACAAGAGTCCTTCCAATATGCCACATTGGCACTAAGTCCTTCAAGGACACCACAAATGTTACAATCCACAAACTACATGAACACAAATCATCCATGAGATGGTAAGTCTACGACCACATAACATTTAATTTATTCACGACCGGCCACTAGCTCGAGAATACTCTAATATACATATTCACTAATATGTAATATTAAATTTCAATCACAACTTAACACAACCAAGTTTTAAACCAAATTATAATTAATTCAATATACATTATTAAACAAATACACATGTAAGTATACATCCAAACTAAACTAGAGAAAATAATTTCACATTCAAATAAATTATAACTCTATAGGATTTAGATTATTAATTTCTACAACTCAATAGATGTACTCACATACACATGCTAAACAAATCAAGGAATGTGCACATATAAAGGTGAGTCATCTTAAAAATGAATATCAACAATTCATAACTCGATCATACATGTAAATTAGTCATTAGCATGATTAGACAATTAATTTAAAAGAGAATTAAATTAACTATTATAATGAAAGTAAGCTTGAAGGGTGAATCCTCACCTTTAAGAAACGGATCATTTTCCAAACACATTATAATACCGACGGGCTTTAGGATTAAACCCTCGAATGTCAGCTTGATTCAACTTAAATCAACTCCATAAGGTTCCCATTTCGATCCAATCCTTGAATCTAAGGGAGATGATTGAAAACCACAATTTCCTATATTGAAATAAAATTTAATATCAATTTACCACAATTCAAATAGCATTAGGATTTTAAGATTCTGAAATCTAATCTCATGTTTGGTGGGATAACTTGGCTTAACTCAATACATACTTAAAATGAGTTAACTCGACTAAGCCGACATGCTTGCGACTCAACTCGACTTTTGTGTGGTCCAAACAAGGAAAAATTAGAATTTTCTGAATTCATTTAGTTATGATTCGAGTTGAGCGAACCCGCTAATGATGATGAAACTGAACTTAAGCCAAAATAGGCCCAACATAGCGAGTTGACTCAGTGAGTCAACTCGATGAGCCGCCAAGTTTATTAAATGAACAACCAAAATTCCCATTTTCTTGCAATCACCATTACATGAAATAATGTAAATGGGAAACCACTAACCTGACTGAGCTCCACTTGATTTGCTGTTGACTAGTGGATTGACTCAGTGAGTCGACTCGCTGGATGGATCATCTCCTCCTTCTCTCCTCTTCTTCTTCCTTTACTGCCCTTTTCTTTTCTTCTTCATTTATGGAGTTCCAGCAAGATCTGGACCCGATTAAACAATGAATCAGAGACCCGGCTCGATTTTGAGTCGAGTCGACTCGATGACTAGCCCCACTTCCTCTTCTTCTCTTTCTTCTCTTTTTCTCCATCATCTTCTTCTTCTTTCCTTTTGTTCCTAGAATCAGCAACGAATCTTGAAGTTTCTTGAACCAGAATAACGCTGGACTCGGTCCCGACTCCTCCAAAACTCAACAGATGCGGCGGAGAAGATGACACGACCATTAATGGCGGATCCAATTTCCTAGCTTCTTTCTTCGATCTGACTTTTGTAGCATGTCTAGATGAACTCCAGAGAGCTTGTAGATGCTTGAAATCGAAGCTCCAGAGGTGTTTCTTTGGTGGGTTTGGATTTGGAAGTTTTGGGTCGTTTTCTCTTTCAGCTGCGAAAATGGCAAGCCATCGAAATGTCGTTTGACCCTTCTTCTCTTATATCAAACCCTAACTCTCCTAGACCGTCAGATGAAAGGTAAACGGTCTAGATTAGCATTCAATCCCGCTCTTCTAACCGCCTTAATAAAAGAACCTCCTAGAAATAAGTTTGTTATGCACAGCTCAGCAATCCCTGTAAGCAGAAAATGAGAGGCTAGGATTCTCTTAATGGACGGATGAGAATTGAGGAGGGATGTTCACGTGGATTGCCAACAGGGTGAGATGAAACGGTTTCCATTTTCAGAAAAATGCCACACGCATGCATCCATTATGCCAAGAACTGTGTGCTCACATATGTATGAAAACATGAGTAAGCAGTTGGGTTTTGGTGGGCACCCTCTTCTCAACATGATGGACAGTTTGGATCTAGCCAAAGTCCCATGATGGTGGGCCATCACATGATCAAATGGACGAGTGTCCGTTCGAACGGTCTCTGGAGGGAATTGTTAAAAAGGAGAGAGATCCCTCTTTTTTTTTTTTGAAAATCTCGGGTCAGCACCTACTTTAACTGAATTAATAGTCTAGTGCACCGCATGTGCACACAATCTGTACAAATGCACAATTTAAAAGTGGGGTCCCCATTGATACTTTGTGGAATCCATTCCGACCATTAGATTCTAAATGTCCAACTAGGACATCTGTACAAAGATAAGAAAGATCTCTAAAGCTTAGGTGGGCCATACCAATGAATATTGTCTATTTATTTAACATTTTAAACTAACACTCCATATTTAAAATATGGGGTGTTACAATCTACCCTCCTTAAAGAAAATTTCGTCCCCGAAATTCAACACTTCTACCATTAACGGTAACAAGGAAAATCTAATTGACGGTGTTTCTAAGCACTCACTACTTTTTCTCAAAAATACACACGTATGTACGTATGTACAAGTGTATAAGACTAACTTCCATCACGGGGGCTATTACAATCTACCCCCCTTAAATAAAATCTCGCCCACGAGATTTGATTATGTACATCTTAATCGAGATTTGACAATGCACATCTCAATTCTTAGCATTACAAGTAATAAAATTATTCTATTAGTCTACTCTGTTTTTTTTTATTTTTTTTTATTTTTTTATTTTTTATGAGTCTACAAGAGGAATCATGACCCAAATTCATTATATCTAAATTTGTCACAATTCATGAATTTTCTCTTTTTATTTATTTATTTATTTATTATTATTATTATTATTATTATTATTATTATTATTATTATTATTATTTTCTAAGAGCCTTAATGAATCATTTCACTCACTAACATTAGAATTTTCTACGGTACCACACTAATACATAAAAAAAAAAATTCTTAGCATTAATATTATATATTTTTTTTCTCTTTTTCAACTATCTGGAATAAAAATTCTTCTTTTCAATATTTGGAAGAACACGAAAGGACAGTTGTAGTGGGTCTGATCTTGATACACTGATCCTCTGTCTGCAGAGCAATGGATTCATGATATCATTTTCTAATCCTGGTTATTACTGGTCTTCTACTTGATCAGAGCATTGAGTCCATTGATAATTATCAGGATTTAGAATTGAATCAAACCGCGTACACTTTGCTTTGACAAGATTCTGTCAATTCGTGGTCCCAATTATTTTAAACATTTGAGAAATATCACGTAAATTTTTATTTCATCATTTTTTATTATTATTTTATTATTATTTTATTTTTTTTTTACAAGAAAATTTCCTTTAGTCCATGAAGAATAGGCCTCGTTTAGTCCATTCTTAGTTAAACTTACCCTTAATTGTAATTAAATATTTAAGAGATGACAGTAGTCAAAATGATATATCCTGATAGTCTTTCAAATTCATCTATTTATTAAAAGAAAATCTCTGAAATAATCCTATTGATTCTAGTACAAAAACTTTCATATTTAGGTTCTTAAATTTAATGAGGGTCTTCCCATGATAAAACCATGGTTTCGATCCTGGGCCTGTGGGTTATGGGCCCATTTTCATTGTTTCCATTTATTTAAAGTGGAGATGATATTATTTCAAACTATGAAAAATTTTGAGAGAAACAAATAAATTCTAAATTTCTAAAAATCAAGTTAAAAGAGTATTCATGTTTAATTTAATGTACATCATGGTGGGGATTTATTCTCCACGGTATCTAAGTTCAGTTTCTAAGTTCAACGGCTATTCAAAAGATTTCAAGGGAACCTACAATTTGAGTCTCTATATTCACAAATAACCTGACGCTAAGGAAATTTCGTCTAAGTTGAAATTTATAATTTTCATCAACATAACTTTGAGTCATTTGAGTTTGTACAAGTCCATTTCCCCAAGGCCTGGTTTATCAAAACTCGCTCTGATACCATTTTGTAACGCCCCGGATTTCGTAACCCGAGTTTTGTACTCGTTTTCCGAAATCCCAAGAGTTAACTTACAAGGATAGCCCACATTTCACAGTAATATATTTTTTTTTTTCATAAGTATAAGTGAGCAATTGCAACGGAAGCAAACAAACCACACATGGAGGAAGTTTCTAAAATATATCTCGACTTATACAAATGGTTGCCCATAGAGCTTATACAAACTAATGACTCAAAATTTAAATGAAATGACTAAAAAAAATAGAACTTTAAAATAAAAAGTCGCGAGATTATCCAGTTCTTCGTGCTCCACATTAAAGTTAACTCATGCACGCCATTTACATAACTCGCACTAACCGAATACGGCTTTGATAGCGTCAATGGCTATCCCAGTGAGGTATACCCTCCAAGATTACCATGCATCACAATAGTAAAAATGGAATCCAAATAACTCAGGAGAATACAATATCCAATGTAATATTCATAAGTAAAATACAAAAATGTACAATTTATGTTTCCTAAGTGACATATAGGATAATACCACCTGTACGTAAGAATACAATCTACTTCACACTCAATATTCAATCGCCAACTTAATCTTGATTAATGAATGAATGTATGAATGCAATCACTGGGGATGCACATCCAGCTGAACAAATGAATGGACCGTTTAAACAGTTGGCCCATTCATACATGATAACGGGTCTTTCAAACAAATCAACCCATTCAAAATGCAAGAAGGGTCATTCGAGCAAGACACTCTGGGTCTTTCAAACGATCAACCAGGTGCAGATAACGCCCACGCATGCCATGTATGCATGATTAACCCAACCGTCATCATTAGTCCAATTTACAAACGAGAATATCAAAGATGCTCAAAGGTCACTATGGGGGCGCGTAACCCAAAGATAGGCGACGACTTCGGCATAGTGTCCCATTCCACCATCCCCGGCTCATGAGACTTAAACAAGTAAGATTCTAAGACACTCAGATGATTATTAATAACATTTGTAAAATAAAGAATCTAAGACATTCCATTTATAAGGATCTCTACAATTAGTGGCCCCTTATGATTCAACACGTAGACATTACCATTACAAGTCCAGATATACTTCTAACAACAAGAGTCCTTCCAATATGCCACATTGGCACTAAGTCCTTCAAGGACACCACAAATGTTACAATCCACAAACTACATGAACACAAATCATCCATGAGATGGTAAGTCTACGACCACATAACATTTAATTTATTCACGACCGGCCACTAGCTCGAGAATACTCTAATATACATATTCACTAATATGTAATATTAAATTTCAATCACAACTTAACACAACCAAGTTTTAAACCAAATTATAATTAATTCAATATACATTATTAAACAAATACACATGTAAGTATACATCCAAACTAAACTAGAGAAAATAATTTCACATTCAAATAAATTATAACTCTATAGGATTTAGATTATTAATTTCTACAACTCAATAGATGTACTCACATACACATGCTAAACAAATCAAGGAATGTGCACATATAAAGGTGAGTCATCTTAAAAATGAATATCAACAATTCATAACTCGATCATACATGTAAATTAGTCATTAGTATGATTAGACAATTAATTTAAAAGAGAATTAAATTAACTATTATAATGAAAGTAAGCTTGAAGGGTGAATCCTCACCTTTAAGAAACGGATCATTTTCCAAACACATTATAATACCGGTACGGGCTTTAGGATTAAACCCTCGAATGTCAGCTTGATTCAACTTAAATCAACTCCATAAGGTTCCCATTTCGATCCAATCCTTGAATCTAAGGGAGATGATTGAAAACCACAATTTCCTATATTGAAATAAAATTTAATATCAATTTACCACAATTCAAATAGCATTAGGATTTTAAGATTCTGAAATCTAATCTCATGTTTGGTGGGATAACTTGGCTTAACTCAATACATACTTAAAATGAGTTAACTCGACTAAGCCGACATGCTTGCGACTCAACTCGACTTTTGTGTGGTCCAAACAAGGGAAAAATTAGAATTTTCTGAATTCATTTAGTTATGATTCGAGTTGAGCGAACCCGCTAATGATGATGAAACTGAACTTAAGCCAAAATAGGCCCAACATAGCGAGTTGACTCAGTGAGTCAACTCGATGAGCCGCCAAGTTTATTAAATGAACAACCAAAATTCCCATTTTCTTGCAATCACCATTACATGAAATAATGTAAATGGGAAACCACTAACCTGACTGAGCTCCACTTGATTTGCTGTTGACTAGTGGATTGACTCAGTGAGTCGACTCGCTGGATGGATCATCTCCTCCTTCTCTCCTCTTCTTCTTCCTTTACTGCCCTTTTCTTTTCTTCTTCATTTATGGAGTTCCAGCAAGATCTGGACCCGATTAAACAATGAATCAGAGACCCGGCTCGATTTTGAGTCGAGTCGACTCGATGACTAGCCCCACTTCCTCTTCTTCTCTTTCTTCTCTTTTTCTCCATCATCTTCTTCTTCTTTCCTTTTGTTCCTAGAATCAGCAACGAATCTTGAAGTTTCTTGAACCAGAATAACGCTGGACTCGGTCCCGACTCCTCCAAAACTCAACAGATGCGGCGGAGAAGATGACACGACCATTAATGGCGGATCCAATTTCCTAGCTTCTTTCTTCGATCTGACTTTTGTAGCATGTCTAGATGAACTCCAGAGAGCTTGTAGATGCTTGAAATCGAAGCTCCAGAGGTGTTTCTTTGGTGGGTTTGGATTTGGAAGTTTTGGGTCGTTTTCTCTTTCAGCTGCGAAAATGGCAAGCCATCGAAATGTCGTTTGATCCTTCTTCTCTTATATCAAACCCTAACTCTCCTAGACCGTCAGATGAAAGGTAAACGGTCTAGATTAGCATTCAATCCCGCTCTTCTAACCGCCTTAATAAAAGAACCTCCTAGAAATAAGTTTGTTATGCACAGCTCAGCAATCCCTGTAAGCAGAAAATGAGAGGCTAGGATTCTCTTAATGGACGGATGAGAATTGAGGAGGGATGTTCACGTGGATTGCCAACAGGGTGAGATGAAACGGTTTCCATTTTCAGAAAAATGCCACACGCATGCATCCATTATGCCAAGAACTGTGTGCTCACATATGTATGAAAACATGAGTAAGCAGTTGGGTTTTGGTGGGCACCCTCTTCTCAACATGATGGACAGTTTGGATCTAGCCAAAGTCCCATGATGGTGGGCCATCACATGATCAAACGGACGAGTGTCCGTTCGAACGGTCTCTGGAGGGAATTGTTAAATAGGAGAGAGATCCCTCTTTTTGTTTTTTTTTTGAAAATCTCGGGTCAGCGCCCACTTTAACTGAATTAATAGTCTAGTGCACCGCATGTGCACACAATCTGTACAAATGCACAATTTAAAAGTGGGGTCCCCATTGATACTTTGTGGAATCCATTCCGACCATTAGATTCTAAATGTCCAACTAGGACATCTGTACAAAGATAAGAAAGATCTCTAAAGCTTAGGTGGGCCATACCAATGAATATTGTCTATTTATTTAACATTTTAAACTAACACTCCATATTTAAAATATGGGGTGTTACAATCTACCCTCCTTAAAGAAAATTTCGTCCCCGAAATTCAACACTTCTACCATTAACGGTAACAAGGAAAATCTAATTGACGGTGTTTCTAAGCACTCACTACTTTTTCTCAAAAATACACACGTATGTACGTATGTACAAGTGTATAAGACTAACTTCCATCACGGGGGCTATTACAATCTACCCCCCTTAAATAAAATCTCGCCCACGAGATTTGATTATGTACATCTCAATCGAGATTTGACAATGCACATCTCAATTCTTAGCATTACAAGTAATAAAATTATTCTATTAGTCTACTCTGTTTTTTTTTATTTTTTTTTATTTTTTTATTTTTTATGAGTCTACGAGAGGAATCATGACCCAAATTCATTATATCTAAATTTGTCACAATTCATGAATTTTCTCTTTTTATTTATTTATTTATTATTATTATTATTATTATTATTATTATTATTATTATTATTATTATTATTATTTTCTAAGAGCCTTAATGAATCATTTCACTCACTAACATTAGAATTTTCTACGGTACCACACTAATACATAAAAAAAAAAATTCTTAGCATTAATATTATATATTTTTTTTCTCTTTTTCAACTATCTGGAATAAAAATTCTTCTTTTCAATATTTGGAAGAACACGAAAGGACAGTTGTAGTGGGTCTGATCTTGATACACTGATCCTCTGTCTGCAGAGCAATGGATTCATGATATCATTTTCTAATCCTGGTTATTACTGGTCTTCTACTTGATCAGAGCATTGAGTCCATTGATAATTATCAGGATTTAGAATTGAATCAAACCGCGTACACTTTGCTTTGACAAGATTCTGTCAATTCGTGGTCCCAATTATTTTAAACATTTGAGAAATATCACGTAAATTTTTATTTCATCATTTTTTATTATTATTTTATTATTATTTTATTTTTTTTTTACAAGAAAATTTCCTTTAGTCCATGAAGAATAGGCCTCGTTTAGTCCATTCTTAGTTAAACTTACCCTTAATTGTAATTAAATATTTAAGAGATGACAGTAGTCAAAATGATATATCCTGATAGTCTTTCAAATTCATCTATTTATTAAAAGAAAATCTCTGAAATAATCCTATTGATTCTAGTACAAAAACTTTCATATTTAGGTTCTTAAATTTAATGAGGGTCTTCCCATGATAAAACCATGGTTTCGATCCTGGGCCTGTGGGTTATGGGCCCATTTTCATTGTTTCCATTTATTTAAAGTGGAGATGATATTATTTCAAACTATGAAAAATTTTGAGAGAAACAAATAAATTCTAAATTTCTAAAAATCAAGTTAAAAGAGTATTCATGTTTAATTTAATGTACATCATGGTGGGGATTTATTCTCCACGGTATCTAAGTTCAGTTTCTAAGTTCAACGGCTATTCAAAAGATTTCAAGGGAACCTACAATTTGAGTCTCTATATTCACAAATAACCTGACGCTAAGGAAATTTCGTCTAAGTTGAAATTTATAATTTTCATCAACATAACTTTGAGTCATTTGAGTTTGTACAAGTCCATTTCCCCAAGGCCTGGTTTATCAAAACTCGCTTTGATACCATTTTGTAACGCCCCGGATTTCGTAACCCGAGTTTTGTACTCGTTTTCCGAAATCCCAAGAGTTAACTTACAAGGATAGCCCACATTTCACAGTAATATATTTTTTTTTTTCATAAGTATAAGTGAGCAATTGCAACGGAAGCAAACAAACCACACATGGAGGAAGTTTCTAAAATATATCTCGACTTATACAAATGGTTGCCCATAGAGCTTATACAAACTAATGACTCAAAATTTAAATGAAATGACTAAAAAAAATAGGAACTTTAAAATAAAAAGTCGCGAGATTATCCAGTTCTTCGTGCTCCACATTAAAGTTAACCTGTACGCCATTTACATAACCTGCACCAACTGAATACGGCTTGATAGCGTCAATGGCTATCCCAGTGAGATATACCCTCCAAGATTACCATGCATCACAATAGTAAAAAATGGAATCCAAATAACTCAGGAGAATACAATATCCAATGTAATATTCATAAGTAAAATACAAAAATGTACAATTTATGTTTCCTAAGTGACATATAGGATAATACCACCTGTACGTAAGAATACAATCTACTTCACACTCAATATTCAATCGCCAACTTAATCTTGATTAATGAATGAATGTATGAATGCAATCACTGGGGATGCACATCCAGCTGAACAAATGAATGGACCGTTCAAACAGGGCCCATTCATACATGATAACGGGTCTTTCAAACAGGTCAACCCATTCAAAATGCAAGAAGGGTCATTCGAACAAGTACACTGGTCTTTCAAACAGTCAACCAGGTACCCGATAACGCCCACGTGCCATGTATGCATGATTAACCCAACCGTCATTAGTCCAATTTACAAACAGAATATCAAAGAAGCTCAAAGGTCACTATGGGGGCGCGACAACCCAAAGATAGGCCGACAAATGCATAGCATAGTGTCCCATTCCACCATCCCCTACATGAGACTTAAACAAGTAAGATTCTAAGACACTCAGATGATTATTAATAACATTTGTAAAATAAAGAATCTAAGACATTCCATTTATAAGGATCTCTACAATTAGTGGCCCCTTATGATTCAACACGTAGACATTACCATTACAAGTCCAGGATATACTTCTAACAACAAGAGTCCTTCCAATATGCCACATTGGCACTAAGTCCTTCAAGGACACCACAAATGTTACAATCCACAAACTACATGAACACAAATCATCCATGAGATGGTAAGTCTACGACCACATAACATTTAATTTATTCACGACCGGCCACTAGCTCGAGAATACTCTAATATACATATTCACTAATATGTAATATTAAATTTCAATCACAACTTAACACAACCAAGTTTTAAACCAAATTATAATTAATTCAATATACATTATTAAACAAATACACATGTAAGTATACATCCAAACTAAACTAGAGAAAATAATTTCACATTCAAATAAATTATAACTCTATAGGATTTAGATTATTAATTTCTACAACTCAATAGATGTACTCACATACACATGCTAAACAAATCAAGGAATGTGCACATATAAAGGTGAGTCATCTTAAAAATGAATATCAACAATTCATAACTCGATCATACATGTAAATTAGTCATTAGCATGATTAGACAATTAATTTAAAAGAGAATTAAATTAACTATTATAATGAAAGTAAGCTTGAAGGGTGAATCCTCACCTTTAAGAAACGGATCATTTTCCAAACACATTATAATACCGGTACGGGCTTTAGGATTAAACCCTCGAATGTCAGCTTGATTCAACTTAAATCAACTCCATAAGGTTCCCATTTCGATCCAATCCTTGAATCTAAGGGAGATGATTGAAAACCACAATTTCCTATATTGAAATAAAATTTAATATCAATTTACCACAATTCAAATAGCATTAGGATTTTAAGATTCTGAAATCTAATCTCATGTTTGGTGGGATAACTTGGCTTAACTCAATACATACTTAAAATGAGTTAACTCGACTAAGCCGACATGCTTGCGACTCAACTCGACTTTTGTGTGGTCCAAACAAGGGAAAAATTAGAATTTTCTGAATTCATTTAGTTATGATTCGAGTTGAGCGAACCCGCTAATGATGATGAAACTGAACTTAAGCCAAAATAGGCCCAACATAGCGAGTTGACTCAGTGAGTCAACTCGATGAGCCGCCAAGTTTATTAAATGAACAACCAAAATTCCCATTTTCTTGCAATCACCATTACATGAAATAATGTAAATGGGAAACCACTAACCTGACTGAGCTCCACTTGATTTGCTGTTGACTAGTGGATTGACTCAGTGAGTCGACTCGCTGGATGGATCATCTCCTCCTTCTCTCCTCTTCTTCTTCCTTTACTGCCCTTTTCTTTTCTTCTTCATTTATGGAGTTCCAGCAAGATCTGGACCCGATTAAACAATGAATCAGAGACCCGGCTCGATTTTGAGTCGAGTCGACTCGATGACTAGCCCCACTTCCTCTTCTTCTCTTTCTTCTCTTTTTCTCCATCATCTTCTTCTTCTTTCCTTTTGTTCCTAGAATCAGCAACGAATCTTGAAGTTTCTTGAACCAGAATAACGCTGGACTCGGTCCCGACTCCTCCAAAACTCAACAGATGCGGCGGAGAAGATGACACGACCATTAATGGCGGATCCAATTTCCTAGCTTCTTTCTTCGATCTGACTTTTGTAGCATGTCTAGATGAACTCCAGAGAGCTTGTAGATGCTTGAAATCGAAGCTCCAGAGGTGTTTCTTTGGTGGGTTTGGATTTGGAAGTTTTGGGTCGTTTTCTCTTTCAGCTGCGAAAATGGCAAGCCATCGAAATGTCGTTTGACCCTTCTTCTCTTATATCAAACCCTAACTCTCCTAGACCGTCAGATGAAAGGTAAACGGTCTAGATTAGCATTCAATCCCGCTCTTCTAACCGCCTTAATAAAAGAACCTCCTAGAAATAAGTTTGTTATGCACAGCTCAGCAATCCCTGTAAGCAGAAAATGAGAGGCTAGGATTCTCTTAATGGACGGATGAGAATTGAGGAGGGATGTTCACGTGGATTGCCAACAGGGTGAGATGAAACGGTTTCCATTTTCAGAAAAATGCCACACGCATGCATCCATTATGCCAAGAACTGTGTGCTCACATATGTATGAAAACATGAGTAAGCAGTTGGGTTTTGGTGGGCACCCTCTTCTCAACATGATGGACAGTTTGGATCTAGCCAAAGTCCCCTGATGGTGGGCCATCACATGATCAAACGGACGAGTGTCCGTTCGAACGGTCTCTGGAGGGAATTGTTAAATAGGAGAGAGATCCCTCTTTTTGTTTTTTTTTAAAATCTCGGGTCAGCGCCCACTTTAACTGAATTAATAGTCTAGTGCACCGCATGTGCACACAATCTGTACAAATGCACAATTTAAAAGTGGGGTCCCCATTGATACTTTGTGGAATCCATTCCGACCATTAGATTCTAAATGTCCAATTAGGACATCTGTACAAAGATAAGAAAGATCTCTAAAGCTTAGGTGGGCCATACCAATGAATATTGTCTATTTATTTAACATTTTAAACTAACACTCCATATTTAAAATATGGGGTGTTACAATCTACCCTCCTTAAAGAAAATTTCGTCCCCGAAATTCAACACTTCTACCATTAACGGTAACAAGGAAAATCTAATTGACGGTGTTTCTAAGCACTCACTACTTTTTCTCAAAAATACACACGTATGTACGTATGTACAAGTGTATAAGACTAACTTCCATCACGGGGGCTATTACACTAAGCAATTCCTACATCTCAAAGAATCAATCATACAAGAGAAATGAATCATACATGTTATGAAACAACACCATATGAGAGAAATCAAACAAAATATGAATATGTAATCATCCATGTACCAAATCATGTGATAGGCAAGGTCAATCATCAAATGAGAACTAATCATGTAATTCCATACAATTCCAACAAACATATAATTCTTAGGTCTCCTCTAGATTCTTCAATACAACATCCCAAACAAACAAAATCATTAAGCTTATACTATAATTGGTGCTAGGCCACCTAAGGGTAATAGTCTGCACCTATGGATTGTTGAAGGCTTTAGGAGATGATATAGGGTTACCAAACTCGCGGGTCAATTTGTAGAGATCTTGAGCCAAATAAACTTGCATGTTAGGATTACATGCATTTCCTAGCTCAACTCCAAAGATTACAAAAAAAATGGGTGCTTACCTTCCCAATCGGATGGAAGTGGGTTGTAGTTGTGGATATGAGAAAGGGGAAGGTATTTCTCTAAGGTTCCAAGCTTCCTTGGGTCCCACCTCCTACCACACACTCCTTTCCTTCCTTCTTCCTCTCTCTTTCTCCTCCTTTCTCCTCTTTCTCTTCTCCCTTTTCTCTCTTCTCTCTTTCCTTCTCTAGGGCAAAAATCGTATGGGGAGAGGGGGGTGCCCAAATGAGCCCATTTTATAATGTAAGATTTGGTGTAAATGGCTCCAAGGGCTAGGTTTTTACTATACTAGACCTATGGGAGAGTCTTTCTAACCTCTAGGGCCCACTATGGGGTGTACATATTAATATACACCGTAGGATAGTTAGCCCTAGTGATGATCTACGTATGTATATGATTGACCCGCCATTTGGATGCGCAGATTGATGGACAGACACTGATAGTCGATCGGGGCCGCAACTATACGGATATGATTAGGGAAATATCCTTACTCCATGAGTAAAGTTTGGTCGTAAACCGACGGTCCGAAATCCTCAACTTTGCATAAGAGTGAACGACCCAATTCACTTAAGTTTTAGTTCATTCTTTTAAGGTATTTGCACTTCTCATACACTCGTCCTTTAGCTCAAGTTGAGCGGTTCTGGACAGCTCACAGGTCCGAATTCCGCAATAGACGTCAAGCCCAGTAAGACGGACATTAGTCTATAATTTTGAAATTAGTGGCCCACTAACGAGTGGTCTAGAGCTTGTTTGGAAAATCGGGGCATTTTTGGAATGAATTTGGTAGTGAGATTTCTCGTGGGCAATGATTAGAGTTTAGATTAACTATGTTCATAGTGTGGCCTATTTATAACTAGTGAAAGTGAAGATTTGGTCATGATTACTCTAAACCGTCGGTTTTAGGCTAAAAGAGTAACGAGGTTGATTTAGTCTATTATTCAAGATCCAGGCCTTACCTGACTCGGCCCCGGTTAGATCTTTAATTTAATCATGATTGTCTTCATTAGTTAGCGATGGGTCAGTTAGATTTAGGTCTTATGTAAGTAAATCATAGGGCTACACCTGATGTTCAAGTGATCTGGCGGATTCATTGGCTTCCTACGGTTGATTAATCAGACTTGTGCGGTTCTTTACTGGTAACACTCTTATATAAACTAACATTGAGTGCTAATGGTCATTAAGTGATATTATAAGTTAATTAACAAAAAAAATTTTTAAAGAATTTTTGGAAATCTAAAACAGTGAAAATCTAGGATGTTACATGGTGTCTCTTGGTAAAGGGAGCATCATTTGAATTTGAAATTGAGGGATGTCATTATTGAAAAGACACCACCATTGTTGGAAAGACACCATGAAAGAAGATGTTTTTTCATGAGGGTCTTAAGCTTCTCTTGTAATATTATATAAACCCATCTTTGGGTCAATCCGAATTTACGATTCCAACAATCTCCTCTCCATCTTCTTTCTTCACTATTTTCATTTTTGGAAAGTTTTTAGAAAGATACAGTTTTTGGACGCTAAATTGTAAGTAGTGTTCAGGCAGTAAATTGCAAACACTTTTCGGGGGTAAATTGTAATAGCACAGAAGTCAAGGTAAATTGTAAAAGTGTGTTCGGGGTGCGATTTTTCAGCTTTACAGGCCAAAACCCATATTTCTCTATTCTTGAAGAAGAGGCTTATTGTATCCTGGAGGCGGATTTGCTGTAACCATCTTGCAAATTGGTTTAATTATCAATAGGGTGCGAGTATCGCCTTAAAAATACAGACATCATAAC
Source organism: Magnolia changhungtana (assembly GCA_030180095.1). Taxonomy (NCBI): domain Eukaryota; kingdom Viridiplantae; phylum Streptophyta; class Magnoliopsida; order Magnoliales; family Magnoliaceae; genus Magnolia; species Magnolia changhungtana. The sequence goes on along the minus strand of JASAUF010000444.1, from coordinate 21,753,688 downwards.
GTGCCTTGAGCCTATCTTTAAGTAATTCATTTTCCATTTTCCGCCTCATGTGGACTAAAAAACTGAACCTGATTCAACTTGATATTTTGAATAGCATGGTGGTTAAGGGCGTCTAACACTCAGGCATAGGTTGCAATTTTGAATCACTTCTCTCTTTTCCTTTTACAAGTAATATATTTGGGACAAACTAGGTAGCTCGGTTCAAGTTACCTGGAGTTGCCTCGAGTTAACTTAGTGGTTGGGTCTACCTGACTAGTTGGGATTGAGTTTAGAGTTTCACGAAGACTTGGATCCAGATCTGTATTATTGACAGGATCGACTGATCAGTTTTGAGTAATGTCAATGGCTTTTAGTACTATGATTATTGGTTGTCTCAGCTTTAGTAAAAAATTCAACTACATCGTATACAACTCCTTTATCAAAGATAGTTGATCAAAAGTTAACTATGGTCCTAATCTACCTTAATTAGATGCATCCACGTGCTTTGAAATGATGCTTGATTGGACTCTGCATCGTGAAAATGCTCACGATTCCAATTGCATGCGTATTGTCTAGTCTTGTAAGAATTAGATAGATAATACTCTCAACCCGCTATCACTACATGGAAGAACACAATTTTTTTTTTTTTTTTTTTTTTGTTAGCTTGTTAGTACACCCCACCGTTGGTTCACACTTCAGTGTTAGCCACCCCCACTATGGAATCGATACTAAGACCTCAGTGTTACAATGGTTTGCTTCAAGATTTCAATGAGAAGCTTAATGTTGCTACTGCATACTTTTTTTTTTCTTTTTAAATAAAATAAAATAAAATTTATAGAGGAAAACTATCTTAATACAATGGTCTACTTCAAGACTTAAATGAGGGACTTAAGGTTGGTATACTTGAACTGAATAAAGGTGAGTGATTCAAGTGGTGTCAAGTTGGCCCATTGTGATGATGCTGGTCCACTCATTAGAAAGGTCACCTGATATAGAGCGGGTCATGGCCACTTTCACGTCTAAGATGGAGCAGAGAAGGTCAGATCGGAGGTGGAAGTCATCAAGACCGTCAAAACCTTAAAACATGCATATCTTGCAAACCGGAATGAGTTATTCAATGTACCATATATGATTTTGGGGTAGGACGAGCTACTTTAGCTGTGTTGTCCACGTCGAATTTATGAGATTCCATCATATCAATGGTCGAATTCCATATTTATTTCCATTTTTTATATTTTTATTTAGTTTTAATTTGATTAAAACGCTAGTGGGTCCTTACTCTTGCTCGGGTGGTAGACTCTCCGGAGTTTCAACTCGCAGTCAAGGGTTCAAGTACCCATAGGTGGTGAAATTTCACTAGCATGATTGTGTAAAAAAAAAAAAGTTTTAATTTGATTATAACTCTTCATGGCTTTAGGAGTTGTGTTCAACATGAAAGGTGCTTAGAATAATTAGGAGAATAACATGATTAAGCCACATAGGACACTTACCATAAAAAGTAAATTTACTTCTTATAGTAAGTTACGAATTTTAGGGAGTTTCATTTATAGTTTAATTCTGAAATTTATTCCAAGGTTTGTTATCCTTATTTAAAGGGTTTGTAAATTCGTTTTTAATCATCTATCAATCAATTTATGAATTTTCACAAATACTAATTTTATTTTCTTAGTTTTCCTTATGGATTTGAGAAGTCTCTGTGAGGAATCTAGATAAGCTCCGTGAATTTGGAAGACGGTAATCGACACTCATCACATTCATCCCTTCGTCACCACCCTTCTCCATGTACAAAGATCAGGGTGGTCCAATCACTACAAGTGCCACAATTTACAAGGATTCTGGAAAGTTAGCACGCATCCATTAGACTGAATTTACTGAACCGCCTTTAGAGGTTTGCACTCCAGACTTTAGCCTTTGAATTTAAGTCATCTTCCAATAATCTAAACCGATTATACCGTCTGTCTGACTTTGTATTGAGAATAGAAAACTATTAAATGTTCTCAATTGGATTATGGAATTTGGCTCTTTTGCTTTGAATATGAAGGGTCACCGTAACCTTTGTATGATCAAAGGGTTGAAAGGTGCTTTTCAGGAATCTGCCGTATAAGAGAGGAGCCCTATCACGTAATTAGTTTGGGTAATCGAAAATTACCCAAAATTGAGAGGCTAAAGTTCCGATGATTCTTATTGGAAAAACGTCAGCATGTTTTCCAGCAAACCTCTCCATCAGTATGTACAAGGCAAGTAGCCATTGACGCTTATACCATGCAATTAGTTTTTCAAGAGTATTGAATTATGAGTTTTAAAAGGGCATCGAAAGGAATTTTAAATACAATGAAAAATGTTAAGATAATTTGGATATGTTTGCATTCTTGTTAAGTAATGGTTTAAATTTTACATGCTCAATTTCATGACTAGTGTAGATTTTAGTATAGATGCATTTTTACCATTCTAAAATTTTGTTATAAGTAGACATATGAATGCTCACTTGAGCACCAATTCTCATGTGGGCTCAAAATTTGAACCGTCCATGTAATGCAGCATCCCATGAAACTCCTGCGATCCTACTTTTACCTGTTAGATAAATAATACACAACGGAGGATAGAAGAAAACGATAACGAAACGATCAGATCTGTCAGGTTCAAGGCTTGACTTCTATAATCAATTTCTCAAGACAGATTTTCGCCTTTTTTCTGAATTTCCAAAGCAAGTGCAAACAAAGGAAGTCTGCAAAACTGCCTTCGAGGATACAATGAACACTCAATCCGATTTTCAATACGAAAATTTGCACATTTAAGTGTTGCACAGATCTCTAGTTTTGACACCGATATGCCTTAAGACGTTCAGAGAAAACTCAGTAAGAGATTAAATCGAGAGTAATTGCACAGAAGATGATCTAATCTTAATATATTTTTTTTTTTTTTTTTGAGTATTTCTTCTGGATTATAGAATCCAGGATTTATATCAATTGAAAGGTTATGGATTTCATCCTGAAGAGGTGTAAAAGTGCCTCTTCAAGAAATCCATACCCATTCACAGCAAATAATTGCCTTCCATGAAAGGACATGACTCTTTGTCCTATGGCGCTTATTTCTGTATCTATTCGATTAAACAAGTTATCCAACAGAAAAAGCGTATCACATAAGCGACACATGGCATAAGTGCCACATGTACAATCATGTCACAATTACTCTCAATTAATAAAAAAAAGGTAATAAATCATCAGGGTACCATGGCCCAAAAAATTTGAACCGAGTGCCAAAAAGACTAAGGTTCTTATTGCTCCTTGCGACGATGCGCACGTGCGAAGTGCTAAGTGCGCTAATAAAGCGCCAAAAAGCGCCCGCGCTGCCTACAAGCATGCGTAAGTGCTTCAGACCGTCCTCGAGGAGATTTGAACCACCAGGTTGCATAAGCAAAACCCCTTCTCTTACCGATAGGTATACACACTATTTATGGAAAGTTTAAATAATTAATATATTTATTTACTTTCTAAAAATAACTTTTATTTTTGAAATTTAATTTTTTTATTTTAAAAAACACAACATTACCCTTATCCAAAACTTTGGTGGGCCATTGCAAAAGAGACACAAATCAAGGGTGGAAACTGTTTCCTTTTTTCATGGCCCACCAAAGTTTTAGATCAGAGTGAAAGTCAGGTTCTGAGTTTCATGGGGTGCTACATCACATGGATTTTTGAAATTTCACGCTCACATCACATGTGATGAGTTTTGAAAAAGTTCTCCTAGGGAACGGGTGTGCAGTTGAGCACACCTCTAATTAAGTAGACCATTGACAACTACATATAACCACACCCTCTTTTTCCCCAATTAGCCATCACTTTCTCTTTATTTGCATGTATGCGTGCGTGGTCAACACTTTCTTATTTGGTGTGTAGTCCCCGGTCTCTCTCTATTTTCAATCCTACAAATTGCTTCCTTCCACACCACCACTCTGCATGCATTGCACCTGCAATACCCACTTGCATGTACAAAGTTAAATAATTAGAAATTAAAAGGGAAGAAAGCCTTTTTTTTTTTCATAAATTATTTAGTCATTAAAGTCACTTTAAAAAATGCTTTCAAGAGAGAATTCAAAGGCCACCAATTCCACTCCATGTGCACGTCGAAATCCCAGGGCCCACACGCAATTCGTGCCTTCCAACTGCCAAAACAGTTCAGCAGATCCACCCCTAAGTGAAAATATGTTTTCATATTAGAATTGGTAAGATGTTCGTGCATCGGATCATGAATATTGTTGTGATGCTGGGTTACGGGTAAGGAGTGGCATGTCCAATGTGGTACACGTGTCTGAGATCCAAGCCATTTATAGGGTGGTTTGGAAAATGACGTGGAGCGGGTTGTGGACAATTTCATGTTCAAGATGGATCAGAAAAGACACGATCAGGAGTAAAGGTGATCTGGACCGTCAGAACTTAAAACGGACGTATCTCACAAAGTGGAATGATCTATCGAATGTACCATATATAATTTTGTTGTAAGACAACCTAGTTTAGCCACCCTATGCAGGGTTGGGCACACCAAATTTACGGAATACCATTAGATCAATAGTTGAATCCCTGTTTTAATTTCGATTTTACTATTTATACTAAGTTTTAGTTTGAATATAACTCTTCATCCATAGGAGTTGTGCCCAACATGAAAAGTGCTTAGAATAATTAGGAGAACATCATGATTTGACCAAATAAGACACTATTTTTGCCGGCTGAAAACCATGCACACTAGTAGGAATCACACTGTCTATATAAATGGTAAGTTAACGCGAATTCTAAGAATTTTAGTTGTAATTTAATTCTGAAACTTCTTCCATAGCTTAGTATCCTATTTAAAGGGGTGTAAACCCATTTATTTAACTGGCTAGTTAATTCTCGTGGTGGGGCCAACCTATAGGAAGGGTTGGATTTCACATGCACATAGCAAGTTATAAAGAGGGTGAACTATAACTTGTGGTCCAAAGTGGAGATTTCCTCTTTTAAATCTTCAACGGTGGACATTTGTAAGCCAATTCATTTCAAATCGTCCAAATAGGTGAGCCAACTTCAGATGGACCATATCTCTGAAATCACAACGCTCAAGTAATCCTAACCATCTAATTAATAGTTATCAAATGAATGGTTAAATGTGAAATAATGATTGGTCCAAACTTTAAATTAAAAATACCAAATGGTTGAGATCTCAGTGAAATGTTTGGTTATGCGGGATCCACAATTCGGTCAGTGATTTGGACGGTCTGGATTGCTGCACAACTGCGCTGTCCATAAGGGTGAAGAGTCACCCCATTTAAAAACTAACACAGCGGGGGTGGCTAACATGGAGTGTGTATACTGACATGGGTGTGTACTAACAAGCTAACTCCAAAAAAAATAAAATAATAATAAATAAATAAAAATTAAAAACTAACATAGGTACCGCTTAGGAGGAATTATTTCCATCAAATGACAATAACCATCCGTCCATCCCATCCATTACATTGGCAAACCTACCGTTATAAAAAGAAAGTACAACATCGGAAGCTTAGCATCCTCCAGTCAACATGAACTTGTCACTATAGCTAATCAAAAGTGAGTTGAACCTAATGGACGGTGCAGATCGATGATTAGGCCATCAACATGTCTAAAAAGCACCCGAGTGAACTAGGACCATCGGTGGGCCGGATGGAACCGAATACTAGTACTGAACCTTTCATGGTCTTGCCATGGTTATTCTGTGCTGATAATAACCCAGCCCATTATTCCTCGTACACATTAAAAAATAAGCCGAATTTCAACAGCTGAACCATCTCCTAGTGGATTCGGGCCTTATTTGATGGCCCATTTGAAGTATTTAGTTCAATTTATTAGGCGCATTAAAAACTGGGCCTTAGAAGCAAGCTCGTACGTACAGAAAGGCCTCGAAGTCCACTAAACTCTGATAACTGCAAGATTCTAATTTGATTATTATTATTATTATTATTATTATTATTTATAAATGGGCTGAGATGGGATAATGTCTGACCAATGATCTTGGGACCTCGGATCTAAAGCTAGATCTAGGGTTGTCAAGTGGTCAGGTTCATGTCATGTCAGAGTCAGATCGGGTAATTAAATGAACTTGGAATTCAAGTTCGGGCAATCTAATTAGTGGGTGGGGCCCAGTTAGGCCCATATGAGGGGAGAGAAACAACTGCCTCAAGAGGGGAGAGAAACTATAGGGTCATTCCACATGCAAGGTTCCGTGCACTTGGGCCCATGCATCGGTAATCCAAAGTTCCAAACCGCTTGTATGATGCGTCTCACTGTGACGACGTTGGAGATTAGGGTGAAAATCTTTCCTAAAACATTGATTAATAGCTAAGGAGACATTACAGCAGTGGTCCATATTCACCAAAAATATATCATTACTAATTTAGGGAAAAAAAAAAAAAAAAGCAGAAAATATTCTCACAATCAAAGGGTGAGGATCTTCTTATCATGTTGTACCATATAACCATTTGGATATCACCGGATCATTACCCTCAAATTTACCGAATCTTGCACATTGGTAATTTGTACCATTAACAATAAATAAGGCCTCAAAATTGACTTTGGCCACTCAAACTGATGTAGAGTATGGCTGACACTTTCATAGCCAAGATGGACTAGAGAAAACTCGTTCAGAGGCCGGAAGTAATCAGGACTTTCAGAACTTTAAAATAACCATATCTTCATAGGCCTGAAGTAATCAGGACTATCAGAACTTTAAATCAACCATATCTCGCAAACCAAACTGGATTGAGTTTTTCGACTCATAACACTACAACAAAAAGGGGTATCCACGGCATTTGCGCTACACTTTAGCAGCGCATAGCATAAAAAAAAAAAAAAAAAACCAACTGGCTTACGCCACTCTCTCCCTATTTCGTACCCGTCTCTCTCTCTCTCTCTCTCTCTCTCTCTCTCTCTCTCTCTCTCTCTCTCTCTCTCTCTCTCACGATGTTTACAGAGCCTCTATCTGAGTGCGCCTCCCTCGATCGGAAAGAAAGCCTGTTCTTGAAACCCTAACCCTAGAAATCCCGCATAGTATCGTAACTCTCTCTCGAGCTTCCATCGATCGGCAATGGCGCTCACCGCCGCAAAATCTCACCCTAACGGCCGCCCTTCAACCCACCTCCGCAAGATCTCCTTCAAAACCCGGATCCTAGCCGTCCACGCCGCCGAGCTCGCGAAGAAGCCCTCTACCGCCGTTGAAATCAAGTTCGGGTCATCGAATTGGGCGATCGACAGTGGAAATCGAAGAAGGCACTCCCGGATCCCTAGTATATCCCGGCAAGGAAGATCTCGAATCGGTTCTCCAGACGCAGCTCGCGAGCTTTCCGCCGATCGTCTTCGCCGGAGAGGCGACGTTGGAGGATCGGGCCGGCGGGCCGCCGTCGGGAAGGCGTTCCTGCTGCAGGGGTGGGGATTGCGCAGAGAGTTTCAAGGAGTTCAATGCGAATAATATCAGGGATACATTTAGGTTATTGTTGCAGATGGGGGTTGTTTTGACGTTTGGTGGACAGATGCCGATCATCAAGGTGAGATTTTTATCAGAGATTTTTATTTTTTTTTGGGCAATGCGCGCTTACTTTTCTAGATGTGGAATTTCATTACTGAAGGTCGCTTTCCTAATTGAAATGTGATGATTCTTCTTGGATTCCTCCTTTCTTTGTATTGCATTCGTCCCTTCTTTGTAATGCTTTGTTCTTTTTATTTAATTGGGTCTTTGGGTGGTTTTGGTGATTTTAAGGTTCGTGTTAGTTCAATGGAAAATGTTTTTATTTTTTATTGTTATTTTTATTTATAGATTATCTGTGTTATTGTTCTGATGTGAATTTCTTTTCTTGGAGTGTGAAAATTTTATTATTTTATTTTTTGGTTTGAAGCTGGCCCGAATATCTGGTAGTCTCTAGTGGCTCTTTTTTTTTTTTTTTTTTTCCTTTCTCTTGGAAAAAAAATAAAAACATTGTGTTATTCCCCAAAAAGAAGAGGAGCAGAATTTTGCCCTTTTTTTGCTGTGGCCTACCCTTTTGTCCCCTCTTTTGGTGGTATACATGGAAGGTCACAACTGGTTATAAGCGGTTAATCACTTTTTATGACTTCATACTTTAGGTTTTCAAATTTGCCCTTCAATAAATCATATATTTTCAAGGGAAAAGTTGTTTTAGAAAAAAAAAAAATGGTTATAGATTAAGTTGACCTACAAACTCTCTTACCGTGAAGGTTATCTGAAATGTGTTTGTAAATTATAGTGTGGGCACTGCTTAGATGTAAGAGCATACCCAAGGTGTTAAACAAGCACAACAAACTAATAACATGTAAATATGGAGACACATCAGTAAATGTATAAAGATATGCAGATTTTTATGTTAAAATATTCACAAGAATAGAAATTGCAGAAGGAAAGGCAAAACTCAGGCTTCTGGCAATAGTGAATCAAGATAGGAAGATATAACTAGATATGTTCAAATGCATATAAATATGAAGTATGTGTAAGTAAATATGTTGAGATCTACACAATTATATGTTAAGTTTTTAGAAGGATATCAAAATGCAAATTGTTTGAGTGTTGGATCCATAATGTAGAAAAACACTCAGTTGGTCTCCCACAGCTTGCTATTTGTATTTGCTGCTGTACATGTAGCATTCATGCATTGTGTGAGACATCCATATTTGATAGTTAGCACTGTTATTATATATAGCTTGATGGTTAGCACTGTTATTTACTTGCAAAGAGTCAGTCTCAATCCAAAAATCAACAGTAAAATAGAAAACTGCAATTTATGCAAGTAAAGAGAATCCTGATGTTGTCAATGTTGATGGCTGGTAAGTAGGGATTCTGTATTCTACCTCTAATGGGGCCCTGTTGATTATTTATGCTCATCTAACTTTCTTGTTGACTTTTTTTTATCTTGATTTCCTCTTTCTGCTCTGTTCCTAATTCCTATTTGGGAATTGATGTGTACACCCAGCTTGGCAATGTGATTTCTTTAGTTTCTTGCGGTTTCTTCTGTTCATGTAAGAGATCAATATGATTCAGAGACTTGAAAATCAGACAGAAGAGGACATTACCCATAAATGTGCTAATGTGCTACACCTTCAAGATCCAAGTCATTCAACAAGTGGGACGCACTGTTGACATGCCCAGGCCAACGAATCAAGCCCGTTCACTCATCAGGAGGGTCACATTTGAAAATTGGATATCGATAGACAGATCACCATCTCTTTTCTAATCTCTTCTTCTTTGCATATTGTTTGTTTCAGCCTCTATTGTTTGGAATGGCATTGTTTTAATTATTTTGATAATTGGGGGCTTTTTATTTTACTATTTTCGTAATGTATGATTTATCAGTGAGGAAGAAGCAAAGAAGAAGATCTATAATGTTTCTTATGATAGATATTTTGGTTTTGGATGTGAGATTGATGAGGAGACCTCAAATAAGCTAGAAGGATGGTATCAAGTGGTTTTAGATTTATGATGAAATTGTTGTCTGGTAAATATTTTTGCTGATTGTACCCTAAAAAAATATTTTCCTGATTTTATCCTTCTCTCTACAGGTCTTCTTGGCGTCCTATTTTTGCTGAGAACAGGGACTATGGAGGTAAGCATTTCAGCATCATAAGAAGATTCAAAAGTTTTCCTACTATCTTACTTTCTCAAAGCAACTTATGACATGAAAGTTCCATCTATGGCATTTATTGTAATGTCCAGTGTGAGGTTGGCATTGCATGTCATTGTTATGAGAGTTGTTAATATCTCCTTCAATGCAGGTTGAGGTTGCTCTGAGAGATCTTATACTCTTAGATTATGCCAAGAAGAATAATGTAAACACCTCAGCACTGACACAGTCTGAAATTCGTGATATAATACTGGGGGCTGAGATAACTCCACCTTCATAACAGAGGCAACAGATTACGGAGATTGAGAAGCAGGTGATGTGTTTAATAAAAGTCTATCAAGCTGATAAGCTTCTTTGCCGGTTTCACTTGGCTAATAATCTTTAGCAAATCTTCATGTGCAGGCGAAAGAAGCAAGCCAACTTATAGCAGTCACAACAAGGACAAAAATTGTGCACGGTGATGAACTCATTGTCACCACAACAAGCCCCTATGAGCAAGCAGCATTTGGTTCTAAAACAGATTGGCGTGTGAGAGCAATCTCAACGACGAATCTATATCTTAGAGTCAATCATATTTATGTGAACACTGAGGACATTAAGGTAAATAATTATGGCTATTTTCCATTGTATGCACTTTTTAACTTTCAAGGTTCTGGAAACTGAACTTACACTATAACAAAAGGAGGATTAGCCGACGATGTATTTGGCTAATCAACGGCGCTAATTAAAATGGGGCGTCAGTTTGCGATCGGTATAAATACCGTACGACTCCCCTCCCCTCCCCTCCCCTCCCTGACTCTCTCTCTCTCTCTCTCTCTCTCTCTCTCTCTCTCTCTCTCTCTCTCTCTCTCTCTCTCTAGATGCCTAATTAAAATGGGGCGTCGGAAACCGAACTTTTTATTTTTATTTTTTTCTTTTTTCTTTTTTGTGATGCCTAATAGCCTCTTTGGAAATGTGTGAAATGAATTTTGTAAAATTGTAGTAACCAACAGAATTGTGTTAATTAGTTAAATTGGAAATTTTGAAAATTTGAAAATTTTGAGACGCCAATTGCAGAAGTTTGGATAAATGAACATCATGTGTTTCAAACAAAGCATTTTAACATTTTCCCACATTCTTCCTTACTCAAGTATTTTCTGGTTTGTAGGTTGGTTATAAAGTTCGGCTAGAGGGGATTAAAGGGAGGGATACTCATCTTCTTTTTTGCACCACAGGCATTTTATTGAGGTGATTACTAGTTGATAGAAATCTGAAAGGCATAACTCATGTTATTGTGGATGAAATCCATGAACGAGGGATGAATGAGGGTAAGTTGTTTACTGAATTCAAGTTTCGGTGTGTTTTAAAAGTGGAATCTCACCATGGTTGTGTTGAACTCAGATTTTCTTCTCATTGTGCTTGAAAGACCTCCTTCCCCGTTGACCGAATTAAGGCTTATTTTGATGAGTGCAACCCTAAATGCTGAACTTTTCTCATCCTACTTTGGTGGGGCTCCAATGATACACATCCCAATAAGTTCAAGATGTTAATGACTAGTACTAGATGCACAGAAACTCCCAATCTCCCCTATTCATGGCATAAGTAATTAATGCTTTCATTAGTTATCCGCTTATCGAAGTCTTTATGCTATTCTAGATTTAACTTCTTGGATCTAGAGTTTTGTCGATATAACTTCGATCTTTCCAAAAAAAAAAAGTTGTCTCGTATGAACCTGGTGATGGTCCCGTGGAATGTGATGTTCAACCGAGGCTTTCGTTCTGTTTTTAGGGTTTTACATATCTAGTTCGAACTCATTTTCTCGGAGAATTTTCTGGAAGTTACTTGGTTATAGGTTGACTACATACAATCAGATTGATGATTATGGGCAAGAAAAGAAGTAGAGAATGCAGAAATGTCCTTAGCAAAAGAAAGAGCCAAATCTCATCTCGTTGTCGAGGTATATAGATCTTGTAAGACCCTGTTTACTTTGCTATGTCAAGTGTCGTTCTTTTCATTACATCTTTCTCCATTTTTATGTCTAGGCAGGATGCACTCGAAGTCTTGATTTTAGGGAGTATAGCTTGAGGACTCGAAGTTGCTGATTTTAGGGAGTATAGCTTGAGCGCCGACAAAGGGTTGCCCCCAATCGTCGGCAAAGACTGGTTTTTTTTATAGTGTATATAGAGTAGTTTCTAGATGTTATGAAGCAAGCATGGCTGCATGTGTGCTCAGATGTGTGAGTGCATACTTGGGCCCATATAAACATGGATCTCCACATGCACTTGGTAACATATGCCCAATGCAATCCATTCTTAGAGGTGAGTATAACATCTAGAATGTTGAAATCACCATACCATATCCACAAGATTGATGATTCCATCATTCATGGAACAATATATTTTAAAACTCTCCTTTAATACATGCATAACAAACCATTCTCTTGAAGATAATCATCGATCTGTGCATTCCAAACACGAGGAGCTTGCTTCAACCCATACAGGGCTTTCTTCAGCCGATTCACCTTATGTTCCTCCCCTTGCATGCAAAGCCTTCAAGCTGGTCAACGTATACTTCTTCTTCTAGTATCCTATTTAGGAATGCGGATTTCAGATCCAGTTGGTAGATTATCTAACTGTGATGAGCTATAAGGGAGATAATCATTCTTATAGTATCAAGGCGAACACTGGGGCGAAAACTTCTTCATAGTCTTCCCTATATTTCTGTTTGTAACCTTTTGCTACGAGCCTTGCTTTATATCGTTCAATCTTACCATCGGCATTCCACTTGATTTTGTACACCCATTTGAGACCAAAGGTCTTCTGACTTTTAGGGAGTGCGGTCAACTCCCATGTTCGATTCTTCTCGATGGCGTGAATCTCTTCTTCCATAGCCGTTCTCCAACATTCTTCATTCACAGCCTCCTTGTATGTGAGAGGCTTGTGGTCTGCATATAGGCAGAGTAAATTCACTTCCTCAGTTTCTGCATAGATGTCGTTGAGGCTTCTCATTTTAATAGGAGGCAAGGGTGAAGGAGAATTGGATGAAGATGTGCTGGATGAATTCTGATTTGATGAAGTACTTCCAGGAGAGATGGAGCATACTCCTGGACTTCTACGATTCGAAGGGAGTAATGTGGGTGTCTGCTCTTGCTTCTCATGTCTCTCTTTTTCGTATTCTTCGACCTCGACCTACTTTTCTTTGGACGAGTTTCCCTCGTTCCATTTCCATGCTTCTTTCTCAGAAAATACCACATTTCTACTCACCACTAGCTTATTGGTTAGTAAATTGTAGAGCTTGTATGCCTTTGACTCTTCGCTGTAGCCAATGAAGATGCACTTCTCGCCATGATCATCAAGCTTTTTTCTTTTCGCTTCTGGAATTTGAGCATAAGCGACACACCCAAAGATCTTAAGGTGCGCCACGCTCAGCTTTTATCCACTGCATGCTTCCTGCAGTGTCTGAAATCTGACACTCTTGGTCGAACACCTATTGAGCAGATGACAGTACATGTAACTGCCTCTGCCTAAAAATTCTTTGGCAGACTTTTCTCCTTTAGCATGGTCCTCGTCATATCAAGGATAGTGCGGTTCTTCCGTTCTGCAATTTCATTTTGTTGTGGCGTGTACGTTGCAGTGTGTTGTTGCTTAATGCCATATTTCCTGCAATATTCTCGAAAAACATTTGAGGTGTACTCCCCACCTCTGTCAGATCTAAGAGTTTTTATTTTAAGACCACTTTCTTTTTCAACAAGGGCCTTAAAATTTTTAAAAATCGTAAAAGCAGCAGACTTCTTTTTGATTACATACACCCACAATTTTCTACTGAAATTATCAATGAAGGTAATAAAGTATTTATTACCTCCAAGAGAGATTGGCTCTAATGGTCTACAGATGTCAGTGTAAACCAACTGCAACGGTTCTCTTGCTCTTTAGGATACTCCACTCGGAAAGGAGTTCCTTTGTTGTTTTTCAAGTGTGCAAACCTTACACACATGTTTTGGAGCTTCAATCGCGGGTAATCCATGCACCATACTTGATGAGGACAGAAGTTTCAAGCCACTGAAATTTAGATGGCCAAAGCGAAGATGCCACGTCCAGGAATCATTCTTTGCTTTTTCATAAAAACACTTCTCAAGCATTGTGTTTATATGGAGAGGAAACATACGATTCTTCGCTATCTCGACTTTTACAATCAAACATCCATGCATATCTCTTATGGAAAGAGAAGAGTTTTCCATGTGTATGATGTACCCTTTTTTGAGGAGTTGTCCGAGACTCAGTATGTTACTTTTCATGTTGGGTACGTAGTATACGTTGGAAATATAGTTTGGAACACCATTCTTCTAAAAGGTTTTAATTTTACCTTTACCTTTTACTGGCGTTTTTGATGAGTCTCCAAACGTTACATCGCCATGAACTCCTTCTGTGAGTTCCACAAAGAGTTTCTTATCGCCGCACATGTGATTACTTGCACCCGTGTCGAGATACCATACATCCTGCTGATCACTACCTTTTTCTTATGTAAGGATAAGTGTGGAGCTTTCTTGTTCATGGCTTGATGCTTCGGCATAGTTGGATAACTTATCTTGAGTCACCGGCTTGCTCCAACAATCAGATGCATAGTGGCCAAGCTTGTTGCAATTGTAGCATTGGATGTTCTTTGTACTTTCTCGTTTATGCATAGATCTACCTCTACCATTTCCTCTTCCACGAAAATTGATATTTTTCTGTTGGTTTTGGCTATGGCTTTGTTGGTTTCCGCGTAGTCTGCCTCTTGCGCGATTATTAGCAAAACGTCCACCACGTTGTGAACTTCCGCGTCCACCATTGTTATCATTTAGAGTCAATCTTGACTCCAACGCTTGTTCTATCGGCATGGAACTGACATTTTTCTACATTCGTTGCTCATGAACTTGCAACGATCCCATCAACTCCTCAATGGAGAGTTTCTCAATATTTTTTGATTATTCGATCGCCACAACCATATGCTCAAACTTGGTTGTGAGGGATCGAAGTATCTTTTTAATAACTCGGACATCTTCAATCTTCTCACCATTTCTTTTTAAATTATTGACAGTTACAAGAAAACGGGAAAAATAATCAGAAATATTCTCACCTTCCTTCATGTGAGTCGCTTCAAACTCGGCTCTTAATGTTTGAAGGCAAACCTGCTTCACTCGATCTATACCCTTGAAGATGGTGCCAAGGGTATCCCATGCTTGCTTGCTTGATATTGCTTCGGCAATCTTTTCGAAGATGGATTCATCCAACCCTTGATAGAGGAGAAACAAAGCCTTGTTGTCTCTCTTTCTTTGATTTTTGAGAGCGGTCTTTTTTTCATTGGTGAAGGCGGCTTCTTCTTCCATAGTGGGTTCTTCATACCCATCGGTGACGATCTCCCATAATTCTTGCGACCCGAACAACGCCTTCTTTTGGATGCACCATTTTTCGTAGTTGTCCTTTGACAACTTAGGAACCTGCGGCTGGATGGTGCTGGCCATCTTTTCCTTTTTTTTTTTTTTTTTGAAAAAGAGATGGACTAGGGATGGACTAGAAGAACAGATTTTGTTTTTTTATTTGAAAAAAAAAATCCTTCTGAAATCTGATTTTTTTTTTTTTTTTTTTTTTTTTTTGCTGAAAACAAACCATTGGCTTTGCAAGCTGATTTTTAAAAACATTTTTTTCTTTTTGTTTTTGTTTCGCTACAATCTGATTTTTTTTTTTTTTTTTTTTTGTGAAAAACAGATATGTTTTTGCTGCAATTTGATTTTTGAAAAAACAGATTGTTTGCAATCTGATTTTTATTTTTTATTTTTTATAACAGATTGTTGCTGTAATCTAATTTTTAAAAACAGATTTTTTCAATTGAATTTTTTAAAAGCAGATTTTTTTTGCTGGAAACTGTTTCTGAAAAAAAAACTGGACTTGTGGGTTATGGGCCCACCACAACTGACGTTTCAAACAACTCTGGCAGGCCCAAAACAAGGAGTGCGAGACCTCCTCATATGGCTAATGAGGCCCAAGGATCAGCGGCTCTGATATCACTCTGTTGAGTCTTAAACCCGGCTTCTTGCTGTTGTGTGGCTGCGGCCACCAAAAAGAAAAAAAAGAAAGTTTTGGAAGAAGAAGAGAAACTGCTGCTGTATATTGGAATTGTATAAAATCGTATTACACTGCTGCCTTTTTATAGGCTTTCTTATTCTGTGAAATTACTAAACTATCTCTGTCTAGATTCATCCTAGGGGTAGCTAAAAAAAGAAAAATAATCCAGAAAAAATTTAGAAAGAAATCTACACAGCTAGCAATCTAAACTTAGAAAGAAAATCTAATCTCACAGCTAGAAAAATCTCACAGCTACATGCACAGCTAGCTCAAAAAATCCTTATTACAGTTTTGGATTTGCATAAATCCTCCACCGTATCCAACATGCAATGCATCAGAACGTGAGTTTTAGATGAAGGAATCACACAAGGGTCCATAAGATGAGGCCCACTTACAGAAACTATAACCCATAACAACAATGTACATTAATACTCTCTTTTACGACCTTTTGTCTCTCTCTCTCTTTATTTATTTATTTATTTTTTTTAATTTTTTTTTTATTATTATAAATCATGGCTAATGATGTAGCTGACCGATCGACAACTTAGTCAATCTGTTCATGGTCCACTCAGCAGCGCCGGGTATGTATCATCCCACAACTAGTTGGAGGGTGGGAATGTGTGTACATAGATGTGCAGTGCCATCCTCGCTAATTGGACGGTCCCCACTTTATAAAAATCTCATGTCTAAATGATCAATGTTCAAAACTGTCCGATCATAAGGTGGGCCGCAAAAATTGACCAACAGTTCAAATTCCATGTACACATGCAGCCTAACCAAGTGATCAGATTGCCCATGATCTTATACACGGTGAGGATTGACTATTGAGTGTCACTGATAAAACACGTCAGTTTCAGAGAGGCCCGCACTCTTTTCTCCCGCTTGTTTATTTAAAGTAAGGTTTATAACTAAGGAGATGTATTCAATTTCATTGTATTTATTTTTTGAAATATTTCTTGTGTGGGATTCTTTGTGCGGGTGAAAGAGCACGTGAATTCTTGTGTCTTTTGTTTTGGTCTCTTTCTTTTGTATTCTGGTGTGGTTTACATTGATCTGGTGTGGGTATTTTAAAGCAATACAAACAACACAATGTATTCCCTTATATGAAATATAATTTGCAAGTGTCATTCTTCTCTTATTCAGGTCAGTAGAAAAAAACGGTCGCTTGTTCTTTGAATGGTCCAGTTACATGGTGAATCCAAAGTGGGCAATACTTGGATATGTGGGTCGCACCGTCCAAATTAACCAATCAAAGACTGTGCTGGCCCCTTATTTGGTCGAGAATAATCAGTGCTTTTTTACTTTTTTTTTAATGCAACATACTCTAATTAAAAAAAGGCCGAATCATTGCCATACCATAAGTTGATAATACCAATCTCAAGATAACATATTTCAAATCAGCCATCTTATTCACCGTTCATTTCCCGTATATAAGAGAATTGTGATGTAAGTGGGGCCAACTGTGATGTTTACGAGAAGTCTACCTTGTCCGCCCATTTTGCTGGTTTATGTTAGGATTTGAGCCTAAAAGTGAGGCAATTCCAAAACTCAAGTTGGCTAAATAACAGAAAACAGTAGGGATTAAACGCCCACCATAGAAACATTCGTGGGTCATGGAAGTTTTGAATAAGGCTAATATTTGTGTTTTCAGTTGGACATTGTGGAAAATTTGGATGTCATATAAATATCACCATGGAATCCAAGAATGTGTGGACTTTTAATCTTTACTATTTCTTGTCATGTGACCCACATGAGTTTTCTTTCTTATTTTTGGGCTTATGTCTTAATGTGAGCTAACAAAACACATTGAGAGAATGGATTTTGTTATGGGAAAAATATATTGAACCAACAAGATAAGGTTAGGTTGGGTTGGCATCCCTAGGTCAGCTGATAACCAATGCAATCAAAGACTCTATTACTAGTCTTGACTTGATCTCCTGACCGCCCTCAAGAGCAGGTCGAAGGACCCATTAATAAACTCGATGCTAGAAAGGGCTCAACCATGACTGACCTAAAAGAGTTAGGTTGGTGCACCCCCAGGTCGGCTACTTCTACTAATTCTGACCTGGTCCCGACGGTGTCTACCCGAGGTTCTAGTCGAGGATCTAGGATGACAGCTACGATATGGACCCGCCCGAGATCTTAGCCGAGGATCTTGGGGGATCCTCACCACACATACAGGATCTGAATTCCTCTATAACACATCCCTACCAAATAAAGAGATCTCCTCTACGTCATTGCCTCTCCTCGACTATAAATATGAGCATATATCTAATGGGGAAAGGTACACATAATTTAAAGCATAAAACCATATTTACAAGTAGACCCAGATTTCTTACCTGATTGATGTAGATCGGGTTGCGGACAGTTTCATGGCCAAGATGGATTAGAAAAGGCCCGGTCGACAACAAAAGTGATTCGGATTGTCAGACCTTAGATCACGCGTATCTCACAATTCAGAATGAGTCATTGGGCATAAAATATATGATCTTGGGGTAGAACGAGCTAATTTAGCCAAACAATTCTGCTACGCCGGGTTACACTGGCCAAATTTGCGAAATACCCCTGGATCGACGGTCGTTTTCCTGTTTTAATTTCGTTTTTACTATAAATAGTAAGTTTTAGTTTGATTATAACTCTTCATCCGTTGGGCTTTAGGAGTTGCATCCAACGTGAAAAGAGCTTAGAATAATTAGGAGAACGGTTTGGTGAAGCCAAATAGGACACTAACTATTTTTGGCCGAAAACCTTGTGCACTGGTAGACAACACGACTGTCTATAAATAGTAAGTTTACTATTTATAGTAAGTTACAATTCTAAGAGTTTTAGTTGTAGTTTGTTTCTGATTTCTCTTCCATATTACTTGGTATCCCTACTTAAAGGGTTGTGAACTCGTTTATATCATTCATTAAATCAATTTCGAATTTATTAGAATTTATTTATATTTTCTGCTTTCTTTCCCCGTGGATTTGAGAAGTCTCTGTGAGGAGTCCAGAGAAGCTCTGTGGATTTGGAGTAGTTATACTCTTGAGGAAGATGGTGATCGACCTCATCACGTTCATCCCTGCGTCATTGACTTAGGCATCGGAGGGGCCCCTGTGGCAGCCAAGGTCTCCTTTTGTTCACTCATTATGCAGGTATTTGAAGGTCCAGGGAAGGTCACCCGAATTATTGCATCAACAGATTTCTCTCACAAACATCAAGGTGGGTCTCACCTATATTGTAACTGCAAAACTTGTACGAGCTAGTATGAGTCCTTAGTGTTAAATACCATCTAAGCCATGTAATTTGAATTATTTGAAGGGGTTCAAAATCTAAGGTAAAAGCTTGGATTAATCTAAAATCCTTTGGAGAGTCGCATGTATAATATGTGTCACTAGACTATCTATCTATTGGGCACATGGCCCACTGATGATATCCCAAAACAATTAGGTTATCAACTAATCACTATAATTACTTTAATACGATGATATGTGCTATCCAAATATTATACATGTAAATCAACGGTTTAAAATCTTTGGTTAGTCATTCAGATGTGATATTGTGTTTATGGCCCATCCGATATTTGAAATCTCATCATTTTTGTGCAAAGTATATATTTCAACCGGCTCATGACAATCATTGTGTCAAACATTACATACTTATACTAATTAGAGACATTAAAGTTGATTTAGTAATTAAACTCAAACTACTTTTGAATTACAATGAATTTTGAATCTAGGATACCAAACATAACAGAAGGATTTCAAATCCAGGGGTTCCAAATCCACACTCCCAAACAGGCCCTTACGTGGTTTCAAAACACAAAAACAAACGTATCGCCATTATGGCTGATTTCATGCCACCGATAAATGAAAATTTAATTATTATGCTTTTTTAATGTGGTACCGTAGAATACTCCAATCCAAATAGGCCCGTAATTTGATTAGTTAGTGATAAGGATACGCTGAGCCCACACATGTGGAGAGAAGTCTTCCATACGTGATCAGGATACCAAACATATGGAGAGTTCTTCATCTTATCTATCTCTCTAACTCTTCCTTTGCTCTCCTTCTCCTACTTCAACACTTCTCTTGTAAAATCACTATAAATATACAATAGATTGAAAAGGGCTGACATGATTTTGGGAGAAAGCCTCTCTCTCTCGTGATGTTTCTGGATTTCTTCAGTTAGCTAGGAGTCTTAAAAAGATGTTTCGACTGTAACATGGATTGCTTGTATACAAGATGATGGGTTGTCGAGAGCCCTGCTTGACTGGTCGAAGGCTGGTGGTCGACCAGTCGAAGGTTCGAGTCGTGACACGACTCAAAGTCCAGCGAGTTTTTTTGTTATTTTTAATTGTAGCTATGACTGGTCGAAGGGATGGCTCGACTAGTCGAAGGGGTCCTACGACCAGTCGAAGACTCGGCAGGACTAGTCAAAGGTTACACAGTTTGTTCCATAATTTTGCACGAAACTACGGATTTGATTCCTTTCGCAACTGGGATGCGGAAAGGAGTTTCCCAAAACTATAAAAGGGGTTGCCTAGGGTTTTCTAGGTATAACAAGAGGGTTTCCTAAAGCTTTACAAGGGATTTCCTAAAGGGTTCAGGGCTATCAAAAGGTGAGAGAGAGAGAGGAAGAGAGAGAGAAAGCTTATAGAAGGGAGGTTCTGCTCTTGGAGGTTATCTACTATGCAAACTACATCTCAGCGCTTCTATGTGCTCGTAATCGGTTAGATCTCTCCGTTTTTTCTATTTCTCTTATTGTTTATCCACTCCTGCGTGAGTGAAGAAGGTGGACTGATAACTGATGATGATTGGAAGAAGATGACTGATGATGATATTCTCCAATTTTAGGCATATCAGCAAAATCCAAGGATATGACTGATGATGATTGGAAGAAGATAGACCGAAAGGTGGTGGGGTTTATTAGACAATGACTGAACGATTCTGTATTCCACCATGTGTTTACAGAAACCTCAGCCGCTAGCCTATGACTGAAATTACAAGGGCTGTATGAGAGGAAGACAGTCGGTAATAAAATTTTTCTGATAAGGTGACTTGTGAATCTCAAATTCAAAGATGGTGGTTCCGTGGCTGAGCACATAAATGAGGTCAGCAATATAATGAACCAACTCACCTCTATAAAGATGGTCTTACATGATGAATTGCAGACTTTACTATTGCTTAGTTCATTGCCTGATAGATGAGAGACATTGGTGGTGTCTCTAAGTAACTCCGCCGCAAACGGAAAGATATCCATGGAACAAGTGACTAGTTGTCTCTTTAATGAAGAGACAAGGAGGAAGTCTCCGGGGTCTACTCAGCAAGAGGCTCTTGTGACACAAGAACGGGGGAGAAGAAAGAACAGGAAGGGCAGGAAGGCCCGAGATAAATCAAGAGGCAAGTCGAGTAACAGAAAAGATGTTAATTGCTAGAATTGTGGCAAGAAGGGCCACTACAAGCATGAATGTCATGATAAGAAGAACGACAAGAAAGGAAAAGGAAATGAAGATGAATCAGATTCTACTGCGGTCACTTCAGATGGCGACATGGTAGTTATTCTTTCTACAGATCATGATGTATGTCTCACGGCTACGAGTCAGGACACCGACTGGGTGATAGACTCGGGAGCTTCTTTTCATGTGACTTCACATTGGGACTCCTTCACAAGCTACAAGTCAGGTGACTACGAGACTATGAAGATGGAAAATTCTGGCGTATCAAAAATCGTGGGAGTCGGTGATATTTGTGTGAAAACTGATGTGGGCTGCACATTGGTTCTCAAGGATGTGAGGCATATCCCAGACCTTCTCCTCAACTTGATGTCGAAGGAAAGGCTGGATGATGATGACTATGAAAGCCGGCTTGCTGGTGGGCGGTGGAAGCTCATCCAGGGTTCGTTGATCGTGACCAGAGGGAAGAAGTGTTGCACCCTTTACAAGGTAAGTGTTAGTATGTGTAAGGGTGGATTGAACGCAGTGGAAGATTCAGCTATTGACATGTGGCACAGGCGTCTAGGCCACATGAGTGAAAAAAGGCTTCAAGTACTAGCAAAGAAGCAGCTCCTTCCAGACGTGACAGGTACACCTCTCAAAACCTGTCTTGATTGTTTATCAAGGAAACAGTATAGAATTTCATTTGTTAAATCTGCTTCTCATGTTAATAAAGTGCATGCATTAGATTTAGTTTATTCTGATGTTTGTGGTCCTATGAG
Source organism: Magnolia changhungtana (assembly GCA_030180095.1). Lineage (NCBI taxonomy): Eukaryota > Viridiplantae > Streptophyta > Magnoliopsida > Magnoliales > Magnoliaceae > Magnolia > Magnolia changhungtana. The sequence continues at coordinate 21,731,800 of JASAUF010000444.1, read as the reverse complement.
GATAAAAACCTTGGGTGGGGCACTGTATTTTGTTACTTTTATAGATGATGCATCTAGGAGGGTTTGAGTTTATGCTTTAAAATCCAAGGACGAGGTCTTTGGTGTGTTTAAATTGTTTCATGCTATGGTTGAGAGAGAGACAGGTAGATCATTGAAGTGCATCCACACTGACAATGGTGGTGAGTACATTGGCGACTTTCACGAGTACTGTAAGTCCCTGGGTATACGGCATGAACAGACGGTTCCCAAGACCCTCCAGCATAATGATGTAGCTGAGCAAATGAATCGCACCATTGTTGAGAGAATCAGATGTATGTTATCCCATGCGAAATTGTCCAAGACGTTTTGGGGAGAAGCAATGCATACAGCGGTGTATTTGATTAACAGGTCTCCATCAGCCCCGTTGAATGGAGAAGTACCCGAGAAGGTGTGGACTGGACAGGATCCATCGTACAGTCATCTCAAGGTGTTTGGATGCAGGGCATCCGTTCATATACCAAAGGACAAGAGGTCTAAGCTCGATATGAAGATCAGACAGTGTGTGTTCTTAGGGTAAAGTAATGAAAAGTTCGGTTACAGGTTGTAGAATCCGACCGAGAGGAAGCTCGTCAGGAGCAAAGATGTGGTATTCTTTGAAGATCAGTGTATCGAAGACATTAGTAAGCCAGAGAAGAACCAGCCTAGTTCAGGTGAGCTAGAGGACATGGATCCGGTTACTCCTCCCGTGGTGCCGATGATGGGGAGTACAACAAGGTGCAGAGGACGAGAGAGTTCCTTCAGAAGATGGACCAGGGGAGAAGCCCCCACTTGATCCACCTGTTGAGCCACAGGTGAGAAGGTCATCAAGGGACAGACAACCGTCCAAGAGGTACTCACCGCATGAGTACATTATGTTAACCGATGGGGGAGAGCTAGAAGATTATTCTGAGGCCCTAACCGACGAGCATAAGGGGGAGTGGTTGAAAGCTATGCATAAGGAGATGGAATCCTTGCATAAGAACCACACCTATGATATGGTGAAACTGCCTAAGGGCAAGAAAGCTCTGAGCAACAAGTAGGTGTTCAGAAAGAAGATTGAGCAGAAGAATTCAGAGACGAGGTTCAAGGCCAGACTTGTGGTGAAAGGGTTTGGTCAGAGAAAAGGCATAGACTTCGAGGAGATATTCTCACCAGTGGTGAAGATGACATCCATACGGTGTTGCTTGGGTTGGCGACTAGCATGGATCCGGAGATAGAGCGCTTAGATGTTAAACGCCTTTCTCCATGGTGACCTGGAAGAAGAGATCTACATGCACCAACCAAAGGGGTTCGAAGTCAAGGGCAAGGAGCATATGGTGTGTAGGCTGAGGAAGAGCTTGTATGGGCTGAAACAAGCTCCACGGCAATAGTACAAGAAGTTTGACTCATTTATATTGAAACATGGGTATGACAGCAAGGAGTCGGACCACTGTGTGTTCACGCACAAGTTCTCAGATGGTGATTTCCTAGTACTGCTCTTATATGTTGATGACATGCTCATCATTGGAAAAGACATCAAGAAGATCGACAGGCTAAAACAAGAGTTGAGCAAGTCTTTTACGATGAAAGACTTGGGCCTGGCTAGACAGATCTTAGAAATGGAAATAACCCGTGACAGAAGCAGCAGGAAGCTCTGGCTGTCACAAGAGCGGTATATTGAGAAAGTCCTAAAGCGGATCAATATGAATGCAGCAAAGCCGGTCAGTACTCCACTAGATGGTCACTTCAGATTGAGCGACAGGCAGTGTCCCAAGACGAAGGCAAAGGTGGAAGAGATGTAGAAGATACCCTATATGTCAGCGGTAGGAAGTTTGATGTATGCTATGGTGTCTACACCCCCAGACATACATATGCGGTTGGTGTTGTCAGCCGGTACCTTGCCAATCCTGGCAAAGAGCATTGGGCAGCGATGAAGTGGATACTGCGGTATCTAAGAGGCTCATCCAGATTGAGCCTATGCTATGGTGATGATAAACTTGTGTTAGAGGGCTACACAAATGCAGATATGGCAGGTGACATCACTACAACAAATTAGATTTTTTACAACAATTTTTTTTAGCGACGAGTCAAATTTCATTGGGAAATGTAATTTTTTACAACGACATATGAAGTTGTTGTAAAATATAGATTATTTACGATGACATTTTAAATCGTCACTAACAATTAACTTTTTTTGCAACGAGCTTCAATTATCGTCGCAAAACTTGTCGCAAAAAGTTTTCATATAAAATTTTTACAACGATCTGAACCAGTCGTCACTAATAGTCACTTTTTGTGACAAATTAGGTGTCGTAAAAAAATATCGACGACACAAAAGTTGTCGCAAATAGTAACTTTTGCAACGACTAGTTCAACTCATTGCAAAAAATACTGAATTATACTTGTGGCGACGAATGTAGTTTCATTGCGAAATATTAGAGTATTTGCAACAACATTTTAAATCATTGCAAATAGTCAACGTTTTTACGACGAGCTATAATTATCATCACTAAAACGTTTCCCACCAATTTCTTATAAAAAATTACATGACGGGAAAGACGTTTTGCCACGCGTTTCTATGGTCATCGCTAATGTCCACTTTATGCGACGAATTGAGTGTCGTGGTAAAATATTATATTTTGCAACGACACGAAAGTCGCTACAAATAGTCTGTTTTAACGACGATTAGATTAACTCGTTGCAACAAATACCAACTGAAACATTTTGTGACAAATGTAGTTTCATTGCGAAATGCTAGAGTATTTGCAACAATATTTTAAATCATTGCAAATAGTCAACGTTTTTGCGACGAGCTATAATTAGCGTCGCTAAAACGTTTCCCACCAATTTCTCCCTCAAAAATTACATGGCGGGAAAGGCATTTCGCCACGTATTTCTATGGTCATCGCTAATATCCACTTTATGTGACGAATTGAGCGTCGTGGTAAAATATTATTTTTTGCAACGACATAAAAGTCACTACAAATAGTCTGTTTTAGCGACGATTAGGTTACCTCATTATGACAAATACCAACTAAAACGTTTTGCGACAAATGTAATTTCATGGCGAAATGTTAGAGTATTTGCAACAACATTGTAAATTATCACAAATAGTTAACTTTTTTGCGATGAGCTATAATTATCGTCGCTAAAACGTTTCCCACCAATTTCTTATGGAAAAATTACTTGGCGGGAAAGATGTTTCACTACGTGTTTCTATGGTCATCGCTAATGTCCACTTTAGGCGACGAATTAAGTGTCGTGGCAAAATATTATTTTTTGCAACGACATGAATGTCGCTACAATAGTCTTTTTTAGTGATGAGTAGGTTAACTCGTTGCTACAAATACCAACTGAAACGTTTTGTGACGAATGTAGTTTCATGATGAAATGTTAGCGTATTTGCAACAACATTTTAAATCATCACAAATAGTCAACATTTTTGTGATGAGCTATAATTATCATCGCTAAAACGTTTCCCACCAATTTCTCCCGCAAAAATTACATGATGGGAAATACGTTTGGCCATGCATTTCTATGGTCATCGCTAATGTCCGCTTTATGTGACGAATTGAGTGTCGTGGCAAAATATTATTTTTTGTAATGACACGAAAGTGGCTACAAAAAGTATGTTTTAGTGACGACTAGGTTAACTCGTTACGACAAATACCAACTGAAACATTTTACGACGAATGTAGTTTCATGGCGAAATGTTAGCGTATTTGCAACAAAATTGTAAATCATCGTAACTAGTCAATGTTTTTGTGACGAGCTATAATTATCATCGCTAAAACGTTTTCACAAATTTCTCCCATAAAAATTACATGATGGAAAAGACGTTTCGCCACGCGTTTCTATGATCATCGCTAATGTCCACTTATGCGACGAATTGAGTGTCGTGGCAAAACATTATTTGTTACCACGACACAAAAGTTGCTGTAAATAGTGTATTTTAGCGACGACCGGATTAACTCGTTACGACAAATACAAACTGAAACTTTTTACAATGAACGTAGTTTCATTGCTAAATGTTATAGTATTTGCAACAACATTGTAAATCATCGCAAATAGTCAACATTTTTGCGATAAGCCGTAATTATTGTCGCTAAAAGCGTTTCCCACCAATTTCTCCCTAAAAAATTACATGGCGGGAAAGACCTTCTGCCACGCATTTCCATGATCATCATTAATGTCCACTTTATGCGACGAATTGAGTGTCGTGGCAAAACATTATTCATTGCCACGACACGAAAGTCACTGTAACTAGGCTGTCTTAGCGACGACCAGGTTAACTCGTTGCGACAAATACAAATTAAAACTTTATGTGAGGAACGTAGTTTCATTGCAAAATGTTAGAGTATTTGCAACAACATTATAAATCATTGCAAATAGTCGACGTTTTTGTGACGCACTATAATTATCATCGTAAAACGTTTCCCACCTATTCTAATTTTTAATTTTGACACGAAGTGTTGTTGAACATGCGATGAACCTCCAATTAATGATTGAACGGTACAAACCAAAATAAATCTTATTATCAATTTCCTTATTGACGATAAAATGGTGCACATCGACAATCGCTTGATCGACCTCCAATCAACAATCGAACGATATATAGAAAGTGTTGTTGACCATTCGATCAACCTTCAATCCTTTATCGGATGTTGAAAATCATCGTGCATCACTTCATTAAGTCTCCAATCAACAATTGAATGTTGCGCATCACCAAAAATCACAAGGTCAACCATGTTTGATGGATAGATGGAATGGATGGATGGATGTTTTGATGATTGATGGGATGATCAACCATGTTTGATGAACGAGATGGTCGGATGTTGGATGGATGGATAGTATGGTTGGATGGATGGATGTATGGATGGATGTTTGGATGACTGGATATATAGATGGATGGAATGGTTGGATAGATGGATGTTTGGATGATTGTATGAGATGAATGGGTGGTTTGATGGGGGATGCAATGGTTGGATGGGGGATGAGATGAATGAGGCTCCGATGGGCCACTAAATGGCCAACAAGATGTATGAATTCTATCCACACCGCCCGTCTTTGCACGACATGTATCTATACACCACCGCAGTCTGACTTACCATGCCCCATAAGTCGCAGAATTGAATTGCGTACTTACTCAGTAGTTAGTACGCTCTCATCGTATTGAGTAAACTCAGTTGTGGGCCCACCTTGAATGTATGTAGTCTATCCAAGGCGTCTATCCGTTTTTCCATCTAATTTAAGGGGTTGATCCCAAAATTGAAGCATATACAATGATCAAGTGGATCATACCACTTGAAACAGTGGAGATAATGATTTCCACCGTTGAAACCTTTTTAGGCCCACAGTGATGTTTATTTGTCATCCAACCTGTTCATAACATCATAAATACATGGATGAAGAGAAAACACAAATATAAGCTTGATCCAAAACTTCTATGGCCCTTAAGAATTTTTCAACGGTAGATGTTCAATTTAACTATTTAATGTGGTGTGGTCCATTTGAATATTGGATATCTCTAATTTTTGGGCTCAAGCCCGGAATTTATTTTGTAAAATGAATTAATGGAGCCGATAAAATACATAAATCATGGTGGACCCCACAAACTTCACTCCGTACACTAAGTGTAGTGAGTTGCTCACTATGCAATCCACTTCCAAGCTACTAAGCTGTGTTGACGACTTGACGTGCACATCACAAAATTTCTCAGTGGGCTCTTATTGTACTGAGGAAAATCTGTTGGGGCCCATCGTGATTAATGCATGTGGTTTATCCACGCTGTCCATTCATTTTCTAGATCATTTTAGTGGTTGAACCCAAAATTGATGCATATCCAAAGCTCAAGTGGACTATACCACAGGAAAAAGTAGTAGTATTGTTTTTCACCGCTTGTAAATTTATAAGGCCCTAGTGATGTTTATTTTTCATCCAACATGTTCATATGATTAAATATATGTGATAAATATTCATACAAATAACTCCGGATCGGATCGGTCTAATCGGATCCATTCAGTTCAGATCGGTCTGGATTAACCACGATTCGAACATGATTCGATGAATGGTCGGATCTGACTAATCCAACTCGAACAACACCGATCTAGGCCTTCGGATCGGTTCAGATCATGTCGGATCCGATGGATCGGGTCAGTTTGTGTCCAGCTCTAATCAACATGTCAAATGTGCCAATGCATGTCCGACACTACATGGCATTTCTTGTTCCAAGATCTCACATGTATCATCATCCATCTTTATTAGTTCCGAATATGCTACATGTATCTTTAAAAATGGTTAAACGGTATGGATACAACTAGAGGTGGGCATCGAGTCGAGTCAGACCGGATTGGCCCCAACTCATTTTGGTCCGAAGTTTTTAGTACCTGACCCGAACCCGATCAGATCCTGGACCGAGTCTGGGTCCTCTAACTCAATCCGATCTGTTGCATTGTTGACCTGACTCGAACCGAGTCCGACTCAGTCTGGAAATTGAGTCGGATCGGGTTATATATGGTTCGAATCGAATATTCTTGACATAAAAGAGTTTTAATAGTAGAGGAAGGTGGTCATTAAATCTATACTGTGTCCTCTCATAAGCGCCACTTGAGTCTTGGATATAATTCATTCTTGGCAGCATGTACTAAAATGAGCTCCTAAAATGGATGGACGGTGTGGATTTATCACAAACATCACGGTGGGGCCCACCTAACATTCCAAGCAAGAAAGGCGAAAGACTTATTTTTCGTTAGGAGCTCTGATCGAGGAACCTCGAGCCGTGTGAGAAGAAAGATTGGGTACTCCCATCCCACTAGTCAAAGGATGTTCGGGTCGGATCGGGGCGGATCGGGTTGGATCCGCCGGATCGGTCCCTTTCTGCCCAACTCTAGATACAACACATGCATCATGGTGGGGTCCACAGAGCTTAGTGACGTCACTTCAGTAGCGATTTGGCTACTAACATCCAATCCGCACCCATATATACGATATAGAGGGAAAACAGATTGGCTACTCCCCCTGCCACCGGCCAATGACTGGTGGTCAGTGCTCTGTGGGCCCCATTATGATGTACTTGTTTCATCCATGCCATCCATCTATTTTCCCAAATAATTATACTATTAAACCAAAAATGAGGTATATCCCAATCTTAACTAGACCACATTACAGGAAAGTTAAATGAGCATGGACTGTTAAAAATCTTTTCGGGGCCATAAAAATTTTGGGTCAAGTCGATCTTTGGTTTTTCCGCTCATCTGGTCCTTTATGACCTAATCAACCAATTAGATGTCAAATAAATAGTACAGTGGGCCTTAGGAGGATTTTAATGGTGGATATCCAATCGCCATTGTTTTCCTATGGTGTGGTCCACCTAAGATTTATATCCCTATAATTTTTGGCATAAAATTCTAAAATAATCTATAAAAATGGATGAATGGAATGGATGAAACACATACATCATAGTGGGCCCACGGAGCACCCACCACGGTTTCCCGTATATATGGCAGGGAGTAGCCAATCCGTTTCCCGTATATATGGGACGCGGATTTCCTACCAAAGCTTTCAAAGGGAAGCGAATTGCGTACTGAGTAACTCAATACGCTAAGATTAACCTCTTTGGGGCCCACCGTCATACCTACATTTTATCCACTCTGTCTATCCTTTTTACCAGATCATTTTAGAGATGTATTCCAAAAATGAAGCATATCCAAAACGCAAGTGGAACACACCACCAGAAACAATGTGAATTAAAATTCTACCGTTGAAAAGTTCTCAGGGGCCACAAAAGTTTTAGAGCAAGCCGATATTTGTGATTCCATGTCTGTCTGATCTTATGAATACTTGGATGACAAATAAACATCACCGGGGGCATTAGAAAGGTATCAACGAAGGAAATCAATACTTCCACTCTTTCCTGTGGTATTGTACACTTGTGATTTGGATATGCTTCAATTTTGGGATCAACAATTAAAATGATCTGTAAAATCGGATGAACAGTGTAGATAAATGTCATACACTTAAGGTGGGCTCCACAGAGTTTACTCAGTACGATAAGAGCGTACTGAGTTACTCAGTACACAATCCAATTTCCTTTCAAAGTAGTATTAAACTCTGTTGGGCCCACCGTGAATACATGTGGTTTATCCACGCCGTCCATTTGTTTTTCCAGATAATTTTAGGGGTTCAACCCAAAATTGATGCATGTACAATGATCAAGTGGACCATACCACAGGAAATAGTGGAATTATTGATTTCCACCGCTGAAAACTTTCTAAGGCCCCAGTGATATTTATTTGTCATCAAACCTGTTCATGAGATCATAAACACATGGATGAAAGGAAAACACAAATATCAGCTTGATCTAAAACTTCGGTTGGCCCCAAGAATTTTTCAACGGTAAATGTTCAATTCACTCTATTTCTGACGGTGTGGTCCACTTAAGGTTTGGTTATACTCCATTTTTGAGATATATCCCTAAAATCATGTGGTAAAAGAGATGAACGGGATGGATTTCTCATAAACATCACAGTGGGCCCCACTTAGGTTCCCAGCGCCGGAACTTATGCGAAATGCTTTCCGAGGAAATCCGCGTCCCTGATATCGTCGACGCGGATTGCGTCCTACCACCACCTGGACGGGGCAAGGCTCTCTAGGGCCCACAGTGATGTAAGTGTTTTATCCATGCCGTTAATCGCATTTCTCAGATCATTTTAAGGTATTAGCCCAAAAATGAGACAACTCTTTATCTTAAGTGAACCACAACGTGAAGATTGAACGTATACCATTAAAAACTTCTTGGGAGCTGGAGAAGTTTCGAATCAAGCTGATATTTGTGATTTCACCTCATCCACGTCTACATAGCCTTATGAATAGGTTGAATGGTAAAAAACATCACGGTTGCCCTTAAAAAGGCTTCAACGGTGGGCGTCATTAACACACCAGCTTCATTTGGTGTGATCCATTAGTGTTGTGTCCTTGCCCCATTTTTTGGTTTTTACCTCAAAATGATTTGATAAAATCATTTAACCACGTGGATAAAACACTTAGATCATGGTGGGCCCCATAGATCCTTGACGCAATCAGTGTTTGTGCACTGCCAAAGAGAGAAGTTGTAACGGGAAGAGCATCTATGGTAAGACAAGAGACTCTTCTGCTTCCCAAGTTTGAGTAGACGTTATTCCTTATACTCCCAAAAATTAAAAATATTCATCAACTCTCCATCCTCCCTAAAATGAAAAATATCTATCCAATTCTCCATCCTCCTGTAAAGAAGATAAGAAGCTTTAAACGGTAGAGAGCAAAGAGAAGGCAGCATCAAAGCGGTGGTTAGGTTCAACTGGTGATCTTTGTAGTTGTTTCTATTCTGAATAATATCTCTATATTTTGAGGCAGGTATGTTCGCAAGACCCCACTATATGAATGATTTGCCTTTTTTTTCTTTTTTTTTTAAGAGATACCAGTTATATTTGTGGGACACACCGTGATGTGGGTTTTATATCTACACCGTCCATCCATTTGGACAGACCATATTACGGCATGATGCAAAAAATGAATCAGATGCAAAGCTCGAGAGGACCCCACCACAAAAAATAGAGGGAATTCGCACAAAGCCGTCTTCAATGGAGCTTCCGCACAATAAAGAAAAAAAACCATCTTTCTTCCTGCTGCATTACTGACGATGCCCATTATAGCTGTCTTTTGATAGATCCACGCCGTCCACCGTCTCCCTCTTAGGATTCGACCATAAATGACCAATTTTGATCATCTGATGGTGTGGCCCACTAAGATAATCAAGCTGTAACGGCAGCTGAACGGTCTTTTTACGATCGATGTGACGATCATTTGAGGGGACATGGACGTCAAAGGTCGACATGGTTTCTATGGGTTTTTCTCCCTCTACTTGATGGATGCTTCAGATCCATCTTCCGTTTCATGATGGTGGTCCACTATGAAAACACGAAGCCTTTGTTTCACAACAGAGGCGATGTATGTCGATTCTGTAAGGTCTAAGGTCCCACTAACTGCTGTTAGTTAGAAGATCCACACCTCCCATTCGATTCACGACAAAAAACTATCAGAAAAGGAGTGGTTTTAAAGTGAAATCAACGTGGCTCGCAAGATTATCTACTTCGCCATCCATATCATGTTCGACGGTTAGAATGTTGCAACAGCCTGCATGGTTTCAAAATGCCACCTTGTCAAGGGTTAAAATTCCCTTCTGAACATGATGGACGGTCCAGATCGATGATTTGAATAATGACCAGACCACACTGAGAAAATTACAAAAGCACAATGAAGACGCTGTGCGTTTTTGAATTTAAGGAGAAGAAGTCAGTCAATGGGTATTGACCAATGTTGGGAGATTCCATGCACAGCCGGTGCACTTGCAGTCCATATACATGCAATGCACATATGATCCCAGCATGATGTTCGTGGGAAATCTGCTCCGTCCATCCGCTTTGCCACTATATTTAACGTGTTGAGACTGAGTTTGAAGTATATCAATATATCAGGCGGCCCCCAAATCAGGACTTCAAGGGCTGATTTGTCATTTTAGCCATTTCTACAAGGATCCAGGAGCTGAAATTTGACGTGTACGAGTAATTCGTGGTTCTAAGGCTGCATACAAAGTTTCGAGCTGAACGGATAGACCATATTATCAGAACAAACCCTGTCATGGCCCTCATAACCTTTTAACGGTGGATGTCACTCTTCCCTTTGTTTTTTGTGGTGGGGTCCTCTCGAGCTTTGCATATGATTCATTTTTTGCATTCATTTTTTAATATTTAAAAAAGCCTAAAGCAAATATAAAAAATGTCGAGTTTTGCTTAGTCAAGTTAAATATGGAGTTATGCTGATTTATTTATTTATTTATTTATTTTACGAGTTTTGGCTGCGTCACGACCAAAAGAAGTTATTTATAAAAGAATCGACGCAAGCTATTCGAATATAGAATTTTCCTTAGTCTTTGAACTATTCTTAAAACAATGAACAGGATTGAAACTTTTAGATTTACTATCAGTGGACAAATGGCACAAATGTTTCTAAAAGTAACACATCTTTAATAAACTTAACAATGAACAGCTAGCTAAAAATATTTCCATGGCTAGATTCCCATGTTACTTTTTCACCATTTAAAACACGGCACCTATGTACATCTACCCAAACCATCCAAATAGTGGGCCCCATTGTAGATATAGTATATCTTCGAAATCACACTAATCAAGCAACATTGAAGAGTAAGTTATTTGGACGGTCTGGATTGCCTTACAACTACATCATGTGTAGGTTTGAAGAGTCACTGCCATTTTTTAAATGGTACAAAATTAGCATAGAGTTACAGGTGGAATTCCACATATGTAGGGACATGTGTAAAAAAAGTCCATCTGAAATTTAGTCCATCTGAAATTTACCTCTACTACATCAATAATCATTGTTTCCTGTAATATAGTCCATCTGAAATTTACCTCTACTACATTTTTTGGGTCATGCTTTAATATAAACCTTCAGGACAAATGGACAAAGTGAATATACAATGCATACATCAAGCTGGGCCCTACAGTCAGAGTCCCACCCACGTTGCAGGGCTAGGTTTACAGCCAAGCTAGCACTCCTTCACCATACACGGTTTAGACTTTGACATAGATGGGCAATGTATATTCGTACAAATAATTACTTCTGATGCATCTGTGTATTCTACCTGTATTCTATACGTACCACATGCACAAATAAAAAGTAGAGTATTCTTCGTGCTCCACTGGCTATGCTACATATGGACCACTAATCTCACATGATGCCATTTATATGTACAAATGGTGGCCCACCTCTCCACAACACATGATGAGATGGATGTAATTGAGCTTACAAAAGCACGAATGTATGTGCTAAATAATTGCCCCGATATCAATAACTATCTAATGTAAGTGAGCTATTTTGAATTGTACTCATATTTCATATGTTTTGCATTCAATTTATAGCATTTATCCACTTTATATGTAGGGAACACAAGCAATATATTGAGAGACAATGCACTACCAATGTGCAACAAAGTTACGAACAACAATTTTCAAATTGGTTTGAGGAACGTGTAAGTGATCAACAGTGTTTACTTGAATATTCTTGTAAATATTTATAATTATTTATTATAATTTATTAATCTCTTTTACACTTGTTTTCAATAGATGAAACGATTACGCGAAGATAAATCGCTTGAAGCGACATATGAACTGTATTCATTAGCATGCGGTCCTGATTCACGAGTTATTCAGTATAGTGGTTGCATTGTCAAGGGCATTAGGTTTCATACCAACGAGTACGATAAAAATCGTAAAACTCAAAATAGTGGCGTTGTTGTGAATGGAGATCATGAAGAAAACTTACATTTTGACTTCTTTGGTATATTAACGGACATTATTGTTTTAAACTACTGTGGAGGAAATCGGTTCTTCCTTTTCAAATGCGACTGGTGGGATGTTAGTAATAACAAAACGGAAATACAAAGAGACAATCATTTTACAAGTATAAATTTCTCTCGTAAATGGTATAAGGATGACTCATTTATACTGGCTATTCAGGCTGAGCAAGTTTTTACCTCAATGACACTAAATTGAAAGGCAATTGGCATGTTGTTCTGAGGGCACCTCCTAGAAACTGGTATGATATTCCAAATTTAGAGGAAAATGTACAAATTGAGGAGGAAGATGAAGATCCACTAATGTCATATAGGGTTGATGGTATTATTCAAGATGACCATCATAATATCGACATGTTGCTTAGGGATGATATGGGCTTAGAGTATGTTGATGTCAATTTAATAAATGTTGAAGTAGATAAAAATTTCATCAATGATAATGATAATGATAATGATAGTGGAGATGACTGGGATGACGATTTACAACTTCTATGTAGTGATCATGATACATGAAACGGTCATGTAAGTTTTAGCTTATATAATATTTTAAAATTATAAATAAAAGTTATTTTTTTTATGTTCAATATTTTCTTCGTATAATATCATTTTTTTATTTACATACTTTGAATTGCATTATTTGTAATTTGAACCTCTAACTCTAGCAGCCATGGCACCCGGCAGTGGTATTAAGAGACGTAAACTGTTCTCCTCCAAGTCTTCCCCTAGTGAGCCTTCCACTACAGGACATTCCTTACCCCAGTTACGCTTGAACGAGACTCCCACCGCCCAAACTCTCTCCTCCCAGGCTTTTGTCCGTCTTTCCTCTGCCCAACAGTCACCATCAACTGTTGTAGGTAAGATTTACATATATTTTATTCCTATGTTTATATTTAAAGACAATGTTGTACAGATGCTTAAGTTTTCATTATTTTTTTTTTTAAATGCACTTTTAAAAGTAGATTTTTTCTATAGTTCAGCGAAAACTTAGGCGTATATAAGGCATTGTCTCTTACATTTAATTAATGTTCGATTCGTATATATTAAATTGTATTATTTCCATTTTGCAGATGAAACTTCCACCACATCTAGAAAAGGACGTGGCCGGTCAAGGGGACTTGCTCTCGCTAAACATTTGCTGATTACAGGCAAGCGACCCTCTATCACTTTTCCACCAGGGAAGTATAAACCGATGCGGCCATGGGCAGCCATTTTCACAACTAAGGTGGGGGTGATATGTCGACAGTGGGCGTCCCTTACTTGTGAGTCTTGGCAGTCCGTGCCTGATAATGACAAGGCAGTCATACACAGTCGAATATTGGTAAATGAAAACTAAGTTCCATTTTATTTTATTTTTTCTTTTAAATAATTATATCATTAAATTTATTTACAATTTATTGATTCATGTAATATATTATTTATCAAGATAAATTTGACATTGACATGGAATTTAGTAATGTTAAAAAGGGAGTTGACATGTATTTGGGCAACCGATTCAGGCAATATAAGAGTCGGTGTCATTCCTACTATAAAAAAAATGGGGGTTGTGAGGGGACACGACGACAACACCCTTACGATGACATCTCCCTTGAAGATTGGGATAAAATTTGCAGTATTTTTGAGTCTGATGCATTCTTATTGAGATCTAAATTTCATTCATGTTTTGTTTTCAATAACTTTGTTATAAGTATTGCAATAACTTGTTTGTACTTTTAATGCAGAAAATGAGTAAAATAAGCATAGAGAATCGCTCCAAGCTTATACTGAATCACACGGCTAGTTCGAAGCCGTTTGTCAGACTTCGTAATAAGATGATATAATTTACTTTTTTTTATCTTACACGTATTAATTTAATTTATTTATCACATTACTTATTAACATTGAAAATATGATATTTCTTGTTTAAATGGAATAGTGTGACCAGGAGACCCAGCAAGAGCCTGATCTCATTACTTTTTATAAGAACACACACATTAAAAAGATGACAGGAGCTTGGGTGACTCCGTGTTGTAGGGAGCTATATGTGAGAATCATTTAAACTTATTTTAAAATTATTTTATTACTCATTCATTTCATACTAATAATGTTTTATTAAAACTATAGAACGAAATGCTACAAATCCATACTAAATCTCAGTAGGAGAACACTACACCATTGACAACAGACGAAGCATGTTTTAGGGCCCTTGGCTCTAAATCTTGCTACGTCCGTGGTCTTGCGCATGGGGAGGTGCCTGCATCGACCCATCGTATCCATGTTGATTTGGATAGGGCTACGAGGAGGGTCGAGCAAGCAGAGGCAACGTCGGCTGAGCTGCGAGAAATAATAAATGATATGAAGACACGACAGACTCAATTGGAGAAAATGTTGCATACCCTCATGTCACAGCAACCCTAATCACATCCTCAGTAGTAAGTTGAATGTCATATTTAAATTATGCAAGTAGTATAAAATAGTCACTAATAATATTTTATTTTAATAATTTTACAGATTTTTCTGCAGATTGGTGTTATCTTCCCAGGCCGCACCACATTATCGATAACGCACAGTTCTTTTTTTATTATTCATTTTTATTGGACAATTTAGACATGTGTACTTTTTTTATGTTCTGGATACTTATAAATTTAATTATTTTATTTGATCTCATTACTTTTTATATTTCAATGGATGATGATGAATATTGATTAATACAGGTTATTTTGTTTGATTAAGTTGGTTCAAACAAAAAAAAATTGATGCCATTTTGTGATATTTAATGGTAACGTGTTAGCTCATCGCTAATATTTTGTGACAAGTTGTTAGTTCGTGGCAAATAATTAAATCATTAGCAATGACTTGTTGTTTTGTCATTAAATAAAATTTATGACATTATATTTGTGATATAATTGATGACGATCAACAATCGTCGCCACAAAGGCTTTTGCGATGATTTTATGATTTCTTTAGTAATAAGTAGACTCGTCACAATACGTCTTTATTCGCGACGACTTTTATGTTTAGCGACGTTTTACGATATGCAATGGCAATGTGTAAACTCGTCGTAAATAAGATTTATTTAGTAACAATGTGTTTAATCGTCACAAATAATTATTATTTACAACAACATCGGTGACAAGCAACACTCGCGGTAAAAGAAAAAATTGTGACAAATTTTGGGTTTGTTAGCAACGACGAGGACTCGTCGCAACGCGTCTTTATTCGCGATAAGTTTTATATTCAGCGACGTTTTACGATATGCAATGGTGATGTGTCAACTCGTCGCTAATTAACTATATTTTGTGACAAGTTATTAGGTCGTCGCAAATAGTTGAGTTTTGGCGACGAGTGTCATTTCCCTCACTAAATAGAATTAGTAATGCCATATCTGCATCAAACGTGGCGACGAGCAACACTCGTCGCAAAAAACTTTTTGTGACAAATTTGAGTTTATTAGCGACAACGAGGATTCGTCGCTATACGTCTTTGTTCGTGACGAGTCTCATATTTAGCGACGTTTTATGATATGCAATGGTGTAACACCCCGTACTTTTCAGTACTCGGGTGTTACCGTAAGAATCTGAATCAGTTTACATGCGTTTGATAAATACACGTAGCTTTCCTTAAACATCGGCACCTAGTGATCCTCAAATCATCCATCTCAACCATCTAAAAACAACGTTCATTCGTGCGACAAGCCGTCCACCCGATTGATCCCAAATTAATCCATCATAACTTTTAAAACGTTGATTTTAAGATCTTAATCGCTTCAATAGATGAAAATTTTTAGGTGTAATTGATAATTTATTTACAATATAGAAATGTATAAAAATATATTGAAATAGGATGACATGTACATATTTAATGCATATGAAATATTACGAAAAATAATATTATATTAAATAAGCATAGAGAGTGAAATTTTACAAGACATAATTGAACATATAATATTGATGCAGTAGTAAAAATTTTGTATAAATATGTATACAAAAGATTATTAGATATTTTAATAAAGTTGTAAATTATTTAACAATACAATTCTAAATATGGTGTTGTACAATTTCCAATTAATGTATATGCATAGTATGATATTGTATATTACAAATTATATGCTAGTTAAGGTGTGGTCAATAGCATGTGTATAATGGTATGTTAATATTAAAATTTCATTTATATAATTATAACTTGTTTTAATTATAAGTACAATAGTAATACATTTTATATTAATTGGCCAGTAATACAAGGTGAAAGCTGCACAAGTGGCCCACTGGGATTTTCTAACCATTGACGCTCAATCTTGGGGTGATCCAACCCTCAGATCAATGATAAACCACCATTGGAGCTAGGAATCGTCCCATATGGCCCAACTGGGCCTCACATGTGCCCCAAACTGGGCCGGGTCTCCTAAATAAGGACCCCTAAGCCGATTGGACGGATTGGATTTGACATATACATTACAATGGCCCCCACAGGAGGTGCGTGTGCACCATGGACCATCATGCACGATGTACACCGAACCAAGATACTCGGTCAAACAACCTTTCACCGAGCAAAAAATGAAAAAGAAGGAAAAGTTTCAAAAACTCATCCCGCCATAAAAATTTCAAACTTACGAGTTTTCAAGCCCCAAGTTGAGCCTAATCAAGCACTTTCCGGACGATCCAAACCGTCCATTTCACTCACGTGGGTCCGTTGAACAAAACTGTATAGGTTCTTTGACCCATGCATTAAAACAACAAAGATTATCCCCAACCGTCCATTTTCTTCATGTGGGGTTGAGATTCGATGAGAGGGACCATCAGATGGCTTGTGGGACAATACAACATCCCATGGAGCGGAGATTAAAAGCCTTCCTCCTTTCCAGCTGAGAAGAGTCTTCTCACAGCCCAAAAATGGCTGACAGCTAAGAAGGAAGAAAAAAGAGACTTTCTTCTTTTGGCTAGCAAAAGCTGTCGCAACTGTGACCGTTCCTGGGGCCACGTGGCACCATCCCAGTCCTTCCAGGTGGGAGGTACGGAAAGAGATAAGCCACTCTCTCATCTCATGAGATATAAAGGAGAAATCGGAAAAAGCTCATGAGTTGGAGCCAAGTGTCGCCTGGGGTCCGAAAAGTAGACCCCACACCACTTATGAGACCCATCCAGACCAATCAAACGGTCTGGATCACCCTGAAAACCTTTAGATAAGAATCCACCATTGTTGGGTGGGTCATCTTCCTCAAAAACCCACCCAACCACAAACTTGAGATGGCCCCACAGGACCCTGGGAATGTACTTTCGGGTTGGCCAAGGTGTTAGCAATCCATCCCCAAACATGGATGGGCCCCATGCATAGCCATCCTTCAATCATAACCGTTGCATATAGGGAGCTCTTTCCAACCGTTGGAAGCACCTCTCCCTGCCTATAAATAGGACAACACTACCCTTTGTTTTCAACACCAGGAAGGAGAGAGAGAGAGAGAGAGAGAGAGAGAGAGAGAGAGAGAGAGAGAGAGAGTGGTGGACGTGAGTGCACCCGCCCGGCCAGGTAAAAACGTCCAAACTCTGTTTTCATTCTCTTCCGTTTTCTTCTTCATTTTTTTTCCATATTAGTAGCCACGTTTTGGGCCGGAAGGAAGGCCGTAAATGAGGTTGGGATAAACCTTTGGGTGGGCACCAAATCTCAGCTAAAATCAAGCCAGAAAACAGCAGCAATCCTGGCCGTTCCTGGGGCTGGAAGTGGGCCAGAAAATAGACCAAATCCTGGCCAGAAAATGTCCCTGTAAGAACTTCAATTTGGGGCCAGGATCAGCCCCACCAACGGCCCAGATGGAAGGGTGACTCTGGCCTGAGAAACGGCTGAAAAACGGCCCGCAAAATGGGTCGAGAACGTTGGCAGCAGAAGTGTAAACAGGCCATGGGCCTCACCAAATTTCAACTGGGCCTCACCAAACTGCAGGTGGGCCTCAGTAAAAATTCTGGCGGACTGCACATTGGTGGGCTGTCCAAAACGGGCAGCAGACCATGAACGATCACCCAGATAAATTCTAGGTGGGCCGCACCACATTCCTAAGGGTGGACCGCACCTTGTTGCATGTATAGTGCATCCACGCCTTACCTCTGTTGGGATCGTTGGCCCAAGTTTGGGCAGATCCAGCGGCTGCGATCTGCCAGCTGCAGGCCTACCATGATGATCATTCACTTCAACCATCCATCCATTTCCTCAGATGTCTTGTTTTTCTTTTAAATAAATAAATAAATAAATATATATATATATATATAAAATAAAAATAAATATAATATTATATACATCTGCATATGCATTAAACCGGTGGGTCCCACACGTGTGGACCCACCTCTATATAGTACTTCACCTCCGATATATGCAATCCATCGAAGCAACGTCATGTATGTGGATTGCAGTCAGACCGTCCGTCAGTAGCCTCTATGGGTCTGATATGAGGATTGCATCCCAATCATCCATTTCCCAGCCCCACCAGTTAACTGTTGAGCTGTGAACAACAAGTTCTGCAGCCCCATCATAACGTTGTGTTACATCTAAGTCATCTGCCCATTTAAAGACACGGACCCCACCCATGATATAACTATTTCATCCACACCGTCCAGATTATACTAAGATGGTGCTGGGCGATGTCTGGGGCAGTGCTGGTCAATATGAACCGTACTTGGGCAGTGCGGAATTGCACGAACTATAGTTATACGGTGCTGATTTATGTAAACAACGTTTAGACTATGCAATTTTATATAAACTATGGTGGGACAGTGCCGATTTACACAGGACATACTGGGACAATGCTAATCATCCTTAGTGAGCCCCGTACCCCATAAAATGACAGTAATACACAAGTTATACTTACAACTATTAAAATGATTTTTTGACGTGACCCAAGCCTTCACTAGGGCCCATTCATGGAGCTACCTCGATTGGATAAAAATATGGTAGGCCCGCTCCCTCTGGCGAAGGCCAAGAAGGGTCTTGTTATTATCTCTTCGAACCCTCATATTAGTTGGACAGAACCGTAGGAATACTTGACAAATCTGAACTGTAATTTTAGGTGATTCCCTGGGATGACTTTGGGCCATAAGAAAACTTGGACCAAGAACACAAATTACTCCCCTACAGGTGATGATTCTTCCCCTTGAGCTTTCCATCTTCTCATTAGCTTAAGTTATAGTTTTTATTTAAATTCATAATTGATATCTTCCTTTATAATCACCTGTGCTAGCTGATGGAAATTAAATTACTATCTTACATGCTTTATGATTATCCTATATAATTGTTCATGCTTATGGATTATTTGTGAATTGCTTACAGAACTTAAACTGGTACATTAGTGGGAAATTCCCCTATATAAATGTACACCCATACTTGGGATGTAACTTGACTCTTTGTGATCATAATGGACCTTCGACTCAGTGGTTTTTGAGTGGTGATCTAGATGGATCATTGATGTGGGCGTACCATCCAGGTTTGTTATGCCCAATGGTTTTTAAGGATGGTCTTTATCGTATGGTTTTGATATTCGCCCTATGTGGCATATTTTGATACTCGCCCTACGTGGTTTTATTTGATATCTTCCCTACATGGGTTCGATGTTTTATACTGTGCAACCATGCGATGGTAAGCCCCACATACTGTAATATGATTGGCCACTAGTCGATGGGTTTCCATTAAATATCCTAAGGTGGTAGTCTCATGGGCCGGGGATGGTGGTCATGGGACACTATGCCCATGCCGTCGGCCTACGCTGGGCCATGTGCTCCCCGTAGTGTCGTGAGCTTATTTAAAATAGCTGGTTGTAATTGGACTAATAATGGGTTGGGTAATCATGCATGCATAACACAGACTAGCATCTATTGTTGTCATACGTAACATACAGATTCGTCTGTCTGTATGTTTTACCTGAGGCACTAAACATTATCTGTTGTTATTGTACATATTTGCCTGTTTGGATGTTTTACCCGAGGCACAGACCGTTTGGATGTTTTACCGGGGTCAATGACTGCATAGGTGACGACCCCAATGTCCGTCTGGATGTTTTACCCGGGACATAGGTCGTCTGGATGTTTTACCCGAGCCGACAATTGCATTCATGCATCCATGCATATAAAAAGACTGCATTTACTCTGTTTTGGTTGTCTGAATGTTTTATACTATTTCTTACCTAATGCGGTGGCGTGTAATCTTGAGGGGAGTTCACACTGAGTTAGCCACTCATCCATCAAATATATAACTGTACAGGTAGCACAGGTGACCCAGGTGAAATTCATGTTTATATTATCAAGGAGCAAGCTACATTTGACAGGGATGTATGATTGTGATTGCTAAGAGTTGCTATAGGATTTCATATCTCAAATTTGTTGTAATTTACTTTATTTCACATATAATATTATTTCATTTTGTAATTGTAAGAATGGGGACATTGGTTTGTATAAGTCATTATGGGCATTTTCTTGTATATCTTAAATGTAAATGAAGACTTTCCTTTATGCTTAGTTGTCCATTCTATGCTCATCTGCTTACTCTGATAAGAGAAGAAAAGAAAAATATATATTTGACCATCCTTTAAGGTTAACACTCGGGTTTTTGGGAAATGGGTCGTGTACTCGGATCCTGAAAATTTCGGGCGTTACAGTTGGTATCAGAGCATAGTTTAGACAAACTTGGCCTTGGGTAATGATCTTATATAAACCTTAAATGTCTCAAGTTAGAATGTTTGAAATTTGAAAATTTTGAACTTAACTGAATTTCCCTTAGACTTGGAAGGATGATTGAGAATGTAGAAACTCAAACCTAGGTCCCCTTAGAAATTATTAAGATAATCGTTTGAACTTATTTGCATTTCCCCTATAGTTAGGAGAAAATGAGAATATAGGAACTCAAAATTTTAGGCCTCGTAGAGATTTGTATCTGGATAGTTATAGAACTTAGAAATGACCTTAGGTTCCCTTGAAAAACATACATACTCTATATTTCAGGTCCCTTAGGGAGTTGTTGGATAATCTTAGAAATCACGAACTAAATTTAAGTCCCTTGAACATTCTAAGCTTAGTCAATTAAACTATGGAGTAGAGATTTAGTTCCCTTGTAGATTGCCAAAATTATTGGAACTTAGCAATCAAACTCATGTGTCATGTGAGGACAAACACCCACTATGATCTATTTAAGGCCAAGCATGAACATTCCTCGAACCTGACACTCAATGAACAACCCTTTGAAACTTAGAATGTGAGTCTTTCTAATCAGCATTGGCAAACATTTGACCTGTAAACGAGGCTCGGGCATCATGGTTAATTGTTCTTAACAACCATGATTGTCAGTAGGTTGCACAAAAGCGCTCCTCAACCTGAGGAATTGTGGAAAAACAAATTAATGATAATAATAAATTTACTTCTTGACACATCTCCTTATAGGAAATATTTCCTGGAAATCCTAGTGCTTGAAATTAATTAAAGGAGAAACTATGAAATTTTGGGTAGATTTACAACCCTAAGCTACACACATTAGGATCAGACTTGAAATCCTAGATAAATTTAGTAAAATTTCAACTCAGAATTTCCACATAGGAGACTTGGTAAAGGAACCTTTAGGTTGTGTGCTAGGTGACTAGAGAGCTCACTGGAAGCGTGATGGTCGTTAGCATTTATTTACATAGATTTCGAGTGCTCTCATTGTAAAATTTAAAGAATTCATGATATTTCCCATAAGCCCAGATTGATCGGATCACGAGTTAATGGAACCACATTTAAGCAAAGTTATGCGGTTTGACTCAAGTTCTAAGTCCTGAAAAATCTCAACGATCTCAATGCTCCGATCAAGCAAAGAATCGAGGTTTAACGGGATTATGAATGGATACCAAAATCCTCTGTCCTACGCAAACAGATGATTGAAGTATCGAGCTCAAACCCACTATGACCATCTATTCGTGACAACTCGAACACTGAAAACTAGAAGATTGTGTCATACTTTTACCACAAAAAAAAAAAAAAAAATCAAGAGAAATGTATGGAATGTTATAAAGGATTCTAACATTAGTGGGCATTAAAACGATTCATTAGATTTAGAATGATTTCTAATCTTTGGTGGGACTTAGACACCTTAGTGGAATTGCTAGATGAGAAACTTAAGGGTCGTGAGAAGTTTAAATAAAGCTCCTTGGGATTTCATACGTAAACGTAGGGTACATCTATAGGAAAATTGGGTCACTCGTAATATTAATAATAGGCACGTACATTAAAAAAAAAAAATTTGAAGTAGAACTTTATTTATTTTGTTTAAGGGGGGTAGACTATAATGACCCTTGCCTTAATTATAAATTATAGAGTTGGCATATATAGATGAACTTAGGGTAGAGAACTAGCAGATGCATACGGACACCGTAAGATAGGTTGTTATCCATATCCATAGTCAGAGTGCTGAATTTCGGGGGCGAAATTCTCCTTAAGGGGGGTAGTCTGTAACACCTTGTACTTTCCAGTACTCGGGTGTTACCGTAAGAATCTGAATTAGTTTACATGCGTTTGATAAACACACGTAGCTTTCCTTAAACATCGGCACCTAGTTATCCTCAAATCATCCATCTCAACCATCTAAAAACAACGTTCATTCGTGCGACAAGCCGTCCACCAGATTGATCCCAAATTAATCCATCATAACTTTTAAAACGTTGATTTTGGGATCTTAATCGCTTTAATAGATGGAAATTTTTAGGTGTAATTGATAATTTATTTATCATATAGAAATGTATAAAAATATATTGAAATAGGATGACATGTACATATTTAATGTATATGAAATATTGCGAAAAATAATATTATATTAAATAAGTATAGAGAGTGAAATTTTACAAGACATAATTGAACTTATAATATTGATGTAGTAGTAAACATTTTGTATAAATATGTATACAAAAGATTATTAGATATTTTAATAAAGTTGTAAATTATTTAACAATACAATTCTAAATATGGTGTTGTACAATTTCCAATTCATGTATATACATAGTATGATATTGTATATTACAAATTATATGCTAGTTAAGGTGTGGTCAATAGCATGTGTATAATGGTATGTTAATATTAAAATTTTATTTATATAATTATAACTTGTTTTAATTATAAGTAAAGTACAATAGTAATACATTTTATATTAATTGGCCAGTAATACATGGTGAAAGCTGCACAAGTGGCCCACTGGGATTTTCTAACCGTTGACGCTCAATCTTGGGGTGATTTAACCCTCAGATCAATGACAAACCACCATTGGAGCTAGGAATCGTCCCATATGGCCCACCTGGGCCTCACATGTGCCCCAAACTAGGCTGGGTCTCCTAAATAAGGACCCCTAAGCCGATTGGACGGAGTGGATTTGACATATACATTACAGTAGCCACCACAGGAGGTGCGTGTGTACCATGGACCATCATGCACGATGTACACCGAACCAAGATACTCGGTCAAACGACCTTTGACCGAGCAAAAAATGAAAAAGAAGGAAAAGTTTCAAAAACTCATCCCACCATAAAAATTTCAAACTAACGAGTTTTCAAGCCCCAAGTTGAGCCTCACCAAGCACTTTCCGGACGATCCAAACCGTCCATTTCACTCACGTGGGTCCGCTGAACAAAACTGCATAGGTTCTTTGACCCATGCATTAAAACAACAAAGATTATCCCCAACCGTCCATTTTCTTCATGTGGGGTTAAGATTCGATGAGAGGGACCATCAGATGGCTTGTGGGGCAATACAACATCCCATGGACCGGAGGTTACCAGCCTTCCTCATTTCCAGCTGAGAAGAGTCTTCTCACAGCCCAAAAATGGCTGACAGCTAAGAAGGAAGAAAAAGAGACTTTCTTCTTTTGGCTAGCAAAAGCTGTCGCAACGGTGACCGTTCCTGGGGCCACATGGCCCAACCATCCCAGCCCTTCCAAGTGGGAGGTACGGAAAGAGATAAGCCACTCTCTCATCTCATGAGATATAGAGGAGAAATCGGAAAAAGCTCATGAGTTGGAGCCAAGTGTCACCTGGGGTCCGAAAAGTGGACCCCACACCACTTATGAGACCCATCCAGACCGATCAAACGGTCTGGATCACCCTGAAAACCTTTAGATAAGAATCCACCATTGTTGGGTGGGTCATCTTCCTCAAAAACCCACCCAACCACAAACTCGAGATGGCCCCACAAAACCCTGGGAATATACTTTCGGGTTGGCCAAGGTGTTAGCAATCCATCCCCAAACATGGATGGGCCCCATGCATAGCCATCCTTCAATCCTAATCGTTGCATATAGGGAACTCTTTCCAACCGTTGGAAGCACCTCTCCCTGCCTATAAATAGGACAACACTACCCTTTGTTTTCCACACCAGCAAGGGGAGAGAGAGAGAGAGAGAGAGAGAGAGAGAGAGAGAGAGAGAGAGAGAGAGAGAGAGAGAGAGAGAGAGAGAGAGAGAGAGAGAGAGAGAGTGGTGGACGTGAGTGCACCCGCCCGGCCAGGTAAAAACGTCCAAACTCTGTTTTCATTCTCTTCCGTTTTCTTCTTCATTTTTTTTTCCATATTAGTAGCCACGTTTTGGCCGGAAGGAAGGCCGTAAATGAGGTTGCGATAAACCTTTGGGTGAGCACCAAATCTCAGCTAAAATCAAGCCAGAAAACAGCAGCAATCCTGGCCGTTCCTGGGGCTGGAAGTGGGCCAGAAAATAGACCAAATCCTGGCCAGAAAATGTCCCTGTAAGAACTTCAATTTGGGGCCAGGATCAGCCTCACCAACGGCCCAGATGGAAGGGTGACTCTGGCCTGAGAAACGGCTGAAAAACGGCCCGCAAAATGGGTCGAGAACGTTGGCAGCAGAAGTGTAAACAGGCCATGGGCCTCACCAAATTTCAACTGGGCCTCACCAAACTGCAGGTGGGCCTCAGTAAAAATTCTGGCGGACTGCACATTGGTGGGCTGTCCAAAACGGGCAGCAGACCATGAACGATCACCCAGATAAATTCTAGGTGGGCCGCACCACATTCCTAAGGGTGGACCGCACCTTGTTGCATGTATAGTGCATCCACGCCTTCCCTCTGTTGGGATCGTTGGCCCAAGTTTGGGCAGATCCAACGGCTGGGATCTGCCAGCTGCAGGCCTACCATGATGATCATTCACTTCAACCATCCATCCATTTCCTCAGACGTCTTGTTTTTCTTTTAAATATATATATATATATATATATATATATATATATATATATATATATATATATATATATATATATAATAATAAATATGATATTATATACATCTGCATATGCATTAAACCGGTGGGTCCCACACGTGTGGACCCACCTCTACTATATGCACTTCACCTCCGATATATGCAATCCATCGAAGCAACGTCATGTATGTGGATTGCAGTCAGACCGTCCGTCAGTAGCCTCTATGGGTCTGATATGAGGATTGCATCCCAATCATCCATTTCCCAGCCCCACCAGTTAACTATTGAGCTGTGAACAGCAAGTTCTGCAGCCCCATCATAACGTTGTGTTACATCTAAGTCATCTGCCCATTTAAAGACACGGACCCCACCCATGATATAACTATTTCATCCACACCGTCCAGATTGTACTCGATGGTGCTGGGCGATGTTTAGGGCACTGCTGGTCGATATGAACCGTACTTGGGCAGTGCGGAATTGCACGAACTATAGTTATACAGTGCCGATTTATGTAAACAACGTTTAGACTGTGCAATTTTATATAAACTATGGTGGGACCATGCTAATTTACACAAGACATACTAGGACAATGCTAATCATCCTTAGTGAGCCCCGTACCCTATAAAATGACAGTAATACACAAGTTATACTTACAACTATTAAAATGATTTTTGACGTGACCCAAGCCTTCACTAGGGCCCATTCATGGAGCTACCTCAATTGGATAAAAATATGGTGGGCCCGCTCCCTCTGGCGAAGGCCAAGAAGGGCCTTGTTATTATCTCTTCGAACCCTCATATTAGTTGGACAGAACCGTAGAAATACTTGACAAATCTGAACTGTAATTTTAGGTGATTCCCTGGAATGACTTTGGGCCATAAGAAAACTTAGACCAAGAATGCAAATTACTACCCTATAGGTGATGATTCTTCCCCTTGAGCCTTCCATCTTCTCATTAACTTAAGTTATAGTTTTTATTTAAATTCATAATTGATATCTTCCTTTATAATCACCTGTGTTAGCTGGTCGAAATTAAATTGCTATCTTACATGCTTTATGATTATCCTATATAATTGTTCATGCTTGTGGATTATTTGTGAATTGCTTACGGAACTTAAACTAGTACATTAGTGGGAAATTCCCACATATGAATGTACACCCATACTTGGGATATAACTTGACTCTTTGTGATCGTAATGGACCTTTTACTCAGTGGTTTTTGAGTGGTGGTCTAGATGGATCATTGATGTGGGCCTACCATCCAGGGTTGTTATGCCCAATGGTTTTTAAGGATGGTCTTTATCGTATGGTTTTGATATTCGCCCTATGTGGCATATTTTGATACTCGCCCTACGTGGTTTTATTTGATATCTTTCCTACATAGGTTTGATGTTTTATACTTTGCAATTATGCGATGGTAAGCCCCACATACTATAATATGATTGGCCATTAGTCGATAGGTTTCCATTAAACATCCTAAGGTGGTAGTCTCATGGGCTGGGGATAGTGGTTATGGGACACTATGCCCGTGCCGTCGGCCTACGCTGGGCCATGTTCTCTCCGTAGTGATCCTGAGCTTATTTAAAATAGCTGGTTGCAATTAGACTAATAATGGATTGACTAATCATGCATGCATAGCACAGACCAGCATCTATTGTTGTCATACGTAACATATAGATTCGCCTGTCTGGATGTTTTACCCGAGGCACCAACCATTATCTGTTGTTATCGTACGTATTTGCCTGTCTGGATGTTTTACCCGAGGCACAGACCGTCTGGATGTTTTACCTGGGTCGATGACTGCATGGGTGACGACCCTAATGTCCGTCTGGATGTTTTACCTAGGACATAGGCCGTCTGGATGTTTTACCTGGGCCGACAATTGCATTCATGCATTCATGTATATAAAAAGACTGCATTTACTCTGTTTTGGTTGTCTAAATGTTTTATACTATTTCTTACTTAATGCGGTGGCGTGTAATCTTGAGGGGAGTTCACACTGAGTTGGTCACTCATCTATTAAATATATAACCGTACAGGTGACACAGGTGGCCCAGGTGAAATTCATGTTTATATTATCAAGGAGCAAGCTACATATTTGACAGGGATGCATGATTGTGATTGCTAAGAGTTGCTACAGGATTTCATATCTCAAATTTGTTGTAATTTACTTTATTTCACATATAATATTATTTCATTTTGTAATTGTAAGAATGGGGACATTGGTTTGTATAAGTCATTATGGGCATCTTCTTGTATATCTTAAATATAAATGAAGACTTTCCTTTATGCTTACTTGTCCATTCTACGCTCATCTGCTTACTTTGATAAAAGAAGAAAAGAAAAATATATATTTGACCATCCTTTAAGGTTAACACTCGGGTTTTTGGAAAACGGGTTGTGTACTCGGATCCTAA
This sequence comes from Magnolia changhungtana, assembly GCA_030180095.1. Lineage (NCBI taxonomy): Eukaryota > Viridiplantae > Streptophyta > Magnoliopsida > Magnoliales > Magnoliaceae > Magnolia > Magnolia changhungtana. Next base: position 21,703,807 of record JASAUF010000444.1, on the reverse strand, counting down.
AAATTCGGGGCGTTACAAATGGCGACGTGTCAACTCGTCGCTAATTAACAATATTTTGCGATAAGTTATTAGGTCATCGCAAATAGTTGAGTTATTGGCAATGAGTGTCGTTTCCCTCGCTAAATACAATTAGTGACGCCGTATCTGCATCAAACGTGGCGACGAGCAACACTCGTCGCAAAAAACTTTTTGTAACAAATTTGAGTTTATTAGCGACGACAAGGACTTGTCGCAACATGTCTTTATTCGCGACGAGTCTCATATTTAGCGACATTTTACGATATGCAATGGCGACGTATCAACTCGTCGCTACTTAATTATATTTTGTGATAAGTTATTAGGTCGTCGCAAATAGTTGAGTTATTGACGACGAGTTGCCGTTTCCGTTACGAAATAGAATTAGTGACGCCGTACCTGCATCAAACGTGGTGACGAGCACACTCGTCGCTAAAAGTTTTTAGCGACGAGTTTGGAGGTTTTAGCGACGAGTTGACTTATCCCGAAAAGACTGAATTGTTGTAGTGCATATACTCTAGGAAGTCTACACCGGGGTTCATGTTCACATTTGCATGGGGAGCGGTTTCTTGGTAGAGCAAGCTACAGAATGTTGTAGCATTGTCGACGACAGAGGCCGAGTACATTGCAGTCACAGAGGCATGTAAAGAGATGCTTTTGATGAATAAGTTCTTACAGGAACTTAGCCTAAAGCAGGAGGAGCACGTGGTCTATTGCGATAGTCAGAGTGCTATACACTTGAGCAAGAATCCAAGTCAGCATTCTAAGTCGAAGCACATAGAGATTCGGTATCATTGGATCAGGGAACTTTGGAACAAAAGGTGTTACAGCTTGAGAAGATCCACACGGACGATAATGGGTCAGACATGATGACCAAGGCTTTGCTCAAGGGCAAGTTTGAGGTTTATAAAAACCTGGCTGGCTTGAAGAAGGTGGATCCCTCCTGGGTCAAAAAAGGGAAGATTTTATAAATTTTTTTGACCCATCTTCGACCGGTCGAGAGCCCTGCTCGACTGGTCGAAGGCTGGTGGTCGACCAGTCGAAGGTTCGAGTCGTGACACGACTCAAAGTCCAGCGAGTTTTTTTACTGTAGCTACGATTGGTCGAAGGGATGGCTCGACTGGTCGAAGGGGTCCTACGACCAATCGAAGACTCGACAGGACTAATCGAAGGTTACGCAGTTTGTTCCGCGATTTTGCGCGAAATTGCGGATTTGAGTCCTTTCACAACTAGGATGAGGAAAGGAGTTTCCCAAAACTATAAAGGGGTTACCTAGGGTTTTCTAGGTATAACAAGAGGGTTTCCTAAAGCTTTATAAGAGATTTCCTAAAGGGTTTAGGGCTATCAAAAGGTGAGAGAGAGAGAGAGAGAGAGAGAGAGAGGAAGAGAGAGAGGAAATTTATAGAAGGTTGGTTCTGCTCGTGGAGGTTATCTACTATGCAAACTACATCTCAGTGCGGTTAGATCTCTCCGTTTTCTCTATTTTTCTAATTGTTTATCCACTCCTGCGTGAGTGAAGAAGGTTGTAACGTTCTACTTTATAGTGGATTGTTGATCTGGACGAGGTCCCGTGGTTTTTACCTCTTTGAGGGTTTTCCACGTAAAAATCTATTGTGTGGTGTGTGATTGATGCATTGATTGTTTTCATTACTTTATTATCCATAATTCTGGTTTGTTGTGGAGGGCTAGATCCTAAGATTTTGTGCAAGGCCCCCAACACAAGAGACAGATCTCTCATAGATTAAACACCATAAGAGAGATTTACATGCTATTATTCATTAATCACAACAGCCTTGCAAGCATACTGAAATCTCTATCATGTCATATTCATGAAAAAGAAAAAGAAAAAGAGAAAAAAAAAAAAAAAAACAGCAAATGAGCACACAAAGCATAATATAAACCACAACATTCACAACTACATATTCAACCTAAAGGTATATGTAATCCTAGATTGAAAAAGGACTTGTTATTTTTGGACCCAAACTATGTGATCTTGAGCGAGGAAATGACAGATCGGAACAGACCCTGGTTTCACCTTCAGTAGTTGGAATGATATGTGTTTGGGGTTCCATGACGAAGTGTCCTCGTGACACACCGCGACTGCCTTGACCTTTGAACCGTCTGTCCCAACCAACGGGACAACGTAAGCACTCGTGGCGAGCGTCTCATGGCAGTAATACACCGGGTACACATATGTTTGGGGGTGGCAAGCTATTGACTTTGGGCTCCTCAACTTTTGAACCCCTGGTGCAATGGTGTACACTTGGTTCGATGTGTCCTTTTCCACCGTTGTCACCAACACCTGGACATCTGTTCCCATCTTCGATACTGTAAAGTCGATCATGGATTCTATTGACGTCGTGCAATATCTGTCTTCACCCTTGCTTGCGGGCTCGGTGCATGCTTGGAGGGTTTCATTGATCCCTTTAGCTTCTGGCGATTTGGGTTCGATGGAGAACTTGTTTAGGATCTCAGGAAGCTTTTTTCCATCAAGCCGCGGCCCGCTTAGTGACCCACGAGGGAGTGTGGACCCAGTAATGGCCTTGGGGAAGATTAAGTTCATCTTAGCACCTGTGTGCAAGTCCTTCTTAAGGAAGAAGACTGTGACATTTTGATCACGGAGCTGATCAACTGCATCTGTTAAGCCTGCAAAACGGTAGGTCAAAGTTATGGCATGGATGACCACCGGCTTTCCCTTGTGGCTTGTGTTCACATTGACTCCACCCTTGGGTTTGACCTTCCCTACGTCAATGGTGGTGCCTGTCTTCTCCTTGATTAAATCTGCAGTCCATGTAATAAGAGCAATAGTAAGTTGTGGTCATAACATGATTATCATTAGAGAATTTGGCTGAGTCGACTCAGAACACATTTGCCGAGTTTATTAAACTCGAGAAGCTGATTCGTATCATAAGACTCACAACTCAATGAGTCAATGAGAACCAGTTGAGTTTCTAGGGATCCAAATGATCTTGTCCTGTGAATTGTGATGGAAAACAATTTTATCATGACCTATGTGCTTCATTGAGATCCTTGGAATTGTGCAGCAAAACATGTTGCGTGCAGCAATCAGAACCGTTTATTTGAAGGGTCAGACTGCAAAAATCCAGCCGATAAACCATCCTATTGATGGCTGCAGATGGACAACTTGGACAAATTCGAGTAATGGTCCATCACTGAGAGGAAAGGCATGACAAAAGATCAGGACAGTCCAACCACTTTAAATTCCAACCATCTAGCCAACCACACAGTGCCCCACCAAATAAACGCTCCAAATCATCAAAACATAATTACAGAGTGGCCCACACTTCATTAAACTTCCATTCTGACAATAGCATCTATGTGATAAAATGGGCCAATCGAGACCCGTTGTGGGAAAAACCCAGAAGATTTAAAAACAAGGATTGATTCCTGACTCACCCAGGTTGAAGAAATCTCGTATAGCGCTTGGCATTGGAGTGTTTGGCAGCACCTTCTGCCAATAAGCCTCGGATGGTGACGTCTCATGGCTTCCAACTGCAGCCACTGTGAGCTGTTACATTAAAAATGCGCATTAGCCAGCCATCAACGAAATCGGATTTACTCGGTATGCTAAGCTTAGCATACTGAGTTATTCATTACGCAATCAGATTCTGCAATGAACACAATCCAAATAACACCAAGTAAGAAAACGAAAAAATCTAAGTTGAAAATAAGGAGCTATTATTACCAGATAAGCTAGTCCCGCTAAGGAGAGGAAAGACAAGCATCTACCCATGTTGTGAGAGAAAGATGGACAGTTGATGTGGTTAATAGAACGGAAAGGTGAGCTTGATTTATAAGATTTGGAAGTGGATTGGCTGGTGTGCCTCACACCAGCTTGATAGCTGCTGTATGTACGTGTCGTGCGAAGACGAGCACTGACGCTCCTCGAGCTCCGAGTTTTACGAACGGTTCAAAGGAGATCAAAGTTATATGGGCCCACAGTGATGTATTTATTATATCTACACTGTTCATCTATTTTTAGAGATCATTTTAGAGCATTATTCAAAAATTGAATCATATCCAAAGATCATCTGGACCACACCACAAATAGCAGCGGAGATAATGCTTTTCACCGTTAAACAATTCGTAAGGCCCACTATAACGTTTATTTTCCATCCAATCTGTTCATAATGTCACAAAGACCTAAATGAAGAGGAAAAATAAGTAAATTGTTATCGATCCAAAACTTCGATCCTAAAAAGGGTTTCAATGGTAGATGTTCAATCTCCCAATGCTTTTTGCAGTGTGGTCCACTTGATAGTTAGATCTGTCTTATTTTTTGTCTCAAGATTTAAGAAGAGCTCTATAAATGAATGTACGGTTTGGATATAACACATACCTCGTTATCAAACCCACGGAACTTGTTGACGTCAATAGAGAGTGTGAGGTGGACGCGGATTGCGTCCTAACCCCACCCGGACGGTAATCCGTCCGGGCAGGGCTATGTGGAGCCACCATGATGTAAATGTTTTATCCACGCCGTTCATTGCTTTTCTCGTATCATTTTAAGTTATAAGGCAAAACATGAAGCAGAAACATAGATCCAGTGGGCCACATCAAAGGAAGCTGCAGTGATAATAACACCCACCGTTGAAACCTTTCTAACAGCCACCCTGATGTTTTTTTACCACCCAACCTATTAACAAGGTCATGCAGACTTGGATGAAGTAAAACACAAATATCAGCTTGATCCAAAACTTCTCCAGCTCTCAGGCAGTTTTTAATGATGAACGTTCAATCCCTACTTTGTGATCCACTTAAGCCCTTGAACTACCTCAAGTTTGTCTTATTACTTAAAATGATCTGATAAAATCAATTAACGGATTGGATAAAACAATTACACCACTGTGGGCTCCACAGAGCCCTGGGTAGGACGCAATCCGTGTCCGGTGTGAGGTCCACTAGCCAATCCGCTTCCGATTTAAAAAGCCCATGGCGCAGCCGTCAAATGCGACTTGATTAATACACCATAATGGGTCCAAAATGCCGCTGCACACACATTGATACGATTGAAGCGGTGCATAGGGTAGCCCCACCGTGAATTCACCTTCATCGCGTGAGCGTCATGTGTATGAAAATGAATTGAGTGGTCCGTTGATGGACGTTTAACATGCATGTGTGGCCACCAAGTGAACTGCCTTGGATCAATCTTCAGGTGGATGAACATCTGTGATGGTGCCCAGCAGATCAATTTTCCAAATCTGCTGGACCACTGATCTGAATTTCTCTTGGTGGCCCATGCAGATGTGCGTGATTGTTTATACTGTTAATATATTGGCAATAGGACGGTCGTGTGTCTAAATGCACCATGGTGCACTTAGGGCCGTTTGGACGGGCGGATTGACTAGGTGTCGGTGGGATCCGACTGGATTGCACACCTAACAATGCAGTTAATACGTCGTAAGTGGATTGTCTGCAATCCCCTTGTAATTAAAAATTCGAATCTGCCTGTTTGGGAAGGGCGGCCGATCCAGGGATTCGTTTGGCTTGTCCATATATGGAATGGAATGCAATCCCATGTAATTTTCAGATAGATGTTTGGGAAACAAAGGTTAGGCCGGGGCGGGATTAAAGCACATGGATTGAAGACGGGCAAGGTCATTCATCCAAATGGCATCACCAAGCTTTGTGTACCCACCATGATGCATGTGTTGTATCCATACTGTCCAACCAATTTTAGAGATCGTTTTATGGCTTTTCAAAGAGATTAAGATAGATTTAAATTTCAAGTGGACCCACTACATACAAATCATGGGAGCCGTCACACCCACCGTTGAAACATTTATAGGGCCCATAGTCATGTATTTTTGAGATCTATATGTAAAATTGTGAACATAGAGATAGATGAATAGTGAAAACAAAAATATCCATCGTCATCGAAAACTACTGTGGCCCCTATAAGAAGTTTTGAACGGAGGATGTCACTGTCCTTAATATTTTCCATGGTGGGGTCCACTTGAAATTTAGATCTATCTTAATCTCTTTGTAACAACCATAATCTATATAAATTGTTGGACGGTATGGATACAACACATGCATTATGGTGGGGTCCACATAAATTGGTGACGCTATGTCAGTAGCGATTTGGCTACTGAGCTTGTTAGTATCCAATCCGCACAAACACCATCCGTGGAACAGGTTTTCGATGGATTGGTTATTCCCTTTGACACCATCCAATGGCTGATGGTGAGTGCTTTGTGGGGCCCATCATGATGTACATTTTTTTCATCCTTTCCGGTTATTTATATTTGCGGATCATTTGATGGTATGATACCAAAAAATGAAGTATATCCTAGACACATTTTGACCAGATTAGAGTATATAGTGTTGAATGAGCGTCCATCATAAAAAAACATTTCGCAACAGATTGAACCCATCGAATTCGGGAATCCAGCGAAATATCCATCGAAATTCCCTCTCGGTCTTATCCACTCGCTACCCAAACAGGTTGGTATATGGATGCTGTAGGATTCGACGGACGAATCCTGCTTAAATCGTCCGACTCCCCTTCAATTTGCCCGTCCAAACGGGCCCTTAAAGCTTTCCGGTGCCCATGTGCACATGAGAATTCTTCTATTTTGATTGCATCCTAGGGCTGTTTCACACCATTGGTGGAATGTTTTGATGTTTAGTTCGATGACATTAATGTGGTTCGATGCCATTGATAGTTTATCAATACAATTGAAGTATCGCACGTAATTACACAAAATTACACTTATTCCAATTGTAATTCTACTAGAGGCTATAAATATGAGTGTAATTGAGATTAAGGTGTATCTTAGAGTTTTCTAATTCATTCGTAGAGTATTCAAAGGCTTATAAGGAAGATTTAATGATTGTACGAATCAGATATTCTCTCAGAATCTTTACTCTTGCTCCGGTGCTAGACTCCTAGGAGTTTTAACACCCGGTCAAGGGTTGAGTATCCATAGGTGGTGAAATTCCACTACAGTTTGAGTGTGTGTGTAAAATAAATAAATAAATAAATAAAATAAAATAAAATTAGATATTCTCTATCTCTTGTGATTTCTACTTTCATGGTGCATTACTATCACTTTGTGTTATGATTTTTTCCGGAAAGGGTTTCATCACATTAAATTCGGAGTCATCGCAATAGAAGATAGGAGATATGGTGTGATTTCCGGTGGATTTCAAAATCTACTACGTACATATGTGGGCCTCAAGTTGATGCATGTGTTTTGTCCATGCTGTCCATCCATATATGCCATTTGTACACTATAATCGAATTACATATGTATATAGGTGACCGGCATCAATTGTGAAATCTGGTCCGTTAATTACAATTTCAAGGTCTACCAAATACAAATCTTACTTAAAACAATGCTTATCCGAAAGGAAGAATTTAATCTCCAATATGGGATTGGAAGGTCAAAATAATGTTAATTCCACTTAAATGTACTTTCATATCATTTAATTATGCGTTCCTACCGGGTCGCCAAGGAGTCTCAGAAAAAAGCTCTGACGAGACTGTAAAGGAGGAATCTTGGAAGAAAATTCTGATGGGACTATGGACTCTTGGAAGAAAGCTCTGAACAGTATCCTATAGGATAGGCTTTTGAATTTTCAAAAGACTACGTACCCAGGCCTGCATGTGCATGGAGGATTGATCCAAGTACGTACAACCTCAAGATCTTTTTTCTCAATGGCTGCAAATGGACTGGGCCAGGCCAAGCTAATTAAAGAATGTCCAATCCAAGCTATGAGCTAAGGAAAGAGAAATATTGCTACCAATTTGATAAAAACCCATTAACATTCATGGTACATGTACACGTTGTTGAATTTGGTTTGTAGCGATGGACATGATGTATAGCTTTTCTTGGAAATGACAAGGAAATCACCGTTACGTCAAAAAATCTCCATGGCGGCAAAGGGAACGGATTGGCTAATCTCCATGGCGGCAAAGGGAACGGATTGGCTACTCCCCCTAATGGCTAGTGGTCTGTGCTCTGTGGGACCCACCATGATGTAAGTGTTTCATCCATTCCGTCCATCTATTTTTATAGATCTTTTTAATTCATGAGGGAAAAAATGAGATATATCCTAATCTCAAGTGGACCACATTATAGGAAACAGTGTTGAATGAATTTCAACCATTAAAAACTTTTTGGGGCATAAAAGTTTTGGATCAGTATGATCTTTGTTTTTACCTTCATCTGGGTCTGTATGACCTAGTCAACATATTGGATGTCAAATAAACATTACAGTGGGCCTTAGAAGGATTTTAATGGTGGATATCCAATCACTATTTATATTCTTATTATTTTTTGTATCAAGCCCTAAAATGGATCTTTAAAAATGAATGAACGGAATGGATGAAGCACATACGTCATGGTGGGGCCCACAGAGCACCGACCACTAGCCACGGGGCTGGTGGCAGGGGAGTAGCCAATCCGTTCCCGGCGGCAAATGTACTGGGCCAGGCCTACCGACATTCATGGTACATGTACACGCTGTTGAATTTGCTTTGTAGCCATGGACAAAAATCACGAGGAAATCACCGTCACGTCAAAAAATCTCCCACGTCGACCAAAGAATGCGTGTCCCACTGCATTATGATATTACCATGAAGTGAGTTCCATCGTCTTGTTTATATGGAATCCCAGCATCCGAGTCCGTCCGAGCAGATCCCCCTTTTCTTGATCCAGCTCCCCCTTGCTATGGACGAAGAATCAGTAGTAAAATCAAGGTCCTCTGCAACTGAGGTGGCCCAAGTGAGAATCAACGGTGGATCTCCTCTCACCTTCTTCCCATGTGTTGGTCCACTAGAGTTCTAGATCGAGCTGATTTTCAGAACATGATCACCTAAGGTGACGCATCCCTTCAACATATTTCAATCGTGCCCGAAAGACTGAAATCTTGTGCACTTTTGTTACAAAAGTATAACTCAACAGAGTAATCAGTGCTGAATATTGTTCATCAGTCATCACATCAGTCATCTATGCTCTGGACTTAGCATGATATTCTGCTTAGGCCAGGAGGCCTCAAAAGAAAAATGGCACCAATAAATTCTGCTTAGCTTAATATTCATCAGTCATCTATGCTGGGACTTCGATTGCACCGAAGCTTGCTTGATGGCATCGAACTAGTAGTCATCGACAAACTGTTGATATTACATATTCAAGACAACTATCAACAACACCTAACTCAACTTGTTATTCAATAATTATAAATTAAAAATAAGTGATTAGAAAAGAATTAAAAATATTTAAAAGATGAATAAGGAATATAAAATACAAAACTAAGTAGGAACTTGTTGGATAGCATCTTAGTTTAAGGATGTATGTCTAGCTCTAGATGGAGGTTACGATTTTAATCCCTTCTCCAGTTTCGTTTTACAAGTAATTCCCTTGTGACAAACCAGGTTGGTTCGAGTTAACTGGAGGCGCCTTGAGTAGCTTAGATTGTGAATTTACTAAACAGCCCTTAGATGTTTGGGCTCCAGACTCTAGCCTTTCAATATGAGTCATCTTTCAACAATCTAAACAGTTCATATAATGTGCCTGACTTGTATTGTGGATAGAAAACAATTAGAAGCTCTCATTTGGGTTTTGTGATCCTACTATGAATTTGAAGGGTTCCTATAAACTTTGTATGATCAAAGGGTTGAAATATTCAATCAAAGGGGTTCACAGAATCCACTATGCGAGAGAGGATCACTATCACATAATCAATTTGGGTCATTGGAAAAAGCCCGAATGGAGTGGCTATAATCCTGGCTTGTTTCATTAGAAAACATTGGTAGGTAAGGCAAGTATCCATGGACAATTATACCATGCAATTAGTTTTTCATGATATATAGTCCTGAATTATGAGTTTTAAAGGACATTAAAAGGAATTTCAAACGCAATATAAAATGTTGAGGAAATTTAGATATCTTTGCGTGCTTGTTAAGTAATAGTTTAGATTTTACATACTCAAATCCATCAGTGGTGTACATTTTAGTACAGAGGCACTTCTTATTTTAAAATTTTGACATGAGTAGGCTACTACAAGCAACTATGTATGGCCATGTATCAGCCACCCTCTTTCTCCATGATTAGCCGTTACTCTCTTTGTTTGCATGAATGCGTGTGTGGCCGACACTCTCTTCTTGAGCGGTCTCCACTCTTTCTCTGTTTCTAGTCTTATCTCTATTTCTAATCCTACCAACTACTCCACCACATGCGACAGATCCACCACCACACACTGGAGGCGCTTGTAGGACGGCAGGTACCCACACTAGTTAGGTTGATGGTGCAGTGCACTAGCCAATCCGCTTCCCAATGTTTTTGAGTCTCTTACAGTGGGAAACGGATTGGCTACTCTCCCTACGACCAGCCAATGGCTGGTGGTGGGTGCTATGTGGACCCTACAATGATGTATGTGTTTCATCAATGCCATCCATCTATTTTTCTAGATCATTTATGGTATAAGATTAAAAAAAAGGTATATCTCAATATCAAGTGGACCACATTACTGGAAACAGAATTGAATGTGCATCCACCATTAAAAACCTTTTAGAGGCCATAAAAGTTTTGGATCAAGCTGATATTTGTTTTTTTCCTTCATCGGGGCGTATGACGTAATCAACTAATTGGATGTCAAATAAAAAATATTGGATGTCCAATAAAAAGTATAACGGGCCTTAGGAGGTTTTTAATGGTGGATATCTAATTACTATTGTTTTCCTGTCGTGGATATATAGGGACGGGGATTCCCTGGAAAGCCTTTCGCAGTGAGTTCCTGCGCTGAGAACTTAGGTGGGAGCGAGGTGATGTTTTTGAGAAATTCACTCCATTAATCTGTTTTTGTGAGCTCATTTTAGGATGTGAGGCAAAAAATGAGCCGTATCCAATACTCAGATGGGCAAAAACGTGAGTATTGAACATCAACGGTTGAAATATTCATGTGGCCACAGAAGTTTTGAATTGGGATAATATTTGTGTTTTCATTTCATCCCAACATGAACGGTATAGATGTCATATAAACATCACTGTCAACGCCAGGAATGTTTCAGAAGGTGGGAATTTCCCTGCACACATTTTCCTTTAGTGCGGCCCACTTGAGTTTTGGATCCTGCTCAATTTTGTTTTAACTCCTAAAATGATCTCAAAAAACGGATGGACGGTGTGGATTTCTCACAAGCATCACAGTAGGCCCTACCTAAGTTTCCAGCTCAGGAAGTTCATGCGAAAACTAGCTCCCCTCATCAGGAAATCCGTGTAAATTTATATCCCTCTCATTTTTGGGACGGAGCCATAAAATGATTTGTAAAATAGATGAAACACAAACGTGCTAGATCTCACGGATCACCGACCACCAGCCATGGGGCTGGTGGTAGGGGGAGTAGCCGATCCGTTTCCCTTATAATGCCCGTCTATATTTATTACGATAGTAATGACATCATAACTATCATAACTAATGACGCGGGCATATACCGAAAAGCTCACGGGCTCTACTGTAGCTACGTTTGGGCTGTTTGATTTTTCATACATCAGGGAAATCCACGTCAGTGTTTCCTTTTGATAATTGGAAAGCTATCCTTATCTTTGCCTTGTGTGGATAGCTTTCGTCAATGATAGTTCCTGTTGGGGATGTCGACGGCTTAACTTTTTATGCGCGGATGGTGGCCAAATGAAGGTAGGTTTCACTGTGATGTATGTGGCTTATCCACATCATTTATTTTATATGTCAACCTTATTTAGAACATGAATAAAAAAAAAATGAGGTAGATCCAAAGCTCTAATGGACCAGAAAATAGTAGAAATAGAATGCTTACCGTATAAACATTTGTGTGGCCCTCAAAAGTTTTAGATGAAGCCGATGTTTGTGTTTAGCCTTTACCAATGTTTTTATGACTTCATGAACAGGCTAGATCACAAATAAACATCAATATGAGCCCAATGAACAAAATAACTTTCAATGGTAGACATTTAAGGCCATTGTTTCGTGTGATATGGGCCACTTGAGAGTTGCATCTATCTAAAATTTGGACTTAGACCCTAAAATCTTCTAATAAAATAGATAGACGATGTGGATATGTTATGCACATCACAGTGGGGTCCATAAATTTAAGTCAACTTTTAGATCAATTCTCATATGAAAATAAGCTTAAAATTTCAAAGTTAATTGTAGATCCGAAGCTTCTTCTGTGTCTTAGTATCCTTAAATTAATTATGAATTTTATAGAATTTATTTTCTATTTTCCTTACCTTTTCTTCATGAGTTTGAGAAGTCTTTACAAGGAGCTCAAGGAAGCTCCGTGGATTGAGAGTAGTTATCCTTGAGGTAGACGACAAACGACCTCATCATGTTCATCCCTGTGTCACAAAAACTTAAACTAACATTGTGGTACTCCAATAAAGGAGAATGATTGTTGGAGAAGGGCATCTAATATAACACTGAAAATAAATATGAACTAAATATTAAAATTGTAAAATCGAAAAGTGGAAAGGGCCTGAAAGATCCTCTTTGGCTCAACACCTGCGTTAGTTTTTAATCATTTTAAAAAGAAAAAGGTCCGAAGTCCTATTGGTTGGACTATTTGTTAGGGTCCACCCAGAGATAACTTCCAATGTTTCATGTCAGTGTGACATCCAACCTGTCTAATAAGTTGATCCCTTCATGAAGATAACCTTGTGCAAAATTCAGCCACATCCGCTCATTGAGTGGACCACATTTGTATTTTTCTATACATCAATGTTTAGAAATTGTTTTCTATTGTGTGCCCACCTGATGAATAGATGGGTTAGTTAATCCTCGTGGTGGGGCCAACCTCTATGAAGGGTTGGATTTCACATACACATAGCAAGTTATAAGTTATAAAGAGGGAGGACTATAACTTGTGGTCCAAAGCAGAGATTTCCTCTTTTAAATCTTCAACGGTGGACATTTGTAAGCCAATTCATTTCAGATCGTCCAAATAGGTGAGCCAACTTCAGATGGACCGTATCTCTAAAATCACAACGCTCAAGTAATCCTAACCATCTAATTAATGGTTATCAAATGAATGGTTAAATGTGAAATAATGATTGGTCCAAACTTTAAATTAAAAATACCAAATGGTTGAGATCTCAGTGAAATGTTCGGTTATGGGGGATCCATAATTCGGTCAGTGATTTGGACGGTCTAGATTGCTGCAAATCTGCGCTGTCCATGCGGGTGAAGAGTCACCCCATTTAAAAACTAACATAGGGACAGCTTAGAAGGAATTATTTCCATCTAATGACAATAACCATTCCATCCATAACCTTGGCAAACCTACTGTTATAAAAAGAAAGTACAACATCAGCAGCTTAGCACCCTCCAGTCAACATGAACTTGTGCTATAGCTAATCAAAAGTGAGTTGAACCTAATGGACGGTGCAGATGGATGATTAGACCATCAACATGTCTAAAAAGCGCCTGAGTGAACTAGGACCATTGGTGGGCCGGATGGAACCGAATACTAGTACTGAACCTTTCATGGTCTTGCCATGGTTATTATGTGCTGATAATAACCCAGCCCATTATCCCTTACACACATTAAAAAATAAGCCGAATTTCAACGGCTGAACCATCTCCTAGTGGATTCGTGCCTTATTTGATGGCCCATTTCAAGTATTTAGTTCAATGTATTAGGCCCATAAAAAACTGGGCCTTAGAAGCAAGCGTTAAAGTCCACTAAACTCAGAAAACTGCAAGATTCTAATTTGATTATTATTATTATTATTATTTATAAATGGGCTGAGATGGGATGAGGTCTGACCAATGATCTTAGGACCTCGGATCTAAAGCTAGATCCAGGGTTGTCAACGGGTCAGTTTCATGTCATGTCAGAGTCAGATCTAGTAATTAAATGAACTTGGAATTCAAGTTCGGCCCATCTAATTAGTGGTTGGGGCCCAGTTAAGTCCATATGAGGAAGGTCCCAGATCAATGACCCAAAACAACTGCCTCAAGAGGGCAGAGAAACTATAGGGTCATTCCACATGCAAGGTTCCGTGCATTTGGGCCCATGCATCAGTAATCCAAACCGCTTGTATGATGGATCTCACTGAAATTGGAGATTATGGTGAAAATCTTTCCTAAAACATTGATTAATAGCTAAGGAGACAATACAGCAGTGGTCCATATTCACCGAAAATATATCATTATAATTTAGAAAAAAAAAAGAAGCAAAAACTATTCTCACGATCAAAGGGTGAGGATCTTGTTGTACCATATAAGCATTTGGATATCGCCAAATCATTACCCTCAAATATACCGAATCTTGCGCATTGGTAATATGTATCATTACCAATAAACAGGGTCTCAAAATTGACTTTGGCCACTCGAACTGATGTAGAGCGTCGCTGACACTTTCATAGCCCAGATGGACTAGAGAAAACCCGATCAGAGGCCGGAAGTAATCAGGACTGTCAGAACTTTAAAATAACCATATCTTCAGAGGCTGGAAGTAATCAGGACTGCCAGAACTTTAAAATAACCATATCTTAGGATTGAGTTTTTTGACTTACTATACATGATTTTGGACAGGAGAAGCTACTTTATCCAACCAACCAGGTTGCATGGTTCTGGGAAGGAGAAGCTACTTTATCCAACCAACCCGGTTGGCCACGCAGGGTTTGCGAGATTCCAACCAGGGTTTAAAGTCCTTTTTATTTGTATTTTTACTGTAAATAGTAATTTTTAATGCAATTATAACTTTTGATCCTTTGAGTTTTAATAGTCATGCCAAACATGAAAAGGGTTTAACAAAATTAGGACAATAATATAATTACATCAAATTGGACACTTACTATTTTTGACCAAAAGCCGTACCCTATATAAATAGTAAGTTTAATATTTATAGTAAGTCACATTTTTATGGAGTTTGAGTTGGAGTTTGATTCTAAAGCTTCGTCCGAAGTTTGAGTTCACTATTTAAATAATTGTAAATTTATTTATTTTTTTATCATCAATTAATTAATTTTAAATTATTAGAAATTATTTCTATTTTCTTTTCTCATGAATTAGAAGAATCTCTATAAGGAGTAGATGCTCAATGCATTGGCAGTAGTCATCCCTGTGGAAGACGGTGATCGACCTCATCACATCCCTGTGTCACAGACCAACTCACCTGGTTCTGACTTCTGAGTTGAAAATTGGCCGAGTCACCATTTATTCTCCACCTTGACTCACCACAAGGCCTATTTTATTTTTTTCGTTATGCACGCACACACACCCCACATACTCACACTTCAGTGGAATTTCACCACCTATGATACTCGAACCCTTGACCGGATGTTGAAACTCCTGATAGTCTACCACAGGAGCAAGAGTAAGGATCCACCACAAGGCCTACCTTGGTTAGACCTGTAGCTTCGTCAACCACCCTCGAGCCATGAGCATAACAAGCCGTTCTGCTCGTCAGCTGTCTCTGTGTCCTAGAACCTGCAGGATGGTCCACTGCTAACTGTGGCTCAAAATCTTTTAACTTTCCAAGTCTCTCATACGAAATCTGCTGGACTACGTGGGGGATTTTGGTCAATATGGATCCAGCTTTATACACACCTGTCACCATGCGACTATCTATAAGCCTTAGCGTGACAAACGGCCGCTTCTGAAGTTGCTGCACGGCTGTCTTTGGTGGACCGTCATGCCCATCTGGTTGCATTTCTAGAGGAAATGAGAAAATGCACATCAACAAGAAGATTTTTATGAAATGCCAAGTTACAAGTCTTGTAGAGGTTGGTTGAGCAAACCCTAATAATGCATTTTTTTTAATATTGGGCATGGACTTAGTCGACCAATCAGATTACTTATTTTACACTAATCGCTTGTTTGAGGCTATGAGATCTCAGTCAACCAATCAGACTCCCTGATATTGCACTAATTTCTTTGTTGGTATCAGCCAGAGAAGGGACTTATGTTTCCAAACCTTTTTCTCAGGCTATAACCTGGGATTAAATGATTGATCTCCATATTGCAACACCGAACGCTTAATAAGAAATAAGAAGCTGTTTGGATGCATTGTAGAATGTACAAATATTGGCAATTAATGAAACTTTGATATTGATAGCAAAGAGTTGAAAAATAATTTTAAAAAATAAAAAAGTAAATTGAAGGATCAAGTGGACCACACTAGAGGAAGATTGAAATCCGATTATTGAAAACTTCTTAAGGTCGATTGTGATGTTTATTTTCCATCAAACTTGTTTTTAATGTCATGTAGACCCTTTACGAAAGAAAAACATAAATATCAGCTTGATCCAAAACTTTTTAACCCTCAAGAAGTTTTCAACGGTAAGCTTTCAATTCCCACTGCTTTTTATAGTGTGGTCCAATTAAGCCTTCAATCTGCCTCCTCTTTAGGCTCATGAGCTCAAATGATATGTCAAAATCAATGGACAGCATGGATAAAACATATACATCATGATTGCCCCACGGAGCGGCTAACAGGACCATTCGTCTCTATCTTGGTCGGGTAGCAGTAGCACCCAATCCGCGACACTTTCAGGAGAGCAGGGGCCCTGATGCCGATTTCCCTAGACGGTGCTATGTGAGCCCTATAATGATGTAGGTATTTTGTTCACACCGTCCATCCACTTTGGATCATTATCGTAAGGGCATGAGCCCAAAACTGAGGCAGTTTCAAATCTCAGGTGGACCACATCACAGGAAAACAGTGGTGATTGAATGTCACCATTAAAAACTTTCTAAGATTTTACTGGAACTTTTATTTGACATCCAACCTATTGATTAGGTCAATAAGGCATGGCTGATCATGGAAAAATAAAAATATCAATATGATCCAAAACTTTTGTAGTGCCCCAAGAAGTTTTTAATGGAGATCATTTAATCACCACTGTTTCCTGTGTGTGATTCACCTGAGATTTTAATATTCTTTATTTTTGGACTCGTGCCCTAAAATGAATTGACGGCATGGATAAAACACTTACATGATGGTGGGCAGACGGAGCACCGTGGAGTACGGACTAGTGTTAGTAGCCCACCTGCGTTTCAATTTCCCTGTCCATGTTTTAGACTGGACCATTCATCATTCATCTTGTTCAAACTATTGTGGGGGTGGACCTAGGCGGTGACGTGCTTCCACATCTCCGCGAGCAGATTCCTCATGGCTGAGGTCTCTCCCTCTCCTCTTCTTAGGAACGTACCTACCCAGATACTGAGGTATATACGGATGAAGTGGTGCTTTCTTTTCTCCCGGTGGTTGATTTAAAGTAAGGGCTAATAACTAAAGAGAAGTATTTTATTTCATTGTATTTATTTTTTGAAATATTTCTTATGTGGGATTCTTTGCGCGGGTGAAAGAGCACGTGAATTCTTGTGTTTTGGTCTCTTTCTTTTGTATTCTGGTGTGGTTTACATTGATCTGGTGTGGGTATTTTTAATTAATAGAAATAACACAATGTATTCCCATATATGAAATATAATTTGCAAGTGTCATTCTTCTCTTATTCAGGTCAGTAGAAAAAAACAGCGGCTTGTTCTTTGAGTGGTCCAGTTACATGGTGAATCCAAAGTGGGCAATACTTGGATATGTGGGTCGCACCATCCAAATTAATCAATCAAAGGCTGTGCTGGCCCCTTATGTGCTCAAGTATGATCAGTTTTATTTATTTATTTGTTTATTTTTATTTTTTATTTTTTTAATGCACGACATACTCTAATTAAAAAAAGGCCGAATCATTGCATACCATAAGTTGATAATACCATTCTCAAGATAAAATCTTTCAAATCAGCCATCTTATTCACTGTTCATTTCCCATATATAAGAGGATTGTGATGTAAGTGGGGCCAACTGTGATGTTTACGAGAAGTCTACCTTGTCCGCCCATTTTTGCTGGTTTATGTTAGGATTTGAGCCTAAAAGTGAGGCAATTCCAAAACTCAAGTTAGCTAAATAACAGAAAACAATAGGGATTAAACGACCACCATAGAAACATTCATGAGTCATGGAAGTTTTGAATAAGGCTAATATTTATGTTTTTAGTTCCACATTATGAAAAATTTGGATGTCATATAAATATCACCGTGGAATCTAAGAATGTGTGGACTTTTAATCTTCACTATTTCTTGTCATGTGGCCCACATGAGTTTTCTTTCTTATTTTTGGGCTTATGTCTATAATGTAAGCTAACAAAACACATTGAGAGAATGGATTTTGTTATGGGAAAAATATATTGACCAACAAGATAAGGTTAGGTCAGCATCTCGTAGACTTAGCCAGGTCAGCTGATAACCAATGCAATCAAAGACTGTATTCCAGGTCTTGACTCGATCTCTTGACCGCCCTCAAGAGCAGGTCGGAGGACCCGCTGATAAACTCGATGCCAGAAAGGGCATAACCGTGACTGACCTAGAGTCAGGTTGGTGCACCCTAGGTCGGCTGCTTTTGCTAATTCTGACGTAGTCCCGACAGTGTCTACCCAAGGTTCCAATTGAGAATCTAGGATGACAGCTGCGATATGGACCAGCCCGAGATCTTAGCCGAGGCTTGGGGGATCCTCACCACACATACAGGATCTGAATTCCTTTATAACACATCCCTACTAAATAAAGAGATCTCCTCTACGTCACCACCTTTCCTCCACTATAAATAGGAGCATCTATAATGGGGAAAGGTACCCACAATTTAAAGCGTAAAACCATATTTACAACTAGACTCAGATTCCCTACCTGACTTAGGTATCGGAAGGGCCCCTGTGGCAGCCAGGGTCTCCTTTTGTTCACTCAGGTATTTGAAGGTCGAGTCCTTACTCTTGCTCGGGTGGTAGACTCCCAGGAGTTTCAACTCCCGGTCAAGGGTTCGAGTACCCATAGGTGGTGAAATTCCACCAGCGTGAGTGTGTGGGGTGTGTGTGCGTGTGTAAATTTTTTTTAAAAAAAATGGTATTTGAAGGTCTAGGGAAGGTCATCTGAATTTTTGCATCAACATATTTCTCTCACAAACATCAAGGTGGGTCCTGCCTATATTGGAACTGCAAAACTTATATGAGCTCGCATGAGTCCTTAGTGTTAAATACCATCTAAGCCATGTAATTTGAATTATTTGAAGCGGTTTGAAATCTAAGGTAAAAGCTTGGATTACATCTAAAATCCTTTGGAGAGTCGCATGTATAATATGTGTGTCACTAGACTATCTATCTATTGGGCACATGGCCCACTGATGATATCCCAAAACAATTAGGTTATCAATTAATCACTATAATTGATATGTGCTGTCCAAATATTATACATGTAAATCAACGGTTAAAAATCATTGGTTAGTCACTCAGATGTGATATTGTGTTTATGGCCCCATCCGATACTTGAAATTTCATCATTTTCGGGCAAAGTATATATTTCAACTGGCTCATGACAATCATTGTGTCAAACATTACATACTTATACTAATTAGAGATATTAAAGTTGATTTAGTAATTAAACTCAAACTACTTTTGAATTACAAGGAATTCTGAATCCAGGAGACCAAACATAACAGAAGGATTTCAAATCCATGGGCTCCGAATCGACACTCCCAAACAGGCCCTTACGTGGTTTCAAACACAGAAACAAACGTATGGCCATTATGGCTGATTTCATGCCACAGGTAAATGAAACTTTAATAATTATACTTTTTTAATGCGGTACCGTAGAATACTCCAATCCAAATAGGCCCGTAATTTGATTAGTTAGTGATAAGGATACACTGAGCCCACACGTGTGGAGAGAAGTCTTCCATACATGATCAGGATACCAAACATATGGAGAGTTCTTCATCTTATCTATCTCTCTAACTCTTCCTCTACTCTCCCTTTCCTACTTCAACACTTCTTCTCTTGTAAAATCACTATAAATAAACAATAGATTGAAAAGGGCTGACACGATTTTGGGTGAAAGCCTCTCTCTCTCCCTCGTGATGTTTCTGGATTTCTTCAGTTAGCTAGGAGTGTTAGAAAGATGTTTCGACTGTAACATGGATTGCTTGTATACAAGAGACAGATCTCTCATAGATTAAACACCATAAGAGAGATTTACATGCTATTATTCATTAATCACAACAGCCTTACAAGCATACTGAAATCTCTCTCATATCATATTAAAAAAAAAAACCAGCAAATGAGCACACAAAGCATGATATAAACCACAACAATCACCAACTACATATTCAACATAAGGTATATGTAATCCTAGAATGAAAAAGGACTTGTTATTTTTGGACCCAAACTATGTGATCCTGAGGGAGGAAATGACAGATAGGAACAGACCCTGGTTTCACCTTCAGTAGTTGGAATGATATGTGTTTGGGGTTCCATGACGAAGTGTCCTCGTGACACACCGCAACTGCCTTGACCTTAGAACCGTCCGTCCCAACCAACGGGACAACGTAAGCACTCGTGGTGAGCGTCTCATGGCAGTAATACACGGGGTACACGTATGTTCGTGGGTGGCAAGCTACTGACTTTCGGATCCTTTGAACCCCTAGTGCAATGGTGTACATCTGGTTCGATGTGCCCTTTTCCATGGTCGTCACCAACACCTGGACATCTGTTCCGATCTTCGATACTGCAAAGTCGATCATGGATTCTATTGACGTCGTGCAATATCTGTCTTCACCCTTGCTTGCGGGCTCGGTGCATTCTTGGAGGGTTTCCTTGATCTCTTTAGCGTCTGGAGATTTGGGTTCGATGGAGAATTTGTTTAGGATCTCAGGAAGCTTTTTCCCATCAAGCAGAGGGCCGCTTGGTGACCCACGAGGGAGTGTGGATCCAGTAATAATGGCCTTGGGGAAGATTAAGTTCATCTTAGCACCGGTGTGCAAGTCCTTCTTAAGGAAAAAGACTTTGACCTTTTGATCACGGAGTTGATCCACTGCATATGCAGAGCTACCAATCTTGCAGAAGAGCTTGGGATTCATGGCATGGAAGATCACCGGCTTTCCCTTGTGGCCTGTGTTCACATTGACTCCACCCTTGGGTTTGACCTTCCCTACGTCAATAATGGTGGTGCGTGTCTTCTCGTCCATCAAATCTGCAGTCCTTGTAATAACAGCAAGAGTTAGTTGTACTCACAGCATGGTTATTATTAGAGATTTTTTTCTGAGTCGACTCAGAACACATCTGCCGAGTTTATTAAACTCGAGGGAGCTGATTCGTATCATAAGACTCACAACTCACTGAGTAAATGAGAACCAGTTGAGTTTCTAGGGATCCAAATTAATGATCTTGGTCTGTGAATTGTGATGGAAAGCAATTTTATCATGACCTATGTGCTTCATTGCAATCCTTGGAATTGTGCAACAAAACATGTTGCGTGCAGCAATCAGAACAGTTTATTTGAAGGGTCAGACTGCAAAAATCCAGCCGATAAACCATCCTATTGACGGCTGCAGATGGACAATTTAGACAAATTCGAGTAATGGTCCATCACTGAGAGGAAAGACATGACAAAAGATCAGGACCGTCCAACCATCTAGCCAACCACACGGTGCCCCACCAAATAAACGCTCCAAATCATCAAAACAGAATTTCAGAGTGGCCCGCACTTCATTAAACTTCCATTCTGACGATAGCATCTATGTGATAAAATGGGACGCGACCCGTTGTGGGAAAAACCCAAAGGTTTTAAAAACAAGGATTGATTCCTGACTCACCCAGGTTGAAGAAATCTCGTATAGCGCTTGGCATTGGAGTGTTTGGCAGCACCTTCTGCCAATAAGCCTCGGATGGTGACGTTGCATGGCTTCCAACTGCAGCCGCTGTGAGCTGTTACATTAAAAATGCACGTTAGCCCGCCATGAACGAAATCGGATTGCGTACTGAGTTACTCATATGCTTTTATGGTACTTAGTAAACTCTGTTGGGCCCACTGTAAATGCATGTTGTTTATCTACGCCGTTCATCCGTTTTTCCAGCTCATTTTAGATGATGATTCCAAAAGTGAAGAATATATAAAGCTTAAGTGGATCACACCATAGGAAACAGTTGGAATAATGATTTCCATCGTTGAAACCTTTCTAAGACCCATGGTGATTTTTATCTGTCATCCAACCTGTTCATAAAATCACCAAAACATAAATAAAAAGAAATCACTAATATCAGCTTGATCCAAAACTTTTGGGGCCCTAATTAGTTTTCAACGGTGTATGTTCAATTCAAACTGTTTCCTGTGGTGCGATCCAATTTAGATTTGGATATACTTCATTTTTAAGCTCAAACCTTAAAATTATATGTTAACTTTTATGGACAGAGTGGATAAAATATATAAATCACGGTGGACGCCACAGAGTTTACTCAGTATGCTAAGCTTAGCATACTGAGTTACTCATTACGCAGTCAGCTTCTGCAATTAACACAATGCAAATAACACAAAGTAACAAAACGAAAAAAATCTAAGTTGAAAATAAGGAGCTGTTATTACCAGATAAGCTAGTACTACAACAAAAGAGAAGAAAGACAGGCATCTATCCATGTTGTGAGAGAAAGAGGGACAGTTGATGTGGTTCATAGAATGGAAAGGTGAGCCTGATTTATAGAGCCCATGGCGCAGCAGTCAAATTCGACTTTTTTTTTTTTGAAACCTTTACGTATTCATTGAATAAACAATACAAAATAGACCAATACTATTCTCTTTTGTTGTACAAAAATAGAAGGCTGGCGTACCTATCATATTCTGTACAAGAATACACTATCAATGCTCTCTAATAGAGCCTAACCTTCTTATCTAAAAGATACCGGCCCTTAACAAGTCGGGGTAGGCTAGCAGCCTCCCAAAAAGTTTGGCCCACCTAACTCCCACTCTCTTCTTTGGCCAACCCGTCTGCTGGGCCATTCCCTTCTCTCAAAAAAAGGGAGACCTCGAAGGTACCCCTGCTCCCATGGTCTCTAATTCGGCTCAGCCAGTACTTCCATTTCCAGGAGCAGCTGGACCTCTCATGGAGTGAATCCACCACCCATCTACAGTTGGATTCAAATACGACTTGATTAATACACCAAATTGACATATTATCATGCCATCAAATGCAGTCGGTCCGGACATCAAGCATGAGTGGATACACATAATGGGGTCCAAATTGCAGCCAGCACACACTTTGATATATACGATTTAGGTGGTGCATAGGTAGGCCCCACCGTGAATTCACCTTCATCGTGTGAGCGTCATGCATATAAAAATGAACAGGGTGATCCGTTGATGGACGTTTAAAATGCATACGTGGCCACCAAGTGAACTGCCTTGGATCAATCTTCAGGTGGATATTGAACATCGGTGGTGGTGCCCAGCAGATCAATATTGTTCCAGATCTGTTGGACCATTGATCCGAATTTCTCTTGGTGGCCCATGCAGACGTGCAAGATTGATTATACCGTTAATGTTGGCAATAGGACGGTCGTGTGTCTAAAAACACCAAGGTGGACTTAAAGCTTCCCTGCGCCCATGTGTACATGAGCATTCTTCTATTTTGATTGCATCCAAGGGCTGATCAATGCTAGTTGGAAAATGTTTTGATGTTTAATTCAATGACATTGAAGTGGTTCGATGTCATCGACAGTCTATCAATGCCATTGAAGTATCGCACATGGTTATGCAAAATTGCACTTATACCAATTGTAATTCTCCTAGAGGCTATAAATAAGTGTAATTAAGATTAGGGTGTATCTTAGAGTTTTCTAATTCATTCGTACTGTATTCAAAGGCTTATAAGAAAGATTCTATGCTTGTTCGAATAAGATATTCTTTATCTAATGTAATTTCTACTTTTATAGTGCATTATTATCACTTTGTGCCGTGATTTTTTCCTGAGAGGATTTCTCCACATTAAATTCGAAGTCATCGCAATAGAAGATATGAGATATGGTGAGATTTCCAGTGGATTTCAAAATCTACTACATATGTGGGCCTCAAGTTGATGCATGTGTTTTGTCCATGCTTTCCATCCATATGCACCATTTGTATACCATAATCAAGTTACACATGTATATAGGTGACCAACATCAATCATAAAATCTAGTCCGCTGATTGCAATTCCAAGGTCCACCAAATATAGATTTTACTTAATACAATGTTTATCCTTAAGGAAGAATTTAATCCCAAACATGGGATTGGAGGTTCAAAATTCCATGGTATTTCCAAACATATAATAATGTTAAGGGAATTTGACCATATTGACCTCGAAGTTTGGTCAAATTACCTAATGAGATTCAACCTTTCAAATATCCCAGGAGTGGCCTTCTGACAAGCTTCCATAAATCACTTGGACCAAAATGTCATTGTCCTTGTTTTAGTAGTTGTACGGTTTTTTAGGGAATAAGAAGTTACATCATAGTTAATGCTAAGAAAGTGAGGTGTATAAAACCTTTTTTGTGCATGGGCAAAGACCAAACTAGTGGGGCCCACATTGATGTATGTGTATAATCCATGCCGTCCATCCTTTTTCTCGTGTCATTTTAGGGCTAGGGCCCGCCCAAATATTAACCTTATCTAAAGCTCATGTAGTCCACATAATAGAAAATAATGGAGACAATGTAACCTACTATTGAAACTTTCCAAGCTCACTGTGATATTTGTTAGAAGTGGACACTGCCCAAGTCAAGACTTTTTGGGCCCACGACGAGTAGGTCGACAAGGTAGACAGAACGAATCACCCCATTGTGAGTCTTAAGCCATGTCATTTTAGAGGTAAGGCCTAAATATCAGCCTAATCTAGCACTGTGTGGGCCAGAAAATAGAAAATAATAGTGGAACCACATTGATGTATGTGTATAATTCATGCCGCCCATCCTTTTTGGGCCCACGGTGAGCTGATAGACAAGGTGGACGGAATAAATCACCTCATTGTGAGCATTAGGCTATTGTACCAATAGTTAATTATCTTTTCATTTGGTAGTAAAGGAAGTGAACATGTAACAACCGTGACCCATATAACATGACTATCACGGCCCCATATAACATGATAACTATGCTCCATGATAACTACAACTCATATAATATGACAACCACGACTCATATAATATGATAACTATGATCCATGACAACCACGACTCATATAATATGATAACTATGATCCATGACAACTACAACCCATATAACATGACAACCACGACCCATATAACATGCAAACCACGACCCGTATAACATGACAACCACAACCCATGCAAACCACGACCCATATAACATGACAACCACAACTCATGCAAACCACGACCCATATAATATGACAACCACAACCCATGCAAACCACGACCCATATGGCAACTACGACCCATATGGCAACTACGACCCATAAGGCTACTCCATGGGAAACCACGACCCATATAATATAACAACCACGAGCCATATAACATGGCAACTACGAGCCGTGCAAAACCACAACTCATATGAGACCCATATAGCAACTTCAACCCATGCAAACCATGACTCATATGAGACCCATATGGCAACTACGACCCATATGGCAACTTCATGGGAAACCATGATCCATATAACAAGACAACCATGACTCATATAATATGATAACTATGACCCATAAAAACCACAACCCATATAACATGACAACCACAAACCATGACAACCACGACCTTTACCACATTACAACCACGACCCTTACCACATTACAACCACAACCTATGCTACTATACAGATATCGTTTGTATGACTATAGCGTGATTTGCACTAACTTGGTGATGTGCCCATACGCATGACTATGGTGTGACTTACATATAAGATCTTTACCGTCCATCAAAGTTAAAAAAGTAACATGACAACCACAACCTATATAACATGACAACCACGACCCATAACAACTACGACCCATGGAGTTTCATCTGATGGACGGTAAGGATCTTATGTATGTTTATCCCATGTAGTCACCAAGTTAGTGTAAGTCACGCCTTAGTCATGCAAACGATATCTGTATAGTAGCATAGGTCACATCGGGTGGTTGTAATGTGGTAAGGGTCGTGGTTGTAATGTTCTAAGGGTCGTAGTTGTCATGGGTCATGTCATATTATATGGGTTGTGGTTGTCATGCTATATGGGTTGCAGGTGTAATGGGTAGTAATTGTCATGAATTGTAGTTATTATGTCGTATGGGTCGTGGTTGTTATGTTATATGGGTCATGGTTCTCAATTTATGGCCAAGGCCTATACAATGAAGGCTACGACCTATATTGCATGACAACCATGACCCTCTTACCTCATGACAACCACGACCCTTACCTCATGATAACCATGACGCATGACAATTACGACCTATGACAACTATGACCCTCACCACATTACAACCATGACCCTTAGCGCATTACACTAACTTTGTGACGTGTCCATCCGCACGACTATGGCGTAACTTGCACATAAGATCCTTACCGTCCATCAAAGTTAGAAATATAACATGCCCATTTGTATCAAAGCTAGCCTAGCATTTTTTTTCAAATATGAGATAACTATTGATAGACTACAGGAGCAAGAGATGCAGACTACATGGGTCGTGGTTGTCATGTTATATGGGTCGTAGTTGTCATATTACATGTGTCGTAGTCGCCACATGGGTCTCATATGGGTTGTGGTTTACATGGGTCATAGTTATCATGTTATATGGGTTGTGGTTGTCATGTTGCCTGGATTGTGGTTGTGGTTTTTAACGTGTTCATTTCCTTTTTTACCAAACCATTGGTACTATAACTTAAGGCTCACAATGGGGTGATCTGATCCATCCACCTTATCGAATAGCTCGTTGTGGGCCCAAAAAATCCTGACTTGGGCAGTATTCACTTCTATTCACCTTGTTGATTGATATTTAGACCTTACCCCTATAATGACACGATAAAAAGGATGGGCGACATGGATTATGGACGGCATGGATGCCTTACCCCTAAAATGACACAGCAAAAAGGATGGGCGACATGGATTATGGACGGCATGGATGAAACACATACATCATGGTGGGGACCACAGAGGGGTGGGGGGTAGTCAATCCTTCACTTTATCAGGGTTGCAAAAAGAAGGTAACTCCTTATTCACTCCAGGACCGTACGACTTCTGAACCAAGGACAAGAGCATTTTCGTCTGAAACAATATCCAAAGCCTGTCAGAAGACAACTCTTGGGATATTTGAAAGGTTGAATCTCATTAGGTAATTTGACCAAACTTCGAGATCAGTACGGTCAAATTCCCTTATGTTAATTCCACTTAAATGCACTTTCATACCATTTAATTATGCGTTCTAAACCGACACGTGCGGGTTGTAAAGGACTCTGGGAAGAAAGCTCTAATGAGACAAGAAAGGAATCTTTTAAGGATGCTGGGAAGAAAGCTCTGATGAGACAAGGAAATGAATCTTTTATAGATGCTGGGAAGAAAGCTTTGATGAGACAAGAAAGGAATCTTTTAAGGACGCTGGGAAGAAAACTTTGATGGGACTATGGAGTCTTAGAAGAAAGCTGTGAACAGGAATCTTGGGGTTGTTTGGCACTGTGGATTGGAGGGGATTGGAGGGGATTGAGGGGTTTTCAAATCTTCCACTTGTTTGGTAGCATAAAGTAACCAAGGGTTTTAAATCCAAGGGGTTTCCAATCCCCTCTTTGAGGGGTTTGTAATCCATGGTGAGAGCTTAGATTACACCTAAAATCATTTCAATAGTTACAAGTGTGTGACATGTGTATCACTACACACTATCATTCTATTGGGCACATGACCCACTAATGATGATCAGCACCGTCCAAACATTGTCCATGTAAATCAGCATTGTCTAAACATTGTCCATATAAATTAACGATTAAAAATCGTTGGTTAGTCACTTAGACATGATCTTGTGCATATGGCCCATCTGAGACTTGGAATTTCATCATTTTCGGGCAAAACATATATTTTAGTGGGCTTATCACAATCATTGTGTCAAAAATTACATATCTCACTAATTAGAGATATTAAAGTTGATTTAATAATTAAATTCAAACCCCTGTAAATATACCATGGATAGGTACTTTTGGATTAAAGTTGATTCACACTCCAAGGTGTCAAATACACTGGGAGGATTGCTAATCCATAGGGTTTGTAATCCTGGGGGTTCCGAATCGAGGGGGTTCCAAATCCACGCTCCCAAACAGGCCCATAGGAGAGGCTTTTGAATTTTAAAAAGACAACATACAAGCAGGGGCTAAAAAATAATTCAATTCTATGCATCAGGTGGGCCAGAGAAAGGGCTGGGTTTAGCCTAGGTCTGGCTTCAGTCCAACCTACTTTGGACTGGGTTCAGTGACCTTAGATATGTCAAGCCCCAGGCCTGTATCTGCATGGAGGATTGATCCAAGTACAACCTCGGGGTCTTTTTTCTCAATGGCTGCAAATGGACTGGGCCAGGCCAAGCTAATTAAAGAATGTCCAATCCAAGCTATGAGTTAAGGAAAGAGAAATATTGCTATCAATTTGATAAAGACCTATTAACATTCATGGTACATGTACACGTTGTTGAATTTGGTTTGTAGCGATGGACATGATTTATAGCTTTTCCTGAGTGGATGGAAATCACAAGGAAATCAAAATCACGTGTAAAGATCTCCCACGACCAAATAATGCATGTCCCACTGCATTATGATATTATAATGAAGTGAGCTCTAGTGGCACCAGTGCAACCATAAGCTTAGGAGTACTGGGCTGAAGTTGGATCCACCTGATATATTCGAGACATCTGAGCCGTTCACCTCACGATACCCCTTAAGGGCCCAAAAATCAGTTAAATAGAAACTCAGTTGGGCTAGGGGACAAGTTTAGATGGGACACTCGCCCTTGATAATTTGCGTGGGGTTCCACCATATTGTTTATATAAAATCCAGAGAATCCAGGCCGTCTATTTGCCATGGACGAAGATTCAGTAGTACTAAAATCAAGGTGTTCTGCAACTGTGGTGGCCCAAGTGAGAATCAACGGTGGGTCTCCTCTCAACTTCTTCCTTGTGCGTTGGTCCACTAGAGTTCTAGATCGAGCTGATTTTCAGGACATGATCACCTAAGGTGATGCATCCCTTCAATATATTTCAATCAGAGCTGAACATTGTTCATCAGTCACATCAGTCATCTATGTAGATTAGCCCTTAGTTTTGGTGGTCAATAAATGCATTAATTCTTGATATTTATCTATTCCAAAAATAATATGATAATCTGCAGGCTGGATAACTTAACGCAGTACCCTCACTCTAAGAGTAATTTGAAAACTGGATTCAGCTTGATGTTCTGTTAGGTAGGTGGCCTCAGGAAAAAAAAAATGGCACCAATATATCCAGCAATTAACAAAGGAAATTCGGACTTCAATGGCATCGAAGCTTGCTCGATGACATCGAATCTGTCATCACAAACTCTTGATCATTTTACATATTTAAGACATTTATCAACAACACCTAACTCAACTTAATATTTAATAGTTATAAATTAAAAACAAGTGATTAGAAAAGAATTATAAAAATATTTAAAAGATGAATAAAGAATATAAAATACAAAACTAAGTAGAAACTTGTTGGATAGCATCCTGGTTAAAGATGTCTAGCTCTAGATGGAGGTTACGATTCTAATCCCTTCTTCTCCATTTTCATTTTACTAGTAATTCCTTAGAGACAAACTAAGTAGCTAGCTTGGTTCGAGTTACCTTGAGGCGCCTAGAGTAGCTTAGAGTGTGAATTTACTAAACAGCCCTTAGATGGTTCCACTCCAAACTCTAGTCATTGAATATGAGTCATCTTTCAACAATCTAAACAGTTTATACAATGTGTCTGACTTGTATTGGGATAGAAAACAAATAGAAGGTCTCAATTGGGTTTTGTGATCCAGCTCTTTTGCTTTGAATTTGAAAGGTTCCTATAAACTTTGTATGATCAAAGGGTTGAAATACTCAATCAAAAGGGTTTACGGAATCCACTATGTGAGAGAGGAGCACTATCACATAATCAATTTTGGGTCATTGGAAAAAGCCTAAATGGAGCGGCTACAATCCTGGCACATATATTTCATTAAAAAACATTGGGATGTAAGGCAAGTATCCTTGGACAATTATACTATGCAATTAGTTTTTTGGAGTCTTGAATTATGAGTTTTAAAAGGACATTAAAAGGGATTTCAAACACAATAAAAAATGTTAAAGAAATTTAGATATCTTTGCATGCTTGTTAAGCAATAGTTTAAATTTTACATGCTCAATTCCATGAGTGGTGTGCATTTTAGTACCGAGGCACGTTTATTATTTTAAAATTTTGACATGAATATAGGCTACTACAAGAAACTATGTATAGTCACGTATCTTCCACCCTCTTTCTGAATGATTAGAACGTGATCTCTTTGTTTGCATGTATGCGTTTGTGGCCGACATTCTCTTTTTGTGTGGTCCCACTCTTTCTTTATTTCTAATCTTGCCAACTATCTCCTTTCACTGTAAAGTGTCCTGATGCCCTTTATATATATATATATATATATATATATATATATATATATATATATATATATATATATATATATATATATATAAAAGCATGCGCTCACCTGTGTACTTATGCACATGCACACCCTTGAACACGTGTCATGGGCGTGTACTTTAAATGGTCCACATAATGCAGCACCCCATGAAACTCTAAAGGATTAATTTTCACCCTTATTTAAAACTTTATTCGGTCATAGTAAAGAGAGATGTAAATCAAGAGAGAAAACTATTTTTGTTTTTCATGGCCCACCAAAGTTTTGAATCCGAGTAAAAGTTAGGCATTGAGGGTTTTATTGGGTTCTGTATCACGTAGACCGTTCAGATTTTAGATTCACATCATGTATGATGAGTTTTCAAAAAGTTCACACAAGTTCCGTACAAACTAGTGCACAGTTGAATATTTACACAAACACACACACACATATATATATATATATATATATATATATATATATATATATATATATATATATATATATATATATATATATATAAACCTAAATTAATATAAGCCCGAAAGAATCCCTCACTTTAGCTTTAAATATAAATCCTACGTGTGTCTTGATATATAGAAAGATTTTTATGATCCTAAGTACGTCTCGATACAGGACTTCTACATTAACCACGGTATCACCCCAAGGGGGATGATTACAACGTACGTGTGAAGTAAAAAGAAAAAAGAAAAAAGGGACGTACATCTAGAATGGTATGTCTCTCTTTTCCTCTCTTCCATGAATGAATGAACGGTATAAGTATGATGAATACATAATTGCAGAGACAACGTAACTCTGATCTTCTTTGAAATGTACAAGTCAGAGTGCAACACGTACTCACAGCAGATAGGTTGATGGTGTGTGGTACGTTCCCTAGACAATCCGCTTCCCGATGTTATTCAGTCTATGATCATGCACAGTAGTAATGACGTGATTACCAATGACATGGGCAAATACCGAAATGCTGACGGAGTACTCTACTGTTGTTGAGATGATGTAGGTTCAGATGGGATGGAAGGCATGAAATGAAGATTCAAAAATGAAAGTGGGCCTACAGTGATGCAATCAACCCATGTAAGTAGGTTTGCTGATAGTCGGAAGTCATCAGTTTCAAGTTCATTGCCACATCACGTTGGAAGCGTTAAGAAAAACAAACTGTGGAAAGCTACTATTATCACATATTTCACTAAATTTTGAAAATTTTCAAAGGATTTGAAAGTCGTGATGATGAAGTGTGACATCTCATTTTAATAGTAAATGTTATTTATATTTCATTTGCTGGGAAATTTTCAAAAACCAAACCAGCCCAAAGGAATGCATCAGGACTCCTGAAGAAAGCTCTGATGGTGCAAAGGTATGTGCGAGGACGTGGACGCGGACGAAAGCTATCCACACAAGGCAAGGATAAGGATAGCTTTTGCATTATCAAAAGGAAACCACAGAATCAGTAGGATGCTGATTTCCTGCTAAAGGCTGTCGGAGAAAGTTTCTGTGCAGGGATGCTGGGTGGGGCCCACCGTGATTCTTGTGAGAAATCCACCTCGTCCATCTGTTTTGCAAGCTCATTTTACGACATGTGACTGAATATTTGATAGATCTAAAACTTAAGAAAGCCACAAGAGAGGAAATAGTGGGGATTCAATGAGCACTGTTGAAACATTCGTATGGCCATGAAAGTTTAATATCAGGGATTTTTTTATTTTTATTTTTAATTTCACTTCATCTCAGTGGGAAGGGAATGGCTTTATTAACAGTTTGGATGGCATATAAACATTTAAGGTGGAGCTGGGAAGTTTCAACAGTAGGCATTCCAAATAAAGAAACGGATTGTGTAGTAGCACGGGAAGTCTGTTTGTTTTCTAAATACATTATAAACGAGTAATAATTATTTTTTATAACTGCTTGAAAAAAGAAAAAATGAGACCGTAATTTTACGGAAAATGTTGTTAAAATGAGACTGTAATTTTACGGAAAATGTTGTTATTTGAAGGAAATCGTGATAAATTTTGCGAGGCCCATCTTCATGCACACTCAGTTTAGAGCATCAGCCAAAAAATGAGGGGATCGTGGTCCCAACTCAGCGACAGGTAGAGCCACCCATGCCCAAAGATCATGCTGGTCCACTCATAAAAAAGGTGACCCTTCTTCATAGCCAAAAATCAAGGTGATCCAATCACCAAAAGTGCCACCATTTACAAGGATTCAGGAAAGTAATGCACCCTTTAGATTGTAAAATTACTAAACAACTCTTAGTCGTTTGCACTCCAGCCTAGAGCCTTAGAATATGGGCCATCTTCCAACAATCTTACGGTGTCTGGCTCTGTATTGTAGACAGAAAACAATAAAAAAATTTCAATTGAGTTATGTAATATGGCTCTTTTGCTTTGGATTTAAAGGGTTGCCATAAACTTTGTATTATCAAAGGTTGAAATATTCAATCAAGGGGGTGGGAATCAGATATGCGAGAGAGGAGCCCTATCACATAATCAATTTGGGTCATTGAAAAAAGCCCAAATTGAGAGGCTATAGTCCTGGTGTATTTCATTGGAAAATATGGGGAAGTTTTCTAGCAAACATCTCCATTACCATAAGGCAAGTAGCCATGGGCAATTATAACATGCACTTAGTCTTTCAAGTCTTGAACTATGAGTTTTAAAAGCAATGAAAAATGTTTATATAAGTTTGATATCTTTGCATGCTTGTTAATCAAGATTTAGATTTTACATGCTCAATCCCATGACAGATATCGATTTGGGTATTGAGGAATTTTTACCATTTTTTTTTTTATGAGTAGGCCACAGGCAACTACGAATGGCCACACCCTCTTTATATTGTAAATAGAAAATAAATAAAAGTTCTCAATTGGATTATGTAATCTAGCTCTTTTTCTTTGAATTTCAAAGGGTTGCCATAAACTTTATATGATTAAAGGTTGAAATATTCAATCAAAGAGGTTTTTGGGAATCCGCTATGCCAGAGAGGAGCCCTATCACATAATCAATTTAGGTAATTGAGAAAAGCCCAAATTGAGAGCTAGTCTGGGTGTATTTTATTAGAAAACATAGGGATGTTTTCTAGAAAACCTCTCCATTACTGTATAAAAGGCAAGTAGCCATGGACAATTATACAATGTAATTAGTCTTTTAGGAGTCCCGAATTATGAGTTTTAAAAGGACATTGAAACGGTTTTCAAATGCAATGAAAAATGTTTAGGTAATTTGGATATATTTACATTCTTGTTAAGTAATGATTTAGATTTACATGCTCAATCTTTGCATAGCTACAAGGGGAGCTCGATCGCTTTCTCTGACATAGGCCCAAGCCCATCCTGGGCCCATGACCAGCCTTAATTAGAGGTGGGCGCTGGACAACTCGATTCGACTAACTCGACTTATCCGACTCGTTCAGATCCAACTCGGCCCGAACCGAATGGGTGAGTCGGTCCGAACCGAGTAGGCTTTGCCCAATCTGAACTCAAACTGAGTCGAATTCAAGTTACCTAGTAGCTCGACCCGAAACTCGATCTGATTAGACCCGACTTGATCCAAAACCCGACTCGCTCCTACTCGCCTCACCCTACCCTAACCCGATCCCAAAATCTCTCCCTCCCTCATCCTCCTCATCTTCCAAGCCCGAATTCTCTCTCTCTCTCTCTCTCTCTCTCTCTCTCTCTCTCTCTCTCTCTCTCTCTCTCTCTCTCTCTCTCTCTCTCTCTCTCATCCTCCTCATTTCTAAGCTCAACAACCACCACCACCCTCCTCCTCCTCCTCCTCTCTCTCCTCTCCACTCTCTCGATCTCTCAATCTGACTCGGTGCCAACTCGACTCAACTCGGTACTTCTGACCGGATTGGACTCGGTCCGGATCAATCCAGGACAAACCAGACTCGAATCAAGTCCGGCATGCTGGACTCGGTATCGAGTTGGATTGAGTTTGGGTCAGGCCTATTTCAAAACCAAATCAAGTCGAGTCAGCCCTAAATCGGTCCAACTCGACTCGATGCCCAACTCTAGCCTTAATAGTCTAACCTAAGTGTAGCGCACATGTTTACACTAGGCCCTAGCCTGAGCCCGAATCAGAGAGGAGGGAACGTGGGCTAGTTGATTGGATATTTGGGCTGCAAGATTTATTTAAAGGATAAAAACTCACGGGCCCATGCAGTCCGGGCCTTCCAACTGCCAAAACAGTTCAGCAGATCCACTGCCAAATGAAAGTATGTTTTCGTACTAGTATAGTTAGGGGTACTAATGCATCAGATCATCATGAATATTGTTCTGATGTTGGGTCAGGGGTAAGGGGTGGCATGTTTAATGTGGCACACGTGTATAGGATCCAAACCGTTCATCATGTGGATATATGCAAACATTGTGGCCCACTAGATTAGTATAATTTTAGGAGAATGGGGATCTAATAAAAATGAACTAAAGAACAAAACTGTAAATGAAAGCTTCTCTTTGGCTCACTCCTGTGTTAGTTTTCAACCATTTAATAAGATTGGGTCTTAAGTCCAACCAGTTGGACTGTATTTTAGGGTCCACCCAGAACTAACTTCCAACTTTTCATGTCTGTTCTAAATCAACCTGTCTAATAGGTTTGTCCCATCATGAAGATAACCTTGTGCAAAAATCATCTGCATCACTAGTTAATTTGACCACATTTGTATTTTATTATTTAACAATGTCTAGACATTGTTTTCTATGGTATGGCCCACCTGATGAGTAGATGGGGCTGAGTTTTGCATTAATCAATCCTCAAGGTGGGGCTAACCTATTGGAAGGGTTGGATGTCACATACACTTGATAGATAGGAAATTATCAGCTGGGCGTACTATAACATGTGGTCCAATACAGTGACCTCTTTTAAAAATGCCCGCGACTTCAACCGTACATATTTGTAAGGCATTCTGATCGTTGAAACATGTGAGCCAACTTCTTATGCAGTATATCTCTAAAATCACAAGGCTCAAGTAATCTTCACCATTTAATTAATGGGTTATCAAATGAATGGTCAAAAGTAAAATAATGACTGGTCCGAATTTTAAATTGGAAAAGATCAAGCGGTTAAGATATTGGAAAACTTACCGTTATAAAAAGAGAGGTCAACATAGGATGGATAGCATCCTCCGGCAACATCATGCAACTTATCAATATGGATGATCTAATGTGAGCTGAACCTAATGGACGGTGAGGATGGATGATTAGACCATCCAAATATCTAAAAGCATTTGAGTGAACAAAGACCATTTGGGTCTGATTCGAAGGCCCATTTCAAGTGTTTGGTTCAATGCATTAAGCCCATAAAAAACTGGTCCCTGAAAGAAACCTCTGATAAACAGGAGGGCCTCAAAGTCCACTAAACTCAGAAAATTCTAATTTGTTAACTAATATTTTATTTTATTTTTAATAAATGGCCTAATATTGGATGAGATGTAATGGCACTCGCTGCAGCCCGGCCAATGATTTTGGGACCTTGGACTAAGCCTGGATCTAGGGTTGTCAATGGGTTGGGCGCATTCAATTATATAGTGGGTTTCATTTCTGTCATGAGCCAAACCCACAACCTAAAAATAGTCCAAGCCCATCTAATAAGAAAGTGGGGTTCTATCCGGCCCATAGTCAGATGAACAAGGTCCCAGACCAAAGATCCCAAACAACTGCCTAAAGAGGGGGAGAGGAACTATAGGGTCATCTCACACGCAAGATTCTGTGCATTTGGGCCCATGGATCAGTAATCCAAACCGTATGTATGATGGGTGTTACCCTTTATTTTCAATTCTGATTCTCCACAAGGTCTACCTCGATTAGTCCTGCAGCTTCCTTAACCATTCTCGAGCCATGAGCATGACAAGCCATTTCATTCATCAACTGGCTGTGCCTGGAAAACAGGATGGTCCACTGCAGACTGTGAATCAAATCGTTTAACCGCTCACTCATACAATTTACGTTGGGCTACCATAGGGATTTTGGTCAATATAGCATACCCCACCGGATGAACGAACCAGATTGGGGCAAGTGCCACGTTGGTGCCTGTACATGGTAAAATTAGAGTAGCCATTACATTTCCCATGCACCATTCACAGTATATGTGCCTTTCATGCTCATAGTTAAAAACACCTGGTGTGTAGCCTAGACAGTAGATTTATGGCCTCAACGACACGTTTTATCCTGACCATATTTTAAAAAACTCAGCTCTCTCTCTCTCTCTCTCTCTCTCTCTCTCTCTCTCTCTCTCTCTCTCTCTCTCTATATATATATATATATATATATATATATATATATATATATATATATATATATATATATATATATACTACACACTAGTTCGCGTTAAAACTCGTGAGAATTTTTTGAGAACTCATCTCACATGATATGATCACAAAATCTGAACCGTTCACATGATGCGGCACCGCATGAAACTCTTAGGGCCCAACTTTCACTCTAATCCAAAACTCCGATGGGCCACCTCTCTCTTTGCTATGGCTCACCAAAGTTTTAGCTCAGGATAAAAGTTGGGCCTCAGAGGATTTCATAGGGTGCTGCACCATACCAACCGTTTAAATTTTAGGACACATGGAAAGTTGCACACCAGTGCACATGTAAAATGGTGTGCATGGGAGTGACACACAAGCTCTCTCTCTCTCTCTCTCTCTGGGACTTGGCTTAAAATCTCCCCCAGTAGAGTTAACTCATCTGACTTTTGATTCGACCCACCAACTTTTAGAACCATGTTCCTAACCGATCCCAGCTCTATACACGCATCTGACACTATGCGGTGACCTACAAACCTAGGCATGACAAGCAGCTTCTGAAGTTCCCGCATGCCTGTCTTCATTGGACCGTCATGCCCGCCTGAATGCATTTCTAGAGGAAATGAGAGGTGCACGGATTTTTGTGGCATGTCAAGTTACAAGTCTTGTATAGGTTGGTTGAGCAAACCCTAATAATGCATTTCTTTAATATTGGACATGGACTTTGTCCAACAATCAGATTACTCAATGGCCATGAGATCTCAGTCAACCAATCAGACTCTTTGATTACACTAATTGCTTTGTTGGTATCAATCCGAGAAGGGTCTCGACGTTTCCACACCTTTTTCTCTAGGTAGGTAAGCTCGGATTAAATGATTGATCTCCCTATTGCAACATTGACCTACGTCCAATTAATTAAGCTATAGGTAGCTAGCTTTCTTAAGCTTACATAATCATTTATTAAGAAGCTGCTCGAATATATGCAACTGAAGTTGTACCCTCCACAACTTATAAATATATAACTTATCTATGATTTGCCAAACTCTTATCTACAAAAACCTAGGAAAATATGGATAATGTGTTATAAAATTTATTTGTAAGTAAAAAATGGTATGTCTTAATAATAATAATAATAATAATAATAATAATAATAATAAAGAAAGAATTAATAAAGATGAGAAAAGCTTAATACTTCATCAGCCAGTATTGCATGTGTCAAATATTCTACCCTTATTAATAAACAAGTATCATTTAGAATTTTTTATGCAACTTAGAATACCATAATCAACCTCTGCTGACTGATTGATAGGCCACCTTGTGGATGAACCGATGGTAGAAAGTTTTGCAATAATCTGATGTTTTTAACCATTATGCTTATGGGCATTTTTTTCAGGCTGTTGGTCTAAATATTTTTTAATTAACCGTCCATGGACTGTCGATGGATCTTCTTTTTTTTTTTTTTTTTGGAAAAAGTGGTCTCTTGCCACAGAACTATCATTAATCACATGAACATACAAATTTCGACAAGCGGGTTCCGAACCTCGCTCCTCGAGAACGCATCAAAGTTGAAAGAAAAAGGAAAAAAAAAACCAGCGAGGCTCCAACAATAGGAGGGACGCCACCCCTCTCAAGAATGTCTAATGATCCCAATGCCAATTCCAAGGCAACAGCCCCCTCACTAGCCTCGGAGGACTTCCCTAGCAAAGATAAATTCTGCTTTGGACACCCTTCGCTAGCTAATCTCGCCAGAAGGCCAACCACGGAATATATGAACGACCTTGAGATTGATTTTCCCACGCAGATGCTGAATGGCACCTACCTTGTACCAAATTTGCGGTGAGATGTTGGGCCGTTGCTCGTCTACCGCATTTGCAATGATCTTGGAGTTGGTTTCTATAATAATGTTAGGGAGGCCCAATTTAAAACAGACAGTGATACTTAGCATGGCTTGGGCCTCCATGTATTCGTGGTATGCAATAGCCAATCAAAGATGTTGCCATCAGTCCCCCACCCCCACTCTCTCCCGGGTTCAGATGAACCATCAACGTTTAACTTCGCCCATTTCAGAGGAGGTCTCAACCATCCGACAATGATTTGAGACCGGGATGGCGTTCGAGAGCCGAAGGAACTGAATAGAGATGGAGTCGATGGATCTTCAATTTGCTGTATTTGTGAGCTATGTCTCATCAAAGACATGGCCAATTGGTGGGGCATCACCCTAAACTCAAATAGGTTGGATAATCCTCACGTCCAATTTGTTTGTCAAGTACATGACATGGATTATTTATCAATTTAAGCTTACATTAGACATGCGCGCACCAATGGGCCAATCAAAACATCAGTTCAGCGATTGTTGATTTCAAGTGGGGCCCACTTTTTGGCAGTTTAGATCAAGTCAAAGTACATAATATGTGTACAATTTACGAGTGCATGGGGACCAACCATCACACTATTGAGGGTCAAATATTGCATATTAGACCCAATTATTACTTGATTCTACGAGTATGATACTGTTTAACAACCCATTTTAATCGTGTTTGTGATGCAGGGTGTACTTAGGAGCCTGGACTGAAAAAGGGTGCTAAAAGCATGGATTTAATGCTCTAAAATCACCAAGGAAAGGTATGGACCCCAGGGGACCGAGATCGAAGAATTTATATGCCAGATATCTGAAAAAATCACGCCACTCATGTTAAACGAGCCTGAAAACCATCTAGAATGTAAGATCACAGGGTTCCCACCACCCGTTCGGCTTGAAACTTTATCTATGGACTGATGATCACAAAGTAACCGTACACGTCGAATTTCACCCATTGGATCCTTGTGGAAGTAGCCCAATGGACAGATCAGCCATGAATCATCGATCTGGGGCCCGCCAGATATTTAGATATGCTTCACATTTGGTATCAACCCCTTAATTTAGATGAGAAAAGAGATGGACAGAATGGATTTATTAACAACCTGGGTGTGAGTACACAGTCGGTGCACAGCCGCTGTGCACCGAACCAGTGAAGTCAATCAACAGAATGTTGACCGACTAAAAACAATTTCTATAACAGCTGCTGACGCTCAAACGGAGCTTATGGACAGCTCTTTGTGGGCCACCATCATGCTCCAAAAGTCCGATCCGGACCGTCCATTCGCATCCCAAGGCCCATCTGATCCAAGCTTAAGAGAGAAAATTGAAGAAGGATAATGAAGAGTGGTTTTCAACCGTTCAAACGGAAGATGGACGGTGCAAGAAGAACTCCGTGGACCACACTGAATCTGAACGGAATCACACCATTCCCGACCGAAATTGCGAGAGTAATCGGGTGGACGGCGTAGATTTCTCGAAAGAAAAATAAAGTGAGCCCCACTAAGCTTCAGCACAACTCCCCTGCGTCTGGGTTACGCATGTACCGCGCGTCCGAAAATCTCCCGAATTTTTCGGGCTGTTACACGTCCGTAGAGAGGATCAGATGGATAATCTAGACCGTCCGAACTCCAGCAGAGGAAGTTTTGACCATTCCTAGGTGGTTAGATTGATTGGATGGGAGGATCTCTCCCTCTAAATTCAGACCAAACGTGACAGCCTAAGCGTTTTCATTGTGCAAAAACAGGGTGCGAGCATCCGCTTTCTACTGCGAAACAGAGTCGGTTCGTCCAACTCTAGCCACCGACACATCTCCACCACCTTCCCTGCATTGCCTATAAGAAAGAAAGAGAGAAAACATGAGAAAGAATCGATCTTTGGACATGGAGCAAGAAGAGAGAGAGAGAGAGAGAGAGAGAGAGACGAGGGCGGAGACGGGTTCTAATTTCCATTCTTCTTCTTTAGTTATTTTCTTTTATGAATTTTTTCAGAGATTAGAGCCTCATCATGTCTGGCTAAACCTCTTAGCTAAGGCTAAGAGGTGAAGCTTGTAGTGAGATGGGAGACTTTCCTTTATGCCTTTGATTTAAAATTATTTTATGAACTGATTTTGATTCTAGTTTAATTATAAGAAATGCCTTTAGTTTTTAATGGTTTGTTGCGACTTTTTTTTTTACACATGCACACACACCCCCACACACTCACGCTAGTGGAATTTCACTACCTATAGGCACTTAAACCCTTAACTAGGAGTTGAAACTTCTGAGAGTCTACCACCCAAGCAAGAGTAAGGACCCTTGATTTGTTGTGACTTAAATTACAATGGATCTGCTATATCTTCTGGTATTTTCTATATTGGGTCTAACCAAATGCAACCTAAAGTAATAGGGATGACAATGATTAAGTATAAAGGTAAAGAAAGAACAAGTATAAAGGTAAAGAAAGAACAACGAAATTGATTCAATATTGTTACTCATATTATTTTACTAAAGCATTGACAAGATTAACTAATTTTTATTGAATATAGAAAATATAACAAATCATTGAAAACATTATTTGATTTTAATGTTATAGTGAAAAAACTTGTAATGTGAACTATGTAGTGTAGTCTATGTAGTGTATGCAAATTATCATGCAGCATGGGCTACATGCGACTTAAGGTTTTTTCATGAGCGATGTAGCTTTAAGGCTAAGCTACAGTACGTAGTGTAACCTACACACCATATAGCGGAGCTATTTAAAACACTAGGTGGGTGGCCCCACCATGCTAACCCTCGCCTCTTGAATTGAGAAGCCACATTGGAACCCTGTTGTTCACCATCGTCTCATGGGCATGGTTGGATGATGGAACCTTTCCTTACATTCATAACTCTCTCTATAACATCCCAGATTTTTGCCAACCTGGAATTAGACTTCCTTAGGCAATGGGTCGATCTTAACACCTTGTTAACTTGTTAGAACTCAATCCCAAAGTCTAGAACCGCTTTTGAACCCATTTCCTTCACAAATCCCACCCTTTACCATCTTGATCTTTCAATTTTTTTAAGTACTTTCACCCTAGACACTATCTTAAACTAGCTTAGTATAACTTCGATCACTCTATATACAAACTACAAAAGACTAAGTACCACCTCAGACAAAAATCTTATAGGACTAAATCCTTTAGAAATGAGACAAAGTAACTAAGTGCA
Source organism: Magnolia changhungtana (assembly GCA_030180095.1). Lineage (NCBI taxonomy): Eukaryota > Viridiplantae > Streptophyta > Magnoliopsida > Magnoliales > Magnoliaceae > Magnolia > Magnolia changhungtana. Next base: position 21,662,063 of record JASAUF010000444.1, on the reverse strand, counting down.
AAACTAGATTAGCTACGAAATCCGCTAGAATCGCTTTAAATACGATCTGCAAGACCCAAAACTTGTAAAATCATTGACGCTAGGTTACCCTAAAATCTAGGATCAATCTCATTACCCAGCTGCTCTCGGGAGCATCCCAAAACTCCGTATCAGATCTGGACCGCACATCGGAAGTCCGAATAACACGAAGTTAAGAAATTAGGACCGCCTCGCTGGGCTTGACAACAATCTTAGAAATCAAATCCAGACAGTGTCCTACGACTGTTCGCTTGAGTCCGGAGCAAGAGAGTGTGAAAACACTTGTTTTCTTTACAAAATAAATATCTCAAATAGTAATCTGAGACTTATCGCTTGCGGGTCAGTATTAATAACCTAACCGTCAGAATCTGACCTAAATACACCCTCAGATCAGGAGAAATTTCATACACATGTCCATGTACTCGGAATCTTCGATCGAGATCCGCTAACCGTTGAACTGAAACTGGTCCGCCACGCGTGATCTGGGAATCCGACTGAAACGAAAACTTAACTCCACCTGGAACCGGTGTCTGTGAGCTTAAGTCCGACCTTTGGCTCAAGGAGGCCTGCCAGAAGTCCTCCGTTGAGCTGGAAAAGGCTTGCTTTGGTTATAACCTAAGTATACTTTGACCTGGAGTCTATTTCGGTGAGTTTTTAGGCTATATAAGGACCTTAAACCCTCTCTCATTGCAGCCATACGAATTTGAGAGAAACCCTAGAGAGAGAAGAGAGAAAAGAGAGAGAAAGTGTGAGAGAAGTGGGAGAATCTTCCAGCCGCTCTACCCTGCCACTCTACGAGCTCCACCACTACAATCTAATCGCTTTCTCGGCGATTTCAACATCTTTTCTAGGTAAGAAAACCCTAACCCTAACCTGTTTAAGGGTTTGATTCAATTCAAGTGATGAAATAGCTAACTTATTTCATTCTCTAGGCTACCTAGTTGCCGTATACAGAAGCTAGACAAATCCATCGAGTTTCTTACGCTTCAACGGCGTAAAGGTGAGGACTTTAGGTGTATAGGTTATGGTTTTCAACGCTTTCAATGTCAGATAATGATAGATTCATTATCTGTATGCAATTGCACATGTACAAAGTACTTTCTGTTTTCCATTTTGATTAAAGATGTAGAATATGGAATTTTACATATTTTAGGTATTCGTAGAAAATACCGTATACGTATAAATTTTGAAAATATGTTTGCCATGATTATTTGTTGTATGAATATATGATATATGGATAAAATACTTGTTTGGCGAAAAGATTCACCCTAATACATGTTTTGCTAATATACACTAAGTATGTAGAAATAGTGTATTGTAGAAAGTACCATATATGTATATATTTTGGAGATGTGATTGCCATAACTATTTGCTGTATAAACATGTTATATATGCATGAAATACTTATTTGGTGAAAAGATTCGCCCTAATACATGTTTTTACTAACATACATTATGTATGTTGAAATAGTGTATTCTAAGTATTTGTGAAAATGCTTGTGAGAGTAAGTGCTTGGATAATGGTGCCTTAGATGGGTGTTGAGATGGGATTCTCAACTACCTTAGAGACATGTATGATTTCCTCCATGTGGTTGTTTACTTTAACCGCTTACTTATGAAACATATGTGTTTGTATTCTTGTCTATATAGTGTGTTACAACATGCTTTATAACATGCTTTATGATATGCTTGTTAATATGCTTGAACATGCTTGATTTACTTTGTTTATTATGCTTTACTCTACATGTTCTAAATAAGGATTGATTGAGTTTGGGACTATGCCTATAGTCCAGACAATCGGTACCAGACTCGAGATCGTGGTTGATGATTCATTTCGCCACGTAGGATGTGTTTAACAAACCCAAGTCGTACTTCAGTTGGCGACAGTGGTTAGGCCACGCGAAGTGCTTATGCACTTCATGTCGTTCAGTTGATCGTGCGCTCGAGCTAGTCAGGCTCGTCAAGTAACCCGATATGTTTAATGTATGTTCACCATGTTTGGACGCTACTGCTTGAACCTTGGGTACCAAACTTACCAGTGGAATTCCGTTAACCATGGTACCTCGATCCGCTAAGACTCATGAGCCGGGGATAGTGGTATGGGACACCGTGGTCGAGCTGTTGGCCTACGCTGAGGCCATGTGCCTCCCCGTAGTGACCATTAAGCAACCAAACTTGTGAGCCGATTATGCTGGTATGGGACACTATATTCGAGCTGTCGGCCTACACTGGCATAGCCTGGCTGTGGTCCTCAGTCGGGTTACATCCGGGTCTCATTGTCAATAAGTGGACTGGTCGAGCTTCGAACATAAACTGCCAGTTGGTAGGACGTTAGTGGAGTGACCTCGAGCATACTCTTAATCTACGGTGAGGCAACAAGCCTTCCCGTAGTAACAAAGTAAAACTAGGCCTGTATTGATAAGGTGATGGGGGAGTGGTGCAATGATTCCGTGTAATGACCCTACTAAATGCCCCTTGCAAAGTGACCTAGAAACACACCATCGTATGAGATTGTCTAGGACTGACGACCCTAGAATGGATCATGTTTGGGAATGATACAAGGGAGGTACCTTAATTTCCCAATCCTGCTATTTGAAATGGACTAATAACAACTCGGTAATCATACTCATCATGCATTGCATGTGCCTGGAAGATGTGGAGTACTGAGGAAAGCAAGTATGCCACGAACGTAAGATGGTGTCGCATGAGGGAGTTTGTCGGTGAGGGCATACATCATGTCATTTCATACTTGCATTAAATAAGAGTAGTTAGAATTGTTTGATTGTACTGCTTTATCATTACTGCTTGACTGAATTGATAACATGTTAACCTATGCTTTATTGTTCCACTGAGTTGGCCACTTATTCTCACGTTATAGGACGGTGTTTTAAAACACCCACCAGACCCTGTATCAGATGCAGTTATCACTGGAGCACAGGAAACTGAGCCTGACTTCTATGACGATCAGGAAGAGTTCTCCTACATGCGGTTATTGGAGGCTTCGCATAGAAGTCATGTCCAAAGGTCTACGGGGCTGTGGGTTGATAATTTTAGTTGTACTATTTTGACATTTTGATTCAGAACCAACATGTATATTATGGTGACTCAGTTAGTGTTCATACTCTGGAGATCGAGAATGTTTTGTTTTATATATAGCTATATACACCTTTCAGTCTTACACTTACATTTATACATGGATCTAGAGTATGAATTACTGTTTTGGTAGAATCTCACTCATGTTTATTGTACTAACATAGACAACATTTAATCATCATTATCTATGTTGCATAAGTGATGTTCTGGAACTCGAGAGTTGAGTTACTACTCGACCCTCGATTTTTCAGGGCGTTACACTCTCGGATTGGTTAAATTCTATTGTTTACTTTATCTCTTGGGCATGGTCTTGTGATGGAATCAGTCTAATTCTCATATATGCCTCTCATCTCTTGAAAACTGGATCAAAGAAAGTTCATATTGTATCTTCCATCTAGATAAAGATAGGACTCTGAGTTCAGATGTGTTCTTGAATAAGGGATAGATCTCCCTGAGCTCTACAGGTGGATCCTCTGAAAACCCTAGTTTACTACCTTTGAATTTCTCAAGTATTAGTTTAATAATTCACAATTATTCCCTAAATTTTACTTGATTTAGATTACATCTTTACTTAGTTCTAGTCCAAGTTATTTATAAATTACGTACAAGGTACAATCCCTATGGATTCAACCTCGGTCTTACCGAGTTTATTACTACATCGCAACCCTATACTTGGCATGCGAACAAGTTTTTGGCACTATTACCGGGGATTGACGGTTACGTTTTTTCTAAAATTGACTAGTTTTAGAATTAGGTTAAGATTAGGGTTTTCTAACTTTAGGTTTAGATTTTTTCTGACTTTTAGAAACTAACATAACTTTCCTGCTTTGTAGGATTCTGAGTTATAAACTTCTAAATTGGTAATCTCTTTCTAATTTTCTAGTTTTCTAAACTTTCTATTTCTATATTAGAATTTGTTCTATATTTTTAGGATTTCTCCTAATTTTGTTCATCTTTCCTTTCTTTTATTGTTTAGAAACTTCCTAATTCTAGGTAGGGCTGTTCATGAGTCAAGCTAGCTCGAAAAGCTCGCTTGACTTGGCTCGGCTCAGTCATTTCTTCGATTAACTCGGCTTAAATGGCCGAGTAGCCGAGCTGCTAATTATTTGAAGCCGAGTTGAGTTCAAGCCAAGTTCAACCAGGACGCATTTCAACTACTGATTTCAAGCTCGAGTTGAGTTCAAGGCTCGATTAATAAATATATTAAATATTATATATATATTATATTAATATAAGTTTTAAGTATAAACTTAAAAAAAAAAAAAAAAAAAAAAAAAAAAAAAACAAACCCTCTCTATCCGACCACACGCACCCCCTTCCCTTTCCCTTTCTTCTCTTTCTCTGCCCAACTGCCAGTCGCACGCCCGCCCTGACCACCACCACCAGTTTTCGTTTCAGCTCCACAATAGTATGATTTCAATCTCTTGAGATATACTTCTTAAGCGAGAAACCTAAGAAATTCGAGATGGGTTCATCTCAGATTTATTAGAGCTTCAAGGAAATCTAATGATCTGATTGGCTAGAGCTCTTTACTTGGATTTCTAATCTGTGTTCTGCTCTGTTTTTTTCTAGTACTTGAATTTCTGCTGGTGGAAGAAGATCAAGATCAGATCGGTTCTTACAAGTTTCCTCATTCGATTCGAAGCTTTGTTTGGTTTTTCATTGGGTTTTGCTTTGATTATCTTAAGATTTTTGAATTTTTCATCAATGGAGGAGGATCAAGAACAGAATCTATTACTCTCTCACCCAACAAGCTCGAGCTCGACTCGAGGTAGACTCAACTCGACTTGAACCACTAGCTCGACTCGACAGCTTTGACAAACAAGCCAAGCTTCAATGTTGAGCTCGAGGCCATCGAGCTCGAGCTCGAACTCGAGTACATCATGGACAAGCCAAGCCAAGCTTGGCCCACCTCGACTTGACTCAGCTCGATGCCCACTTCTAATTCTAGGTTAAAATTTTCCTAATTTGTTTTTAGAAACTTTCTATTTTTAGAAACTAACTTGTTTTGATTTGTTTTGCAGGTTTTTAACTTAGGGACTCCAATCTGGTAACTTCTTTCCAACCATCCCTTTCTTTCTAGATTTTTATTTTTATTCTTTCCTATAGGTTTAGGTTTAGAATCTGAATTGAGGGTTGCGAGTGTTTCATGCCCAAGTGGGTTCGTGACAACACTCGACATTTCTTGACTAAAGGAGAATTGGTTGAGGGGTTAACTGTCTATCACAGGACTAGACACCACTCAAAATCCCCTGAGTTAATTGAGGTTATGGCTGCAAATCAACCTCAAACACTACCTCCACTTGGGGTTGAGGAAGTCCATGATGAGAATGAGGTGCATCAAGCACCCCCGCCTCGTACTTTACGAGATTATTTACAACCGGCGGGGGTGAGCATGCCCTCATGTATGATTTTTCCTGAGAATATGGAACATATGGATATCAAGTCCGGGGTAATCCAACTCCTTCCTAAATTTCATGGGCTTGAATCAGAAAATCCATATTTACATCTAAAAGAGTTTGATGAGATCATATCCACTTTATATTTTCCAAACGTGTTTGAAGACACAGTCAGGCTGAAACTCTTTCCCCTTTCTTTGGAAGAGAAAGCTAAGACGTGGTTACATTCACTACGTCCTAGATCTATTGGCACATGGAATGATATGCAAAGGGAGTTCATAAAGAAATTATTTCCACATCATAAAATGAACACCCTTAGGAAATCAATCATGAACTTTGCCCAAAAGGAGGATGAAACATTCTTCCAATGTTAGGAAAGGTTCAAGGATCTTGTCAGTTCATGCCCATAACACAGTTTTGAAACATGGCACATTACACACTTTTTCTATGATGGACTGACATCTTCCATGCGCCAATTGGTTGAGACAATATGTAATGGGGAATTCATGAATAAAAATGTCGATGATGTGTGGGACTACTTAGATAGACTTGCTGAAAATGCACAATCGTGGGACACATACCCAAAATCAAGTACAACTTCTAGGCCCATTCAATCAAAGGAAAGGGGCGGAGTATATCTTATGAAAGAGGATGATAATATCAATGCAAAAGTGGGTAATCTCATAAAGAAATTCGAGGTCATGGAATCAAAGAAGGATAAGGGTAAGGAAGTTGTTTGCGGTATTTGTGGTTGTAACAGTCACACAACTGAAAAGTGTCCAAGTATAATTGCCTTTCAAGAGGTACTGACTGAGCAATCCAATGTCGTAAATAATTATTAAAGACCTTTCAATGGACATATCTCCAATACATACAATCCTGGTTGGAGAAATCATCCAAACTTCAATTGGAGGAATAGACAAACGGCTACTCAAGGTTTCTTCAATTAAACTCCAAATCAAGAGAAACCTCAAGAGGATCCGGTTCAAAAACTTCCTCTATTTTTCAATCCTGTTCATCTGATCGTTTCCATAATTTGCTGTTAGGACCTCTTATGCTAGTACTTTTTCATTTTAAAAAATGACTTAAGAGTACTGGTGGCAATCACAAGAATCGTATCATTAATGTGGAGTTTTTCCCAGCCCGTAAGCTGTGCCAAGCCATGCACATTTACAAGGAAGTATATGTGTGTTGGGGACTGTTACACAAAACCTTAGGATCTAGCCTCCCAAATACACCAGAATTATGAGATAATAAAGCAATGAAATAAATCAAAGCATAAACCACATGACACAAGAGACTTTTACGTAGAAAACCCTCAAAGAGGTAAAAACCACGGGACCTCATCCAGATCAACAATCCACTATGAAATAAAACATTACAACGAATCACTAGCACACACCGCTTAGATCAAACCTTCTTCACTCACGCAGGAGTGGATAGACAATAAGATATAATAAAGAAAAATGGAGAGATCTCACCGATTACAAGGATGTAGAAGCGCTGAGATGTCGAGTGCACAGTAAATCACCTCTACGAGCATAACCTCCCTTTCACAAGCTTCCTCTCTCTCTCTCTCTCTCTCTCTCTCTCTCTCTCACCTTTGATAGCCCTAAGCCCTTTAGTAAACCTTGTAAAGCTTTAGGAAACTCTCTTACATTACCCTAGAATAACCCTAAGACCCCTATTTATAGTTTAGGCAACTTCCTTTCGCACCTCTTGCGAAACTGCCTCAAATTTACGCAGTCCGCACCAAAATCTGGACTGAATCTGCATAAACTCGACTAGTCGAGTAGAGTCCTCGACTGGTCAAGCAGATTCCTTGACTGGTCGAGCAGCGTGGAGAAATAAACACAATTGGTCGCTGGACTTTGAGTCGAGCCTGAGGAGAAATCCTATCAATTCTCCCCCTTTTCGACTCAAGAAAAATTCTACATCTTCAAGCCAGTCAGGTTTCTACAAACCTCGAACTTGCCCTTGAGAAAAGCCTTGGTCATCATGTCTGTCCCATTATCGTCCGTGTGGACCTTCTCAAGCTGTAACACCTTCTATTCCAAAGTATCCCTGATCCGGTGATACCAAATCTTTATGTGCTTCGACTTAGAGTGTTGACTTGAATTCTTACTCAAGTGTATAGCACTTTAACTATTACAATAGACCACGTGTTGCTCCTACTTCAGGCTAAGTTCTTGTAGGAACCTCTTCGTTCAAAGCATCTCTTTACATGCCTCTGTGACCATAATGTACTCGGCCTCCGTCGTCGACAATGGTACGACCTTCTGTAGCTTGCTCCACCAAAAGATCACTCTCCCTACAAATGTGAACATGAATCCCGATGTAGACTTTCTAGAGTCTATGTCATCTGTCATATCTGCATCTGTGTAGCCCTCTAATATAGGTTTTTCGTCACCATAACATAGACTTAACTTAAATGAGCCTCTTAGATACCGCAGTATCCACTTCACTGCTGCCCAATGTACTTTACCAGGATTGACAAGATACCGACTAACAACATCAATCGCATATGCTATGTCTGGGCGCGTACATACCATAACATACATCAAACTTCCTACTGGTGACGCGTAGGGTATCTTCTACATCTCATCGACCTCTGCCTTCATCTTAGGACACTGTTTGTCGCTCGATCTGAAGTGACCATCCAGTGGAGTACTAACCAGCTTCACTGCATTCATATTGATCCGCTCTAAAACTTTCTCAATATACCACTCTTATGATAGCCAAAGCTTCCTGCTGTTTCTGTCATGGGTTATCTCCATTCCTAAGATCTGCTTAGCTGGGCCCAAGTCTTTCATCGCAAACGACTTTTTCAATTCCTGTTTCAACTTGTCAATCTTCTTAATGTCTTTTCCCATGATGAACATGTCATCAACGTATAACAGCAGAACTAAGAAATCACCATCTGAGAACTTGCATGTGAACATACAGTGGTCCGACTCTGTTCTGTCATATCCATGCCTTAACATAAACAAGATAAACTTCTTATACCATTGCCTTAGAGCTTGTTTCAACTCATACAAGCTCTTTCTTAGCCTACACACCATATGTTCTTTGCCTTTAACTTCGAACCCTTCTAATTGGTGCATGTAGATCTCTTCTTCCAAGTCACTATGGAGAAAGACAGTTTTAACATCTAACTGCTCTATCTTCAGATCCATGCTAGCTGTCAACCTAAGCAACACCCGTATAGATGTCATCTTCACCACTAGTGAGAATATCTCCTTGAAGTCTATACATTTCCTTTGACTAAACCCTTTCACCATAAGTCTAGCCTTGAACCTCATTTGTGAATTCTTCTGCTCAACCTTCTTTCTGAACACTCACTTGTTGCTCAAAGCTTTCTTGCACTTAAGCAATTTCACCATATCATAGGTGTAGTTCTTATGCAAGGATTTCATCTCCTCTTGCATAGCTTTTAACCACTCCTCCTTATGCTCGTCGGCTAGGGCCTCAGAATAATCTTCTGCCTCTCCCCCATTAGTGAGCATAATATACTCATACGACGAGTACCTCTGAGACGACTGTCTGTCCCTCGATGACCTCCTCACCTGTGGCTCAACAGGTAAATCAGGTGGGAGCTGCTCTCCTAGTCCATCTTCTTTAGGAACTCCCTCGTCCTCTGCACCTTACTGTACTCCCTCGTCATCAGGCACCACGGGAGAAATAACCAGATCCATATCCTCTAGGTCTCCTAAACTAGGCTGCGTCTTTTCTAACTTACAAATGTCTTCAATACATTGGTCTTCAAAGAAAACCACATCTCTACTCCTTACGAGCTTCTTCTTAGTCGAATCCCACAATCTGTAGTCGAACTTTTCATCACCATACCCTAAGAACACACATTGTCTGATCTTCATATCGAGCTTGGATCTCTCGTCCTTTGGTACGTGAATGGATACCCTGCATCCAAACACCCTAAGATGATTGTATAATAGATCTTGTCCAGTCCATTCCTTCTTAGGTACTTCTCCATTCAACGAGGCTGATGGAGACCTGTTTATCAAATACACTGCCGTGTGTATTTCTTCTCCCTAGAACATCTTGGGCAACTTTGTATGGGATAACATGCATCTAATTCTCTCTACAATGTTGCGATTTATTCGCTCAGTCACACCATTATGCTAGGGGGTCTTGGGAACCGTTGGTTCATGCTGTATACCCAGAGACTTACAATACTCATGAAAGTCACCGATGTATTCACCATCATTGTCAGTACAGATGCATTTTAATGATCTACCTGTCTCTCTCTCGACCATAGCATGAAACATTTTAAACACACCAAAGACCTCGTCCTTAGATTTCAAAGCATAAACTCAACCCTCCTAAATGTATCATCTATAAAAGTGACAAAATACAATGCCTCACCCAAGGTTTTTATCCTCATAGGACCACAAACATCAGAATAAACCAAATCTAATGCATGCACTTTATTAACATTAGAAGCAAATTTAAAAAGGAAACTCAATGTTGTTTCCCTTATAAACAATCAATACAGGTTTTGAGAGGTATACCTGTCACGTCAGGAAGGAGCCGCTTCTTTGCTAGTAACTGAAGCCTTTTTTTCACTCATGTGGCCCATGTCAATAGTTGAATCGTCCGCTGCGTTCAACCCACCCTTGCACATACTGACACTTGCCTTATAAAGGGTGGAACACTTCTTTCCTCTAGCCGTGATCAATGAACCCTTGATGAGCTTCTAGAGCCCACCAAAAAATCGGCTTTCAAAGCCATCATCATCCAACCTTCCCATCGACATCAAGTTGAGGCGAAGGTCTGAGATATGCCTCACATCCCTGAGAACCAATGTGCAGCCCATATCGGTCTTCACACAAATATCACCGACCCCTACGATCTTCGATACGCTAGAATTTCTCATCTTCACGGTACCAAAGTCACCTGACTTGTAGCTTATGAAGAAGTCTCTGCGTGGAGTCGCATGAAATAAGACTCCTGAGTCTATCACCCAGTCGATGTCCTGACTCGTAGCCGTGAGACAAGCATCATAATTTGCTGAAAGAATAATTACAACGTCGTCATCTATTGTGACTGCAGTGGAGTCTGATTCATCTTCATTCTCCTTTCCTTTTCGTTTTTCTTATTATGAAATTCACGCTTGTAGTGGCCCTTATTGCTACAATTTTAGCATTCAACATACTTCCTCGTACTAGACTTGCCTCTTGATTTATCTCGGGCTTTCCCACCCTTTCCGTTCTTTCCTCTCCCCCGTTCTTATGTTACAAGGGCCTCTTGCTTAGTAGACTCATAAGACTTCCTTCTTGTCTCCTCATTAAAGAGACAACTAGTTATCTGTTCCATGGACACCTTTCCGTCTGGCGCGGAGTTATTCAGAGACACCACCAATGTCTCCCAACATCAGGCAATGAGCTAAGCAATAGCAAGGCCTGTAATTCATCGTCTAGGACCATCTTCATAGTGGAGAGCTGGTTCAATATATTGCTGACCTCATTCATGTGCTCAGCCACAGAACCACCGTCTTTGAACTTGAGATTCACAAGTCGCCTTATCAGAAAAATCTTATTGTCGGCTGTCTTCCTCTCATACAATCCTTGCAATTTCAACCATAGGCTAGCGGCTGAGGTCTCCGTAGACACATGGTGGAATACGGAATCGTCCAGCCATTGTCTAATAAACCCCACCGTCTTCCGGTCCAACTTCTTCCAATCATTATCAATCATATCTTTTGACTTTGCTGATATGCCTAGAATTGGAGAATATAAGTCCTTGCAATAAAGCAAGTCTTTCATCTTAGCCTTCTATATGGTCCAGTTAGAACCTTTAAGACTAATCATCCTTGATGAGCCACCTTTCATAATTCAGAACCGATCCTACCCCGTTCAACTAATCTGAACGCTTTGATACCACTTTGTTGGGGGTCGTTGCACAAAACCTTAGGATCTAGCCTCCCAAATACACCAGAATTATGGGATAATAAAGCAATGAAATAAATCAAAGAATAAACCATACGACAAAAGAGATTTTTACATGGAAAACCCTCAAAGAAGTAAAAACCACGGGACCTCATCCAGATCAACAATCCACTATGAAGTAGAACGTTACAACCGATCACAAGCACACACCGCTTGGATTAAACCTTCTTCACTCACGCAGGAGTAAATAAACAATAAGAGAATAAAGAAAAATGGAGATATCTCACCGATTATAAGGACATGAAGCGCTGAGATGTCAAGTGCACAGTAGATCACCTCTACGAGCAGAACCTCCCTTCCACAAGCTCTCTCTCTCTCTCTCTCTCTCTCTCTCTCTCTCTCTCTCTCTCTCCTTTAATAGCCCTAAACATTTTAGCAACCCTTGTAAAGCTTGAGGAAACTCTCTTGCATTACCCTAGAATAACCTTAGGACCCCTATTTATAGTTTAGGCAACTTCCTTTCGCACCTCTTGCGAAACCACCTCAAATTTACACAGTCCGCACCAAAATCTAGACTGAATCTGCGTAGTCTCGACTAGTCGAGCAGAGTCCTCGATCGGTCGAGTAGACCCTCGACCGGTCGAACAGATTCCTCGACCGGTCGAACAGTGTGGAGGAATAAACACAATTGATAGCTGGACTTTGAGTCGAGTCAGGCCTCGATTGATCGAGCACCACCCTCGACCGGTCGAGCAAGGCACTCGACCGGTCGAGCCCCATGGAGAAATCCCCATCAATGTGCATGATAGTCAGATGGGAGCTTTCCATCACGTCAGCCAGACTTTTTAGATCTTATGGCCTAAAAATCAGGCTGTTTCAGTCCTTAAGTGCATGACAGTGCACGAAATCAACGGTTGGCTAGAAAATTTTGTTTAGCCATCATGTGATGGAGAGCTTGGATTTAAGCATGCTTGAATTTAGATAACCAGTGGTCTAGTTAAACTAACCAATAAAAAGGGTTGTTGGGCAGCACCTTTAAATTACTACACGCGTAGGATTATCATTTCCCAAATTTAGAGAGTGCACTCAAGTGATTTGCAACTCACGCCCATTCAACAAGTGCACCATGCATGATGGGCCCAACATACATATCTACTCAATGCCAATATCATCCTTGTAATCTCCTTTTTAATAATTCATTCTTTTGCTCTCGTTTTACTCATTGATCTGGTTTGAATTTCTAGTAGCTTGTAACTGCATGTGTTTGTGCATTTTTTAAAATTTATTTTCTCTAACTTTTTTGTATAGGATTGTTGGTGGAGTTGTTAACCGCAGATTGTATACAAAAGTGTGTATGAGCTGAATTTGTTTAAATCAGTGATTGGTTTTTGAGCATTTGTGCTAGATGCTGTAAACCTAAAATTATTAGTGGGAGTCGTTGGGAAGAGAGACGTACGTGCAACATTGAAACATTAACGCTAGCCAACTAGATGGTGTCAAAGCTCTGTGAAGCCTACTTTCATCTATGTGTTTTATCGATATTGTCTATCTATTTTTCCTACTCTAATACACGAGCTAAAAACAGAGGCAAATCTAAAGTTCAAGTGGACCACAGCTAAGAAACAGCTGCGATAATGACACCCACCATTGATACCTTCCGAAGGTCTACCGTGAAGTTTATTTGCTATCGAACCGATTCATAAGATAATAGAGAGCTAGATGAAATGAAAACATAAATATCAGCTTCATCCAAAACTTTGGGAAATTCTCAATGGTAAGTTCTCGTTCCTGCTGTTTCATGTAATGTGGTTTACTTGAGCTTTCGATTTGTCTGATTTTGAGCTCATGTTTTAAAATGAGTAAAACTAAATAAATAAACAACATAAATAAAACATAAACATTATGGTGGGGCTACAAATTTGACACAAGCTAGCTATCTCATATCTGGCTGGTGTTGAGGTCACAGCCAAACTGCCTCCAGAAACATCTATATGGAATGTGGGGTCTTATTGTGTGCATTTCATGCAAAATGGTTGTTAGGTACAGCCCACCGAGACAAAGGAATACATCTAAATTAAAGCAATTTCAATACTCAAGTGAGCCACAACAAGTGAATATACAGGTTTGAGGTGTGATTGTACACGCTCCTTTTGGTGCGTTCTACCTACAATTTAAATTGGGATGATTCTTGATATCCTTACTAAAAATTAGAATTTACATCAGATGCATGGATTGGATTACACAAACACATCAAAAGGTGGGCTCCACATAGGTTGAGTGTACGGTAATTATCATGCATTTGAACACATGTGGTCATTCTTCAAAAGAATTACACAATGTCGATGGCGTATATGCGGGCAAATCTACCGACAAAAGCACGTGAATAATGACCAAGATGCATTGCTTCCCACAACACAAAAAACCCTAATAAAAATAACATTAACAGAGAGAGGTTGTTTACGTGGCCTAACGGGAGATTGCCACCACACGATTATTCTAATGCGGATGCATTGTTTGACCATTTGCTGCGATGGAAGTCTAACCAAAAGCAAGAAAAAAATAAGTAAATCTAAGTCGAACGACCGAATCCAAGCTACTGTTTGGCCTTAGATATCGCAACTTGAGCGCTTTCAGGAAAAGTGTTGGGTTTGCCTCCGTCGCGGCTCAGAATTCCACCATCTGTCAGACCAGTTGGGCCCACATGGTTAGAAAGCATGATGATCGAACCGTCCGTTTTCTGGGTTCTATGTTTTTCTGGCCGTGATAAGAAATTCAGGCGGAATTGGACATCGAATCTTGCCCCTAAGTAGTTTTTAACTGTAGGCGTTCAGTTTTCCACTGTTTCTTTTGGTCTGGTCCATTTGAGGTTTGGACATATTTCAATTTTGAACTCATAGCCTAGGACTATCTAAAAAAACGTATTATCGGTGTGGATGATAATATATATATATATATATATATATATATATATATATATATGGAAAAGGTACTATGCGCTCGAGCGTAAAGCGGTCGTCCGTGAGGTCGATTGATTCCTTTCGAAGATCCACACCGTCCACCAGATGCACCGCTCCAGGTGGACACGGCTGGAAATCGACCGTCCACGGAACTCAGATACCTATTGAAATATATATACACGCGAAAACATAAAATCATATAAGATGTGGATACCACCTGAAAAGTATCTATTATCCATGGGAAACACATGATGGACAGTGTTGATCATCAAAAACGTCTCGAAAGGGGCCAAATGTTTGAATGGTGCACGTCTCCACTTCTGGACGTGGTGTAGCCCACAAAAGTCTCGGATGGACTTGATTTTCAGCCGTGTGGGCCCCATGATGGTTAGATGTTCGAGCATCACGGTGGGGCCCACCCCAGCTCGACCTCATGGAGACACTTTACGCTCCAGCACATAGTACCTTTTCCCCACATATATATATATATATATATATATATATATATATATATATATATATATATATATATATATATATATATATAGAAAAGGTACAATGCGCTCGAGCTGATTTTAACATGAGGTTGAGCTGTGTGGGCCCCACCGTGATGTGTTTAGAACATCTACCCCATCAGTCAGATGCACCATTCCATTGTGGGCCTAGGTCTCAAAAATCAAGTCAATCTGTGACTTGTATAGGCCACAACACATACAGAAGTGAGGAGGGGCCGTGCACCATTAAAACATTCATAACCATTTTTGAGGGCTCACCCAGATGTGGTTTGCAAATCCAGCCCATCCATTATGTGTGTCCCACTTGAATATGAGGGTTTAGACCAAGTTTCAGGCGCATGCAAAACTCAAGTGAGCCCCGCCAAGTGCTTTTATATGTTTTAATGGTGTCTTCACATAATTTTAGATGGTTGGCTCACCTGAGTTCCGTATACGGCTGATTTTTGGGATATCCCATAATTTAAAGGGTACCCATCAAATGCACGGTGTTGATGGTCGAAACACATCATGGTGGGGCCCACACAGCTCGACCTCACCGGAGTTCATCTCAGCTAGAGCGCATTGTATATATATGGTCCACTTTGACCACTATTTTGTATATATATAGTAATTTAATGGTAGGTCCAAACAACAGATAGATTCATGATTCAAGTGAACCATACTAAGAGAAACATTGGGAGAAGGATATGCCTACCGTTGAATTTTTGTAAGGCTTACGGTGACTTTTACATGAAATCTACTCCAACCATTCGATGCCTCGTGAAAATATATGCATATGGATCAAATTTTAACCTTTATGTGATTTATGTGGACCATACCAAGCGAAACAATTTAGACAGTGGGTTTTCCCTTCATTGTTTTCACTTATATGGTCTAATTAAATTATAAATGTATGTGATTTTTTAACCTTATAGATAAATTATTGCCACGCATCTTATTATCAGAGTGGATTTCACACACACATTAAGATGGCCCCACCCTGTTGGCACGCTGTAGCAAGATCAGCAGGTTACATGCCGGTGAGCGGATTAGGTGAAATCGAGGACTGACACAAGAGGATGCCACCCTTACCATGGGCCCACCTTAATGTATATATTCTATATCCACTGTATCCATCTATTTTGCCAACTCATTTTATGACGTGTTTTAAAAAAAGAGGCAGGTAAAATTTTGAAGTAGACCACACCACAAAAAAAACAATGGTTATTGAACGCCCCCATTAAAACCTTTCTAAGGCCCATTGTAATATTTATTTGTCATCCAACCGGTTGATTAGGTCGTGTATACCTAGATGAAAGGAAAACACAAATATCAGCTTGATTCAAAGCTGTTGTGGCCAAGAAATTTTTAATGGTGGCGTTCATTCACCACTATTTCCTGTAGCGTGGTTCAACTAAGCTTTGGATCTGCCTTGTTCTTGATTTAATGACATAAAATAATTCAGCAAAACAGATGAACAATATAGATAAAATGCATCACACAACACTTTCAGTAATCACCAGCAAGAGGTAGCTTATGGAAAAGTTAGCATGCATAAGGACGTCGACATGCAGGCAAGGCAGGAAAAGCTGGGTTGAGCTCACCTATTTTGTACATGAAATCCACTTCGATCATGAGATGCATAGCATGAATTTAACCATAGTGCTAAAAGCTCACCCACGTACACAATTCAGGTAGGTCATATATGAGTGAAATCAGTACATGATACCCCCACCATTAGATTGTTTCACTTGTATGGCCCCACATAAATCTAGGATCGGCATGATTTTTTCTCCCCGTGAATGTATTTCTAGGAGTAAAGTAATGGTTTGAGTGGATTTCACATAAATATCACAGTTGGCCTCGTAAAAATTTAACGGTAGACGTATCCTTCTACTGCTGTTTCTCTTGGTGTGGCCTACCTGAATTACGAATTTAATTATTCTTTTAAACCTACGGTTAAATTACTATCAGGAACATAATGGTCGGAGTGGATTCCTCAAAACATCACCGTAAAGCCCACCCCAAGCCTACTCACTCCCACTCCATTTGCTTGGTGCGCATAAAGTTCTGGTGCGCTTAGGTTCGCAGGAGACCATTACTCTCTCTCTCTCTCTCTATATATATATATATATATATATATATATATATATATATATCAAATTGGGCCCCACGGATCAACACCTCGTTCTATCGTGGTGAGCTCCTCACTTGACAATCTGCGTCGTTCAACTAAATGTCGTGGCCACTTGAGCGAGTAGGTTTGAATCCTACTCTCGGCTGCAGGTGCTGGCATAGAATCCCTGTACAAGATCTAGACTGTTCATCATGTTCACCACCCCGTATATTTCCTTCTTTTACAAAAATATCGTGTCCAGACATTTGATGGGTCAGGTATTTAGATTGTTTGTGGATTGTACGTCCAACTGTTTTCGCTGTCCATTTTTTTTACTACACGTGATTCCAACTAATGAGTTGGGATGGCAAAGCGTGTATAATTTCCTGCCAGACACATCAGTAGCACGAGTCTCAGACACGTGCGAAACACTAGCACGTGCCTGCGAGTAGCCCGAGCAAGTATGTTTTTTATGCAATGAAATATCTGGCTTCTGGAGGAAGAGGGATGGTAAAGGCCAAAAAAGCACAGGAGGTGGGGTCGGTTTGGCCAGAAATAAAATATCACAACCAGCCGAATAGACGCCACGTGTCCTTGTCCTTCGTTTGGCTATTGCAATTGCTTCTCTCTCCGACATACATATATGATATATACAGCAATGCCTTCTATCCTCGGCTGTAACAGAAGATTAGTCAGATGCCACTGCCAAGTCATGAATTTTAGGAGAATCTTTCTCGGGCTTTGCTGAAATTTAGGTTAGAAAACAGAAAGAGAGAGTTTGGGAATATCTTTTACTGGGTTTTGCTTGTATGAATGGAAGCTTGAAGAGAGAGAGAGAGAGAGAGAGAGAGAGGAAACCCTAATTGGGTTTTTGCTCAAATTGGGATTTGAGAGAGAGAGACAGTGAAAACTCTATTTGGGTTTTGCTCAAATTGGGATTTCTGATGTTGTGGAAAGCTCTTTGATGTGTTCTGCCCATGTAATTTGAGAGAATTTTGTTGGGTTTTGCTTTAGATACTTGAATTTTCAGAGAGAGAGAGAGAGAAGTTATATATGGTGTTTGAGATGGAAGCCAGCAATCCCGTAGCTCCATTTGTACTGAAGACATATCAGATGGTGAGCGAAACGTCTTCGGACAGCCTCATCGCCTGGGGCCGACACAACAACAGTTTCATCGTCTTCGACCCTTTGGATTTCTCCCAGAAGCTCCTTCCCACCTACTTCAAGCACAATAATTTCTCCAGCTTTGTTCGTCAGCTCAACACATATGTGAGTTCTCGCCTCCCCTCAACTATAATCTTTCAAAATCCACTACTTAGCACTAATTATATCATTGCTGTTTGTACTATATCAGGGCTTTCGGAAAGTCGATCCCGACCGTTGGGAATTCGCCAACGAATTCTTCCTTCGTGGGCAACAACAGCTCTTGAAGAACATCGTCCGCCGCAAGAACCATCGGAATTCTACTCCTTTGATCTTCCCCAAACAGGAAGAGGACAAAGAAATGGAGAAAGCGATAATGACAGAACTCACTCGATTGAAGCATGAGCAGAAGTCCTTGGAAGAAGAAATTCAAGGCATGAGCCGACGGCTGCAGGCAACAGAGAAGAAGCCACAGCAGATGATGGCTTTCTTGTTGAAACTAGCAGAAGACCCCGACCTTCTCTCTACATTAATACGAAAGAAAGATCCAGAAAAACGATTAGGAGAGAAGAAGAGGAGATTATTGATACATCCATCATCTCCTCCAACAAAAATAACGTTCACATCGACAACCCAAAATCCTGATAATGATTTGGTGGCGGTCGTTCCAACGGTCGATATGTGTTCGAGTCTAAGGTCCACCAGGCCATTTACCACTAGTAGTATTAGTACTAATACTAACACTAATACTAGCTTTGATGCTACTATTAGTAATGCAGCTAATATCAGTGCTGCTGCACAATTCAACTCAATTCCCGAGTATATCGGTGACAGGGTAATGTTTTTCTCGGAGTTCGGAGGAGCCTATTCGAATTCGCCGCCTTACAGTTTCTGGGATGGCTACTAGCTTCACATGCTTTGTGCATGATTAGGATGCTTTGTGTAATTTTCTTGTAATCTTATTATAAATTCAGAAGAAATGAAAGACATTATATTAATCCTTTCATCTGTTTGGCTTGTATTATTTTGTTTTATTTCCGTGGGAGTGAAGATTACTGCATTGAAAGGTGATCGACATCACTGGATGTTTTTTTTTTTTAAATATGGAAAAGACTTCCCACATTTCCCCATTAAAAAAAAAAAACACTGAGAGTCCAATATGAAAGTGACACGGTTCAAGACATTGTTACATTGATGCCCACACGTAGATACTGCCTGGGGATTTTAACTGTCTATTTCCAGGAATTATCAGGCCATGATCCCATAATCAATTTATGAAGTTGGATGTGGACCATTACAAATCTTCATTTTAATGTTCTAGAGTCCTGCACACCTAGTGATGGTTAGAATAATCTGCCCATTAAAAATTCTCTTTGTCATGGATATATAAGATGTGGGCCCGAAGATTGTTTTGCATCCAATTATCCTTTGAGGCCTCCTTGAACATTAGTAGATGTCTTATGATGAGAACCATGTTTTTTTTTTTTTTTTTTCCTCTGCTATGATGCTAAAACATATATATGGTCTGCTATCTTTCTATACTTGACTAATATCTTAATGAGGAATATAATTTAGATTTTCTATGCTGCTAATACTTGTATTTGCTGTGTTCACTACAAGAAATATCACTTTTACCTACGAAAAGTTTCGTAGGTAAATGATATTATTTCGTAGGCAAAGAGTTTTACCTGCGAAAAATTTCATCGGTAAATTCGTTGGTAAAAAGCCGTGGCTAAAGACTTTTACCAACGAAAAATGTCATCGTCGGCAATGGTAAGGCTTTTACCAACGAAAGAGAAAACTTTGTTAAGACTTTTACCTACGAACTTTTTCGTAGCTAAAAACTTTGTTAAAACTTTTACCTACGAATGTTTTCGTAGCTACAAACTGTATTAAGGCTTTTACCTACGAATGTTTCCGTAGCTAAAAACTTTGTTAAAACTTTTACCTACCAATGTTTTCGTAGGTACAAATGGTGTTAAGACTTTTACCTACGAATGTTTTTGTAGCTTCAAACTTTGTTAAAACTTTTACCTACGACATGTTTCGTAGGTACAAACTGTGTTAAGACTTTTACCTACGAACGTTTTCATAGCTAATAACTGTGTTAATACTTATACCTACGAAAGTTTGCGTAGCGTAAATGGTGTTAAGATTTCGTAGGTACAAATTGTGTTAAGACTTTTACCTACGAAATGTTGATGGCACTGGGGGAAGACTTTTTACCTACGAAATTGGGCGTAGGTAAAAACTGTTGATGAATGTTTACCTACGAAATAATTCGTAGGTAAAAAAATGTTAATCTACGTTTAGCTACGGTCAATATTCGTAGCTATTGTTTACATTTAAAAAAAAAATTATAATCATTCATTCATTCATTCAATTATCACCTGCATAATCATTCATTCATTCATTCAACAATGAATCAATTACAATCATTCATTCATTCAATAATGAATCAATTACAATTACAATCCTTCATTCAATCAAAGGAAATCATGAAATAGTTTTGAAACAGCTTATTAGAACAATTAAGACACCATTACTAGAACAACTGCTCAACCCAGTGCAGTCCAGTCATGGATCATGGTTCTCGAATTCTACTTCGAGTCTTAAAGAACATCCAATGAAAATAATGTATCGAATCCACTATGACTTCTTGTACTAAGCCTTGTGCCTTCATCAGATTACCAAGGTTGCTATGAGCATCAACCTGCCAATAAGGGGAAGATATGCAAATAGTAATTTCAATGCATCTACAATAAAAGAAGGAAACTAAATGATAAAACACAACAAGGATTTCACCAAGCGAGGGTTCAATGCAAGAGCCTGACAACAACACTAGGCTGCCTCATTAATTCTTCCTTTCCTCGTATATGCACTAACTAAATTTGACCATGCATATATATATATATATATATATATATATATATAACAAAAAGCAGATAAGAAAGGCAGTCTTGTCCTCTAATCAGTGGTAAAGATCAACAAAAAAGGGAAACAACAGATTTTTTTTAAAAAAATGTCTCCATGTAAACTTTCATTACAGCCATTTCTTTCCCACCAATGTGTTTCTTTCCCACCAATGTGTCAAATGTGCAGAAGATTTGATCCATGAAAGAATGTGGGCCAGACAATAACGATCAATTTTAGATACATTCGTTACAGATGTAGTTACAGGGTATTAGTCGACGTTCTCCAAAATTGCATTCCCTGCCATGCTGAAAAATTAACACCGTTTCCTGTAATGATTGTAATTGTAATTGTAATTGCCATGCTGAAAAATTAACGACTTCAGGTTCCATTCCCTCCAGCTTTCCTTGAAACTGGTCTACCCAATGAAGATGGAATTCACAGAATTTCATCTTCATTGGGTACTTGAATTCAACCTCTATGTTGATGTAGTCGAATTCATAGAATTTCTAGAATTCTAATAGAAGCTTCGTAGATTTTCTGAATTTATATAGTTTTGCGAACCTGGTGGAAACATAACAAGGAAGAGAAGAAGCAGAGAGCCATCTAATCTGGTGGCCAGTTTACTTCGCTACTGTACACAAATTCGATGATCAAGACCATTGATCTTGATCTTTCATGCAAGAGATACTGAGACCCATTTCAAGTTTTTGACCGTTGGGAAACAGTGGAATCTAAGGTTTAGAATTGTCCAGTAGACACAAAAAAGTGATATTACTTTTGTATGATAGTGGTATTGGTGTGGCTTTGGGAAGGCTAGCAAATGCAAACTAAGACCAAGTATATTATTAACATTGCAATAAACATTTCTGAGTAACATTTGTTAGCAATAACTCTTAACCACATTTCACTGGAAGAAATCATTATCCTTCATGTCTATCTTATTTGTTGGGTTCAAATCTTCCATTTGCATTAAGGGCCTACCATTGGTGAAAAAGGGACAGCATTTGATGGAAAAAATGGAAGGGCCATGATGCATTCGGATGCGACAATGTCTTGTTGCAAGATGTCCATGCCAGTGGGCCCACAAGTGGTAATTGTCACATGATGCACTCTGATGTCTGCTACAGAACACTTCTTTATAACCCAAACATTGATCCATAGTTTCTGACAAAATCAGCATGTGAAATACCCGGTATTTGTTGGGTCCATCGCCAACCAGTCCAAGCTCAGCCATATAAGGCCTGGCACAACCATTGGGGCATCCAGTTACCACTATTACTACTGACTCATTGTACTTGAGGCCAACCTATAACAACAAAACACCATTTTCAAGCGTCTGGGCGACCCTATGGAAAACAGTTTGATGCCTATTTCTCGCTCATTTTGAATTACATGATAATATTTACATCTAAGTTAAACACACCCACATGCCACACCAAGTATTGACTATAAGGCCTCTAACCCCATTGGAAGAATTCAACAATGCATAGTTAAATGGTTAAAAGAAACAAATGAAACAATCGAAGAAGATCCAGATTTTACCTGTGGAGCTTTATCCAATCCTTGATGACCACTGAGCGATCACTATTTCAAAATTGTGTTACTTTCACACAACAATGCTTGTGAGGCCCTCGCCATTCCTCATCATCATTGACAATGTATTATATATAAAAAGGTCATTAATCACAACAACCAAGGAGTAATAATAGTACCGTCTCTAATAGAAGAATTCCTGGGTATTTTCAGATCTCTATTTTTATAGGGTCATTGGTATAACCACCTATATGCAGCCCATAAATCAGATGGATATGATAGTGTGATAGTCTGGTGATAGCTTCTCATAACCTCACTCACTTTGTGGCCTGTCCTACAACTTACTCATTTTGGATTGGAGTTTCACATGAGACATCGTGCTCTTCCACCATCATTGAGTTTTGGATTTCCAGCAACTCAACATATGTTTGAGAAAGCCTCCATATAAGATAAACTGAGAAATATAGACCCAAAGATGAAAAAGAGAAGAAAAGAAAACCAACATAAAAAAATTCTATAGAAGAGAAATTAAATAAATACCAAGAACGAAACTGGAAGGACAGAAAAATTAACTTTAAAAAAAATGAATATAAATAGAAGAGGCATTGATGAGACAGAGATGAAGATTCAGAAACGACCCAAAGGATTCTGATGAATTGACTTTATTGGACCGAAATAAATGCTACGTACATCAATGGGCAACTACCCTTGTTGGCTAATCGTATTCCATCCTTGATGATTTCCTTCACGACCATACCCTATGAAGTGGCAATTCATACACAATCCAGAAACCCCCAAGAGAAGTGATGGCCAAATGAGGTAGTACATCTGACGAGGAACAAAAAATGGATAGTAAGCGAGAGTTACAAGGGTAACCAATAAGCATTTAGAATTCCAAACAAAGAAACAATGGTTTACTACCGCATAAATATCTTTTTCGGCTCGAGAAGGCAACCATTACTAACTTTCTAGCCAACAACTTTTCAAAGCATTACCGCTTTGAACTGGGATAGGTGGCGCTTGAGCGGCATGATCCCCAAATAAGTTCTTTGCGTACCTGACAGACACAAGGGTGCACACACCAGCCCGACCACACATGAATGTCACATGTCTGCCATATACAAAGATGCACACAGTAAGCAAAGAAGATGATAATAGTGCAATACCCATCAAGGTCCACCTTAAAACAAAATGCTCCTTCTAGAGGCTCCTTTCACGCACAATCCACAGCATATCCCAAGATCGTTTGTAACAGGGCCTTAATCAAATGGACAGATGCACACATGAGTACAAGAAACTTGCAGCAAATACTAAACCCGATCAAATTTTGATAGTTGATCCACAACATCATTTCCCACCGTAGCCTCTCCAACAAAAAAACCAGATGTGGGTTGTTCATATAAATGAGCTTGGAAAGTGCTCTCATCAGTGGTTCATTGTCCTGAAATGTAACATTCAATTACGCAACCGAGTATACAAATGCACACCGGTGAAGAAATGCAAGACTCATGGAAGATACTCACTTGCAAAAGAGCAAAAGAGAAGGAAAACAAATTTACCCCAAAGATATATTAGATAACAAGCATTACAGATCCGCACCAGTATCTACAAGAACAACATCTCGATTTATTACGAGTAGCCTCTTGATAGCTTCCTTTGCTACGATTGATGGATCTTTTTTGTACCCTTTCTCAAATATAGGAATCTGAAAGGTAGTTTCAACAACAGTTGATCAACTCAGAGAAACAACACTTTTTCTATTCATTTAGAGGCTTGATATGATTTGAGAACGATCATGTATCTGGCTCTCTCCTATTTTACAGAAATGAGACAGAGTATAAAAAATAAATTTAAAAATTAAAATTTAAAAAAAAAAAAAAAACACTATCGTGACGCCCTATGTGAACAAGACACCAAAGAAATGTAAAAGTGCAGCATCAGAAAATCCATTTTGAATTCTATATCATTGAATAAAAAACGACCTTAGGGCTGCTCATTCCTGGAAGGCATATTGCAATTCTTCAGAGACTGCTTATATTCCTTTCAGCTGAACAGGGTGGATGTGGCAAACAACATTTTTATTTTATTTTATTATTATTTCTTTCTTTCTTTCTTTCTTTTTAAAGATCAAGAATAGAATCAAATTACTTTTTTGGTAAAAAAAACTTCACTAAAGCAAAATATATGGTTTAAGAAAACTATCATCACACATGCCTTCAAATATGTAAACACAGATGAAAGAAAACTATCATAACCTTGGCAAGATTGGTGGACTTTCCAACTCCATTGACACCAATAAAGACAACAATATATGGTTTTCCTTGCTCCTTAGCAGCATGGACATCCTCAAGATGTCAATAGATCGTCTTGAGTTAAAATACGAAGTAAAGCCTCTTCCATTGTCGTCTGCAGTCCTTACATGTTAATGAAGCTCTCCAAAATGGTAATAAGAAGGAAACTCATGCAGCCAATATTTGCAAAATGGCAAGAAAAATTCTTATAAAGAAACAAGTTCACAAACCTGAATTGTTGAAGAAATCCTTGTGAAAGAACCCAACTTTTTACCTTCAAGACTGGCTGCTACCGACTCACAAAGCTTCTCAGCTATTTCCTCGGCCATTATCAGAACCATGGATACACCAACAATGACAAATCATGGCACCTCAAATTGAATCATGTGCATTTTCACATTCTTTTTTCGCCTAAGGTTTTTTCTTTTTCAAGTGAATGTGTCTGGGAAGTCGAGGACGTCGGTGACTGTTGGTTTGGAATGAAAAGAATTGATGTGCTTGTATTGCTTAGGCAATGAGGGTGTGTTTGGATACTGTTGGATCATATTGTGGTGATGTGCTTGTATTGCTTAGGCAGTGAGGGTGTGTTGGGATAGACTGTTGGATCATATTGTGCTAATTAGTTCCATATAGAAGACATGACAAAAAAAAAAAAAAAGTGGCAATAGAATCAAGCTAAGAAAACTAAATGTACAAATAGATGAACAGATCTAGAAACATACATGCTTTAACAACAAAATATAGATATAAATAAAAATAAAAACTTGAATCAACATGACCAAAAACCTGAATCAAGACAAATCTAGGGAAAGTAGGATTCGAATTACTACAATCACAAGCAGCCATAGCACTACCCATTTGAAAAGTCAAATGAGTAAGCGAATTAAATTGGTAAAGTTAAATATCTCATTGCTATCTGAGGGATATATTTGGAGACCAAGTCAAGTAAAAGACACTGAGCCCATTCAATGAAGTCCCTAATCCTGTGAAAGCACCAGGTAATTTAGATGGTGTTAGTATATTTTGTTGACCTATTTTATACATGAAGAATACTTTATTATATAACTCAATCTGAATGACAGAAGATTGAAATCCAAAATGACCTATACTTTTGCAGCACGAAATTAGCAAGAACGGCAGCTTGACAAAACCAAGCTCGTAAATTATGATTGCCATCCAAAAATAAAACTGGGGCCTACGATCGCCAACATTCTTGCATAAAACACATGCATGGGGCATCTTTGAGTGAATCAAACATCTCAACAGTATGGGGATGTTTTGTGTGATTTCAATTTTTGGTCATTCTACTAAGGGTAAAAATCCCCAAATCATAAATTATTCTTCTAATGGGCTGAGCCAAACACAGTTCAATTGAATTGTGCATTCAAATGATCTCCATATTGAAACCGCCTTACACTCAGTTGGAGTCAAAAGAAACAT
The DNA here is from genome assembly GCA_030180095.1 of Magnolia changhungtana. Lineage (NCBI taxonomy): Eukaryota > Viridiplantae > Streptophyta > Magnoliopsida > Magnoliales > Magnoliaceae > Magnolia > Magnolia changhungtana. The sequence continues at coordinate 21,635,758 of JASAUF010000444.1, read as the reverse complement.
AACTGCATTTTGAGGGCTCCGTCCTCATTATAATAGTAGGACACATTCTCATCATTTAAAATTAAGTGAAAAGCTGCACTTGTGGCTATACTAATTTGTGATTTTGGAATTTCTACTCTTAGTATATTTCCAAAAATCACAAAATGGGGATGTTTTGTGTTGTATTAGGAAAAAACAAAAGAGTTCTTTCAAATCCACATGAATATATTTAACTATTTTTGGATGTTCTACTAATAGTGTAAGAGTAGAAATCCAAAATCACATATTAATGCACAAGTAAAAAAGAATGTATAGTGTTGTTGTCAACTATTTTTGACTTTTTGTTTATAAACTGAGGTATATATAATGCTTGGCCTGAGGCGTTCTATGGCCAGTTTGGGTTTTCAACTTGTACAAGTGGGGCCCATGTTCAGCGAGATCCCAGTCGATGGTAGGATGGGCCTTGGTTTAGACAAACAATTCCTCAGATTGAATGATTCTAGCTACCAAACATTTGGCTTTCTTTGGTGGAATATGATGTTGCTTCTTTTTCTTTCTTAAATGTCTATTTGTTGGAAGACAAACCAGACAGGATCAACTCATATGGGATATTTGTGTTGCATCATCCAAAGCAGGTCCAATCATATCAGTGGTTTGGATTATGGAACCATTGGGACCCACTTGTACAAACTGAAAACTTGAGCCTACTATACTCACTGTCGCACCGAGCATTGTATACTATCTCTTGCAGAACACATCTAGCTGCTAAAAATACAGGAATGCTAATAAGCAGATTGCTGAATAAAAGTTCAATGCAGCTCTCCTTACTGCAAAGACTGTGGCAAACGTTTATGCTGATTGGGGGTATTGATCTTGGTGGCCCACCAAATGGATAAGCTGTGGTTGAAACAGTGATAGGACAACTCTTTCTTTTCTTTTCTTTTTTCCATGGTGAATCTGGACTGTTGCTCTAACTGTTCTTTTTTGCAGTAATCGATACAATGAACCAGAGTTCAATCCCATTGCTTTATGAGATATGGTCTGTCCATGTGGTGGCCCACAATATCAATAGATCCGATCGCGTGAGGAGGGAGCTGAATATAAAATTAATAGGCAGTGACTTGCATATTAATATTCCTCCAAAAACATACACATGAACATAAACATTCCAAGTTTTCAACAAACAACCAACTTTCCATGTAGAGAATTATGCATTTTGATCAGACATGCCTACGACGATTAATATATAAGAGGTTGTATGGATTTCTCGAATCTTAGGAGTCATGAATATGTGTCTGGAATTTCCTAACGAAGGGATTCTGTCTACATGTTTTGGTATTGAAAAAGTTCTTAGAAACCCAGTTCTTTTGTTTGGATACTGGGAAAGAGTTATTAGGAGAGCAGAGGCTTTTTTATCCTAATCAACAATATAAGGATTGGAAGAGAATGTAGTTCCGAAAATCTTCCAACCCATCTTAAATATGAGAATCATAAAATGGGCAAATTTTCGGAATGGGAATCCCCGAAACCCTAAACCCCTAAATCCCTAAATCCCCAAATCCCCAAACCCCTAAATCCCCAAATCCCCAAATCCCTAAATCCCCAAATCCCTAAATCGGTATTAAGATTGAGAAAGATTGAGAGAGAGAGAGAGATACCTCACGGTCCCCAAATCCCTACCCCTCACGGCGTGGGTAGGGCGTTCGGCAACGGTCCGCCCGAGAGAGTTCAGAGAGAGAGGAAGAGAGATACAGAGAGACAGAGGAGGGAGAGGATGCGAGAGAGAGCTTGAGGTGGGTGGAGAGATGAGAGAGAGGAAGAGAGAGACAGCAAGAGAGAAGGTGCGAGAGAGAGAAGCTGCGGGTGGGTTTCTCGCTGGCTGGGATCTCTCTCAGATTATATTCATTTTTTTGTACGGACGGACGAGAATGCCCCTCGGTCCATCTATTTTCTGTAGGCCCCACTATGATGTATTTGTTATATCCACACCGTCCATCCATTTTGAGATATCATTTTAAGTCATGAGCCGTAGAATGAGGCAGATATAAATATGTAGTGGACCCCACCAAAGAAAACAGAGGGGAGAGTGATTCCCACCGTTGAACCTATCTTAAGGCCCCTCGTGATGTTTATTTCAAATCCAACCTGTTCAAAAGTTAAAAAATACATGAAACAAGGTAAAACACAAATATCATCTTCATATAAAACTTTCGTGGCCTTTTAAAGTTTTTAATGGTGGGCGTCACTGTCCCACTGTTTTTTGTTCTAGGGTCCACTGGTGCTTTGGATTTAAATCGTTCTTTGGATATTGCCCTAAAATAATCTCTCCAAGTGGATGGAAAGTGTGGATATAAAACATACATCATGGTAGAATTAGAGGTATATAAATCTCAGGTGGACCACACCACATGAAAACAATAGTGATTGGTTATCCATCATTAAAATCATTTTAAGGCTTATTGTACTGTTTATTTGATATCCAGTCTATTTATTAGGGCATACAGGCCTAGATGAAGGGGAAAAACAAAATTCATCTCGATCCAAAACTTTTATGGCCCTCAAAATGTTTTAAATGGTTGACGCTCATTCAACATTGTTTCCTGTTATTGGAATATGCCTCATTTTTTGTCTCATGCCATAAGATGATCTCTAAAAATAGATGGATGGCATGGATTAAACACGTACATCATGGTGGGGCCCGTAAAGCACCAACCACCAGTCATTGGATAGTGTGAGGGGGAGTAGCCAATTTGTTCCCCTTATTTTTGGTGTGGTCCATTTAATCTTTGGATATGATTCATTTTTTGGAAAATTCTCTAAAATGATCTCGAAAAATGGATGAACAGCGTGGGTTGATTCCGAATTTTCGATAAATTCGAAAGTCAAGTGGACCATGCCACTTGAAATAGTGTGGAATAATGATTTCAACAGTTAATACCTTCCATGGGTTCACAGTAATTTTATTTGACATCCAACATGTTCATAATATAAAAAAGATATGAATGAAGAGAAAACACAAACACATCAACTTGATCTAAAACTTCTATGGCCTCTAAGAATTTTTCAATGGTAGATGTTCAATCACACTATTTCCTATGGTGTGGTCCACTTGGGTTTTTGATATGCTTTCTATTTCTTCTTTATACCTCAAATTATCTATCAACATAGATTAATGGAGTGGATAAAATAAATAAAAAAGGTGGATTGCATAAAGTTTACTCTGGTAAAGGTAATGAGTAACTCACTTAAGAGCCTGTTTGATTTCTCATTGCAAGTGTAAATATCGGGTGAATGGGTAATTATGACCCATTCACCCATTTGAAAAATTTTGAAAATTCCTGCCTTGGAAACCATTCAAAAGTGCTAGTTGAATTTTTTGGAAAATTTTAGAAATTCCTAAATCAAGCTACATATGAAAAAAATATTGGGCATACAAGATTGATCAGTAATTTCAATGAAATTTGATTTAAACATCTGAAGTTATTTACTCTTTAATTTAAACTGATTAGATTGTCCAAAAATTATTAAAGATTCAATTAGTGGGTGTGCCTAATAATTTAATAATTTTATTTTTTACAAATAAATTTAACATTTTTTTTTCAAAGGTATGTATTTTTTTTTACTCTTTTAAATAAATAGCATTTTTATTATAAAATATTTCAAAAATATTTAAAAAATAAATTTTGAGTTTTTATTTGCAAAATCTCAAAAAATTTCTCATATTTTAATTTTTTCTTAAAAATTTCAAAATGCCAATTTTTCTCTTCAAAAGCATTATTTTGTTCTCAAAATATTACTTAAACATATTTAAAATTTTGTTAACTTTTCAATATTCTTTTTCATGTGATATTACAAATTATTTAAATATTTTATATATATATATATATATATATATATATATATATATATATATATATATATATACACACACACACACATTTAGGTTATAGATAAAAATTTTAAAAATTAAAATAATTTTCATTATTACCGACGATTTTTACCCGTCGGATAAACATATTTAGGAAAAACTTTTCCCGATGAAAATTTTCGTCGGTAAAAGTCTTACCGCCAACATTTTCAACACCCCGCGAAAATATTTTCGAATTTTAATAGGCCCTTTAGCTATGAAAAGTTTAGAATTGTAACAGACCCTTTAGCTACGAAAATTTTCGTAGCCAAAGGTGAGTCTGAGGTTTTGAGTATATTAACAGACCCTTTAGCTACGAAAATAATTTTCGTAGCCGAAGGTGAGTTTTACCAGACTTTTAGCTACGAATAATTTCATAGCCAAAGGTGAGTTTTATCTACGAAATTCAATTTCATAGGTAAATGTAAAGTATTTGAATTTTTATTTTGTGGAAGGTACAAAAGACAATAATTTTAACAGACCCTGTAGTTATAAGTGAATATGTGTTTTATAAAAAGTCAATTCAAAAATGAAAAGACCCTTTAACTACGCATATTTTCGTAGGGAAATATTGGTTTTACCTACGAAAGTTAATTTCGTAGGTAAAAAGTAAATTCAAAATTGAAAAGACCCTTTAGCTACACATATTTTCGTAGGCAAATATTGGTTTTTCCTACGAAATTTACTTTCGTAGGTAAAAAGTAAATTCAAAATTGAAAAGACCCTTTAGCTACGTATATTTTCGTAGGCAAATATTGGTTTTTCCTATGAAATTTAATTTCGTAGGTAAAAAGTAAATTCAAAATTGAAAAGACACTTTAGCTACGAATATTTTCGTTGCTAAAGATGGGTTTTACCTACAAAATTAAATTTCGTAGGTTATAGTAAAGTTTTTGATTTTTGAAATTTAAATGACCCTTTAGCTACGAATATTGTCGTAGGTAAAGATGGGTTTTACCTACGAAATTTAATTTTGTAGATAAAAGTAAGGTTTGAATTTTTTGAATTTCAAATGACCCTTTAGCTACGAATATTCTCGTAGGTAAAAATGGATTTAGGTAAAAGTAAAGTTTCCCATTTTTTGTTTTTTTTTTTTTAAATTAAAAACGCCCTTTAGCTATGAACATATTCGTAGGTAAAGATGGCTTTTGGCTACAAAAGTTCTTTTCGTAGGTAAAAGTAAATTCAAAACACGCTTTCGATTAATTCAAATGACCCTTTTAGCTACGAAATTAGATTTTGTAGGTAAAACTAAAGTTTAAAATTAAAAACACACTTTAGCTACGAATATATACGTAGGTAAGTATGGCTTTTAGCTACAAAATTAGATTTCGTAGGTAAAAATAAAGTTTTCCATTTTAAAAATACCCTTTAGCTACGAATATATTCGTAGGTAAAGATGGCTTTTACCTACGAAAATTGATTTCGTAGGTAAAAGTAAATTGGTGCGGGTGAAAAATTCAAAAGACCCTTTCGCTACGAATATTTTCGTAGGTAAATAAGGATTTTACCTACAAAATTAGATTTCGTAGGTAAAAGTAAATTTTTCGATCTTTTGAAAGGAGAAAAAGTCATAGGTAAAGATGGCTTTTACCTACGAAATCAAATTTCATCAGTAAAAAGTAGTCTTTTACCTACGAAAAAAGTTTTCGTCGGTAAAAGTTATCTTTACCTACGAAAAAAGTTTTCGTAGCTAAAAGTTTCGTAGGTAAAAACCATATTTCTTGTAGTGGTTACTCTGTCATGCCTGATTTCTTAGCTGAGAAAGAGTTGCAGTAAGTAAAACACGAATAAATTGGATTTAATTATGTAATTATAAAGTATAATGGTGTGATTCACTATGACCATCCGGTGTTGCAAGGGTGCAAATAATAAAGCTTTATGAGGCCCACTGTGATGTGTGTGTGGCATCCATTCTGTCCATCATTTTTTATAGGTAATGATATGACACGAGCCCAAAATTCTGGCCGGTCCAAGAATCAAGTGGGACACAAAACAAGGAACAGTGAGGATAGAGACGTACGCCATTGAAACCACAAGAGGGCCACTGAAATCTTGGATTAATCTGAAATTTGGGTTGTCCGTTTTTTTTTTTTTTTGTGAACAGGTTGGATGTAATAAAACATTATAGTGGCCCTAAAAATGTTTCAGGCGTTCTCACTCCATAGGTTGTGTGTGGCCTACTTGATTTTTATAGGCTCATGTCCTATAGCATAACTGATGGACGGAGCGTCTTCACGCCCAATGGTGCGATGCATGCTGAATCCTGCGTTTCAAAACGAACTGAAAAATGAGAAAGAGAAAAAGAGCAAAAGTACACATCATATTGAATACTTAGATATGATTACGCTGCTTTGCTTGGAAGAATTTAATCAAGAAAATGTCCCATTTGGCACCATAACATCCACTAAATTCTATGTTTTATAGTACTGTATTCCGCGTGGCCCTACGAAATGGAATTACATGATACTCTAGCAGACTACGATAGATCATACTCATGTATGTGTCCACCACACACATGGGATACTTGTACTCAATCCAAACCGTGCATATTTCTATCTTCGTTGTGGATTGGGGTTGACCCAGATTACATATTGATCGGATGATACGAATGTTTGATCATTGGCCATCCAGAGAGTATTGGCGGTCTATCGTTGGAGGGGGAAAACTATTCCCGATAAGATGGTTGGATCATCTCATTGTTGTGATTTTGGGTCCATGCTCAATCCACCATGGACTCTATGCTTCTTCCAAATATTTGTATCATTTGGCAACTGTTATAGCTGGTCCACATCTACACGATACGGTAGGTCATAATCTGCTAATACAGAAAGGGAAATTATTTGATACTCTGGCTGTGTGTCGACACTTGAATCTTTAATGCTCGGGCACTCAAAAATTTATGAAGAGGAAATTATACCGACTAAATAGTGGTGATTACTGTCGTTAAGTCACCAAAACAAATTGGTCGAACAATCTTAACCTCTGATTCAGGGACAATTTCTTTCAATATAGGAAAGTGGGATAATTTCATTTTTAACCGTCCGTAAATATCCACAAATCAGATAGTCAGCTAATCCAATAAACCAAATATTTGGTTCATGATATAGTTAAAATGGGATCTACAGTTTGGACGACAGTTTAATTTGAATTGTATGTAAGCAATTTATAAGTACCTGTGTATCATCCATGAAACTGAGCCAGAGTATCAAAGCTTTTGTTTTTCTCATCCAGAAAAGAAAAGGGAGAAAAAAGAAGGTGGGCCCCGGGCTATCCCCGTGTGCATTGCGGGTAGCTTTGTTCACGCATCACTTAAATGGGACGATGCACCTAGACAAAAAGTGGGGCCCACTCAAGAGAGTATATCCGCTTGGCCGAAAAGGGAGCAGTGAAATGGACAAAAGACCACTTGGTCTTGTGACTTGGACAAAAGGTGCGACATGTGGCTCCAAACACCAATTGTGGCGCTGGATTCCTTCGCCTCTAAGTCATTTCTCTCCTGCCCCCTCATTCTGATAACCATATCTCTGATCATAACACGTGACCCAATCAAATTATTTCAAGTTATTTTTGTCAGAAAGTGATTTGCCTCTTAATAATCTAACATGATAAGATTTAATAGGGCCCGTGATGCTAAGCATATTAAAAAGTTGTTTGGTTCCATACACACTGGTTTGGAACCCAAGACCTTATGTTGAAACTCCACGGGGTCTACTACCACCCCCACTAGGAAATCCATACCGAGACATCAGTGTTGAAACGAGGTATCCTTAACTCAGTCTACCACTTGAGCTATGGATCCGGCGTGTCCAATATACATACTTGATAGCCCATCTCTCATGATAATAGGTGGCCCAATCAAATCTTGCCATATCAGGTTAACAAGGATATCCCTAATGCTTCGGTCACTACACAATTGGTTCCATTTCTTTCATCATGAGTTGAAATTCTGCATTAGCATTGCAGCATTTAAGGGATGGCGAGTGGCTCTCCAAATGTATGATTGGCATCCTAATGCCCAAGGGCGTGTTTTGACGTGCCCATCCCATGGATTGGATTGTATTAAGGTGGATGGCAAGTAATGATGGTTGTGCCAGTTGATTGTTGGCAATCCCATGGAATTGCTATATCCAGGGAATTCACCACCGGGTATTTTTGGCTCGCCTGGCCAATCCCACGATTATGTCAGCCAATCTCGGGATTGCTTTGTCTAACCAAACATGTCCCAAGCAAAATAGATGGGATTAAGAGGGATTGGGTGGATTTCAAGGTAATGATGGTGATGTCAGTGGATTGCGGGTTGCTATATCCAACTTCTGGCTGTTTGGCACGCCTGGCCAAATCCTGGGATTGCTCCTTCCAATCCATCCTAATACAACCTAATCCCATCCACTCTGCCCGGCCAAACAGGCCCTAAATCTCTTACCCAATTAATATGGGAAAGTTAAAAGGGCAATTTCATGAACAGGTAAGATATTTTTTATTTTTTTTTTTTAAGGTTAAAAAATTCAAATCAAGTTTTGCATGTACAACAATTTTCAATGGCTACACCTTTGGACATGTGCATGTAATATATTGTTAGAAGATTATCAACATGCACTACATTTAATTGACAATTTTATAAAATTCCATTGTTGTAATTGTTAATTTTGAGTTCGAAATTAAATTTTATATATTTTAATAATTATTTTTTAAAAGTTCTTTATTTTTAGAATAAGTTAAAACTTATGCTTATGTAACCATATTAAATGCATTGAATAGAGTTCATTCAATTATTATTAATTTGATTCTTTTCTCTTTTCAATTTTCTTCCGTTAAGATTCATTGCAGATTCAAAGAAAAGATACAGTGATCTCTTCCATCCGTTTCCGCCACCCACCCACCGCACCAACAGTCTAATTTTCCTTTTAAATGTGAACCACATACTATTTTATCATTTGATATAATTAATGGTTAGTATTAAATTGGTTGGTGCATGTATGTATATTATATATATAAAACAATAGGAACCGCAATTTGAATGGCCTAGATAGCATCGATTAGTGCAGCAGGTGACAAAGTGCGACAGGAGCGCAGGATTGGAGGCATTTTCTTTAGATATAGAGGTCTGACCACGTGTCTACACCGCTCATCTTCCATGCCTTTTTGTGAAGGCAAGCACGATCAGGGACCACGTGTCTACACCGCTCCCTTTTGTATCGCAGGGCTCCTGCTAGCTATGCTACATCCATCAATCATCCGAGCCGTCGTTTTGGCCCCACGTGCGATGGCCATTGCTCGACACGTCACCTCATGCCCTGCCCGGTGGCTTGCAAGAAGATAAGACCGGTTCATCCATCGGTAGGGACCATCGTCATGATCATCGAGCAATACGGCCCACTGTTAGGACCACCTCCTTTGTACGGTGCAAAAGAAGGCGCCACGTGGCTCGAGACCTTCTGTTTACACCTTACGTCACGCTTCTCCTATCAGTGACACCATCACAATCATGGGACCTTGCGATCACCTGTGGTGAACACGTGGCAGGATTTGATTGAGCCACGTGCCACAATCGGATCGGTCGAGTGGATCAGGTGAGAACCCCATCCACCGAAGTGGGTGGTACCCTCACTGTAGGGCTCACAGTGATGTATGTGCCTTAAATTCACACCGTCCAACCATTTTGAAAGCCGACTCAAATCTTAGCTGGAGGATCCTTATTCTTGCTCGGGTGGTAGACTCTCGGGAGTTTTAACACCCGATTAAGGGTTCGAGTATCCATAGGTGGTGAAATCCCACTACGGCGTGTGTGTGGGTGTGTGCGCACGTGTGTTTAGAAAAAAAAAAAAAAATTCTTAGCTGGACTACACCGCAGGAAACAGTTGTGTTGAATCCCTATCATTAGAAACTCCATGGATTCCACCGGATTGGTTATTTGCCATCGAACCTATTGATAAGGTCACAAACACTTGTATGAAGAGATCACACAAATATCATCTTGATCCAAAGCTTTTTTGGCCCACAGGAAGTTTTTAACGGTCAATCACCGCCGTTTCCTGTACTATGGTCCATCTCGATTTTGAAACTGCTTCATTTTTTTGGATCATGCCCCAAAAATGAGTTTTCAATACGGATGGTCGGCGTGAATGTAGTCACATACATCACAGTTGGCCCCACAGTCAGGGGTCCCACCCACCTCAGTGGATCTGGTATCTCACCTAATCCGCTACGTTAATCACTATTGTTTTACTTTGGCGTGGTACAGCTGAGATTACTTAAAATGATCTGAAAAAATAGATAGACGGCCTGGATAGAACACGTACACCATGGTGGGCCATAGCACCAACTAGCGGCGAGGTCGGTAATCCACTATGCAATCCACGTCTCTTTCAAACGTACTCTATAAGGTGGCCCCATCTCTATTAGTGTAACGTCATCGAATCATATCCCGATCAACCTCCGGACGGAATTGATACTCTGGCTACCGATGATGCATGATACGCAGGCACTTGGGGATGAGACATGTGGCATGTATTAGCTTAAATAATAAATCGACTAAACTGTAGAACCCATGATCACTAAATTACGTCCTAAATATCAGATCGGTCGAACCATCTTAGACTCTGATTCCTGGGCACTTGTTTTCGAAATAAGATCATTGGACTTTCATCCCAACCGTCCATTAAATGTCAATCAATCTATTACTTATATTATCAAATGAGATTAATTTTTGGTTCACAATCCATCTAAAGTTGCACCTATAATTTAAAAGGTTTATTTCCAAATACTTATATGTCTAAGTATGCAATTTCTCAATAATTCCTGCATAACATCTATCTCTCCACCCGAGTATAAAAGTATTTTTTAAAATTGATTGGTGTCTAAGGTGCCACGTATCTCAAGATGGATGGTTGATGCATATTGCATTTCTCTCCTTTGTGAGTGGTGGGTCCCACTGATTGGTACATTTTTGTCTTAAACCCACAAGCGAGTGACATTTGGCTATTTGATGGTACGCTTTTAGAAAGTGCCCAAATGAAGATCGGTGAAGATCCGCATCTAGCTTTCAATCCCAGCTTCATGGTTGTTTGAATGCATGGAGTCTTTACCATAAAACTAGGAGGCCGAATTAGTGGGGTTGTCAACACATCCCACAGTGGATGTTTTATATCCACAACATTCATCTGTTTTACCCCCTGATTTTAACTTATAAATCCAAAAATGAAGTAGATCAGAAGCTTAAGTGGACCACACTATAGGAATCAATGGTGATTGAACTTGATCTTAGGATCTACTTCATCTTTGGTTGTTTTTTTTTTTTTTTTTTGAGCGATAACTTCATATTTGGGTACATGCCCTAAAATAGTGGGACAAAACAGATGGACGGCATGGATATAAAACATTTGCATCAAGTTAGACCCCACAACACCAAATACATCAGCACATGACCAGGGGAGTTGGCGTTGGCAATACCACCTCCGTGAAACTAAAACTCAAATGGGTTACATCAAAGAAGGAAACGGTCGGGATAAAGCTCACACTAGTTAAACCTTTATGAGGCCCATCACGGATTTGGATTAGGCTGATATTTTATTTTCCCTTTATCATGAATGGGCTGTATGTCATACAAACATCATGGTGCACCCCCACTACGTTTCACTGGTGGACGTTCCTGTTTTCCCTGTTCCTCCTGGCATGAATCTACCTGATTAGCGGACGCGGATTGAATCCTACCCCGGCCGGACAGTAATCTGTCCGGGCAGGGCTCTGTGGGGTCCGCTGTGATGTAAGTATTTTATCCATGCCGTTCATCGATTTTCTCAGATCAACGATCCTAAAAACGAACCAGGTCCACAGCTCCAGTGGACCACACCAAAGGAAGCTGCGGCAATAATGACACCCACCGTTGAAACCTTTCTAAGGGCCACTGTGATGTTTTTTTACCATCCAACCTATTCATAAGGTCATGTAGACGTGGATGAAGTGAAAACACAAATATCGGCTTGATCTGAAACTTCTCAAGCTCCCAAGAAGTTTTTATTGGAGGAAGTTCAATCCCCACTTTATGGTCCTCTTAAGCCCTGTAACTGCCTTACTTTTCGGATCATACCTTAAAATGATTTTAGAAAAAATGATGAACAGTGTGGATAAAACACTTATATCACAGTGGGCCTCACAGAGCCCTGCCCCAACAGATTACCGTATGAGAGGGGTAGGACGCAATCCCCATCCCTGATTAGCCAGGATGACTAATGCATGAAGTAAATGTCATACACATTTGAGTTGGCTGTGAAGAAGTGGATGCCATATACATCTCCATGGGCATTAAGCACTTTTATTACACCACCTTGTAGGTCCAACCAAACATGAGAAATGAGGGAAACCTGTCATTATCAAGACAAATCGGTGTAGTGTTACTTCAAGTGGCAATATTTTAAAGCCATATAGATAGGGAGTAGTTGATTAGGCCGGTACCACTGACTAAGGTATTACCTGTATATTATTGTATATTATTGGCATGCGAATGCATATCAGAGAAGGTTCGCGTATGTACTCTACTTATGATAGCTGACAAGCTTACCCTAACAGATTTTACAAATGTAATGGTGCCACGTCTTAACGGCTCACTCTAATAGTTTATAAGTAAAATGACGCCACGTCAGGGTAACATCAGCTAACACCTAATCCACTCTCATTTGGACATTTGCACTTTTAAGTGCTCTGAATGTCATCATTTGATCTTTAACCTTAATCGTAGAAATGGACTAAAGGAAGGGAAGGTCTTTATTATTGTAGGTTATAAATCCAACTAGTTTGAGGTGGTGGTGTAATGTATGGCACATCCAATCTGAATAACATGGTTGTCCTCTAATGAAAATGAAATGCCCCAAAAATCATGCCAATCCAACCATGAAGTGGGCCACCACGTGATTGAAGGTTTTTCGGTGATTGTCCTTTGTTTTCTATCAGGTGGCTCACATGATGACTGGACTAGTATGATTTTTGGGTTCTGTTTTCCTTATCAATCAACATACACCACAGTGCTCCCTACTAAGGGTGTCAAAGGACCGGGCCTGGGGTAGACTTTGGCCCAGATTTTGGAATGTTTTTGGGCCAGTTTATTCAAAATTCTGATTTTGGCAGGCTCAAGCCGTTGACAGTCCTACGTCCCCGCACACAGCCAGTTGCATTATCTCATCTACAGCTACTTGTACCTGAGACCTCACCCTCTGTACGTATGAGAAATGCTCTAGCGGGCTCATGCACCTACTTGTATTTGGACATGTGGACAACCCATATCATCATATTGACCTTCCATTTGGGTTGGCTTGAGAGAAACATATTCACTGGATGACCTTTACCATTAGAGTTGTACACGAGTCAAGCCGAGCCGAGCCAAGTATTGTCCAGCTCATGCTCGGCTCGCACTGCCTAAGTCCTATTCGTACTCGGCTCTGCTCGGGCATCAAGTATGGACTCACTACTCGTGCTCTACTTGTCCGAGTACGAGCCAAGTTCGAACAGAAATCGATGTTGAAAAATGTTGATTTTAATAAAATATATTTTAATAATAAAAATAATATATATTATTTTATTTTTTGGAAAAAAAAATCATTTTATGGGTTTTTTGGAATAGTCCCACATGAAAAAGGGAAGAAAAAAATCTGTGGTTTAAATGATAATAGTGGAGTATTATAATATTTACCTACCTAGTCCGTGGACTATGGACCTTGCGTGTTCTAGTGCTACACCCACGCGCGCGCTCATCATGTAGTGGAGCATCCGTCTATTATGTGGGCCCATGTTGATGTGGACCCTTCATTATGTCGGGCTCCACCTTTAATATGCATCGTTCATCATGTAGACCCACTTTTGGTATCAACCATCCATCATGTGGGCCCACTTTTAAAGTCCATCATCCATCATGTATATCCCACCTTTGATGTGGACTGTCCATCAGGCGGGGCCAACTTGATGTGGATGGCCCATCATACTGGCCACACTTTGATGTGAGCCATTCATCATGTGGGGCCCACCTTTGATGTGAATGGTGCATTATGTGAGCCCACCTTGATGTGGACCATTCATCATGTGGGTCCCTACCTTCAATATCGGTCATTCATTATGCGGGCTCACCTTTGATACCATCAGCTATCATGTGAGTCCCACCTTTGCTGTGAATTGTCAATCATGTAGGGCCCACTTGATGGGAATAGTCCATCATGTGAGGCTGTATTTTGATGTGGGCCATCCATCATATGAGACCCACCTTTGATATGAACCATGCATTATGTGGGCCCACCTTGATGTAGACCTTTCATCATGTGGGGCCTAACCCTCAATATGGGTCGTTCATCATATGAGCACAACTTTGATGTCAACCTTCCATCATGTGGTCTCACCTTCAATGTCTACCATCCATCATGTGGGTCGCATCTTTGATTTAGACTGTCCATCAGGCAGAGGCCACTTGACATGGACCATCCATCTTATGGGACCATACTTTGACGTGGGTCATCCACGATATGGGGGCTACCTTTAATGTGACCGTGCATCATGTGAGCTCACGTTGATGTGGACCATTCATCATGTGGGCCCACCTTAAAGAGATTTAAAAAGAAGAGAAGAGGGTAAAGTGGAAATTACTTAAAAATTTTAAGGACAAACGTGTCCTAAAATTTATTAAAAATATTTACCCCCTTTCTAAGAAAAAAGTGACATCTCCAGTACTACTTATTATTTTAAGACTTTTTTTTACTATATTTAAAAAGTTAAGTGATAAAATTAAAGCTTTACCAACTAGTCTATTTTCAAAATAAGAACTTATTATTTTTAAATAGAAAAATAAACTTTTATTAGTAAAGATGCCAAACAGCCCTTTAGTCTGCTAAGACTAATTCTATTCATGCATTTATGTTTAGATTTTGAATTTGGATGAAGGGATAGGTGATGTATGGATTTTGAGATTTTGTGCCTGGATGACACATCTTGTTTTCCCGTGTGTAAAAGACCAGCATGCATATTGAAGAGATGAGCTATGACAATTGTGCTAACGTGATGCCATTAAATTATAATGAGTGGATCCTTAAGTGTGAATAAGCCTCTCTTGAAACTCCAACATTGTACTAATGGGCTGCATCTATTGAAGTTCAGCTGTATTAGGATTTCCAGCCGAAGAAGTCCTTGTAAAAAAAAAAAAACAAATGTTGAGTTTTTATGGATGGGGATTGCCTACGACACCTGTGATGGGTTTTTTTGACCCGTTGTCCTTTCCTTCGCCCGGGATGCGCAAAGTCCTTTTCAACCTGGATCGGATGCGCAAGTCCTTTCGCAACTAGGATGCGGAAAGGAGTTTCCTAAAACTATAAAAAAGGGTCCCTAAGATTTTTCTACGTATGTTGTGTTGATGAGAAAAATACAAGAGGGCTATCAAAGGTGAGAGAGAGGAAGCTTATAGAAGGGAGGTTCTACTCGTGGAGGTTTTTCTACTTTGCAATTTATATCTCAGCGCTTCTATGTCCTCATAATCAGTTAGATCTCTCCATTTTCTCTATTTCTCTTATTGTTTATCCACTCCTGCGTGAGTGAAAAAGATTGTAACGTTTTACTTTGTAAGACCCGTATCGTAGACCGTACTGTTCCGTCAGTTTTCGCGATCCTTCCGGTTGAATTCCGGCAATTCTCGACTCATATCCGACATTACGCGCGATCTTAAGCCGAGTCCTGCCTACCGAAGGCGGCTCGATCCGAAACTCATACCTTAGCGACCGCGCCGTCACCTCGGTTCCAACGCCGCGACTCACGCATCGAACCGTTACCTAGGTGGGAAGATGTCAGTCAGTGTTCGGTTCGAAGAAACGCCGCACGTTGCGAATCTCGAGGGAATCTCTACGAGATGTCCCATCAATCAAGTCAAGTACACCACCTTACCTCCATGCCACCTCACCTAACAACAAGTACAAGTGGCCTCTCTCCCTTTTCCCATAAGTCAAACCTCTCCCTCCCCTCACCATACCACCTTTTACAATTTTCAAACTAAACCATACCACTTCTTACAACATTTTAAACTCTCCCATGTCACCCCATCTTCCTTACATCATCATCCCATCCATATCTCATTCTCTCCCTCCCTCATTTTCTCAAACCTCTCCAAGCAACAAAAAAAAAAAAAAAAAATTCCATACGTTCCAAGCTCTCTCCTCTCCAAGTGTGGCCCACTTTCCCCTACTCTCACATCTCCCATCTCAATCCAGTTGGATCATCATCAACCACCATTGAAAGAAGAGGCTAGGAGCTAAGGAGCCTAAGGGAGCATGGAGGAGGCCAACAAGGTGGGTGATTCACCATTAATCTCAATTTGTAGGGCCACTTGTGTGGGACCCACTTGATGAATGCATTGTATTTGGGAGGGCCCAATAGTGGCGGGGTCCCTCCTCTCTCTCTCTCTCTCTCTCTCTCTCTATGAATGATGATGATGATGAAGGATGATGAGGCCCACCATGAATCATATAGTTCATGTGGGACCCATTGGATGAATGGGTTGAATCTACACCATCCAACCCATTAGTGGGCCCAGATGGAAGGAAAAACACAAGCATCAGGTGGTCCAAATGGGTGGGCCACGTGAATAAGGGACCCACCATGATGCAGCGTTTATCCACGCCGTCCAGCGTCCCTGGACGCTGGACTAGGCCTGGCTAACATGGAGTTGTGTACTGACATGGGCGTGTACTTCCAAGCTTTAAAAAAAAAAAAAGAGAAATTTTACTTTTTAGGTGGGCTGCTCATGCAGGCCCCACCTTGATGTATGCATGTGATCCACGCCGTCCAATCTATTCTCCAGCCCATTTTAAGCGTTGAGCCGAAAAATGAGGCTGATCTCGATTTTCTGGCGGGCCGTGGGATCAGAATACTAGTGTTTCCGTCAAAACTCGGGAAAAAGGATTGCTGAGGTCCACCAGAAGCTTGGACCTACTTGAAACTTGGTGTGGACCGATAATTTTGTGGGACTCAGTCAGTGGATGGGTTGGATCTTGCTGATGCGGGCCCCACGAAATAAAAAAAACAAAAAAATAAAAAAAAAAAAAAACCAAAAACCAAAAAAAAAAAGTGGCAGGTGGCTATTCTTTGCATGGGTGGCGGGCGGATGGGCTGGGCCCTCATGGCCCAGCTGTGGACCCCACCGTGATGTGTTTCGAACATCATCACCATCCATCATGGGGCCCTCCTTCTAACAAGCGTCTGTCCCCAAAATCACCATATAAGGAACTCGGTGGGCCATACCATCTAAAGTCATGTGAAGACATGCCTAAACATATAAAACCACTTTGTGGGGCCTACCTGAGATTTGGACACGGCTGAAACTTGGTCTCGAACCCTCAGCCAGGTGGGACACACACATTGGGTGGACTGGATTTGTGAATCACATATCGGTGGGCCCCAATATAAAAAAAATTAAAAAAAATTAAAAAAAAAAAAGAAGCGGCAGTGGACGACGCTACTACCGACAGAGGACGCAGGCGCGCCGCGGCCGCACGTGGCACCCACGGCGCTGCGCTTGGGCCCCACCATGATGTATGCGTGTCATCTATGCCGTCCATCTATTTTGTCAGATCATTTTCAGGCATGAAACCAAAAATGAGGTAGATCCTAATCTCAAGTGGACCACGTTACAGGAAAACAGTGTTGATTTGGGGGCTCACCGTTTTCACGGTTTGATGGCAAATGAATATCACGGTGGGCCCTGGTCTGCATGACCATGTGAACAGGTTTGAGGGAAAATAAATATCACGGTGGGCCCTGGTCCCGTGACCTTGTGAATAGGTTGGATTTCAAATAAACATTACAGTGGGCCATTAGGTCTGTGTGACCTCATCAACAGGTGGATGGGAAAATAAATATTTTGGTGGGCCCCTACTCATGTGACCTTATCAACATATTGGATAGGAAAATATACATTATGGTGGGCTTCACATGAGGCCCACTTGGATGTATATGGGCTCATGTACTTAGGCCCATCTTGATGTATTTTTAGACCCATTATTAAGGCCCACTTTGATACATGTGGGCCCATGTGTGCAGGCCATCTTGATGTGTTTATGGGCCCGTTGTTGGGGCCTACCCTGATATATATTAGCCCACGTTATGAGGCCCATTTGAGGTATTTGTGGCCTATTGTTGAGGCCCACTTTGATATGTATATGGCCTATGTGATTAAGTCCATTTGATTCACATAAAGCTTATGCGATCGGGCTCATTTTAATACATTCTCAGACCCATGGATGATGGCCCATTGCAATGTACCTAAGGCCCATTGGTGAGGTTCATTGAGGTGGCCCACTTGATGAATATAAGGCCTATGAGATACGGCCCATTTGATGTATTTAGGGCCCCATGGAATGTACCTAAGGCACATTGTAATGTGTAATTCTACCAGGGTTTATTTAATGGTATTTAAGGCGAGCCAAGCCTTGGGGACAATGTTGGTTTAATGTCCACATTGTACGAGTAATGTTGGTTAGATGTCCACATTATAACTCTCTCTAAGGCCACTGATAGGCCCGTATCTGTTTCATGTAGGCCATCTAAGCCCATCTTCATTGAGAGGATAGTTTATTGCTTTATAACATATTTAGCACAGCCCCATGATTCATGATCATACGCATCATATGTATGCTTGAGATGAGGAGTGTCTGATCATAGCATGTGCCTTCGAGCAGACTAATTTTGGGCTCCCCGATATGCGGAGTTGCCCTACATGAGCGCACGGTATGCATAGGATTGATGCATGTCTGGCAGTATGATTCATGCACTTGCATCTGTATGATTGAGATATGCCCTAGCGACATCAGGGCCATATCCTCCACAGATATATCGTAGGTGGCTGGTTGGATACCGAAAAAATCTTGTTCCAAGCAATTGGGGCGCCATAGATGTCCTTGGGTGAGAGTCTCTGAACCCAATGGTACCAGAGGATGACTCCAACGTCGAGACCGAGTAGAGATATGAGCGCACGAGGGCCGAATACCATGAGGCCGCGTCTCCCACTGTGTCGTGGTCGATTGGAAAGGAGTGGTGGCCTTACTCGCCCGAGAGCAGGGGTAATTACTAAGCTGAGTTTGACCAGCTCGGAAATAGGTTCACTATCGACGTGCCGGATAGGTATTGGCTAACCATTGGCCAGGCAGATAGTGAGGTTTCTTATGCTCACTTGGACTGTGCTGCTTGGAGAGAGACAGTGCCATTTGGAGTGTACTGAACCCCGGTGATTATCCAGACTGAGAACCGTACTGATTTGATGCTCTAGTGAGGAGTTGCATTGGTATGAGGATTAACATGCTTGACTTACATATTGCATCGCATGGCCTTGGTATAGCCGATAGCATTAACATCTTGTACTGCATAGCCTTGGTACAGCTGGTTATATTTACGTACTCATCAGCATGATTCCGCATTACTCCAGCATTGCATTCTGAGCACGTTCGCACACACTTACACCGCCCTCTAAGCTTTCATAAACTTATGCACATTGATGCGTGCAGTGACGCTGTGACAGACGCACCGTAGTCTCACCGCAGTTGGAGTGTGCCGCCAACCTTTTAGAGTTTTGCTATTACCACTATCTTATATTTCCCTTTATACGCACTGTATTCAAAATTTTTGTTCATAGTGGATTTTGTAATGGTGTTCGTGTGGTTATTGTTCGTGGGTTATGCTTGGTTATGCTCATTACGAATCAAATTGATATTAGAAACCCTCCTTATAGCATCCCAGGATCGGAACCTGGTATATGGGTGCCGGGAGCCGAGAATGGGGTACTACTGAGGCTGTCGGCGCCGGATTCGGTGATCGAGAATTTTGTGAGCCCTGTCTCCGAGTTCGGGCGTGATGTGTTGGTATCGAGCATAACTTGGGAATAACCGAGAACAACATCACATGTTTGCTATGAGTTCAGGCGATTAGGTTCCGAGTGTGAAACCTTCGATTGACTTCCTTAACGCGCATTCTCAAGTTTGATTGGCGCCTTATCTTTCCATAGGACATGCCACCCAGAGAGCGACCCGGCGACTCCCACTCCACCATCCGAGGCTCCGGCTTTACCACCGTGCCTCCCGTTCCACCGCCGAGATCCCTGCTCCCTTTCCCGAGGATGATGTTCCTCCACCTGATACCGGTGCGGATCCGACCGTGCCTGTGAGCGCCTCGCGATTACGGCGGATGTTGCGGGGCCGTGACTATCGTGCTGCGCTTTAGGGCGGGCGGCGCCCGCTTGTTTCTGCAGCTCAGGCAGAACAGGAGCGCACGAGTGCCCTTCTTTGCGAGTTCAGACGGATGGATCCTCCACAATTTCAGGGCGAGCCAGATCCATCAGCAGCTGAGAGATGGCGTTCCGATGTGGAGAAGATTTTTAATATTATATCATGTACGACCGACCAGCGAGTCCGATTGGCCACATTCCTTTTCCAGGGCGAGGCAAAGCACTGGTGGACCTCTGTTACCCGCATTGCATGACCCGATCATGTCTGGACATGGGAGGATTTCATCAGCCGATTCGAGGAGTAGTACTTCCCCAACCACATTCATCGTCAGAGGGCACGAGAGTTCGAGACTCTAGTACAGGGAGACATGTCTGTGGCACAGTACGCAGCTCGCTTCGTGGCGCTGTCACGGTTTAATTTGCGCCATATCTAGTTGATGATGAGGGTTGAAAGGCCCGCCGTTTCGAGAGCGGCTTACGTTTCGGTCTTCGAGGCCGTGTTATTGGGCACGAGCTCCCGACCTTTCAAGCGGTAGCACGAAGGGCCCAGATCTACGAGACTGAGTGGGCTGACTCTCAGAGTGATCGAGATCAGAGGAGAGGCCGGAAGAGGCCAGCCCAATCCAGTAGCTCTCAGCAGCATCGATGACCACAGAGGTATAGGGGGTCATCCACCTGCTAAAGTACCAAGCGAGACCAAGTGACACCAAGAAGACCAGCAGCGTCGGCGGCACCTTCACGCCACCCCAAGAAATGTTTTCGTGGACGTGTTTTGGATGTGGCGGTTCGGACACCGCATATCCGAGTGCCCCGTCCTCATTTGCAGCGGTCTGAGGGCCACAAGCAGCTCGGGATACGTCGTGACCACGACGCAGATTCCACCACCGAGGCCCCCGGCAAGAATGACCGCAAGACCTCGGCCTCCGAGGCCCCAACGAAGGAGACAAGAAGATAGGCCGCCGCAGAGGCAGCAAGGCACCGTGGGACCTCGAGGGGACAAGCACCTCCCCCCACTCGGACCGTGTTCTATGCGGCTCAAGCGGACTCGCAGACTTCCTTACGGAGTCATAAAGGGTATACTTCCAGTCTCCTCATGCATCATATGAGTATTATTCGATTCCGGCACTTCGCACTCATTTATGTCTTAGGGTTTTCGTCGATCGATTGGATTGTCGACCGAGTCTTCTAGCGAGGGATTGACCGTATCGACGCCTTTAGGGAAGACTACAGTATTGGCCCGTTTCTGTCCGTCTTGCCCTATTCTGGTCGGTGATATATTCTTACCTGCTGACTTATTTGTGCTGCCGATGACAGATTTCGACGTTTCTTGGGCATGGATTGGCTTGCCGAGTACCACGCCATCATGGACTGTTCCGCGAGGACAGTCACGTTCTGCATACCCGGCTTGCCGCAGTTTCAGTTG
Organism: Magnolia changhungtana; assembly: GCA_030180095.1. NCBI lineage: Eukaryota > Viridiplantae > Streptophyta > Magnoliopsida > Magnoliales > Magnoliaceae > Magnolia > Magnolia changhungtana. Next base: position 21,614,212 of record JASAUF010000444.1, on the reverse strand, counting down.
TTGTCAAGCTCCGAGGAGAGTCGTTGTCATGCTTGATGTCCTGCGCCGCTGTGGAGCCCGTTGTCGATTGTATCGATCATATTTCGATTGTCTGCGACTTCCCCGACGTGTTTCAGGATATTCCGGGACTATCGCCTCGATGCCATATTGAGTTCGGGATTGATCTTGTGTCTGGTACCGCGCCTATCTCGAAGGCCCCGTACCGTATGGCACCGATAGAGTTGCATGAGTTGCAGCGGTAGTTGGACAAGTTGCGTGAGTTGGGATTCATTCGTCCGAGCAGTTCACCTTGGGGAGCGCCGGTACTCTTTGTCAGGAAGAAGGATGGCTCGTTGAGGCTCTGCGTCGACTACCGCGAGCTTAACCGGGTCACGATTAAGAACAAGTACCCACTCCCGAGGATGACGATTTATTTGATCAGCTGCAGGGTGCACAGCTTCTTTTCGAAGATTGACCCGCGTTAGGTTATCATCGATTCGTGTCCGAGAGGAGGACATTCCGAAGACACTTTTCGGACGCGTTATGGTCATTTTGAGTTTCAGTCATGTCCTTCTGGACCGACCAATGCACCCGCGGTCTTCATGCAGTTGATGAACGAGGTCTTCCGTCTATATCTCGATCAGTTTGTTGTGGTCTTCATCGACGACATTCTGATATATTCGAGGACTCGTGAGGATCATATGCAGCATTTAGAAATCACATTGCAGACCTTCCGTGCCCACTAGCTGTATGCGAAGCTGAAGAAGTGCGAGTTCTGGCAAGAGGAGGTGAAGTTCCTCAGTCACGTGGTGACGAGGGAGGATATCGCAGTGGACCCCTCGAAGGTTGAGGCAGTGCGTCTGTAGGGCCAGCCCACGACTGTGTCCGAGATCCGCAGTTTCCTTGGTTTGGCGGGCTATTATCGGCGTTTCATTGAGGGCTTCTCCCGTATTGCTATCCCGATGACCAGGTTGACTCGGAAGGGCGTAGATTTTGTTTGGACTGATGCATGCGAGCGAGCATTTATGGAGTTGAAGGACTGTTTGACGTCTGCTCCTGTCCTCACTCTTCCCTCTGGAAGTGATGGATTCGTTGTATTTACTTATGCTTCGCGTATTGGATGGGTGCTGTTCTGTTGCAGCACGGCAGGCCTGTAGCCTTCGCGTCTCGTCAGCTTAAGGTCCACGAGCTGAACTACCCCACACATGATTTGGAGCTGGCAGCAGTCGTCTTCGCACTGAAGGTGTGGAGACACTATCTCTACGGGGTCAGGTTCGAGCTCTTCTCTGACCACAAGAGCTTGAAGTATCTATTCTCTCAGTCCGAGCTGAACATGAGACAGAGACACTGGATGGAGCTTCGAAAGACTATGATTTTGACCTCCAGTACCACCCAGGCAAGGCAAACGTGGTGGCGGATGCCCTCACCACCACCGCGGCGTGGTGGCACACATGATGATTCAGGAGTGGAGGATGCTCGAGGATATAGCAGAGTACAACTTTAATTTTGGTCTGCAGTCTTCTATCGTTCAGCTATCGAACCTGTCGATTCAACTCTCTCTTGTCGCAAGGGTGATCGAGGCTCAGCAGACAGATGAGTCGTTACAAGATTACCGAGCAGAGGCAGCATCTGAGAGTCAGACAGATTGGCAGATGGGTGCTGATGGTGGACTTCGCTTCAGAGGCCGATTATGTGTCCCGGATATTTTAGAGTTACGCAGAGATCTTATGACCAAGGCACATCGATCGCTGTTTTCTATCCACCCTGGCTCGACGAAGATATATCGTGATATGAGGAGACAGTTTTCTGGGCGAGGATGAAGCGTCAGATTGCCAGTTTTGTGGCCGAGTGTGACACATGACAGCGTGTCAAGGCCGATCATCAGAGACCTTCTGGTCTATTGCAGCCGTTGAGCGTCCCGATGTGGAAGTGGGAGCACGTGTCGACAGATTTCATTATGGGCTTGCTGAGGACTCAGCGCGGTCATGACGTCATTTAGGTTATTGTGGATCATCTGACGAAGTCGGCACATTTTCTCGCGATGCGTGCGACTTGGTCTATGGACCGGCTTGCGAGGTTATTTATCGAGGAGGTTGTGAGACTGCATGGCATTTCAGTCTCGATCGTTTCTGACCGAGATTCGAGGTTTATGTCTCAGTTTTGGGGGAGCTTCCAGAGAGTGATGAGAACTGATTTGCAGCTCAGTACCGCGTATCATCCTCAGACCGATGGCCAGACCGAGAGGGTCAACCAAATCCTTGAGGATATGCTTCGGGCCTGCGCGATTGACTTTGGTGGTAGCTGGGATGAGCATCTGCGATTGGCTGAGTTCGCGTACAATAATAGCTATCAGGCGACTATTGGCATAGCTCCTTTTGAGGCATTATATGGCAGACCGTGCAGGTGTCCGAGTTATTGGACCAAGGTTGGAGAGAGGCGTCTCCTAGGTCCCGAGCTTGTGCAGGAGACTTCAGAGGCTATTGATATCATCAGGCAGAGGATGCGCACAGCTCAGAGCCGGCAGAAGAATTTTGATGATCGCCGATGTCGTCCCTTGGAGTTTGATGTAGGGGACCATGTGTATCTCAAGGTCTCGCCCATGAAGAGCGTAGTTCGATTCGGAGCGAAGGGCAAGCTTGCCCCGAGATTCATAGGACCTTTCGAGATCACTAAGTTCATTGGCGCCGTAGCCTATCGGCTTGCCTTGCCACCTCAGTTGTCTGGCGTCCACAACGTTTTTCATGTCTCTATGTTGAGGAAGTGTGGGTCGACATAGTCCTGTTATTGATTGGCAGCCGTTGGAGGTTCGTGAGGACGCTTCTTACATTGAGCAGCCAGTTCGTATCCTTGATCGGAAGGAGCAGGTCCTCCGGACCAAGGTCATACCCCTAGTAAAGGTTCAGTGGGGTCACCATTCTGCTGATGAGGCATCTTGGGAGCGCGAGGCTGAGATTCGGGAGCGCTATCCCCATCTCTTTGATGATTGATCATGTGCTGTATCTTGTATACTGTCTTCAATTTTATATTACGATGCCTTATTTCCCCTTTTATTATGAGTTATGTTCACTTGCGATGATAGATTAAATTTTGAGGACGAAATTTTTATTTAGAGGGGAGAGTTGTAAGACCCGTATCATAGACCGTACTGTTCTGTCAGTTTTCGCGATCCTTCCGATTGAATTCTGGCAATTCTCGACTCATATCCGATGTTGCGCGCGATCTTAAGCCGAGTCCTGCTTACCGAAGGCGGCTCGATCCGAAACTTGTACATTGGCGACCGTGCCGTCGCCGCGGTTCCAACGCCGCGACTCGCGCATCAAACCGATACCTAGGTGGGAAGATGTCAGTAAGCATCCGATTCGAAAAAACGTCGCATGTTGCGAATCTCAAGAGAATCTCTACAAGATGTCCCATCAATCAAGTCAAGTACACCACCTTACCTCCATGCCACCTCACCCAACAACAAGTACAAGTGGCCTCTCTCCCTTTTCCCACAAGTCAAACCTCTCCCTCCCCCCCCCCCTCACCATACCACCTTTTACAATTTTCAAACTAAACCATACCACTTCTTACAACATTTCAAACTCTCCCATGCCACCCCATCTTCCTTACATCATCATCCCATCCATATCTCATTCTCTCCCTCCCTCATTTTCTCAAACCTCTCCAAGCAACAAAAAAAAAAATTCCATACGTTCCAAGCTCTCTCCCTCTCCAAGTGTGGCCCACTTTCCCCTACTCTCACATCTCCCATCTCAACCGTTGGATCATCATCAACCACCATTGAAAGAAGAGGCTAGGAGCTAAGGAGCCTAAGGGAGCGAGGAGGAGGCCAACAAGGTGGGTGATTCACCATTAATCTCAATTTATAGGGCCACTTGTGTGGGACCCACTTGATGAATGCATTATATTTGGGAGGGCCCAATAGTGGCGGGGTCCCTCCCCTCTATCACCGTCTCTCTCTCTCTCTCTCTCTCTCTCTCTCTCTCTCTATGAATGATGATGATGATGATGAAGGATGATGAGGCCCACCATGAATCATATAGTTCATGTGGGACTCATTGGATGAATGGGTTGAATCTACACCATCCAACCCATTAGTGGACCCAGATGGAAGGAAAAACACAAGTATCAGGTGGTCCAAATGGGTGGGCCACGTGAATAAGGGACCCACCATGATGCAGCGTTTATCCACGCCGTCCAGCGTCCCTGGACGCTGGACTAGGGCTGGCTAACATGGAGTTGTGTACTGACATGGGCGTGTACTTCCAAGCTTAAAAAAAAAAAAGAGAAAATTTACTTTTTGGGTGGGCTGCTCATGCAGGCCCCACCTTGATGTATGCATGTGATCCACGCCGTCCAATCTATTCTCCAGCCCATTTTAGGCGTTGAGCCGAAAAATGAGGCTGATCTGATTTTCTGGCGGGCCGTGGGATCAAGAATACTAGTATTTCCGTCAAAACTCGGGAAAAAGGATTGCTGAGGTCCACCAGAAGCTTGGACCCACCTGAAACTTGGTGTGGACCGCTAATTTTGTGGGACTCAGTCGATGGACGGGTTGGATCTTACTGATGCGTGCCCCACGAAATAAAAAAAAAAAAAAAAAAAAGTGGCAGTAGGCTGGCTTCTGGGTGGCGGGCGGGACGAGCCGGGCCCTCACGGCCTGCCTATGGACCCACCGTGATGTGTTTCGAACATCGGTACCGTCCATCATGGGGCCCTCCTTCTAACAAGCGTCTGTCCCAAAATCAGCCGTATAAGGAACTCAGGTGGGCCATACCATCTAAAGTCATGTGAAGACATGCCTAAACATATAAAACCACTTGGTGGGGCCTACCTGAGATTTGGACACGGCTGAAACTTGGTCTGAACCCTCAGCCAGGTGGGACACACACATTGGGTGGACTGGATTTGTGAATCACATATCGATGGGCCCCAATATAAAAATAAAATAAAAAAATTAAAAAAAAAAAAAAAAAATAGCAGCAGCGTCCTGACAGAGGACGCAAGCCGCGCCTGCGATTGCGTGCGGTAGAGGCAGACCCACGGCTCCTGCCGTGGGCCCCACCATGATGTATGCGTGTCATCTATGCCGTCCATCTATTTTGTCAGATCATTTTAAGGCATGAGCCCAAAAATGAGGTAGATCCTAATCTCAAGTGGACCACGTTACAGGAAAACAGTGTTGATTTGGGGGCTCACCGTTTTCACGGTTTGATGGCAAATGAATATCACGGTGGGCCCTGGTCTGCGTGACCATGTGAACAGGTTTGATGGAAAATAAATATCACGGTGGGCCCTGGTCCCGTGACCTTGTGAATAGGTTGGATTTCAAATAAACATTACAGTGGGCCCTTAGGTCTGTGTGACCTCATCAACAGGTGGATGGGAAAATAAATATTTTGGTGGGCCCCTACTCATGTGACCTTATCAACAGATTGGATAGGAAAATATACATTATGGTGGGCTTCACATGAGGCCCACTTGGATGTATATGGGCTCATGTACTTAGGCCCATCTTGATGTATTTTTAGACCCATTATTAAGGCCCACTTTGATACATATGGGCCCATGTGTGTAGGTCATCTTGATGTGTTTATGGGCCCGTTGTTGGAGCCTACCCTGATATATATTAGCCCACGTTACGAGGCTCATTTGAGGTATTTGTGGCCTATTGTTGAGGCCCACTTTGATATGTATATGGCCTATGTGATTAGGCTCATTTGATTCACATAAAGCTTATGCGATCGGGCTCATTTTAATATATTCTCAGGCCCATGGATGATGGCCCATTGCAATGTACCTAAGGCCCATTGGTGAGGTTCATTGAGGTGGCCCACTTGATGAATATAAGGCCTATGAGATACGGCCCATTTGATGTATTTAGGGCCCCATGGAATGTACCTAAGGCACATTGTAATGTGTAATTCCACCAGGGTTTATTTAATGGTATTTAAGGCGAGCCGAGCCTTGGGGACAATGTTGGTTTAATGTCCACATTGTACGAGTAATGTTGGTTAGATGTCCACATTATAACTCTCTCTAAGGCCACTGATAGGCCCGTATCTGTTTCATGTAGGCCATCTAGGCCCATCTTCATTGAGAGGATAGTTTATTGCTTTATAACATGTTTAGCACAGCCCCATGATTCATGATCATACGCATCATATGTATGATTGAGATGAGGAGTGCCTGATCATAGCATGTGCCTTCGGGCAGACTGATTTCGGGCTCCCCGATATGCGGAGTTGCCCTACATGAGCGCACGCGCTATGCACGCAGATTGATGCATGTCCGGCGGATGATTCATGCACTTGCATCCGTACGATTGAGATATGCCCTAGCGACATCGGGGCCATAGCCTCCACGATATATCGTGGGTGGTTTGGTTGATATCGGAAAAATCTTGTTCCAAGCAATTGGGGTGCCATAGATGTCCCTGGGTGAGAGTCCCTGAACCCGATGGTACCAGAGGATGACTCCAACGTCGAGACCGAGTGGAGATATGAGCGCACGAGTGCCGAATACCATGAGGCCGCGTCTCCCACTGTGTTGTGGTCGGTTGAAAAGAAGTGGTGGCCTTACTCGCCCGAGAGCAGGGGGCATTACTAGGCTGAGTTTGACCAGCTCGGAAATGGGTTCGCTATCGACGTGCCGAATAGGTATTGGCTGACTATTGGCCAGGTGGATAGTGAGGTTTCTTATGCTCACTTGGACTGTGCTACTTGGAGAGAGACAATGTCATTTGGAGTGTACTGAACCCCGGTGATTGTCTAGACTGAGAACCGTACTGATTTGATGCTCTAGTGAGGAGTCGCATTGGTACGAGGATTAACATGCTTGACTTACATATTGCATCGCATGGCCTTGGTATGGCCGATAGCATTCACATCTTGTACTGCATAGCCTTGGTACGGCTGGTTGTATTTACGTACTCATCAGCATGATTCCTCATTACTCCAGCATTGCATTCTGAGCACGTTCGCACACACTTACACCGCCCTCTAAGCTTTCTATAAGCTTATGCACGATTGATACGTGCAGGTGACGCTAAGACGCAGCTGTAGTTTCGCCGCAGTTGGAGCGTGCCGCCAAGCTTTTGGAGTTTTGCTATTACCACTATCTTGTATTTCCCTTTATACGCACTGTATTTAAAGTTTTTGTTCATAGTGGATTTTGTGATGGTGTTCGTATGGTTATTGTTCGTGGGCTATGCTTGGTTATGCTCATTACGAATCAAATTGATATTAGAAACCCTCCTTGTAGCATCCCAGGATCGGAACCTGGTATATAGGTGCCGGGAGCCGAGAATGGGGTACTACGAAGGCTGTCGGCATCGGATTCGGCGATCGGGAATCTTGTGAGCCCGGTCTCCGAATTCGGGGCGTGACATACTTCATAGTGGATTGTTGATCTGGACGAGGTCCCGTGGTTTTTACCTCTTTGAGGGTTTTCCACGTAAAAATCTCTTGTGTGTTGTGTGAATGATGCTTTGATTTATTTCATTGCTTTATTATATATAATTCTAGTTTGTTTCGGGAGGCTAGATCCTAAGGTTTGTGCAAGGCATCCCAACAAAGTGGTATCAAAGCTAAGGTTCATTGAACGGGTAGGATCGGTTTTGAATTATGGAAGGTGGCTCAAGGATGATCAGCCTCAATGGTTCTAACTGGACCATATGGAAGGCTAAGATGGAGGACTTGCTTTATTGCAAGGACCTATATTCTCCAATCTTAGGCATATCAGCAAAATCCAAGGATATGACTGATGATGATTGGAAGAAGACGGACAGAAAGGCGGTGAGGTTTATTAGACAATGGTTGGATGATTCTGTGTTCCATCATGTGTCTATGGAAACCTCGGCCTCAAGCCTATGGCTGAAATTACAAGGGCTGTATGAGAGGAAGACAGCAGGTAATAAAATTTTTCTGATAAGGCGACTTGTGAATCTCAAGTTCAAGGATGATGGTTCTGTGGCCGAGCACATGAATGAGGTCAGCAATATAGTGAACCAACTCACCTCTATGAAGATGGTCCTGGATGATGAATTGCAATTTTTACTATTGCTTAGTTCATTGCCTAACAGTTGGGAGACATTAGTGGTGTCTCTAAGTAACTCCGCGCCAGACGGAAAGATATCCATGGAACAGGTAACCAGTTGTCTCTTCAATGAGGAGACAAGGAGGAAGTCTCAGGGGTCTACTCAGCAAGAGGCTCTTGTGACACAGGAACGGGGGAGAGGAAAGAACAGGAAGGGCAGGAAGGCCCGAGATAAATCAAGAGGCAAGTTGAGTAACAGAAAAGAGGTTGAATGTTGGAACTGTGGCAAGAAGGGCTACTACAAACATAAATGTCGTGGTAAGAAAAACGACAAGAAAGGAAAAGGGAAGGAAGATTAATCTGATTCTACTGCAGTCGCTTCAGATGGCGACATGGTAGTTATTCTTTCTACAGATCATGACGTATGTCTCACGGCTACGAGTCAGGGCACTGACTGGGTGATAGACTCGAGAGCTTCTTTTCATGCGACTCCACATAGGGACTCCTTCACAAGTTACAAGTCAGGTGACTATGGGACTGTGAAGATGGGAAATTCTGGCGTATCAAAAATTATGGGAGTCGGTGATATTTGTGTGAAGACCGATGTGGGCTGCACATTGGTTCTCAGGGATATGAGGCATATCCCAGACCTTCGCCTCAACTTGATGTCGACGGGAAGGCTGGATGATGATGGCTATGAAAGCCGGTTTGCTGGTGAGCGATGGAAGCTTATCAAGGGTTCATTGATCGTGGCTAGAGGAAAGAAGTGTTGCACCCTGTACAAGGCATGTGTCAGTATGTGCAAGGGTGGGTTGAACGCAGCGGAAGATTCAGCTATTGACATGTGGCACAGGCGTCTAGGCCACATGAGTGAAAAAGGGCTTCAGCTACTAGCGAGGAAGCGGCTCCTTCCAGACGTGACAGGTATACTTCTCAAAACCTGTCTTGATTGTTTATCAGGGAAACAGTATAGAGTTTCATTTATTAAAACTGCTTCTCATGTTAATAAAGTGCATGCATTAGATTTGGTTTATTCTGATATTTATGGTCCTATGAGGACAAAAACCTTGGGTGGGGCATTGTATTTTGTCACTTTTATAGATGATGCATCTAGGAGGGTTTGGGTTTATGCTTTGAAATCCAAGGACGAGGTCTTTGGTTTGTTTAAATTGTTTCATGCTATGGTCGAGAGAGAGACAGGTAGACCATTAAAGTGCATCCGCACTGACAATGGTGGTGAATACATTAGCAACTTTCATGAGTACTGCAAGTCCCTGGGTATACGGCATGAACAGACGGTTCTCAAGACCCCCCAGCATAATGGTGTAGCTGAGCGAATGAATCGCACCATTGTTGAGAGAATCAGATGCATGTTATCCCATGCGAAGTTGCCCAAGACGTTCTGGGGAGAAGCAATGCGCACGGCGGTGTATTTGATAAAAAGGTCTCCATCAGCCCCGTTGAATGGAGAAGTACCTGAGAAGGTGTGGACTGGACAGGATCCATCATACAGTCATCTCAGGGTATTTGGATGCAGGGCATCCGTTCACGTACCAAAGGATGAGAGGTCCAAGCTCGATATGAAGATCAAGCCATGTATATTCTTGGGGTACGGTGATGAAAAGTTCAGCTATAAATTGTGGGATCCGACCGAGAAGAAGCTCGTCGGAGCGAGATGTGGTTTTCTTTGAAGATCAGTGTATAGAAGACATTGGTAAGCCAGAGAAGAATCAGCCTAGTTCAGGTGAGCTAGAGGACATGGATCCGATTATTCCTCCCGTGGTGCCTGATGACGGGGGAGTACAGCAAGTTGGAGAGGACGAGAGAGTTCCTTCAGAAGATGGACCAGGGAGCAAATTTCACTTGATCCACTGTTGAGCTACGGTGAGGAGGTCATCTAGGACGACAGACAGTAGTCAAGAGGTACTCGCCACATGAGTACATTATGCTGACTGATGGGGGAGAGCCAGAAGATTATTCTAAGGCCCTAGCCGACGAGCATAAGGGAGAGTAGTTGAAAGCTATGCAAGAGGAGATGAAATCCTTGCATAAGAACCACACCTATGATATGGTGAAATTGCCTAAGGGTAAGAAAGCTTTGAGCAACAAGTGGGTGTTCAGAAAGAAGATTGAGCAGAAGAATTCGCAGACGAGGTTCAAAGCCAGACTTATGGTGAAAGGGTTTGGTCAGAGGAAAGGTATAGACTTCGAAGAGATATTCTCACTAGTGGTGAAGATGACATCCATACAGGTGTTGCTTGGGTTGGCGGCTAGCATGGATCTAGAGATAGAGCAGTTAGATGTTAAAACTGTCTTTCTTCATGGTGACCTGGAAGAAGAGATCTACATGCACCAACCAGAGGGGTTCGAAGTCAAAGGCAAGGAGCATATGGTGTGTAGGCAGAGGAAGAGCTTGTATGGGCTGAAACAAGCTCCACGGCAGTGGTACAAGAAGTTCGACTCGTTTATGTCGAAACATGGGTATGACAGAACGGAGTCGGACCACTGTGTGTTCACGTGCAAGTTCTCAGATGGTGATTTCTTAGTTCTGCTGTTATATGTTGATGACATGCTCATCATGGGAAAAGACATTAAGAAGATTGATGAGTGTCGAATATTGCATACCAGACCCCAGTAATTGCCTAATTTTACGTACATGATAAGGTTTAATGGAGTATTTTAATTGTGTTTTTGTTACAGGATGAAATCAGGAGTATTAATTGCAAAATAATGTTAAAAGCATGGATTTCACGTTCTGAAGTCATCAGAGCACGAGAACGACCCCAGGGAACCAAGATCAACGCTCGAGATCCGAGGAAATCAAGAAACTGAAGTTCAAGGGGCCCGAAACTGGTAAAAATTGCAAGATCACAGGTTTCCCACCGTCCGATTGGCTCGAAACTCTATACATGTGATGAAGACTATAAATTAACCGTACATATTAAATTTCATCTACTGAAGATCTCGGAAAGTGGCCCAACAGACAGATCAGCCCATTAATCTTCAATTTGGGGCCCACCTGATATCTGGAACTGTCTCAAATTGGATTTCTGCGGTTGAAATAATATGAGGAAAAGGATAGACGGTGCAGATTTCATACAAACATTACAGTGGGCCCCGCACATGATGCATGTACACCATGCACATGTGCAGCCGCAGTGCATGGGACCGCCAGCCGGTCAAAGCGAGACCCGCGCTCGACATCTTCTCAAACCGAGAAGACGCAAACAGCGTCTTCTCTGTTGGTTGGGTTTCGGTTGTGGGTCCACACCGTCCATCAAACCGCCAATCCGGACCGTCTATCAGCACTAAATGAAGGCTGTTATCAAGGCCTAGGCGGAAATATTCGAAGAAACAAAGAGACGAGGATCCTGGCCGTTTAAATGTTGGACGGACGGAAGAAAATAACATCATGTGGGTCTAATCAACAATAGATGAAAATTATATATTTCTGACCAATTCCGAGAAGAATACGGTAGACGGCTGGATTTCTCAAAAGAACTATGGAGTGGGCCTCACCAGAGCGGTGACGGCCAGCGTCCCCATTTTTTCGGCGTAACAGTAACCAAATGGCCGTGGCCGATTTTGCGAAGAGTTGTGGGCCCCACCCATGGCCTGTACGGCTGATCCAATCCATCCATCTTGTAGAGGGCCGCAAATACTACAAATCCATGTTGAAACTTTGCAACCATGCGTACACACGTGCGTGGTACAGAGGCCACAAAAGGGCTACCCGGCGACGTTCAAAACTGATCTTTTTGAGATTTCTTCTGTGGGCCACGTTAATGGACCTTCAAAACCACCCATTCTTGACTGAAATTTCATCCTGAATCCAATGGATGGGGTGGATTTTCCAGAAAACACCTCTGTAGGGCCCACCGATCACGGTTGCAAAAATCTGTACTCCAAGTCCTTCTACGACTCTGCCACCGATTCCAGCCATCCAACAGCTATAAAAGGGAAGTTTTGGACGTGGAGAAGGTATTCATATCCAGGGAATTCGAGATTCAGAGCCAGGGAGAGAAGAAAGAGAAGAAAGAGAAGGAGGAAGAGAGAGAGATTGATTGGTTTGGTGTTTTGATTTTATGAATTTTATTTAATATTTTTTTATGGATTTTATGGGTCACTAATCTCTCAGCTAGGGCGGAGATGAAACCCCTAATTTGATTAGCTCTTGTATTGGTTGATTTACTTTAAATATTAATTAATTTGTTTCTTTCTCTAAGTGGGCTTTACGGGTTTAAATTCCATACTTCTCCATCTATGATCTTGACCAAAGTATATATATGGATGTTGTTTGGATGCTTATTACAGGTGCTTGGGTCTGATCAAGAACAGGTTTCCTATAGAGGAAGAAACAGGGTGCTTTAATGAATGTACATTCCATGTACCCGACCAAGGACATGGGATATGTTGTTCATGGCATTGCTTAAAGGAATTAGACATTCTGTATGCCCGATTTAGGACACAGATTGTGCTTTCTCTGAATAAGTGGTATCAATTTAGATCAAGGTGAATCAACAGACAAAACAAGGGTTAGGATAATTAGGGGTGGATTCGAAAGTCCTAGTGCTCTCTCTCTGATTGAATTTTCTTCCCTGTTCTTAATTATTATTATTTTTTTTTTTCATAGAATTGAGCTTAGTAATTAGTTCCATTATTTGTTGGATTAGTTAAGGAGAATCATAGATTTGAGTTGTGACGACCAGTCCTCGTGGGAACGATCTCGTAATACGTACCGTATCTACATCTGATTCGTATACTTGCGAGTTCATAAATCATTTAAATCATGTTGGTTTAAATAAAACATCAAGTTTTTGGCGCCGTTGCCCGGGACTGTTTCGTTCCAAATTGAATTTAGGATTCTCTCTTATCATAATTCATAGCTTAGGATTTTACTAACTTTAGTCTTAGATTATTTATTTATTTATTTATTTGATTTTTAGAACCACTTTTCCTGTCTTATAGGGTCATTGATAGATCTTCTAACTTGGTAACTTCGTCCTAATTTCTTTACTTTCTTTATTTTTTTTTAGATTAGGTCTTATCCCCTAGATAATAACTTGTTTTGTTTTGTTTTGCAGGTTTTAACATAGGAACTTCTACTCTGATAACATCTTTCTAACTTCTCCTTTACTTTTGGTATTGCTGTGGGATTTTGCTTTCTTCTAGGATTAGACTCAGAGTAAGGTTCTACCATGGAATCGTGGGTACATGCATATGCTGAGTTGGATAGGTTTTATTGGGAAATGCCTGAAGGTTGTGGAATTCAACATATACCTCAAGATTTCTCTCCATCGAGAACAGACATTGAGAACCGACTAGAACGTTATGTTCCATCGGTTAATAGGGCCGTATACGATCATAATTATGGGAATGAGGACTATTATCAACCATCATATTCTCCCATGTATGATCAGTATGACTATAACCAGTGGAACCATCAAAACTGGGAAGATGAACCAACAACATATTGTAATAATTATTCTCTTGGATCACATACCTTTGAGATCCAACCAGAAACGATCCAAGAGGATTCATGTTTTGATCAAGAACAAGTTTCCTATAGAGGAAGAAACAGGGTGCTTTAATGAATGTACATTCCATGTACCCGACCAAGGACATGGGATTTGTTGTTCATGGCATTGCTTAAAGGAATTAGACAGTCTGTATGCCCGATTTAGGATACAGATTGTGCTTTCTCTGAATAAGTGGTATCAATTTAGATCAAGGTGAATCAACAGACAAAACAAGGGTTAGGATAATTAGGGGTGGATTCGAAAGTCCTAGTGCTCTCTCTCTGATTGAATTTTCTTCCATGTTCTTAATTATTATTATTATTTTTTTTTCATAGAATTGAGCTTAGTAATTAGTTCCATTATTTGTTGGATTAGTTAAGGAGAATCATAGATTTGAGTTGTGACGACCAGTCCTCGTGGGAACGATCTCGTAATACGTACCGTATCTACATCTGATTCGTATACTTGCGAGTTCATAAATCATTTAAATCATGTTGGTTTAAATAAAACATCAAAGATTGACAGGCTGAAACAAGAGTTGGGCAAGTCTTTTGCGATGAAAGACTTGGGCCCGGCTAGACAGATCCTAGGAATGGAGATAACCCGTGATAGAAGCAGCAGGAAGTTTTGGCTGTCATAAGAGCGATATATTGAGAAAGTCCTAGAGCGGTTCAATATGAATGCGGCGAAGCCGGTCAGTACTCCACTGGATAGTCACTTCAGATTGAGCGACAGGCAGTGTCTCAAGACGAAGGCAGAGGTGGAAGAGATGCAGAAAATACCCTACGCGTCAGCTGTAGGAAGTTTGATGTATGCTATGGTGTGTACACGCCCAGACATAGCATATGCGGTTGGTATAGTCAGCCGGTACCTTGCCAATCCTGGCAAAGAGCATTGGGCAGCCGTGAAATGGATATTATGGTATCTAAGAGGCTCATCCAGGTTGAGCCTATGCTATGGTGACGGAAAACCTGTGTTAGAGGGCTACACAGATGCAGATATGGCAGGTGACATAGACTCCAGGAAGTCTACATCGGGGTTCATGTTCATGTTTGCAGGGGGAGCGGTTTCTTGGCAGAGCAAGCTACAGAAGGTCATAGCATTGTCAACGACAGAGGCCGAATACATTGCAGTCACAGAAGCATGTAAAGAGATGCTTTGGATGAAAAGGTTCCTACAGGAACTTAGCCTAAAGCAGGAGGAGCACGTGGTCTATTGCGATAGTCAGAGTGCTATACACTTGAGCAAGAATCCAAGTCAGCATTCCAAGTCGAAACACATTGAGATTCGGTATCACTGGATCAGGGATACTTTGGAACAGAAGGTGTTACAGCCTGAGAATGTCCACACGGACGATAATGGGTCAGATATGATGACCAAAGCCTTGCTTAAGGGCAAGTTTGAGGTTTGTAGAAACCTGGCTAGCTTAAAGAAGGTGAATCCCTCCTGGGTCAAAAAGGAGGAGATTTGATGGGTTTTTTTGACCCGTTGTCCTTTTCAAGCAATCGAGATCGCAAAGTCCTTTCACAACTGGCCGGGATCAAGTCCTTTCGCAACTAGGATGCGGAAAGGAGTTTCTTAAAACTATAAAAAAGGGTCCCTAGGATTTTTCTACGTATGTTGTGTTGATGAGAAAAATACAAGAGGGCTATCAAAGGTGAGAGAGAGGGAGAAAGAGAGAAAGGAAGCTTATAGAAGGGAGGTTCTGATCGTGGAGGTTTTTCTACTTTACAATTTATATCTCAGCGCTTCTATGTCCTCATAATCGGTTAGATCTCTCCATTTTCTCTATTTCTCTTATTGTTTATCCACTCCTGCTTGAGTGAAGAAGATTGTAACGTTCTACTTCATAGTGGATTGTTGATCTGGACGAGGTCCCGTGGTTTTTACCTCTTTGAGGGTTTTCCACGTAAAAATCTCTTGTGTGTTGCGTGAATGATGTTTTGATTTATTTCATTGCTTTATTATCTATAATTCTGGTTTGTTTCGGGAGGCTAGATCCTAAGGTTTGTGCAAGGCATCCCAACAACCTGTTATGTGGGCCCTACCATGGTGTGGGCCCGAAATTCACGTTGCCATCTATTTTTCCAAATTATAGGCAAATCCAAAACTCAAGTAAGCTGCATGGTAGGAAACAATGAGGGTTGAACATCCACCATTGAAACAGTGTGGGACCACATAAGTTTTGGATCAGGCTTCTTTTTTTTATCATCCTAATAAGAATGACGTTTTGAACCGTTTGGATGGCATATAAATGTTACGGTGGACCCAGGGATGTTTCAACTGTAAGCATTTCCCTACCCACTTTTTACTGTTGCGTGGCGCACTTGAGTTTTGGATATACCCCTTTTGGCGTTCATGTTCTAATATGATCTGGAAAATGGATAGACGGGGTGGATTTCTCATAAAAATCACAATCAGCCCTACCCTTCTAAGAGCAAGAACTTCTTGACACAGCCGTTGTGGGCAATCCAGGTCCAGTTTTTAAGGACACACTGTCTAATCGAAGAAGTCCTTTTACCCACACAAATGTTCAAGCTTTGTGGACGCACCCTGTCCAATCGTCACCTTTGCCTCGATCGACAAGTACTCGATATGGAAAGCTCCCCCAAACATAAGCATCATGACTTATGCGGAGCTTTCCACATATCTTTCCCGGATAAGGATTAGGTGAGACCCTGCATCCATCAAGGTGGGTGGGACCCCTGACTGTGGGGCCCACTGTGATGTATGTGACTACATCCATGCAATCCATCCATATTGAAAGCTCTTTTAAGGGCATGATCCAAAATTGAAGTAGATCCAAATCTCAAGTGGAATATAATACCAGAAACAGTTACCACCATTAAAAACTTTTCATGTGCCACAAAAGTTTTGGATCAAGCTGATATTTGTACGGTCTCTTCATCCAAACTTTGCGACCTTATCAATAGGTTGGATGGGCCTCATAGGAGATGTAAGATTTCTATTAGGTGAGCCACACATGATCAATGGTCTGGACGATTTGATCATTGAATATTTAGATTCAACATGCTGGTAGGCTCCACTATGTAATGGGTGGTGCGCTTGGGTCGGGTTACAAATCTACAATACTTTATAGTTAAATATTGGCTAGAGACTATTGAGTGAGTGGTTGTGATGGGTTGAGCTATTCTAGGACCATTTTCTATAAATTTATGTCTTGGTTCTAAACTTAGACAAGCAAAAACTTAAATATCATGGAAAAGGTTTTTTTTTTAAAGTATAAGGTGTGGAAGGCTAAGTTCATTGATTCATCAATACCTGAATAACGAAATGCATAAGTATGCTTTTGAGATTTAGTTATTCAGTTTATGATATCTATAATTGATGCATAGATGATCCATTATTCTATATTAAGTCTCACCGTTTGTATCAGAGTTAACTATGCAATTAATCGTGGTGGATCAATTCGTATTAGCAAACTGCCAATTTGGGCCATCGATTTATGCAAATTCAAATCAGATCTGGGCCATTTTGTAGGCATGAAGCGTGAGCCGGCCAAGGGATTTCTATATCTGGTGGCCCAAAGGTTCCTAGATCCAAAAGCCATGAATCCAACAGTCGTCCGCATAAAGATCGGCATGTGCTACCATCTAGCATAGTCGCACGTTGCACCGGCAGCCATGGCGTTGCCGACCTCTTGTAGATTTGAAAAAAAAAAAAACGAAGAAGAAGATGAAGATCTCCCTCGCCCGTCTTGGATCTGGCCGGCATCAATGGTTGCCGATCGCAGTGGTGGGGTCATTGCCAGAATCGTACTAACGTAGACCAAGAAAACCCATCTTCCTACTACATATCCATAGCCATAGTATTCCATCTTAGATACATATGGAAGTTATAGCCATCTTCTCCGGCGAGTTTGTTTCATAGCCATATCAAGCATGGTTTTCCTGTTAATGACGATTTCCGGTAGCTGCGTTGATGGGGTCTGTAGTGATGGGCCAGAAGCAATAGCCGCAGCGGTTGCCGAACTCCTAGTAGGGCTCTGGCAGTGTTGTATGTAATGTTTAGTTAGGGTTCAAGCTCTGTCATGCCCGCCACCATTATTTCCGGCGCTGCTTACACAGTGGCGTCGAAGGCCATTGCCATCATCGACGACTGCAAGGACAGCAGTTCTGGCCACCATTGTCGCTAACACCAGCTTCATTGGAGATGGGTTTTCCAAAGGAAACCCTGCAGAGAGACGGAGAAAGAAGTATAGGAAGGAATGGGGGCTTGGGCCTGTGATTGTGGATAGGGCCGAGAATGGACTTTTCGACTTTGATTTTTGCTGGACTAAATCTTTTTCAATGAGTAACTGCACCACTCGTTAGATTCACATTAATATAACCCTCATTGTGTGTTGTATAAGCTTTAGGTCATGTCTGTTTATTGGATTTAGGCCCAGCTACCCCTATCTCATGGTGGTGTAAGGGCTTTTAAATTCAGATTCAGGCCTGGCTTCGGGTAAGTTTTATGTTGATTTAGGGCCTGGATTCAATCATGTGTACTCATTCACATTGGGTTTGATCTTGGCCCATTTCATGTTTCATAGGATTAGGGTTTGGGGCTTGTCCATTGCTGAAATTAAGACAATTTTAGACCAATCCAAACATGACTCAATCTAGTCATGTTTGGCATCGACCTTTAGATTTGGCCCAAGCGACGATTGAACTTGGGCTTTGTTGTCCATAACCATTTTAATAATGTCTCCATGACCTTAATGATAAATCACAGTAAAGAAATGAAGAACTAAAGTAAAGAAAATGTACTTAGGCACATACATTGCATGGGTGATGTTTGGCAATGTAGTGTAGGCAGGGCATCCTTTCATTATTCCATTTTAGATGTGGCCATTTAAGCAATAACCTGGCATGCTGTTTGGATATGGGCTTGTGTGCCTATTTTGGCCTAGATTAATGGTGTGCTAGACATTCACTAATTGTTTTGAGATTAGCTTTGCTCTTTTATTTTGGGACATGGAGCTAGGGCTGTACACGAGTCAAGCTAGCTCGAAAAGCTCGCTCGACTCGGCTCGACTCAGCTCGGATTGACTCGGCTTGAAAGGCCGACTCAAGGCGAGTCAAGCTTGTTTACTAAAGCTCGAGTTGAGTTCAAGCCAAGTTCGACTATGGTGTACTTCAACTCGACTCGAACTTGACTTGACTCGAAGCTCGAGCTCGAGCTTGACTTTGCTCGAGTAATGTATTTTAATAATATATATTATATATATTATATTAATATTAAATATATATTTAAGTTTTTTAAAAAAAAAAAAAAAAAGTTAAAACTTAAAAGTTTTTACTAAAAAACCCTACCCGTCCCCATTCCCTCTTTTTCTTTCCCTTACCCTACCGAGGTAAACTCGACTCGAACTCGACTCGAAAGCTTTGGCAAACAAGCCAACCTTCAATGTTGAGCTCGAGGGCGAGCTCGAGCTCGAGCTCGATCTCAAGTATAGCATGGACGAGTCAAGCCAAGCTTAGCCCACCTCGACTCGACTCAACTCGGCTCGATGTACAGCCCTACATAGGGCCCTTTTCTTTATTTGGCTCCTTTCTCAATCTAAGCTATCATTGAGCCCATTGGGCCATCTGGCCATGTTGGTATGTGGGGCCCACCTCTATCTTCACTAGTATTGAGTCCTACTGCATGCCCCTTAAACAATTGGATTAGAGTGTGAGGTTCGGAAACTACACATTCAGTGGGCCTTAATGAGGATAGCAAGTTACAGCCCAATTTTTCCTAATCTTTGTTTCCCTTCTGAAAGATATGATCGAGTAGTTTTATTCTCCTTGGTGAGAACTTTGGAACAAGTTGTCGTATTAGATGAACAGGATCGATCACTCAGTAAGTGAACCATATCTGGGATATAATGGTCATATTTGAGTAAAAATTAATCAAAATAATACAAATTCTATGATCTTTAGTATGGACAAGTCAGATTAACTAGATCTTATTCAGATAATATTGCTAGATCAATTATGACTACTTAGAAAGTGTTTTGAATGGATCTTTTTTGTTTTAGATCAGATCGGGTGAAAACTCGTCCCTTGGAACAATCAAGACGTTTTGAACACGTCTAACAGCTCGGATTGACCAATGGATGGCCCAATAAAGGAGTTTTGAATTATCAAGTCCATATATGTTGTTCTTAACCATTAAAATCTGTTATACTCGGGTCACCAGTTTCAGTGCAAATGAACCCATCTAAATTATGGACAGTTGGTGGGTTCCGTTCAATGGACGGCCATGGTAATTTAATATAAATGGTATTGAGTAAAGGAGTTTTGATCTGACTTGAAATAGGCCATTACCTATACTTTATGGTTGATATAAGTTGTTGATCTTTAATCTAATCGTTAGTTTCGATGAAGATGATTTCAGTCTATGGATGGTTAATATCATCCAAATCTTAGGCCAAATCAGACGCCTTTAGTATGGTCTGTTGAGGGCAGGACCATGAGAGCAATCCTTGAGTCTAAATGCAGATGTTTGAACTGGTTGTGTTAGCTATCAGAGTAACCTTAATCACTGAAGGTCTTTGTTTTTAGAATTGTTCATGGAGTTCAATGACTCTTCATTGAGATTGCATTAAGTTGTATTTTGTGTCCGTTTGCAAGCGGTGGTAAAACAAAGAGGTAATATTGTTTAGTAAGACATGGGCGATGTGAAGTGATTGGTGCTAGTAGTATGAGTTTAAGAGATCCATCTAACCCAAAGATATTGGGCTTCTTAGATTTATGTAATTAACATTGATCAACTTCATGTTTAGTAGAGTTATTTATGTATGCCTTGACTACCACCAAAGGCAGGAGTGGAGGAGTCACGATAATATGCTAGGCTCTTGGTAGAATTGATGAATTACGCTTGTTGTCATTGTGGGTGATTCAATTAAAGGCCCTAATCAATTAAATACTAGTGTAATGTCCAATATTCAATTTGTATTGATGCATTACTTATACGGGGACATGTTTATTAATTTGTGTGAGTATATTTGTTTGCATGTACAACTATAAAATATTCCAACATTCTAAGTACCTATTGGGAGTTAGAATCGCATATTACAAGGCTTGTCTCAGATCCAATGAAGTGTGTCTAAAGATCATGAAGTATTGGATCTCCAAGGCAATGAAGTGTGTCATGCCTAAATGCTCCCTGTCTGGAGGTTGAGAGATAGGGGAGAGAGTTGGAGAAATAAAAGAAATAGAGATAAGATAAAAGATTAAATAAGAGATTGGGGATTAGGTTTGGATAAGAGAGGTAACTCATCTCTCTCTCTCTCAAATTCAAATAAATAAATAAATTTTAAATTTTAAAAAATTAATAATAATAAATTTCTTGGGGTTATAATAATTTTCAGTCCACCTAGTTAATAACTTGTAACCTATCATGTGTGTGTGGCATCCAATCCTTCCAATAATTTTCCCCATAATAATGACTACCTCGTGGAAAAGTCAGCCCAATCTGCTCATCAGTGGGCCACACCATAGCAAACAAAGTACAGTCATTGATAAATAACAAATAGAAGTTGGTCTGCCTATTCAATGGATGCAGCTGATTTTGGCACAAGATAATCCTCTTGATGTATATCCATATAATGCTAGCACTTTGGGATAATTTCGCACACACAATTAGCTTTTAAGAGAGGTTGAACCTTAAGATTTCCAAAAGGACCATTTAAGAATTTTGTATGTAGGGAGGAGCATCTGGGCATTTTCAGAATGGTAGTCAACAACTAGGCAACAAGGTTTGGGTGAATGATCTTCAATATAGGTTTGCTTCCTATAGGTAAGGGTTAAATTTCCGTCTTTAGCTTTACCCAATACATGTGGTTGTGGGTGATTGCGGTATCCGCAGGGATTAGTCTCACTTCAAAAAGAGGTGGGGACACCCCGTGTCTTCAAAAAAAAAAAAAACTAGGCAAGAATACAATTATAATTATAGTATAAATGTGGGCGTATACATGTAATTTCCCTTAAAAAGTAAAATTACATGGTATGACTCTGAATTTGAAGACATGCGTGGTATCATATTGTTCAAAAGTGGGGCCCTCCCTCTGTCATCTAAAAAATTGATCTGATGGATCCCGACAAGTATGGATGCCCTAAGAATTCCCAAAGTAATAATAACATGAGGCCATAAATAGACGGTTAATATTTAATGAAATAAAAGACAGTATAGTTATAACTTATGGTGTTTGGTTGCACCAATTTTGTGATATTTCATGATTAGTCTAATTTGGTACAAAATATTATGAAATTTCTTGATATTTGATGCAACCAAACACCTTCCTAAACATTTTCAACATTTATTGCTGCTCAAGCAGGTATTAGTAAATATTATTTAAATTTTAAAATTATTTACTAATTTATAATAACTGTTTTTAAATTCTTATTTTAGCAAGATGTTCTTTAAAATATCCTGAGAAAAATGTCAAGATTTAAATTTTAAAATCTCCAAGAAAAACCGAGCCGAGTGGGCATCAGTCGAGCGCCCGTACTTGAAGCAGACAGTTGACAGTTCTCATTCTATGGAAATTGGGATAGCTTGCTTGATGGCGTGATCCTGCCTTTAGCTTTTGGGCCCAAAACTTCAGTTTGGTCATTATGCGGCCTGAAAGAAGGGTCCAGTCTCAGCCCACCACCATAAATGGGCCTAGATCTAGCTCGGGTGGGCACTTGTTAGAAAATGTAACTATGTATTTAAATGATTTTTGGGCCTGGTCTCTGTCTATTTCTTACTTGGAGCCCAAAATGAGGATGGAGGTAAGATTATGGGCCCAAGGCTTACAACTAACCCTAGCTAGTTTGTGGACGCTGACTCTTCGGTGAGCAAGTTAGATGGTCAGGATACTTCCACCAAGATTAAATTTGGGCATCAAATCGAGTCGGACCAAGTTAGGGCTAACTCAACTTGACCCGGTTTTGAAACAGACCTAACCCGAACTCAACCTGAACTTGGTACCAAGTCTAGCATGCCTGACCCGATCCGAGTCCGGGTCTAGCATGGACTAATTCGAACCGAATCCAACCTGGTCACAAGTACCAAGTCGGGTCAAGTATAGCGGGTAACCGCGGGCTGAAATCAAATCTTAGAACCTAGGTGCACTTGCCAGAATTGCAGCATCTCCATTAGCTACACAGTATCTCAAATCTGAAACATCAAATCTAATTATTTTTTTATGTACGAGTCGGGATTCGGATCAAGTTGGATCAGTACTAAGTCGGATTTCGAGTCAAGTCGAGTAATGATGCAGGGATGAACGTGACAAGGTCGATCATTATCTTCCTCAAGGATAACTACTTCAAATCCATGAAGCTTCTCTGGATTCCTCACAGATACTTCTCGAATCCACGAGAAAAAAAATTAAGAAAATAGAAATAATATTCTTGAAAATTCATAAATTCATTAATAGATTGAAATAAATAAGTCTAGAACCCTTTAAATAGGGATACCAAGCCTTGGAATAAGTTTCGGAATTAAACTACAACTAAAACTCCCTAAAATTCATAACTTACTATAAATTACTATTTATTGTAAGTGTCCTATGTTGTTTAACCATGTTATTCTCCTAATTTTTCTAAACACTTTTCATGTTGGACACAACTCTTAAAGCCCAACGGATGAAGAGTTACAATCAAACCAAAACTTACTAAAAATACTAAAAATGAAAATAAACATGGAATTCGACCGTTGATCTAATGGAATCTCGCAAATTCGATGTGGGCAAGCTGCCATGGCCAGGTTGGTTGGCTAAAGTAGCTCGTCCTGCCTTAAAATCATATATGGTATGTCGAGTAACTCATTCTAGTCTACAGGATATGCATGTTTTAAGGTTCCGTTAGTCTTAATGACTTCTGCCTCCAATCAAGCCTCGTCTTATCAATCTTAGAAAGTATCTGCAACCCGTTGTACATCGAGTAACTAGGTGACCCGAACTATTTGAGTTCAGATTGGACGAAGTCTACTCGATTTGGATCAACTCACCCACTCAATTTGGGTCGAGTCAGGTCTGAACGAGTCGAGTTGAGTCATCCCGTGCCCGTTCCCAGCTCTAGTCTATGACCATCTAGTTTTTGTCCTCTTAGTTGGATGGCTATGAATGTGCCATATGTATGGTACATGATATGGAACCACAGTGACTTCGTGGTGGGTCGGCATCCGTTGGGCTCAGCTGTAAAGCCCACGGGTTTGGGCTGGAACTCGTCTTCCAGTGTTTCTTGATAATTAATGAGCCCCTGAGCTTTCATCTTTATAAAGGCCCATATTAGGCCCGCAGACCAATGCCCACTTCCTTATATCACAGCACGCAATCCGCTTCCCTTGAAAACGGGTAGGCTCAGTTGAGCAACTGGCTGACTCGATCCGACCCACCGTCAGCGACTCAGTCACAACTGGCGCAGTGGTGCCCTGTAAGGAAGGGGCGTTTGTCGGCCAATACATGACAGAAAGCAGGTGAAACAGTTGATCCAGACTGTCTATATTATTTTCCCTGTAATGAATGGCTACAAGCTGAAATAGCACTAAGAAAACATCCTATCCATTAGAAAACGAGCTCAGAATGGATGGTCAGAAAGAAAATTGATTCCACAGAAGAAACTGAGGGATTGAGTTACAGGTCAGTGTAATTTTTGAACCAATAGCCCATCTACTTGAAGCCAATGAGTGATCTGGATCCGTATTCCCCAGCCCAACGTGACACGTGTCAAATGTTGGGCGATGAACAGAGCATGCTGATCCAGGTCGATGGATTGGATTTGCCGCCAACCTTCCCGATCGAGACAGGTTCCAAACCAAAATATGTCAACAACCGCTCCTTTGGCGCTTTCATTATAGGAGGAATACTAATTATATTCGCTCGTGTGAAATTGACGTAGAGATTCGCAAAAATATTGCTAACGTAGGATATAATCTCATATCGTGTCCATTCATCACGTGAAAAACACAAAATCTAGTTAGCTTCATTCATTGAATCGGACATATACTCATTGTGAATATGGATCATTATTCAATTTCTTATGACCGCCCATTTTTCTGTTGCTTGTGAGGCGCATTGTAACAGTGGACCATTTAATAATTTTTACTGGAATTATTTTATAAAGTGATATCAGCGTAATTAACGGTTTAGATCTCTCTCGAGGACACCACATTGGCACACTTGAGAGGCGAATTCACAAAAGATCTACCAGCTCGACACTCTGTTTTGTAGCTCAAGATCCAGATCGTTTCTTTCAGTCATCCAATCTAGTACAGTAGCTAATATGCCGGGTGGGCCCCACTATCACAGGTCATTAGACGGTAATACTGTATGGGAAAAACTTTAACTACTCTGGCAGTGTCATGGATGATACACAGGCGCTTAGAGGTCACTTAGAAATTGGATAGGTAGCAAACATGCGATTCAAATTAAACTAAGCCAACTATATTTCCCAATTGAGATTCATCACGAACCAGAAATTACGTTTAAACCATGATCTGATCATCGTATTGGTGGACGCTTATTGGACGGTTGAAAAACAAAACATACCCTCGATTCTATTCCAACCAACATATGTCCATGAATCAGAGGCTCTGATTGTTATCTCAATCTGGCCTTCGACTCTTGTAACTTAGCGACTATGGGTTCTATACTTCAGTCGGTTGAATTTGAATTAACGTATGCCACGTGTACAATTTTAGAGTGCTCGCGTATCGGTAGACAGCCGGAGTATCAAATAACAGCCCATGCCATACTGTAATAACATAATCGGCGCATGCTGTACTGTGCTTACCAACCCAACTTACGTAGCGGATTAGGTTCGGCCCCGGCCAGACCTAAGACGGTGCGGCCCTTATTGTGGGGCCACCTTGGTGCATGTATTCCAAATCCACGTACTCCATCCTTTTTGTCAGAAGAAGCCAGAAATGAATCACATGTACTGTAATAAAGGAAATAGTGGTGATTGAACGCTTCACCATCAATCACCACGTTTTCCTATGAAATAGCTTACCTGACATTTGGATTTGTATCATTTTTAATTTTTTACCTTAAAATTATATGAAAAAGCAGAAGGGCGGTGTGGATATAGAATACATACAACGGGGTAGATTTCCTCCCACAGCCTTTGGCAGAAAATTCCTGCGCTGCTAACCTATCTAGGGCCCACTTTGATGTTTGTAATAAATCTACTCCGTCCATCCGTTTTGTGATCTCATTTTAATACTTGGTGCCAAAAATTAAAAGGATCTGAGAGTCAAGTGTGCCACACTAAAATAAAATGTAGGCAGGGAAATTCCTATCGTTGAAACCTTCCTGGGGTCGACTGATATTTACATGCCATCCATATCGTTCATAACATCATTTCCTATTGAGATGAACTGAAAACAAAAATATTATCCTGATTCATAACTTCTGTAACCCCACAAATATTTCAACTGTGGACGTTCAATACTCACATTTTCGGCCCACTTTGGGTATTAGATCCCGTTCATTTTTGTCCCTAATTTCTAAAATGATCTCAAAAACGGATGAACGGAGCGGATTTCTCACAAATATAAAAGTGGGCCCTACCGAGGTTTCCAGCGCTTTCGCAGGAAATGGCGCCCTGTGGGGAATATAAGAGATCGTTGGACCCCACCGTTTTGATGCTCTGGTGCCAAAATTATGTAAATCCACCAATCAGGTGGGCCAGTGTAAGAAACAGAAAAGATGGATGTTTAAATAATAAAACAGGATTCTTAGTCGTCCATTTCTTTGGTCACACATGAATCTACTTTTATTTAAAAACAAAAACAAAAACAAAAACAAAAGATTAGGGAGAATATCTTTAATCTTTAACTTAAATAAAGATTGGAGCCCGGGAAATTGGAAACCTTGTAATCGCTTTCCATATGGTAGAGGTCTGGTTTGGTAGGCCGCACGTGCTCTCTCCACACACAATCTTGACACGTAGGCTATCTGCTGATCTAGCACTGTGGGGGATCTGAGCCGTTAACCAAGTGGACCCCAAAATCTAGATGAACTGGCATAAAGTATCACCAGGACCCGTTCGATAGGTGGATATCTAATGAACTTGGCACCGGAAAGTATTGAACAGACCGAGCCCAAAAAAACGTCTACTGATCAGAGGTCAGGATTGTCGGATCAATCCGATCTTGAGAGGATTCCTAATCTAGAGTTAGTCCCATTATTTGTACGGTTCAGATTCGAGTACATGCCACGTGTCTAGTACGATCCCGGCTACAGCACATAAGGCTGTAGGTAAGACTTCGAATATGCAGTGGATTAGGTGCGGCCCTTACCGTGGGGCCCACCTTGATGTATGTATTATATATCCACACGGTCCATCCGTTTTTCAAGATCATTTTAGGGAATTAATCCAAAATTGAAACAGATTCAACTATCAGGTGGACAATACTATAGGAAACCGTTCTGATAGAATTCCATACCATTAAAACCTTCCTACGGCCCAACGTAATGTTTATTTGATATATAATCTGTTGAGAAGGTCACACAAACCTGGATGAAGGGGGAAAAAACAAATATTATCTTGATCCAAAGCATTTGTGGAAAAACTAAAAGTATTTAATGGTCAATAACCACTCTTTCCTATGGTATGGTCCACCTAATATTGGATCTGCATTATTTTTGGGCTCACGTACTAAAATAATCTGTAAAAACGGATGAACGGCATGGATATAAAATAAATACATCAAGGTGGGCCCCACTGTAAGGGACGCACCATCTTGTGTGCAAGATCCAACTCGTCATATCATAGGGGCACGTGTGTGTAAACCTGATGATCAAGGGGTCCGAATTAGCTGTACCAGTGTGGCCCACCCTATGACCGGATCAACCTTATTTTTGGGCCATAAATAATTGGTGGACTTCATGTGATGAGCAGCCCAGATCGTCCGAATGTGCCACACTGACACGTGCAATCCAAATAGTACACGCATCACGCTAGGCGCGGATTAGGTATTACCGCCGCCTTTTCCAAGCTCGGGACAGGCAGAGACTCCGAGAGGCCATCGAGGGGCCACCTTTATGTATGGATTTTATCCACACCGTCCATCCATTTTCCCATATCATTTTAATTAAGTATTCAAAAAACAAGGTAGATCCAAGGCTCAAGTGGACCACACTACAGGAAGAAGCGATGGTAAAGACGTCCACCATTGAAACCTTATTAGGTTCAACCCTGTTGATTATTTTCCATCCAACCTGTTGATACGTTCATATACACCTGAATGAAATGAAAAGACAAATATCATCTTGATCCAAAACTTCTGTGGTCCATAGGATTTTTCAACTATAAGCATTTAATCCCCAATGTGTTGTCCATTAGAATGTTGAATCTTCCTTATTTTTAGTTTGAAGTTCTGAAATGATACGTAGAAATGGATGGACAGTGTGGATGAAATGAATACATCACGGCGGTCCCACGCAGCCCAGCTGTCCCGGGCTCGGAACAGGCGGAGGCAGTACCTAATCCGCCCGCTTCAACTCGTAAACATTCAATTCCCATTGGCTCCTAAAGGGACGATCCAAATACAAACCCCACCTACGAAAGTGAAGAGAATAAATGCCGAAAACCGAAAGCAAAAGAAACTAAGACCAGACAATCTCAGCCTTTCACCAAAGTCGAATCCGACGGCCACGTTTGTAGTAAAAGGTTGAAATACGATGGGTACTCGCGGAACTTGCATCTGAATCCTACTATCTCTACACGTGCCGATGTAGCGTGGGTGTGATATCCGGCTCATTAATCTGGTGGGGCACACGTGTATTTGCGTGGTCCAATAGTCAGGCCGGGCAGGTCATCAGGTCGGCCACACGTGTACAAGAAATGACAGTTGCAGAAGGTTGACAAAGTGTCCACATGCAACGTACATGCGGGCCCCACTCCATGAAAGGACAGGACAAATATTATTCTAATAAACCTACGCTGTGGGGCCCACCTAATGATAACTCCCGCGAGAGTAGCCTTTTCCAACTAATTAAAAGGAGAGGTCTGCTGATTTCACACGCGTGTGGGAGCCATACGATTCTCCAGTTAGGCGCACGTACCATCGTGTGACACGTGTATCAAATCTGAACTTTCCATCAGGTGAGCTACACTCTTTAGTTCTTCCAGCATCGAAATCAGACCATTTCACAAATAAAATAAATGAATCGCAAAAAAAGAAATGGTTTAACCGTCAATTTTCTTTGTATGTTGTGGTCCATCTGAAGGGTGAAATTATCTTATTTTTTAGATTCGACATCTAAGAAATATTTCCAACCTCATGGAAAGCTGAGATCTCATGCAAGAGTTTCGTATTGTACGCGTGCCAGCATATGGATGTCTACGGCTCTTCACGGGCGTTGAATTAGCAGACCTCAAGCGAAGGGCGTGGCTTCGGTGGATCCCCTTATCCACTATGGCCGGTGTATCGCTGATTGTTGGGCCCACTGTAATGCATGTGACCTACATCCACTCCGTACATACGTTTTGACAGATTATTTTAGAAAAATATCCCAAAAATAAAGCAGATAAAATCAGATAGACCACACCACCGGAAACAGTGGTTAATGAATAGCCACTATTAAAAACTTCTTGGTGAGCCACTGGGATTCTTATTTTCAATCCAACCAGTTGATAAGGTCCAAAAGATCTCGATGAACGTATCACACAAATATAATCTTCATCTAAAACTTTTGTGATCCATAAGAAGCTTTTAATGGTCATTTACCACTCTTTCCTGTTATATGATCCATCTGAGAATTGGATCTACTTTATTTTTTGGGACCATGTCCTAAAATAATCTTTCAAAACGGATGAACGGAGTTGATGTGAATTACATAGATCACTGTGGGTCCCACAGTCAGGATCGACAGTCCTCGGTGGATCCCGAAGCGGCGTCCCAAACATAACGATAGACTAAAGAAACATAGGACCGTTTGAATTGGAAAAAAGAAAAGGTAAGGGTGAAAAACGAGGAGTAATCATACACTACATGTGGGGCTGGTCATTAAGAAATCTAAACCGTTGATCTTATTGGTATCATCGTGGATAAGTGAGGCACTGGAAATCAGCTTTCATTGATCAATCAAAACACTTAGGGCCTGTTTGGGCGGTGGGATTAGAAGGGATTAGGTGGGATGGGATTCATCTGGTTCTGTGCCTATTCCACTCTGTGTTTGGGAAGAATGGAAAAGCTTGGAATTACATTAAATGGAATTGCATTGGGTCGGGTGCCAATTTCACTCAATGTTAGCAAGTTGTGGAGGTCCCACCATGATGTGTGGGCTATATTCACACTGTCCACCCATTTATGGAGATTATTTTAGGGCATGGGCCAAAAAATCGGGTAAATTTAAAGCTCAAGTGGACCCACCGTAGAAAGCAACAGGTTTGAATACTTACCGTTGAAAACTTCTTTGAGGCCACATAAGTTTTGGATCTACCTCATTTTTAGGCCCATGCCATAAAATGAGGTTACAAAACAAATGAACGGTTTAGATACAACACATGTCTGTTATTCTCAGCAATTTCAAATGATATTAGGTATATCCATTCAATGTACAACCATATCACCGACAAAGCATGGCATTAATATTATCGCATGGCAACATGGGACAATCCCTGACATGGGTAATAATTATATTTTTTGAATCCCATCCCACCTAATCCCTTCTAATTCCACCGCTCAAACAGGCCCTTTGATAAATGGCCAATAACTGACCACCAACGGAAAATGTGGGCACTAACGTCCCATAGAGAGATTTGCCAGGCATCCATATCCACAATGATGGCCATCAGATAAATGGTTTGGATTAGGTAAGCAGGACCCTATATATAATTCCTAAAGAAAGAAAAACTTTGATGCTTCGGCAAAGTATGATATGTGGTAGGCAGTCACTTAGAAATTACGTATGTATCATAAAAATAATTCAATCAACCGTTCAAAATTATTGGTCCTGGAATAGATTTATAAAGAATTTTTTTTTAAAAATCGCTTATATAGTCTATGATGATCAGATTGGTGGACACATATTGGACGGTTAAAATGAAAAAAAAAATCCACTATATTTCAGTAAACAAATGCCACGAACCAGAGGTCACGATTGCTCAACTAATCTTATTTCATAACTGTAACTTACCCATAGTTGTTTTAATTATTTGTCAGTTTAATTTGAATTAATACATCCAACGTGTACAACTTCTGAGTGTCTGCCGTCTGCGTATCAAGAGTCATACTCTGCCGGAGTATCGAATAACTCCCCCAAAAAGAAAAAAGAGAAATGGCCGTTGGTCTTCGTTCTCGCTCCTCAGCTATCCTTGCCTTTGTCTCAATATAAAAGGAAAGAGGAGGTGGCTTCAATGTCGTTATCTATCCTACCTGGAGAGAGAGAGAGAGAGAGAGAGAGAGAGAGAGAGAGAGAGAGAGAGAGAGAGAGAGAGAGAGAGAGATCCATGCAGACAAAGCATCCATAACTTCTTTTGCAGGGAGAGAGAGACCCCTACAGACAAAGCATCCATAATTGTCTTGTAGAGAGAGAGACCCAAAAAAACCCACCAAAAGAGAAAACTCAAGAACCACACAAATGCTACTAAAAAACCCCATCACAAGGGCAAAGAAGCTCTTCCACAAGAACCTCAGAAGATTCAAGACCTCTCTCTCCAAAGGCTATCAAAAGCTCCCCATAAACCCTTCCTTCAACCCCTGCTCCTGCGTCCACCCCTCCAACCTCAACCACAGCTTCCGCGACCTCAACAACAGCTTCCACACCGATCCATGCAAAGACAACGACGAGAAAAAGATGACGACGACGACGAAGAGGAAGCTGAAGATAAAAGATATCACGAACGACGTGCAATTCAACGACAGAGAATGCTTGCGCAGTGGAAGCTTTATGAAGTTTACTAGTAGGAGGTACTCAGAGAAGAGCGATCGATTTACAGGGCAAGAGATTGTGGAAGGAGCTGGATCATCTTCTCGGAGGCTGAGATTCCATGCGTGCCGTATCGTTTCCGAAAGGTTAAAGGAATTGGAAAGAATAGAAGTAAGCGACGTCGATCATGTTCTTGATGTTGAAGAGGTTCTTCATTACTACTCGCGCATCACGTGCCCCCTCTACGTCGACATCTTCAACAAATTCTTCTTGGAGATGTTCGGCGAGTTATTACCACAGACATCTCTCGGCAACATCTCCCGTCGCATTACAAACCACTAGTCTTGTTGGAATTTCCCAACTAGCCCACGATCTTCTTCTTCCTGTTCTTGCTGCTGCTGGTATTTTTATTGCTGTTGTTGTGTTTCATAGGCAGGTATTGATTAGGTTTCGCAACTGTGCTGACTCAGCTCAACTCGCTTCTGGTTGAGTTTTTTACTTCACTGAGTAATCAGGGTCAAAGGTCATGAACTCGACTCGGACTGATGTCTACATGAGTTGGGTTGACTAGATGACTCGACCGAGTTGGCTACTTGACTCGACTAACTGTTCAGGCCTGGCTGGGTTGAGAATTGAGTTTTTCTCGAGAGTTGCTTATTTTATGATTGTGAGCTAGAGTCATTTTGGCTAGTGGGCCCAGGTCCAGTTAGTTGTGGAAAGAGTTAGGTCAATCTTGGAGTTGGTCCTTAGCTCATGGGCTGGGTCTGGATGTGATTTGGCCCAGTTAAGTTGTAGATGTAATCTTGATGTATTAAGTTATCTTCTAATGCGTTGTTTGGGATGATGTGGAGTTTATTTTATTGAAAGGAATACTGTATTTCAATTTGATGAGGCTATTGGTTTGATAATCCAGGCCGTTGGTTTGTTGTACAACAATGGATGGATTGTTGCTTGAAAATTTCATCTGTTATAGATAATTATAAACTTTCTACAAGTGGCTTACAATCAACGGTTAAGAAGCGAATAGTATGGAACAATGGTCCTTTATCGTTCGTACAATGGATTGATTAGACGTGGCATCCCCATTGAAATCGAGATCCCATCTCATTCGATCTCCCTTGAGAGGCAGCTTACTGAGGAGGAAGGGCATAGAGAGCGTCTAGCCCAGCTCGAATGGCTAGATGAGAAGCGGCTCCGACCGGCCCACCATGCCCAGATATACAGGTTTTAGATCTTAGCGGGCCCGGATTGGGTACTACCCCCACCAGGACCCAGCTAGAGACGGACGGTCCTCTCAGGGGCTCTGTGGGGTCCAAAGATATGTTTGTGTTCTATCCACACCGTCCATCCATTTTGAAAAGTAATTTTAGATAATTAAACAAAAACTTAGCCAGATCGAATACTCAAGTGAACCACACCATAAGGAAGTAGCGGTGAAAATGACCCCTACCGTTGAAACCTTCCTGGGCCTACGGTGATGTTTATTTTACATCCAACCTGTTCATAAGGTCACATAGACCTAGAAGAAGGGAAAATATAAATATCAGCTTGATCCAAAACTTTTGTGGCACCAGAGGTTTTCAGTGGTAGGCATTCAATCCCCACTGTTTCCTTTGGTGTGGCCCATTTGAGCATTGATCTGCTTCATTTTTGGGATCATCACTTAAAATTATTTGTCAAAAAATGAATGGACGGCGTGGATAAAATAAAAACATCACAGTGAGTCCTACAGTCCGACAGGACCGTCCATCTCTATTTACAGCATGAAGTATACGGATCAAAAACGGTTACTAGTTAAGACACACGTGAGAAAGTGGTTTAGGTTGGTATAAGATTGAAAATAACGCTATCAACATGGTTAACATTCAAGTAGAGAAGGCCGACTTTTAGATGGCTAGGATCTTCTGGCATGTGTAGCATGGCCAAATTTCCGAGTATACTGTGGAAACCTGGCTGGAGGATCATGTAACTCCTCTTTCTGGTGATTATATTGTTTGCTTCTTTTTCATGGTTGCATTGTAATGGCCTAAACGTGCATGGTGTAGGTAATATTAATACATGGTTACAATGGCTATGGATGTCTTTTCTCCTCATGTATTGTCAAATGACCATGCCATTTAAAGTATAAAACCATCATAAAAAATAATATAGCGTTTGACAGTGGAGCGTTCAGATTTTACTGACAAGGTACCACGTATGGCATATAATTAATATGTTTCCATTCATGGCTCAGTCCAAGATAGGGTCACATATTGCGTGGTGTCTGATGCACCCCCAACGGCCCTTGAAAATTAAGATGATTGAGTACCTCACACCCTATCATACTCATAACCACATCAGGTCTGTAAAGTGAGCATCTTCTAGCCAATGAAACAATATATGCAAAGAAAATTGGCAATTAAAGAAATCGTGCAGCAAAGGCTTTCTCAAGCCCACGCTGATAACCGTGTGAACATCTACCTTATCATTTATATCATGTTAAGTAAGCTAGATCATCTACTTGCCATAAACAGGAAAATCCTATTTTCCTACATGATAGTTGGTCCAAGTCAGCACTAATGTCAGCAACATTGCTGCATTAAATACAGTGTGTGATGTCGTGGCCCAATTAAATTGCAACAAGCTGGGTTTTACTGCTTGTTGCAAGCTAGCAAGTAGAGAATCCGGATTCCATGTTAAGAGGTGAGCCCACAAGTTAGGCTGATAGAGGACTCGACTGAACTATAGCAAAGGGAAGAAACAGCTATGATAGGTCGTAAACTATTCCCTTCTCTTTCTCAGTCTATGTAACATGCACCTATGTTTAGGCTCTCTCTCTCTCTCTCTCTCTCTCTCTCTCTTCTCTCTCTCTCTCTCTCTATATATATATATATATATATATATATGGAGAGAGAGAGCCTCTTTGCAACAAGTGCCATACTCCTAGATCCCAAGTGGTGTCTCTTTGCAACAAGTGCCATACTCCTAGATCCCAAGTGGTGTAGCTTGAAAATTTTGGACTTTCCTTTTTCCAAATGGTATATCCAAGTGCAAATTTTTGACTTGTTATATATGGAAGAGATTATTACGTAACAATTAGGAAATGGGGCCCAATAGTGCTGATCCTCATTGCCTTATCCTAAATGGGTCACGGTGGAAAACAACACCAATGAATCAACATCAACCGTCCAATATATGAGTTGCAGATTGAAGGTTGGTGGAAATTGACATTGATCAAACAATATAAACCATCGAACTAATGATCTGCAAATGGATGGTTTGAAGCATGATAGGATCTCGGCTGAAGAGTAAAGTGGACTGTTGTGATACCATTAGATGCTCAGGGTCGTCTCAGTTATTTAGTTTTATCAGTACCACTTTTGCATCTTGGCTTAGAGCATTTGTATGGGTCACCAAACCATGAATCCCATTTGGACCGATAGTTCCTCTAACTTAATTTATTTAAATGCGGAAGTTTTCTGTCTCCCATATATAATTGAAATACAGCATAGATAAATTTGTTGAAAGATTAGGAGAAAATGGAGATTTGTATCAGGAATGATTTGATTTCCCCATTCCCATGTGTAATATTTTTATTTTACTTAATTTTCCTTTTTTATTTAGATTTGATTAGGATGTGATTTCATTGTATTTAATCTTAATTGATTGTATTAGGGCAATTCCCCCTCTATATATACCTTGTATTTCACTCAATGAAAGACAAAAATGCAAACATTTTTTCTTTTTCATGGTATCATAGCTACCGATATAGCGCCTCTGATTCATTCACCATCAAAGCCTCTTCTCATTACTGAAACCCACCAGCAACTCACCTCCATTGTTTTCGACACACTCATCTCTGTCCAACATCCTGTGTGAGCGGATTCTTGTGTTGCATCTCCACCTATCACTGGGCCATGACTTTTCTCTACCGGCTGCGCTGCACAGCACCACCTTGTGATTCAAAAAACCCACAACCCTGCTTCTTCCAATCTGTACTCTCTAGTGACTCTGACCCAATCTAGGATAGAACAACCTAGAAATGACAATCATTCTTATCTACGTTGATGATGTAATCATCACTAGAGATGATTCCAAAGAAATTAATCATTTAGATAAAGAAAAACTTACTGGTACAGTTTCAAATGGAGCTAAGAAAACTAATGCAGTTTTTTAAAACATGAAATCGATTGGGCCAAGGAACTTGTATTGGTAGAAACATAAAGAAATCTCTTACAGAAGTTTGGTATGTTGGGAATTTGTGCTGCGGAATCACACGGATCTAGATCTAGGATAGCAATCCAATGACACTAAGTACACACAAGAGAACATAGATTTAATGTAGAAAACCCTTGCGGGAAAAAACCACGGCACGAAGCGACAGATCTCCACTATGAAATAGAAATTACAAAGAGAGAGGACTTACCCAATTCGAACAACCTCGAATCTCACCCTTGCTACACCGATTAGAAACTCTAAAATCCTTTTAGGAACCCTTGGAACTCCTTTAGAAAGCCCTTAGAATACCTCCAAATCCCGCATACACCCCTTTATATAAGTTTAGAAAGAAGTAGAATCGGAATAGGAAACAAAAATCGCAAAATCTACGTTTCCATAAAAATCTGCATAACATCTTCAATGCCATCAAAGGTCCATCGCTGTCATTAAAGACGAACCAAAACCGTCCAGCGACCAGGGGTGAAAATTTTCGTGAATTATCGATGGCATCAAGCAACCTTCAATGTCATGGACGACTGCTATCGATGTCATCGAAACCCTATCGATGTCATCGAAACCCTATCGATATCATCGACAGACCAACAGACAGATTTAAAACATCTGTCCATAACGATCTCTACCATGTCTTCAATCTTCATCCGTGTAACTTCTTATCCCCTTCTCTTATTTCTGCATCACATCATAGCTTCTCGTGCACACTCCGTCCTTTTTTTCTGCCATCGTCAAGCCCAGAAAAGTTACACAGAACTTGAACTTCTCTGCAGGAACGATCTAGGTGAACATGCCTGCCGGATCTGAGTCCACGTGCCCAACCACCTTTGCTCCTATCTTCCCAAAAGAAAAGACGTAGTCTTTTTACCATCTCACCGTTACCCAATATTACTTTACAGGGTACTTTCTTACAACACTGATAGCCTGTGAAATAACCGGTCTAATCTAGACCATGGCATACACTGTCAACCGCATTCGAATAAGGCTCATGAGATATCCTGTTTTTCCTCATCTGTTTTAGGACATGTCTGAGGAAAACTTGAGGAGAGACGTGTAGGGAACGCTCTCCGGCTTTTCCTGGCCCATCACATCCTTAATCAATACCTACACACAAGGTATTCCTCTTATGATTACCAAAGTCTACTCCTCCTTCAGTCTCAATGCCGAAAACCATCTTTGCAACCCCCCAATCCTCCATCCTGAATGTCTCACTTAACCGAGTCTTTAGTACATTAATTTCAGACATGACATAATTTGGTGATCTACATGTCATCAATTCCTGACTCACCATGAAGGAATCAAACCACTGCCTAGGCGACAGGTCGAACCACGACCTCCTGCAAAGTCTTTTCTCAGCCCCTTTAACTTCGAACCGCTCTGGTTACTTCATGTAAATCTGCTCTTCACTTTCCCTTGCAGAAGTGCAGACTCCACATTTATCTTTCCAGCTCAATATCACATTGGCCAACCAACACCAATCACGGATCTAATAGACACATGCTATACCGTCGGGGCAAATATCTTTGAGAAGCCGAACCCTTCTCTCTGACATAACCCTTCGCTACCAACCTCACCATGTATTTA
This sequence comes from Magnolia changhungtana, assembly GCA_030180095.1. Classification (NCBI taxonomy): domain Eukaryota; kingdom Viridiplantae; phylum Streptophyta; class Magnoliopsida; order Magnoliales; family Magnoliaceae; genus Magnolia; species Magnolia changhungtana. Next base: position 21,577,021 of record JASAUF010000444.1, on the reverse strand, counting down.
TGTTGTATCCTCCTGAAGATCCACCTGCATCTAACCGTTCTCTGGCCCACTAGAAGCTCTACCCGCGCCCATATGTCGGTCTGATACAATGAATCCATCACATCGCCCATAGTCACTTTCCACTTCTCAGCAACAGGCTCACTTAGAGCCATTAGAATACAAGATGAATCCCCTACGATATTGGAGTCGTCCTTGTACCACGCCGATATCCTGCAATCATGCCGTGTGATTCTTCTCACAGGTGGCTACTTCACCTGCTTTGTATCCTTGTCCGCACGTCTCAGCCTTCCTGCCCTGCCCGCTCATGTAGCCATGACACACACATGCAGAGGTAGAATCCGCTACATCCACTGCAGCTCTACCTTTTGAATTGCTCCCAATCAACCTATACAAGTTACCGAGTCGTTGCGCTTTCATGATTACCCGTGCCCCCTTAGATACCTTAAGAGTACTATCAACACATGTGTACTTGCATCCTTTTGCCTCAAGCACACCAAGAGAAATCAGATTCTGCTTCAAATCATGTAACATCCTGGATTTTCACTGTTTGGGATTTTCAAAAATTCTTAAAATTTCTTTTTAATTAACTTATAATATCACTTAATGACCATTAGCACTCAATGTTAGATTATACTGGGGTGGACCAGTCTAGTTATGATGGGACCAAGTGCAGGCTGCCAAGCCAGATGACCTGTTTACACTTAATAACAGCCCGTGTGGGCCACCCAGCGACCGAGAAGTGTCAGAAAAATCTAAAACTTTAGAAAATCATAGATCTCACTCAGGCTTGTAGTCCATCGCGACCGTGGACCCAATGGACACTCGTAAGTACCATCCGCACTTGCCCAATGCGCGCCACACCAATGCCGTTAAAATCACCGACAAAAAGAAATCGAGACTCCGGGCTTTCCAACCGTCGGATTTCTTCCAAATTTACGGTGAAAGTTTAATGTATTTTTCAACGCTTGCCCACCAAATCTGGGCCCCGATTGTGACACGATGACCGTTGATGGCAAATCCGACCCGTACGACCAAACCCCGCATCCGTTCGTTCTCAAATTTTGTAAGGCCCCTCATCGGGCCATGGACCACCTATCCTATAAATTTCATGACCAGAGGGCCATCAGAAATACTCCAATCACTAAAATGGGCCTCCCAAGGCCACTTAAAGGTCGAAAACGCTTACTCAGATCATATATCCGTTCATCCGTTCACCCTCAATTTTTGCATGGGCCCTAATCGGGCCAAAAGGCACCTACACGCCGAATTCGGTGGCCAGAGGAGTGATAGGGCCCTAGATCCTAGAAAGACCTCCCATAAGTCTAGTATAGTAAAAACCTAGCCCTTGGGGCCATTTACACCAAACCTGGCATTATAAAAAGGCCCCATTTGGGCACCCCCTCTTCCCATACAATTTTTCCATTTCCAAAGGAGAGAAAGAGGGAGAGAGTAAAGAGAGAGGAGAGAGAGCTAGGGAGAGTGAAGAAAGAGAGTGAAGGTGAGAGCTAGGTGGACCTTAGATCAAGGTGGGGCCCAAGGAAATCAACCATTTCAACTTCCTACTTCTCCTCAAGGGAGAAACTCTCCTCCACAACCTCCAAAATCTTTCGTTGGCCGTCTAGGTAAGATCCTTCACTTCTTCTTCTTGGAATCCATGTATTGAGAAGGGATTGGCATGAAATTTCTTACATGCAAGGTTTGGTTTTAGGGATTCCGGCCGATCTACCCCGAAATCCATATCTCCTAGGTCGTTTCCAAGCCTCCATCAAATTCAAGGTGCGGACTATTATTCTTAGGTGGCCTAGCACCAATTTTACTATGAGTTTAATGATTTGTTTGTTTTGGAATGTTATATTGAATAATCTAGAGGAAACCTAGGAATGGTATGTTGTTGGAATTGTATGGATTTGCATGTTTGGTTCTCATTTGATGATTGATATTGCCTCTCACATGGTTCGGCATATGGATGATTACATGCTCATGTTTGGTTGATTTCTCTCATATGTGTTGCTTCCTAGTGTGTAGGATTCATTGCTCATGTGTATTTGACCCCTTGAGGTGTAGGGAGTGCTTAACTTCCTCACCAACCCACACTACACACGCACACCTTGTTCATGATATTATTAGCTTTACATGTTAGTAGAAGTTTAGAATTTTATGTTGAAAAGCATGAGAACATGATGTTGATTATGTTAGATGATGCATTGATGTTGGCATGTTATGGATTCCCTTTACCCTATTGGGTTGGTCAGGAATGTGATGAGAGACGGTAGTCCCATCGGTAGGACTACGCTAGGGCTAGATCCGCGGATTGGGCGGGAGTGTACGGGCGGCTGTAGTTTGACTACATGGGTCTCTCGTGCCCGAGGTCGCTCATCTCACACTCGCCTGGCTCGTGCGGTCTAGCCTACAATCTGATCAACCCTGTTTGTTAACCCTGTGTGCCCGCATATGAATGGAATTTGAACCACCCTGCAACCATTGTAGCCCATTGAAAATCTACTTGAAACTGGTCCACAGCCTCGTGAGCCGGGCATGGTGGAATGGGACACTATGTCCGAGCTGTCGGCCTACGCTCTTGCCGCGCCTCCCGTAGTGACCGCGAGCGATCCCTTCCTTTCGGCACTCCTCATGTGCTTGGTGTCGGGGATGAGGAACCCGACGGGATCACGGACCGCGAGGTCTCGGTCTCACGCATTGATGGGGTCTTGGCCTCACAACCAGTTTAGGGCATTGATACGTAGGGTGAATCAGAATCCCCAACCTGCTGGATGAATGAACTTAATTAATAACTCGGCTAACACAATCGCATTACACGCATTAGTTAGGGTGGCGACTCGGAAGTCGAGGTCGCTCTGAGGGAGTGTTGTCATATGCGATCGTTAGATGGAGTCGCTTGAGGGAGTGTTGTGGCGAGGGCATGTATCATATCATCCCGCATGCATGCATTTTAAATAAAAGTTATTAGGTGTTGATTATTGTCTGCTTTTCATTAAGTTCATATTACAATTGATGCCTGTTGTAACTTGAGACCAATAGTTCACACTGAGTTGATCACTCACTCCCACTCTGGGACGGTGTTTTAAAACACCAACCAGACCCATTCATAGATGCAGGTGACTCAGGGCACGAGGAGCCTGGCGAGGCGAGCTTGGACGAGGAGTATGAGCTGTCCTACTTTTAGTTGATGGGCGGCTCTCTATCGGCTTGACAGGCGGGAATTGGACCGCTGAGTTGTGGACTCAGCTTTATTCTTGTGGACATATCATTTTATTCTAGATTTTGATGGGCAACGCCTTATGCGACCCTTTTCATATTCTTTGGACTTGTATATGTATTTGAACTTCTTTCATTTCAGTAAATCAGTTATGATTATGTTTCATGCTCCAGGATATTTCAAATTGTGCATTTAAGTTTGATTAACCATAAAACCATAAAATGTATGATAAGTGACACTCGGGAAGTCGGGAGTCGAGTCTATGCACGACCCCTGATTTTCCGGGGCGTTACAAATCAGGAACGTGCCTGACATCAGTCAAGGTTCGCTCTACCCCATCAAACATCCTGATGCGCACCGTACCAACAGCCACAACATTACAACAAAGCCATTGCCCATAAACACCTGTCCACCATCGCGCTCCCTGTAGCTGGCGAACCAACTCCAATGAGGAGTCATGTGAAAAGATGCCTGTGTGTAGCATCCACTTGTCCTTACAATCATCATATGGCCACCTGATAGTAGACACAAACAAAATATTACCATCCAATCCACTCGATCCATCTGACGTTGCAGCATTGGCCTCTCTGTACGAAGCCTCAGAATCTTCTTTCTTCAATTTAGGATTTTCACAATCCTTCTTCACATGTCCTTCCTTTCCACAATTTCAGCACTTTACCTTTCCTTTATCCTTGCCCTTGGATTTGGATCTAGAACCTGAAGAACCCGTACCTTGTTCAGAATTCCTACGCCTTGTAAACAGTGCATCAGAAGATGTCCTCATGTCGCCGTTTAGCTTTCTCATTGCCTTCCCTTGAAGGACTGAGAAAACGGTGTCAACACTCAGGGTCTTATTCGTGCTGCACATAGTGTCCTAGAATGACTCATACAATGCCGGAAGAGAATTTAGCAATATACATGCTTGTTCTTCATTTTTCATCACTTCCTCCATATCCAGCAATTTGCAAACTAATTTACTAAAGTTATTGATGTGAGCCTCTAGATCTCCACCCTCTGCCATCTTGAAGTTATACCATTGCCGCTTCAAGTGTAGGCGATTTTCAGAGAATTTTTTCGCATAGACATCCTCTAACTTCTCCCATAACTTAGCCGCAGTTTTCTCCCTCATGACGTTGTAGAGAACATCATCCGTAAGACATAAACGGATCGATGATAAAGCCTTCTTATCAAGAGTATTCCAATTATCATCAGTCATAGTAGACTTTCGCTCCTCAAGAGCACCATCTTTGCCTTGCTTGATTAAGGAACTCATCATCTTGATCTTTCATAACTCAAAATTATTTTTTCTTAAGTACTTCTCAATATCATACCTGGTGCTCGCCATTATTATTAATCCCTCATATTCAGATCTGTGCCCCAACGATTGCTCTGATACCACTTGTTGGGGATTTGTGCTGCGGAATCGCACAAATCTAGATCTAGGATAACAATCCAATGACACCAAGCATATACAAGAGAACACAGATTTAACTTGGAAAACCTTAGCAAGAAAAAATCACGGCACAAAGCGATAGATCTCCACTATGAAAATAGAAATTACAAAGAGAGATGACTTACCCGATTCGAACAACCTCGAATCTCGCCCTTGTTACACCCTTTAGAAACCCTAAAATTCTTTTAGGAACTCTTGGAACTCCTTTAGAAAGCTCTTATAATACCTCTCAATCCCGCATACACCCCTTTATATAAGTTTAGAAAAAAGTAGAATCGGAATAGGAAACAAAAATCGCAAAATCTGTGTAACATCTTCGATGTCATCGAAGACAGACCAAAACTGTCCAGCGACCAGGGGTGAAAATTTCCGTGAATTATCGATGGCATCGAGCAACCTTCAATGTCATCGACGACTGCTATCGATATCATCAAAATACTGTCGATATCATCGACGGATCAACAGACAGATTTAAGACATTAGTCTATAACATGGTATGGCTCACGCCAATTAAGATAAACATAAGACTGAACACGATTGAAGGTAATGATCCTCTTAAGGATTCCGCTATATATTGGCGGCTTGTTGGGAATCTAATCCATTTGACACTATCTCAACTTACATTTCACATGTAATTAGAGTAGTCAATCAGTTCATGTGAAACTTCATTTGGTGGCTCTTCATAAAATTATATGACACATCAAAGGTATTGCTAACGACGTTCTTCTATATCGGAAGGGTAAATGCGTGTTGACTAGATATTGTGATGTTGATTTCACTGGAGATCTCATAATTCCCAAATCCACCATTGGATACTTTTTTAGCCTCACTTGGACATCAATCTCTTGGTATAGGAAGAGCCATGGAAGCATAATATAGATCTGCAGCAATAACAGCTCAAGAATTCACATCTCTAACATTCTTACTAGATAATTTACATCAGGTATTTAATTTATTATAATAACTTATGGACTATAAATGGGAAGAGGCTCTCTCGTGAATGGTATGGATGGAAAGAGACCATTGTGAAATACACATTAAGCAACAACGAGATTAGAAAGAGAAAAGTTAGATATTAATATTTGTCCATTTAGCTTATCCTTGGGATGATCTAAGTCATAGATCGTAATATGAGGCCATCTATACCGTAGAATCAAATGGGTGATTAGACTCATCTGCTCCAGTAGTGATTAAGCGGACCGGTAGATCTAGACCGTTCATTTTTTACTTTATAGAGGTCCCATATCACGTAGACCGTCAGATCTCAAGGGCTCACTCTTCGGCACATACTTTCACTATTAAAATCGAGAATACTATCTTCTATCATATAACACTTTATCAATGGAACAAAAGCCTAGATAGTTAATATATATTTTTAAAAGAAACTCAACTCCACATAATTCACAGAGTACTGAAACGTACTTAGCATGATTAAGAAATCAACAATTATATATGTAAAGTCAATGTTTATGAAAAATGCTATATAGAGTCGACACTGACTTTGGCAAATGGTGCAGGGATAACCACGTCGGTTATCTCTATACCACTTTTAACTGACTTTATGACATGGCTTAAAAGTGTCTACGTGGCGTATTTATTACCACTTGTTTTAACCCACCAACCTGTGAAGGCTGCGTGTGTGAGAGAGAGAACACTTGTAGTTTTGCATATGAAAGAGAAAATAAGTGTGTTTTTATTCATCTCCTCATCATGCAGCAACTAACAATTAATGTAGGATGTGGTCATAGACCAAGGCCCAGTCTTGAAATGGCCCAGCCAAGGTGAATTTCATTGTTTGAACAGAGAATATGTAAACCTTACCATGCACCATGGTTGCATTTGTGTCCTTGTCATCATTTGCATAACCTATCTGATCCGTCCATTATATCTAGTCTAATCATCTTTCATTAGTATGTAAAAACCACCAACTGGTCCTATACATCTGTGACTTGACCCGTCTTTAATGAACAATCTTGTCCATCAATTTCTGCAATCCACAGACTGGACAGCTTGGATCATCCAATCAGTATGTTTTTTTCAAGACTACCTATGAAGAATGGACTTGGAAACAGTGGATGGTCCAGATAGGTGAAATGGATGCCATGCAACGTCACCAAATGCAACTACGTGCTGGTAAGGTTACAGTGCACTCAGCCCACTGGATCATTACTCTCGAATATTATCTTCAAGTGTTTAACCACAAGCTTTTACGGTGCTCGTGCACACACGCGTCTCTCGTCTGCACACATGTGAAACATGTACGGACAGTCCAGCTTTTGGACTGTACGCAGAATCCAGCATGTGTGGATGGACACATGAGCCATATGTGTGGTTGTAAGTGAAACGGTACACGTCCTAATCCATCGCTCTCGAGAGCCATAAGTGAAAGGAAAATAGGCGATTTAGAAATGCTGACAATCAGTCCATATTCGGGGTATGAATGTGGGCCCCTCAACGAGTCGAACTTGGCCCACCTGATTCATCATGAAAACACTGGTCGGGAATGTACGGTGAGACCTGTCCCATCACTGATTTTCTGCTACTGCTCAACCACATGTGAGTCCAATACAAACGTCTTTTAAGACCATCATCATCATCTAATCCTTATCTTAATTAAATGGGGCGCCACACTCTATAATGTGGAGCCTAGCTCCATACTACCATGACATTTTAATGAACATACACTCCGTCCATCATGTGTGCTTTCTCATGTTCCCATTCGTCCTAAAACTTGGGTGGGTCCAGAACTCAAGTGGGCCACAACCCTTAATTTTATAGGTTTTAACTACACCACATATGCACATCTCTAGATATTCTCTTTAAAAATTAACTACACATGTGATATGGCAGTTACATTGCTTCCTCCGAACCGTTTAATCTATCCATGTCAGAGTGTAGAGTTTTTCGATAGCGTTCTAATGATATATTAAAGTAAAATGATAGAATGGAGGCTAAGTAGCCGGATCTCTTTCGGTCTAACCGTCCATGTAATTGTCCTTGACTTTGATTTACATTTATACTCCTGATTACACTTACCAACCCATTAGATTGTGTATTCGAGTTATCGATTAATGGAAATATGATGACCACGAAATCTTTAATAAAAGTTAAGGGTGCGTTTGGTTGCACCAAATATTACCTATAACCCAAGTTCAATAATCAAGGCTATTGGTTTGTTATGCCCAATCATGGATGGACCACAACCTATAATTTTTCCAGATTGGAAAATCCTAGGCATTGATCATCAGAAATTTCTCAGCTAGACCATTTTTTGTATTTCTCTTCGCCACTATCCATTTTTTGGCCAGAAATTGAAAGGTTAAGATTGTGTCTATTGAGGAGATTTCTTGGAAATGACCCCATAGAAGGTGGAAAGCAACAGACCAATGGTCTGGATTATCTAACTACTGGCCCCACTTGTTAGAACTGAGAAAGTGGGTGCATTGTGTAAATCTCACTAAGTATCCGTTATTTCTTAGGTGGAGTAGATTTCTTGAAATATCGTTGCACCTAACTCTCCCGAAAAACAGAAAAAGGAGGTAGTTTCATACTCTGGCTGAGTGTGATGGTTCATGCTCATGCATTCAAAATCATCAACATGGCATGCATGTAATTCAAATTTAACCGTTCGTATCTTGGTGCTGACTGCAGATAGATGAAAACCATTCAATCAGGTTTGATCTAAGAATCCTAAATTCCAATTGATGAATATGAACTATTGACTGTTTTACATTTAAGCATCCTTCGTGTGTCCACTAGGGCTGAAAGTCGGGCGGGTTGGGCCGGGTTGGTGCTCAACCGTAGCCCAACCCAAGGTTCCTGTACCTCAACTCTAACCCAACCCAAGTACGGGTAAATTCAAATGGTCTATCCTCCTCAGCGAGTTCTGTGGATCTGATCATGGGGTAGGTGTTATATTCAAACCGTTCATCCATTTGGCAAGCTCATCTTAAGGCTTGAGACGGAAAATAAGACAGATCTAACTATCAAGTGGACCAAACGAATGGTTTAACAATGAAAATCATTCTTTGCTGCTATTTGTGGTGTGGTCCAGATGATCTTTGGATATTATTCATTTTTTGAATAATGCTCTATAATGATCTATAAAAATATATGAACGGTGTAGATATAATAAATACATCACTGTGAGGCCCATATAACTTTGATCTCCTTTGAACCGTTCGTACAAGTCGAAGCTCGAGGAGCGTCAGACTCGTCTTTGCGGACGGGATTGCGGACTACCCATGCCCGTCTCTCACTTCGAACGGGGAGGTCTGTGAGAGGGCCCACAGTGATGTATCTGTACATCCAAACCGTCAATCTCTTTTCTCATATAATTTTAAGGCATGAACACAAAAATACGGAATATATCCAACGTTTAAGTGGACCACACCAAATGATAAGCTTGGTTGCATTAAAATGCACAAAAGATTAAATGTCAGTTGCATTAAATGCAAGATTCATCGATGGTGTGCCCCATTTGATTGTTGGATCTGCCTCATTTTTGTTATGATGCTTTAAAATAATCTGAGAAAAGGGATGGACAGTTTGGATTTACAGATACATCACGATGGGCCTACCCACAGAACTGCTCGTAAGACGGGCTGGGACAGTACGCAATTCGCGTCCTGTCGTTGCACACCACGTACCTAGCTAGCTCCAGCTAGCCTAGGCTACGGCAGCAGTTGAATGGTGTGGTGTGAGGCCTCCGACGGAAAACAGTAGTGGTGTCGGTAATCTGTGGGCCCCACCATGATATATGTATTTCATCAATGCCGTTCATTTATTTTTACAGATTATTTAAAAGCTTGATGCAAAATATTAGAAGGATAAAAGTCTCGGGTGGACCACACCACAAGAAAACAATAATGGTTGGATATCCTTCATTAAATTCGTCCTATGGCTCCGAATCGAGTCGGATCTAATCGGATCGGATTTCGGACTGGATCTGTCCGGATTGACGATGACTAGATCCTGATCCGAAAACCATTTGGATCTGAACTATCTAAATCGATCCAGACCATTGTTTCAGTTAGAATCAGGTTGGATCGGGTTTGATCGGGTCGGATCCACCGGATCGGACCTTTTTGCCCAGCTCTACGCGAGAGTATGATAGCTTTTTATCAAGAATGTCACGGCAGAGATTGTAATATATGGGAATGCTACCAGCTGAGCGCCACGTGGGTGAAACTTACAAGAGATCCATACCGTCCATCAACAGAATAGACTTATGATTACCCTAGAAACAAAAACTTAGACTGAACCAAAACTCATGTAGACCACACGATAGGGAAAAGTTGGGATAGGAGCATCCACCATTAGTTGCGTGTGCGACCCATCGAGGTGTTTATATGCCATCCAATCCACTCTTCTGATGAGCCTCATCATAATGAATGGATACCTAAAATAAAGCTATTACAAAACTCAGATGGGTCACACTAAGTAAATTTATAGGATTTAGTTACTATTTACTCTTTTCCCTATGGCGTGGCCCACTGGAGATATGGTTCTTTCAGAACGTGGTGGCCCACCTGATGAACGTGGTGGATCTCATGCACATAAATTATTTTCATCCACATTGGAGGTAGTTACCCCCCGCCTTATCCCTACGCGAGATACCGTAGCGTTTTCGTCTAACAAAGAGAAAAAAATCCAAATCCTGGATTTTGCTTTTCCTTGTATGGCTTCTTCTCTTTTTCCCACTCTGTCACGAAAACTATCTCCGACGGAAAGTAACCAAACGCTATCAACTCTTCTCTATCCACATAAGCGATGGAATATCTGCTACCACAAGCAAAGCACTGCATGCCTTTCACTTTCTTTGCCAGAGACATCTAATACTCTGGCTGCGCATGACGCTTAATACACAGCTACTTAGAAATTCCAGTTTTGAAAACATCATCTCAAATTAAACCACTGTGGCTAACTTACATTATAAAAATCAGATTGCTTGAATAATCCTAACCTCTGGACAGTTTTATTTTGAAAAAAGGCTATTGGATACTTTTATTTTAACCGTCCAATAAATGTCCACCAATCTAATAGTTAGATAATCAAATCAAATTAATTTTTGGGACATGACCCATCTAAACTGGTATTCATAATTTAGACGGTTTAGTTTGAATATTTATGCAATTTCTCAATAATTTCTAACTGCCTGCATATCATCCATCTCTCTAATGCCAGAGTATCAAAGTATTTCTCTACTTTACAAGTAGGGAGCATACATCTCTCAATCTAAACCGTCCAAATCGTGGGACCACCAAAGGCAGCCCAAATTCAAACTGCTAGAACGTAAGTAGGCAACAGTTTAAATTTGGACAAGCAAATGTCCATTAGTTGACAGTTAAGATTTATTCAAACTTTGACTATTTTAGTAGTGACCGTTCATAGTGGGGCCATGATCTGGACGGTTTGAACTAAAGTACAAGCGTCGAATAATTCTCCGTTATAGAGAGAACGAAAATCTTCCATAGTGTAACAGAAAAAGTCCCTGATACAATGATCGTACCATCATCTGGGCTTTCAGTTTGTAACAGTAGGGCCATTAATATTCGGTGATCCAAACCGTTGATACAATGGATCTCGCTAATTGATGGCCCATAGGTTAAAAGCCTTTGAGACGCTAGATTAATATGATAGTTCACCACCATTTGAAAATGGTGGTGACTCATCCACCTCTCATGCGGCACTCATGCATGGCTACATAAGTCGACACAAAGGATGGACCGTATCTCATAATCACAACTGATCAAGAAATCATGACCATCCAATTGATGGCCATCAAACGAATGGTTAAAAGTAAAAAGTGTGTAGTCCCAGTTGTAAACACAAAATCAGATGACTACTATCATCTCCTCAGTGGATTTTCTGCTATGCTCTACACAACTGGGACAGCCATTTAAACAGTCAGGATTTCATATGGCTACCTCTTCTTACGAATCAAGAGACACCCCTACTTTTAAAATGGTGGTGAACAATCATACTAGTCTAACTCATCTTTCATACTCGTTAAAAAAATAAAATAAATAAATAAAAAAAATAAAAAAATAAAAAATAAGAAACCACTAAGCCATCTCTAGCAGGATGACCGTCCATCTAGTTCTCCTTGCACGGCGAATCGACCGAACATACATAATCGGGTGATCTTAGCCATCTAATCAACGGCCTTCAAAGCAACGGTAGAAAAATTAGTTTTAAAGGCTAGATGCACGACATTTGAATTCAGAAAAGCAACAGCTAGGATTATCTGATAGATGTGATTTTTAAAACATGGACCATCACAATCCTAACTGGCACACCATTCTGCCACGTGGTTCAATGACATTCCAGTTTCATGGTCTGTGACTGCAACCCTATCATCTACAAAAGAATCATAAGAAGTAGAAAAAACCAGCAAAAGATACAAGAAAACATCTTCAAATCTAAATAATAATACAAAGTCAGAAACATCTTCTAAAATTCTAGAAGAAGGAAAAAAAAAAAAAAAAGCCTAGAAATCTTAAAATTCAAAAACACAAATCAAGAACAGTTAGGAAAGATAGCTTCGAGTATCTCCGAGAAGACCTCGACTATAACCTGATGATGGAAAGGCGAATTCAATGACAGAAAGCATCCAAGGAGCTGCTCAAGATCATCCGCCGTGTACATCCGGTTTTCAATTATCATCTCCACCATCGATCTTCTAAAATCTCCATACGGATCGTCCGACGACTTCACCACTGCGACGCTCTCTTGAACTTTCCTTGCCTTTGGGAGAAAACCCACTTCCCGAATTCCGTTACCGTCCTTTCTACGTCGGACTCTTTGGTATTCAGAAGAAGAAATGGAAGAAGAAGAGTCTGAGGAGAATAAGGGCTCTGTCTCTTTCAACATTTCTTCGTCGCTGCTGAAGAACCTCCGGCTATCAGATGAAGTGCTTAGGACCGTTGTATCGACTATCTCCTTGCCTTTGAATTTCTTTGCTTTGATCTTCTTTTCAGTTTCTTCCAACTGGTGTGAATTGAAAGGAGAAACCGGCGATGGAGGAGGGCATCGTCGGCCGTCTGTATCGGACGGTGATGATTTCTTGTTCAGGAACTTGGGTTTGTTCCTGACGATGGTTTGTGTGGATTTAGGCCGGCAGAGGGAAGGAAAGGTGTGGTGGAGAGGATTGGAGGGATGAGATTGGATGCGGCGGGAATCCCGAGGCAGGAAAACTGGTTCCTTGGCGACGTCTGAGAGGGTGTGGGATTGGCAGGAGCGGAGGGAGGAACGGAATATCCGAGAGATTCCCAGTTTCAGTCGCTTCTCCATTTGAGGTTTTTGAATGGGAATGATAGGCGCTCTCGTTGCATGTTTGGACGGTAGGGGAGCAATATATAATGTGTGGTGGGCCTAGATTAATATTGTACGTGTGGGGCCCACAACTCCTGCGAGATCCGAATTGTTTGTTGGATGGATGGGATGATGGCCCCAAAATCTCCGCAATCAGATAGATATATCATGCTGTCCTTCTCAGATTTTTGTATCGTATGACTACCATGGGGCCCACCACTTCAAGTTTTTGGATTCCCACCAGGTGGACCCCCACACGTACGGTTGGTGGAATGCTTAGTTGCACACGTGTTCACATGGAGACAAGCGAGGATGTAAAAGTCTGGACCGCTGCCGCGTGGGGCCGCCCAGTGATGGATTTGCAAGATTTAGAGAAAGAGGAAGAATAGACAAATTCAACTGGCAACGTAAAAAGTACGGAGAGTTGTTTGATACTCTGGCAGAGTGTGGTGCTTGATATGCAGGCACTTAGAAGTGGCATGCATTAGCTCAAAATAAACCGAATAAATTTTTGAACCTGATGTCAATGAGTCACGGTCACAACATCAAAACCGTTGAACAATCCTAACCTTTTATTCATGGATATTTGTTTGTTGAAAAGGACCATTGAATTAATATTCTACATTTTTAACCGTCCAATAAATGTCCACCAATCCGGTAGCTCCTTGGTGGCTAATTTGGACGGCTAAATTTGGATAGTTTTCATTTTCAACCATCCAGTAAATATATATTTACAAACCTGATAGTAAGATAATCAAATTAGTTTAATTTCTTGGTTTATAATACTCCTGATCTGTTGGGCAGTTTAATTTGATTTAGTTGCCTATGTATCACCCATCACTGGGGAAGAACGAGTTTTTCTCACAGCATTTCAGGAAGAGCTGCCCTGGGCTAACTCTACACAGCTAACCAATCTGGAAGGGTATCGATGGGACGCCTATGTATTCTATTTTATTTACGCCTATGTATTCTATTTTATTTACGGGAAAGTAAATAGAGAGCAACACGTGGCATTGCACAAGAAATAAGAGATAAATGAAAAGATCTTCAAAATATTTAGAATATTTTTTCTTGCATAATCATAAGCAATGTAAATTCAATGTAAATTCAATTTTGCACGTTAATAGAGGGTTGATGGAATGATATGGTTGAGTTATCCAAAAGTTTGATGAACGAAGAAATAAGTACAGGTCAAGCAATTCGAGATTTATTTTTAAAAAAAAAATGAAGGACTTTTCAAGTGTTTTAACCATTATAATAATGAAAGAAAGATCTTGAAAAATAAGCCGTGCAACATATATCTATAAATGGGAGAAAAAATTAGTAGAGTTAGAATCAACCAATTTCCAATCACCTATAAATCAAATAAAATAAAATTACCTTTTATCTTAGCTTGTTTTAGAAGTAGTGGTAATTCTTAGATATAGTCCTTAGTTATAATTCAAGTCTATACTTATACGCTAGATTTAATATATATTCAATATCACGGAATTCTTTCAAGATGCAATTCTTTCAAGAGACACATTTTTGCAGTCATTCTTAATGATTGATTGTGAGTTTTTTTCTTTTATTTGATTGTATTGTTTTTTTCTAAAAGTCTTTTCATCTGGAAGACACAAAGTAATCATCTTCAAAAGAAGAACTACATCCTTCAATTATCATTTGATCATTAAAAAATTTTGCAAGTGATTAAGTAAACGGTCAATCTTCTCAAAAACAGATCATATATGTTTATATTGGATATATCTATTTATTCTAACACTTGAGGTCCAAGTTGATAGGTTTGGATCGAGCGGATTTATCAATTCTGTCATGACGGTGCACATTACAAATGACAGAAAGCAAATTGGACCACCAACACTATCATTAGTTATGTACGGCTCCCTCGATGGTTTGTGTCTCCAATTATGGCACCTCTCTTGGGAACATTTCAAAAATCACATTGTTTGAAAACTTATGTGGGCTACGCGACGACGTGGATGCAGATCTTATAGGCATGTTTTTACACCGTTTCCCGTGGATCTCATGCACAAAGGCATGGGCCCAAGAGAAACAATAGGCCTGTAAACTCAGGCAACAGAATCTGTTCCATAAACTAGGGATGGATTAAGGGTGTTTTTTATTAAACACTCACTCACACCCCACTCACACCTACACATTCACACGACATCGATTTGTTTGGATGCCTATAAAATTCTTTAATTGAAGTAAGTTTATAAATAAAGATATTATAAGGTCGGTTTGGATTATTATACTTGTCAACTTGTAAACACTTTTAAATTATATAAGTTTTTAAAATTTTATCATTTTTTATAGTTTAGATGGTAAGTTTAATAAATTTTTTTTCTTCAAATTTTGTAGTTTTATGTTTTAGGTTACAAGCATAACAATTATTTTTCGAATTTCTTCCGGAATCTTGCAGCGAACAATCATCCCCTACTCATAAATATTTTAGGACTTAAAGCTAAATACTATATATTAAACACTATACACTTAGATTTATACTTAAAATTTTACAACCATCCAAACAAGGCCTTAAAATTGTTGGTTAACCTCTATTTTCAAAATGGTAGTAAATATCTCATTCCTAAATGCTGCACACGTGTGGCAATCTAGGCCATCCAAATAATGGGCCCACCTAGATACAGCATAGCCTTAAATTTTCATCCACAATCCTGTTGGTGGCTAACATACAAAGGGCTAAAATATGATTGCTAGTGATCCAATTCAAAAGATGAAATCAGGCCATTAAGATTGTCCAAAGATGAATTTTTTGGCTATTGTTCCAACGGCAACAGGTTTCACAGTATGTACAGTCAAGATTGAAAACATCTCTTTCCGCTGGATGCGTCATCACAATTTTGAAAACGGTGGTGAATTACTATTGCTAGCAATTGCTTATGATAGATTTATTTTATTTATTTATTTATTTATTTTTGTCTCTTTCGCTGGTTTTATAGTTGGTTGACATTTCGTGGGCCATTCAACGATTCCCCAATTAATCGAACGGCTATGGGAGAATACAAATTTTACAAAAAGACATGCTTGGAATATTTGCTCGAGAAGGAATTCTCTTCACGGAATATGTAAGAGATCCAGGCCAATCATTAGTTGGGGCCACATCATCCACTAGCTCGGGCCCAGTTATCAGGTAGATATCTTAACAATAAAAATAAATAAATAAATAAAGATAGGCCACAGGCCCTTGTCAAATGTGGGCCATTGGTCACTTTATTCGAACTAACCATTTACGGCCACCTGATAAGGTAGACTGGCCCTGACTTTTGGGCCAGGGCATGTCCTACGACCGGAATTCTCTACAACACCTATTTTACATGTAAAACACATGTCCGTATGGGGCCCACAGTTTTGTCTACGTAACATCCACTCTGTCCATCAGGTTCTGTACTCGAATCTAGGTTTTAAAGGAAAAAAATCAGCCAGATCCGCAATGCAGGTGGGCCACATTACAAGAAACGATGGGGACATTTGCTAATCATAGCTTTCTGTGTGTGGCCAAGATGGTGTGTATCTTTCATCAAACCTGTTAATCAGGTGTGACCCAAAAGGATAAAGTGAAAATATTAAATTC
The DNA here is from genome assembly GCA_030180095.1 of Magnolia changhungtana. NCBI lineage: Eukaryota > Viridiplantae > Streptophyta > Magnoliopsida > Magnoliales > Magnoliaceae > Magnolia > Magnolia changhungtana. The sequence continues at coordinate 21,560,443 of JASAUF010000444.1, read as the reverse complement.
ACCATGATACATAGCTTAAATGGGCCACACAGCATGAAGTTGAAGTTTTGAGACCAATTTTACATGTTCTCCATTGATGTGGCCCATCTGAGTTTTCTATCTGGATGATATTTTTTACGTACAGTAAAGATAACGGTTCTCACCTTATGGACGTAGTGGATTTACATATACGACATTGTGGGCCCCACAAAGCTTGGGTGCTTTACGCGCTTCGTCAAACCGGTGTTGTAGGCGTTTCCGGTCCAGAAATTCTAGGTAGATTCGAAGTTCGAACTAAGAAGTTTACTTGTCCACCGCGATATATTCGGTACAATGCGTTGGGACACTAGTCTTGAATATGGGCCATCTTTCAATGATCCAAACCATTTATACCACAAGTATCACTTTGAATATTGGAAAGAAAATAATTTAAGCTTCATTTAGATCATTCCAATACTTTGATAATTTGGTCCTTTTGCTTTGAACATGAACGGTCAATGAAACTTTTGTATAATCAATGGGTTGAAATATCTGATATTTTTTCCACTCTCTCTCTCTCTCTTATCCCTTATCTAAGTGATCCCTGTAAAATAAACGATTTTTGTCATTGAAAATAGCCCAAATCCAATGGTTATAGTCCCGATTTATCTCATTGCAATGAGTGTAATGTATACGAGCAGACCTCTCGAACTGACGGAGCGCTCTAGATGGCGCTGTGAAGAGAACTAAATATCTACAGTAGGGTCGACACCTACTTTAGGTACAGCACCATGTTTCTAACACCATGCCACTTAATTTAAAAATCCGTACGATTCAAACGGTGGACCCAAAAATGATGATCACATATCAAAAAAATAAGTCCGGTAATCACATCATATGGGCCACTCATTTGAAATGAATGGATAAATGACGGTTCGGTTTATCTTATATCTGGCCATAGGTTTGATATTTTGGACAAGATTGTTTCCTTAGAAGGGCATCTACACGGTGGGACTCATGATGGAAGGATTGGATCTTACACACATGTGCCATGCTAGCTCATGGGATGGTGTTTGGATGGAATCCTTGGTACACGAGCGTGGGCTTACCCTGACGTCTTTGCAAGATTGGATAGATCACGTATAGCCAGCTCTACATTAACTTGTGATACAGTAACATCTTTAACGCCAACGTAGAACTACTGTGAAAAATCTGGACCATGAAAGTTATAGGTCCCTTAATAGAAATCTTTTCCTACAAAGCGAGGCTGATCAAATAATTATTCGAGCCACACTAATAACTTGAAATAGATCATTGGTTTTCTGGCCACCTGATTTTTATGACGTGATCTTCACTGTCAGACCTACCATTTCAACGGTATGGATATCTTACACAAGTGTCATGACCTAATCATAATCTAAAATTACTTGTAACACAAAAGCAAACTACTTAATAAGCTCATATTTATATAGGGAGTGTTTGGTTGCACCAGATTTCATATTTAGTGCAACCAAACGCACCTGAAAACAAAATGCAAAAGAAGATATATAAATGCAAAAGGGATCGTTGCACGGTAGTAGTACAAAAATAAAATACTGTTTCAGAGAGCATGAATGGGCCTCGCAGAGATGCTGAGTATACCTTTGCATGGTGTGGTGTTTCTCTTTCGGTCCTTTTTTGGCAGACAGCATAAGAGGTGCATTGAGTTCGAGCGGGTCCACTTATTAGGTGGTCCATATCCGTACATTGAGTACCATCGGATTAGATTATACTAAATCTTCAGTGAGATGGTCTGGATTAATGAACCATGGGCCCCACTTGTCAGAATTGGAAACCCGTGTATGCATTACAAATGCACGGGCAAAGTATCGTATAATTCCTCAGGGTGGATTTGTGCACTTCGCAATGAATGCGGACCGTTTCTTCAGCGTACCCCCTCTGGAAACGGATTGGCTACTCCCCCTGACACCAGCCCCGGAGCTGGTGGTCGGTGCTCTGTGGGCCCACCATGATGTATGTGTTTCATCCATTCCGTTCATCCATTTTTAAATATCATTTTATTTTTTTATCCAAAAAATGGGAGGGATATAAATCTTAAGTGGATCACACCACAGGAAAAAAATAGTGATTGGATATCAATCATTTAAATCCTCCTAAGGCCCGATGTACTGTTTATTTGACATCCAATCCGTTGATTAGGTCATAAAAACCCAGATGAAGGGATAAAACAAAGATCAACTTGATCCAATACTTTTATGGCCCCCAAAAAGTTTTTAACGGTCGAAGTTCATTAAACACTGTTTCCTGTAATGTGGTCTACTTGAGACTGGGATATACCTCATTTTTTTTTGCAATACCACAAATTGATCAACAAAAATAGATGGACGGAATGGATGAAACACATACATCATGGTGGGCCCACAGAGCACCGACCACCAGCTCCGGGGCTGGTGTCAGGGGGAGTAGCCAATCCGTTTCCACCGCCTCTTGGATGAGATGCTTTAAAAGGGTCGGAGGGAAATCCGTCCAGCAGGGTCTATGTGGGACCCACAATGATTTATGGGCTTTATCCACGCCGTTCATCCATTTTTGCAGATGATTTTACAATATGATCCAAAAAATGAGAGAGATTCAAGGCTCAAGTGGACCATACCACGGGAAGCGGCGGTTATAATGATGCCCACCGTTGAAACCTTCCTAGGGCCCACCACAGTGATGTTTATTTTCCATCCAACCTATTTATAAGATCACACAAACTTGCACGAAGGTAAAACACAAATGTAAACTTGATTCAAAACTTACGTGGCACCTAAGGAGTTTTCAATAGTAAGCGTTCAATCCCCACTTGTAGTCCACGTGAGCCTTGGATCTGCCTATTTTTGGTATCTTATCTTAAAATGATATGGAAAAATCGATGAACGGTGTGGATAAAGTAAATACATTGTGTAGGGCCCCAAATAGCCCTGCGTGGACTGATTCCATCCAACGGAGTAGGACGCAGTCTGCCGCCGCTTAGAAGAGAAGAGGACGGAGTCTTTTCTGGCAAGGAGTAACTACTACTTCTGAGCAGTCATTTTCTAGTTATCGGTTCGTCTTATCACTTTATGTCATTGGGGAATGTTATCAGCCGATGGAATGGGACGAGGATGATCCGTTGGGGGAAGCGGATTCGCTGGTGTACCACACACCACCGATGTGGCTCCTTTGTTGACGTAACCAAGTTTTGTGGGTCCCATCATGAGGAATGAGTTATATCTAAACCGTCCGTCACTTGTTGAGTTCATCGTAAGGCTTGAGTCGAAAAATAAAACAGATCCAAAAATTAAGTGGACCACACTAAAAAGCAGTGGGGGATTGAATGCCTACCATTGAAACTCTTTGGGGGTCACAGAAATTTTAGATCAATATGATATTTGTTTTTTCTCTTCATCCTAGTCTGTGTGACATTATGAACAGATTGGATGAAAAGTAATCGGTGGGCCCTACGAGTGTTTTAACAATGGTCAATGAGAGTCATGGAAAGTAAATGGTGGCCCTAAGAATGTTTTAACAATAAGAGTTATTGTCTCACTGCTATTTGATGTGCTCCACTTGAGAATTGGAAATTACTCATTTTTGTGAGAGAGATTTAAAATGATCTAGGTCAAATGGATAGATGGTAAGTAGATATGATAAATACATCATTGAGGGCCATGTAACTTTGATATTCTTTGAACCATTTGTTCAACTCGGAGCTGGAGGAGCGACGTAACCACACCAGGTTGGTGATGTGTGGTACACCAGCCAATTCCCTTCCATCCATGGGAGTGGACCCACCCACTTTGAATCTATACAGCCTCCACAAATAGAATGTGGTTGGATTTGGTAGGAGGACAAGCTGCTTATTCAAACATTCTTTCTAAGCCTTATCTCTAATAGCAACCTGCCATCTGGCTAAATCCCACAACATGGTCTAGGCTTATCACAGGCTATGCTAAGTAGTTCCGGTCCGAGTTTCCCTAGGGTTGCCATTGTGGAGGCTTTCAGGTGGTGTTAGGACGTGGCATGATTTAATTCAATCATCTGCTACAATTGGAGACAAGGCTCATGCAAAGGAAAGTGGATTGAGCTCTACTTTGCTTATCATGAGTGTATAATAGGCATAGGCTTTGAGGGGCCACCATGATGTATGGATTTTAGCTGCACTACCCATTCATTTTGCTATATTATTTTAGGTTATAAGCTCAAAAAGAAGGTAGATCTAAGACTTAAGTGGCCTACACCACAAGAAGCAAACGTGCTAATGATGCCCGCCATTGAAACCTTTCCTAAGGCGTACAGTTATGTTTATTTGCTATTCAACCTGTTCACATCTTATAGAACCAAATGAAGGGAAAACACAAATATTATCTTGATTAAAAACTTTTGTACCCATTCAGAAGTTTCATGATAGGAGTTTGATTCCCATTGTGTGGTCCACTTGAGCCTTTGAGCTTATAACCTAAAATGAAATGGCAAAATGAATTAACAAATCTAGGTAAAGTCAAAAATAACATTGGCCCCTCAAAGACCTAGTCAGTCTTAAGAGCAAGGGGAGGATAGTAAATGATGTCTTATACAAAGCATGTTTAAAAATTATTAGATCATATGCATGGGAGAGTGCACACATACGAGAGTGGCACTTGCCCAATCAAATCATGCCACATCCTAACATTATCAAGTGTGAGGGTCACCGTAATCAACACACGAGGGAGGGAGAGAGAGAGCTGTGTTCACCACGCAATCCACATACGAAATTCAGAGAGAGAATCGCGTTGAAACTCATCCATTGGGAGGAACAGTCACATCCATTCGAGCTGTCTTTTCGGGCTGGCCGTGATGTGGGATCGCCATCCAAGCCATCCATTATATGCGAGCCCAATGTTAAGCGTACATACCAAATTCCAGCTTGATCCATAACTTAGGTGGACCACACGAAAGGGAACAAAGGGGAACTTGGGGAGGGGAACGCCAGCCATAGAAACTTTCACGCGGAACGTGGGGTCCACCGTATTGTGTGTATATCACTCAACCTATCCAGCAGATGTGTTCCGCTGGAAGAAAGTGAGACACCAATATTTCAAAAGTTAGGTGGGCCATAACAGGTGAATGCATACAATGCTCCATTTCAAAAGTCGTGATTGTACAATGCTCCATGTGGTGTGTCCCACCTGAGTCTTTCATAGGAATGATTCTTCACATTTACTGTGCACATAAGAAGACGCACCAGATTGACGGTTCAGATTCTATATACACATCACAGGTGGGCCCCACATAGCTCAAACGTAGTAACGACTATAATTGGAAATGCATGTGATCATTCCACCATATCCATCAGTTGAATGTGGGCCCGTTTACTAGTTCTATTGTTCTCAACCATCGGTTTGGATGCCATCAATCAGACGGTCATGGATCTCTGTTCTCAAGATTTTCGGACTCGAGTCCATCCGTGGCGATGGCCAGTATATGGACGGCTCTGATCATCTCCACGTGCTGCAAAAGTGGGCCCCTTCCATCCGCACATGGCCAGCTGGCGTGAGACGCTATCAAAGCAATGCGCGCTCCATTTTGAAATATTGTCACCTTCCTCTCGTTTGTAGTGGCTCGTTTCCCATCACACGTGTTGCGACGCCCTTGTCTGATCGATGGCCCACATCGTTAAAGACAAACGAGGGCCGCTCGGCCGCTGCCAATCACATATCTACAGAGATTCTTTAAGACGACTCCAACCCAAGAGGAAAACGGATCCACCCCATTAATCGGGTCCCAACGCTGCTGTCTTTGACTTGTACATGGGCTCCCGCGTGTGAAACAATCAAGGCACACGTGTGAGAAATCCGTACCTTTTCTTAGGTGGGACCCACCATGAACATTTCCTCGATTGATCCGCTCTGCTGCGTTGGTTGGGCCAATGAAAGTTGTCAAAGACTCAAATGTCACCTGCGGGAGTGAGAAATCCAGCTTGAACAAGGAGAGGCGGGGCCCACCTTGAACAATTCATGGATCGATCTGCTCCACTCGTTGGTTGGGCCACTGAAAGTTGATCAAATTCCTTATATAGCGTACAAATTGTGGTCCAGATCTATCACACGTGTGCACACTTGAGGATGAATGTCATCAAATGTCACCCGCGCGAGTCCCTTTTGGACCACCTCCATGTTCTGACTTCTGACCCGAGAATAAAAGGCATTCAAAAGCTTCCAAGAGAACAGCAACACATGGGATGAATACATCTCATTCTCATGCACTTTGAGAAGACTACCAACGGCGAGATGACAATGTTGGAAAGTGGGGGTGCAGCTTTTCAAACTGGGCTTTATGTGACAATCAGAACCGTTGAAGAGATAGAACTCCAGCCCCACTTTTCGCATCTATGATTTGATTATGTGAAATAGGTTTTTGATGCAGCGCAGACGTATGCTCTACAGCCTTGTTAGAGCTTAGTTTCTTACCGTACACGTGGCATTTGCCTCAAATCTGAACCACCCAAATGGTGGTATCCACTGTAGATATATCATGGCCTCAAAATCAATTAATAGACATATTTTTTGTCGAGTTTGGACCATTTACTACTTCTAGTTTCTACCGTCCATTAGATGTCCAACAATTGAATGGATGTGATCACGGATAGCCTGAGTGATTTTTATTTATTTATTTTTGTTTATAATCCATCTACAGTGGGTCCCACTATTTTCCTGATTCGGATTTGAGGTACAATTCATGTAAACGGTAGGGAAGCTCACCTGTATCGTAGCCCAAGTGCAGATGGCTGCACTATATTAACGGATAGCCCACATGCATCACACGTGCATCCTGGAAAATGGGTGTGTCATCTGAGCGGTCCACAAGGTGGCCCCCCACTGTGATGATAATCTTACCCAGAAATCAGGCCGGTCCACTCACCAGACCGGCCACACACTTAAGTTGAACGTGGACAACGTCCATTCATTTGTATAGGTGTGGTCAACCAGATGCACGAACTACGGACAAGCCTGATGTTGTGAGTGGTCATATTCATGGTGGGCCACCTTATACACGACTCGGATTTCCGCACACCTTCCTAGATTGAAGCTTGCAGTGCATGTGAATGTGCGCCTAGGTAGGATTATATCAACATGTGGTCCATAATTCGGGCATCTAGACCGTTGATCTGACGAGGCAAATATAATCGTCGGAATAGGAAGGTGGCAATGCTTTTATCATGGGCCCACAAAATAGAAATTCAAAAGGGATAGACCAAAGATCAAAGCTCAACAGATCAACGGTCTGGATTGCATGACCATGGGCCCCACGTTTTAACATCCTAGGATATTCCAGGTGCTACGGGACAAGAAGAACCCTTGAAGAGATACGACTGTGGCCCTACTTTTGCATGTTTGATTGAAGGGGTTCTAAAATAAAAAAGGGCCATTGACTTAGTATTTTGGGCCACGCATCAACGTAAGAGTGGATGGTCCACTTACTATGTGACAACTGACAAGAACAACCCCTGATGTGATGGACGCGGATTGGCTACTCCCCCTGACACCAGCCCCGGAGCTGGTGGTCGGTGCTCTGTGGGCCCCACCATGATGTACGTGTTTCATCCATTCCGTTCATCCATTTTTAAAGATCATTTTAGGGCTTGATACCAAAAATGGGAGGGACATAAATCTCAAGTGGATCACACCACAGGAAAAAAAATAGTGAGTGGATATCCATCATTTAAATCCTCCTAAGGCCCGATTTACTGTTTATTTGACATCCAATCCGTTGATTAGGTTATAAAAACCCAGATGAAGGGATAAAACAAATATCAACTTCATCCAATACTTTTATGGCCCCCAAAAAGTTTTTAATGGTCAAAGTTCATTAAACACTGTTTCCTGTAATGTGGTCCACTTGAGACTGGGATATACCTCATTTTTGGTATCAAGCCCTAAAATGATCTTTAAAAATGGATGAATGGAATGGATGAAACACATACATCATGGTGGGCCCACAGAGCACCGACCACCAGCTCCGGGGCTGGTGTCAGGGGGAGTAGCCAATCCGCGTCCTGATGTGATTCAGTTGTGGGCCCACTTTTACTTCTTTGATTTGATGGTGTCAAAGGCTCCAATGCCCATGTCATGACTACTTAAAACCAAACAGTATAGTGGGGACGCGAATTTCCTGCGCCAGGATACTGGGTGGGGCCACGGCCATGTTTATAGGAAATCTACCCCGTTCATCCGTTTGGCGACCTTATTTTAAGACAAGTGAAAAAAAAATGAGGTGGATCCAAAATTCAAGTGGGTCACACGAGAGTGAAAACCGGGGAAACCGTTGAAATCTTCCTAGTCTCCACTTTGATGTTTATATGCCATCCAAACCGTTTATAATGTCTTTACCACTGAGATGAAGTGAAAATACAAAAAATTTAACCTGAGTCAAAGCTTTTATTACCACAGGAATATTTCAACGGTTCTCATTGAATCTCCACTGTTTCCTATCGTGTGGCCCTCTTAAATTTTGGATCCACCTCATTTCTAGTCCAATAGCCTAAAATGAGCTCTCAAAGAACATGAACGTGGTAGATTTATCACAAGCATGGCTGTGGCCCCACCGAGCAGCCTTGCGCAGGAACTTCCTGCGAAAGCCTTTCCAGGAAATCCGCGTCCGTATAGTGGGGTACTGGGGCTGTACACGTGTCTGTACCTCAAATCCAAACTGTTCAAATAGTGGGACCCACTGTAGATTGGTCATATCCTCAAGATCAGATTGATTCGAATATATCGACCTCTGATTAATGTGGATTCGTTTTGCCCTGCCGCGGAGCCCACATGCTGAGATGGTCCGATGATCTGGACCGTCATGTTCATACTCATGCAGCACCTAAAACGCCCAAGCTCTTTCAGGCCCATCATGTTGTATATGTGAAATCCACTCCGTTCATTGTGTGCATTCCTTGATTCTAGGCCCTGGAACCAAAAATCAGACAGATCCACCGCTCAGGTTTCCATACGACAGCGGACGATGGGAATGGTCCCAACCATAGGTTTGTGTGTTGGGCCACTATGGAGTTTATATTTCATCAAAAACCGTTAATCAGGTTGAATCCCCATGATGTATGTAAATTACAAAAATCTGCCTGATTCAAAACTCAGAACAACCACAACGCTTCAACTTAGAGGTTTTAGGCGCAATTTTACATTGTTCTCACTGGTGTTTCCCATATTACTTTAGTTTGGCTGATATTTCGTATGTACGGTGGATATAAGATTTATCACCTGATGGACAGAATAGATTTAAAATATACAACATGATAGGGGCAGATTGGTTGGGTGTTTTTTCTTGATCTTTTTTTTTCACGTTCACTGTTTTAAACGATTTCAGTCCGTCGTGCTCTTGGTACTACTACATAGAAAGCTATGGTCCCACGTGCAAGGGATTTCAGTTTGGCAACTGGGGCACACGGTTTTCCAATCCAGACCATTGGTCTGTTGTGTCCCACTGAGGATCGACTATGCCTCGAAAATCTCTGAGATGGTACAATATTAGCCTTTCTATTTGTGATTTAAGACGATAGACGGTCAATAAGAGGATAAACAATGGCGACATACACATGATAAAGTTCTGTTGTTCCCTGCATCCTTACAATAGGGAAATGTTTGGAGCGTCCTCCATCCACTGTGAGAATCACGACCAATGAATGTGCGAAATCCACTCCGTCTATTATTTTTGTCAGACCTTGTCAAGAGGTGAGCCAAAAAAAAGGGCTGATACGAAACTTAAGTGGACCACACCAGAGGAAAAGTGGGTATGGGAATGCCGATTAGTGAAACCTTCTTGGGGCCCACCGAAGTTTTGGATCAAGGTTGAATTTATTTTCGTACCTTCATCCTGGTGGAACTCACAATGTGAACGGGTTGGATGGTATACAACTATCACGGGGTTTCCCGGATGGTTTCTATGGTCAGCGTCCCCATCTCCACTTTTCTTTGTGGTGTGGCCCACTTGAGTTTTGGATCAGCTTGATTTTTTGAGTTCCACCTCCTAAAATGAGCTGCTCGAATGATGGACGGAGTGGATGTCGAACACAAATCATGGCAACCCCACAGAGCTTCTTGTTGCAGGGCACTAATGTAACCGGAGACACCACTAACACGGCCCACACCACCATATCGCCCAAAATGCAAACAATCTGAACAAAGTGGTGGGACTCACTCATTTTTTGTCTTACATAAATAGACCCAAGGCCCAGTTATCAAAAATAAAATGGTGGGCCCCACACCTTATACCCACCTGATCTTAAGGGATGGTGGTGATGTTCTGTTAGAATGAAGCATTTGACCCCACGTGCAAGGATCTAACCGTTGATGACGTGGGCCCCATGTGGATAATCATCTGGAAAATCCTTGATTGGAATAGGTGGTCCACAAGTGATTAAGAGAGAAGATACAGCAACATATTCAACCAAGACCCAATATTATGCATCCAGGATCTTCCAATCTTGGAAATTTTCGGTACGTAGGCCATCCACAGCCATCCATATCTTGTGAACGGTTCAGATCGGTGAAACATGACCCAACGTGTACAACCGAAAGGCCACACCATTCCATGCAACCTTTTATCCTGATCATTTTATTATACATGCTAACTTAGAAAAACGTGCAATTAATGTATAATCCAATCCATACATTAAACATTTACAAATTGGACACTGATGAACGGTTTTCAAATATATATCAAGAATCACAAGGTTAAAACTCTGTGTAGTGTATACAGTTGAGGAAATAAAGAACATTTGCCACGGAAGGTAACAATTTAAGTAGTCAATATCTCAACATATGATTTGTCCTTCTCTCCGAATATTTCAGTGAGAAACTAAAGAATCTTTAGGATACAATTAACTCAAAAATCTAAATTTTAACCTAAAGATTTGTACTTTCAAGCATTGAGAGATCTCTTAAGTATTGTCAGTGATATACCTCATTTTTCTAATTTTATTTTTTTAGGTTAGCTTGTTAGTACACACCCCACCGTCTGTACACGCTCCAATGTTAGCCACCCCCACTGGGGAATCATTACATGACCTCAGTGTTGAAACCTCATGAAACTCTAAAAAGACGTGAAAAAAAAAAATGATATAGATAAGAGTAATAGATTATGAAAAGTTTGATTTTGAAGTATTACGGTGTATGTAAATTATAATGTCCAAGGTTATAAATTTTGCAGAGATATAATAGTTTTTCGAGAGACTCATATGACTTTTTGAGACATTCATGCACTTTTTTACATATAACGCTCATCCTATCATGAATGAGCATAACTTTTCTTATGACAGCTATTTGCCTCTTTTGAATAGGGTATTTAAATTAACAATAGAAATAATAATAATAATAACAACAATGATAATAATAATAATGTGTGTGGATGTTGGATCCTAGGGTGGATCGAGCTCATACAGATGGACTGAATGTTTGAATGCGATAGAAGAAGTTATGTTTGACTGAAGTCGCAACTAGCCAATTAATCTAATTTCACGGTTGACTAGAACCTGTAGAAATGTAATGATAGAGAATCTGAGGATTCCCTATCTTAAAATAACTCATTGATCTATAAGTGAAGATTTTGAGTAAATGACCACAGTTACATAGAGGGAAGGAGTTAGGCACCCACTCTGCCTGTACAAACATAGAGTCTTTACTTCACAAAATCTCACGAACTATCGAAGATTAAAATTAGTTCTTACGCACTAATGATGCAGAGTATTTGTAATGTACACCTATGATAAGTTGTATCCTAGGCTGGATAAATCCACCTTAAGTCTCACATTGCCAAGCGATAATCAACTAATCTAAATTTCTCATAGGCAAGATCCAATTAACTCGATGAGTCACAGAGCATATATTTGAACAGATCAGGTATTGAGTGCTATGTATGCAATACTTATATATGCAGAGTCATGTGTTGATATGTCTGTGACGCGGTGTTGAATACAATGCCTATGACAAGTTGCAATTTTGAATTGATAGATTTGCCTTGACTCTTTCATTTGCCAAAGCATGAACCGATTAGAGTTTCTGATGGGCAAGATCTGATTATATCAACAAGCCATAATACATACGCTCATAATTTATTAGAAGCACGATGCTATGTGATGTAATGTTATGGGTTGGATAAACAAGGGAGTGGAGAAGGGAATAAGTATTGCCTATACACGAGTCGAGTCGAGTCGAGTATCGCCCTACTCGTACTCGGCTCTTAACGCCCGAGTGCTGCTCGTACTTGGCTCTACTCACCAACGAGCGTGGACTCCTTACACGTACTCTACTCGCCTGAGTACGAGCCGAGTACGAGTAGTAAACGAGTCGAGTCCGAGTTTTCGAGGCGAGTTCTATATTAACATATATTAAACAATTTCTAAAAATAAAAAATCAAAAATCAAACTCACATATTACCGGGCGAGCTAGGCAGGAACGACCGGCAGCTGCATGCAGGACAGGGCGATGACGGACGAGTGGCAACCTGGCAGGGACGAGATGCGGCACCGGACGAGTGGCAGCCTGGCAGGGACGAGATGCGGCACTGGACGAGTGGCAGGGACGAGCTCCCTCACCAGACAGGCTGCAGGGACGAGCAGCAAGGTCTAGCACCGCCGGACAGGGCACAGGGGCGAGTGAGAGAGAGAGAGAGAGAGAGAGAGAGAGAGAGGGAAGAAGAGGGACGGCCGGATTCCGACGAGCGCTGGGAGAGGGAGGGGAGAGAGAGAGAGAGAGAGAGAGAGAGAGAGAGAGAGAGAGAGAGAGGGAGGGGGTTTTCAAACGGGTTGAGGAGGGAAGAAGGGTTTGGGTGCTCGCTGGTTGAAAATAACGGGTGGGTAGGGTAGGGTTTTTTTTGGGCGCTCGGCTTCTCGCTGGTTGAAAACGACGGGTGGGTGAGGTAGGGTTTTTTTGGGCAGGCTTATATATACGGGTACGAGTCGAGTACCGAGTCGAGCACCGAGTCGAGTACCTCTAGACTCGTACTCTACTCGTAATGTAAACGAGTTGTGAAAACCCTCTCATACTCGACTCTAACTCAGACGAGTCGAGTATTGAGTCGAGTATTCCGAGTCGAGTCGATCGAGTACCTGAGCTTAGCCTGCTCGTGTACAGCTCTAACAATACTTATGTAAGAATGGCTGAAGTTGAACAGAAGTTGGACGGTGAGATTGACGACAATGTCACAAGAATTAGATTGAGTGGGTTGGATTAAGACTTTGGGTTGACCTGGGCTAGACTCTTTCTTATTGCTCTCTCTTCTCCTTAGTGGAGGGGTGGAATGATTAAGGATGAGGAAGGCTTTGGATTGGTGTATTGAGGATTGATGAGCGTCTTCTCAATACTTGAAATGAGAAGGGGAGGGGGCTATTTATAACCCCCAAACCCGATTTCCTATTAATTCTTGACAAGTAAAGGGCTAGAAAAGGTTTAAATGGCTTGAATTTGAGGTCGCCATATGGCAAGATCTCAATGGTTAGATTAGATGACATAGGTCATAAATTTGGCTAAGAAGAGGAGCACCGAGGTCAATTCTTATTGCCACATGTATTGTGCCCTGCCCAAACAAGGGATGGAGTTCTCTACTTTGGCAAGTGGGCTCCCTTGTACATGTGGAGGCTTTGCCTTTGTTGGTGATGGCTTGACTAGTTGAGTTGACTGGGTAGGTTGATTTGACTGATTGACCAGGTGAATTGACTCAGTGGGTTGACTCGGTGAGTTTCTAACTAGGTCAAGTTTAGCGGTTTCGATAAGGTTTGGTTGGGTGAGTTAAGTTGGGTTGATTGGGTTTTGATTGAGTTCTAGGATTAGGGTTAAGTTTAGGATTTTAGATTTAGAGTTCTCCCCAGTCCAACTTCATCAGCCTGTCGGCTTGGGGTGAGGTGTCTACACAATGTTACATCGTAAAACATGCAACTATTGTTATCAAAGCATTGATGTCCCCTGCTACAAGATGTCCCTCCCCCTCTTACATGCGTACGCACAATAAAGCCTAATTTAGATAGGTCATTTGCATGTACCTCTTATAGTGCCTTCTACATATGGGGAAAATGTACGGAGAGTGTATGCTTCCAGGATATTCCTTAGAAAGTATTTGACTTTTCATTTCCACCTATAAATGGTAGTAAATGAGCAATTATAATAACGTATACATGTTTAGTATAAAGTAAAATACTAGTTGAAATACACTTTGAAAAATATGATTTCATGCGAGAAATTCACCGGAATTGCGTAGATGACATCCTTATGGGATCCGCTATGATATATGTATTTGATTCATGCCGTCCATTCATTTCACTAGCTCATTTTAGGGCATAAGTCCAAAAATAAAGTAGATTCCAAGGTCAAGTGGATCACATAACAGGAAAAAATGCCGAAAATGACATCCACCGTTGAAAGTTAGATCCTTCTTATGGCCCACGGGGATGTGAATCTATCATCCAACCTGTTCATAAGGTCACACATACTTGAAAAAGGGGAATACATAAATATCAATTTGATCCAAAACTTGTCAGCCCTCCGTTTCCTGTGGTGTGGTCTACTTGTGCTTTGGATCTGCCTCATTTTTGGGCTCATGCATCATACATATACATAACAGTGGCCCCACAGTGTTTGTTCACAATCCATTTTTGCCGCGGTATTAGTGACAGTTTCCACCCAAAGAGACTCCCTATCAACATAAACTTTGATATTGTTGCTGCACTTATACATTTAAGTAATCATAACCTATTTACATGTATTTACACATGTAATTGAAAAACTAAACACCCTTTTAATGAGAAAGCTTTTGTATAATGGAATAGTAATCTTTGTAATTTTGTTTTCTCTTATTTTAGTAAAGAAAAAAGCCGTAGAGAGATATTTTTAAACACGTAAATTTATGTGCCTCTCACCTCTATTTTTTTTTTTTCTCTCTCTTTGCTTTTGGACTTTTGATGGCTTTGCTTTGCCAAATCAATAGTGTGTGGGTATTTTTCAGGAACTACCACCGCCCAAACCCTAGTCAACCCAATTATAACCACATGTGAGGTATGTCACCAATTCCAAACGCACAACCATGTATTTGGCATAACCAACAAACACTATTATTGGAAACTCGTGCAACAGTGTATTAAAGCATACTACTACCCCACAATATTGTGGCTCTTTAGGCTCCTTGTAATGATACAGGGTGCAAAGTGCGCTTAATAAAGTGCCAAAAGGCGCCCAAGCAACCTTCAGCTAATGCCATGCATGCACAGGGTATGAAGCACCATCCTTGTACAGATTTGAACTAAGATTCCTATGTCAAAAACTCCTACTACTAATCCTTGTGAATATTTGAGAAATTTCCATGCACAATATTTTATTTTTTGAAAATTATTTTTCTCAGAAAAGCACCACAAACAGACACTCATCTATATTCTGGACACTAAAACCGACCGTCCCAATGATGATAGATACCATACAAACATGCCAGTAAATAAACACAGACATGATCAATGGTTTGGTACATTCTATATAAGAATTGCATTGCTGGTACATTGAGAAACTGATCCCAGAAAGAGTTTATTGAGGAGAGGTGGACAGAAGGGCTTTCTGGGATGGTGAAAACGCTGCCTGCATCAGCTTTCAGCTGATATTCTTAGCTTCGCTAACATGTTTGCGTAAAGCTTGGTTTCCTTCTTATCATAGTAGGACTGTAACTTCTTCACTTTGGCAAGCTGTTGATTCACTTCCCTGAAAATTGCAGAGAGACCCCATCACATCTCGAGCACATATACGTATGTGTTGTATGTATGGAAAGAATGATTTTAAGACTCAGGAATGCCAGGCCGATGCACCCCAGATGAGTTGCAACTCAACTCAAGACAGAACAAGTTGATCTGAGTTGCCAAGTTATTTAACCATGATACAAAAAGAATAATAAAGAAAAGATGCTTTACAATTTCAAATGTAGGATTGCCATTTTATCAATGATAAATGGAATGTGTAAAGTGCCCTGCTATATAGCCATTCAAGAATGTATATCATGTGTTGTCAGAACCTGGATGGGCCTTGCAGTGACTGTGGCCAGAAAATCAGGCTGGTCTGGTCATCAGGTGGGTCACATGCATACATAGACTGTGGGTCTTCGATCAACTTGTTACCTGCCCATATTTACACCCATATTTACATGCACTAGTGGCCCATCTGATAATTGGACCAGCCTTATTTTTAAAACCACTGCCATTACAGTGGCACCCACCAGATGGATGAGATGGATCATGCACACATAACGAGCAACTTGGCAAGCACATGAATGGACAGATGGATGCATGAATGTAGAGTTTGCACATATAATCCATAACAACAGTCAGCATTTCTTCTTTCTTCTTTCTTCTTCTTTCTTCTTTCCACAACCTCAAGAAAAAAAAAAATGGAGAAATGCAATATAATGCATGTATAAATGCATACATACACATTCACAAACCGAAAAAAAAAAAAAAAAAGTTCTCTTATTCCTATGAGATGCAATTGGCATCTCCATTCTCTAAACATAGAACATTGGAAAAACATCTTTTATTACTGAAAAGTAGACAGAAAAGAATACAAAGTGTGTGCGCATGTTTGTGGATTGCCCAGGTCCTTACTCTTACCCCAGTGATAGACTCACAAGAATTTGAACACCAGGTCAAGGGTTCGAGTACCCATAGGTGGTGAAATCCCACTACAGCGTAAGTGTGTGGGTGTGTGTGCATGTGTAAAAAAATAATGTTTGTGGATTGCCTTATATTAAGTAAGAATTTTCTGGTATCTACAGCTGAAAGAAAATTGGAATTTAACCTTTCATCATTGCAAAATACTAAGTATAAACGAGTGCATGGGGCCCACTTTTTTTTCTTATGCTGATTGGCAACTAGGGGGCCATTTTTCACTGATTAAAATGTAATATATCTCATAGACTTTTGAAGTGCAAAAAATATATGCCTACCCGTTATCAGGTTCGATCTCAAGTGCCTTCTTCAAATCCAATTCTGCTAGGTCAAGATCAGTGGTCTCTAGGTAGGCCTCAGCTCTCCGGAAAAGTGCTTTGATGTTGTGAGGCTCCAATTGCAATACCTGTATCGAAAGAGCGTAAGATTGAAAAGAAAAGGGGCAATGACAGATGGGTAAAATAGAAAATTCCCATGTGCAATGCGGATGGAGGATGGGGAGTGGGCAGTCAAGCCAACCCGTGACTACATGAAACAGCTACAACATTTAGGTCATGGGTTTCATACCCACCAAAAGCAGCCTAACTGATCTTAAACACATCAAACTACTGAATTTTAGGGGCTTGGGAAGCTGAAAATGGTTGGAAATGAAATCGATTTCCACAAACTTGGTGTTTTCCATTGTTTGTATTGTAAAAAGCAGTTGCAAAAATTAAGTCATTATTACGCTTTTCCTCAGAAAATAAGTCCATTGATTTCTACCTAGAAAGCTAATGCATGGGCATTTCCATGGAAATGAGGGACATCTCTCACTGTTGACCACTGACCTCTCAACATTTCCTCAGAAATTAACCATGCAAAACAAACAACTTATATTGGACTCATGTGCGAAGTTTCCTTACCCATAGGATCTGACCTAGGTTTTCCATATCCACTTTTGGGATACCTTCTATTATTGCAATTAGTTGTTGAAGCTTGCTTTTAATAGATAGCCGTAGTGGATTGTATAGTTTTTGATAGAAAGCAGCTGTGCAACTCCAGCATACATGCTTTAGCTCATATGTCAGTCAAGACACTTCGTCTTCTTTTTTTTTGAAAGGTGAAAATTTTTATTAGACAAAAGCCAAAACCAAAGTAACGGAACAACTAAAAAACAGAAAAGGAAATAAGAACAGTGAATAAAGTACAACAACCCAGCTCTGAAGCTGGGAGAACTCCAAAGGAAACCCCGAGAACCCCTGGACCCTTGAGATTAAGGTGCCCAATCTCTAAACAGGAGGAAAGCCCTCTTAAAAACCCCAATCAAATTGACTTTCAAATTTCTGAAGCATCTGCTGTTAAGTCGCTTCAGCTTTTATTTCCCAATAAGCTCCGATACCATGTTAAGATTGGTATTAACTTTGATTAGAGAGATTAGTGAGTGAGAACTGAAAGATCTCACTCCCACAAATTTTATTATTAAATCCCAATATCAAACGTGTCGGCCTTAGCCCATACCTTACAAGCCCATATAAATGTTCTGGGCCCAAATCCCAAATGTGCCCATAATCTAACACATTACAAGGTCAAAGCAAAGGGGCTGTAACTCAGTAAGCCAATTACCTTTGAGCAAAGCTTAGCAGCTTCTCTAAACTCCCTCAACTTTAGTTTGCATGCCGCATCGTTAAGAGTGCAGGTGACCTTGAAAAACTTCCCAAGCTTTTTCTGCTCTTCGTTGAAAGTGCTCTCAAATTCCACATATTTTACAGCCTGAGTAAATAAGCAAGCAGCGGAAGTTAGTAAAACTGAAATAAAGTGCAGCAATGCAAAAGAAGGCCCTTGAGATTTTCCAGATAACAAAAGATACACAGTGAAGGAGATTTAAACAAAAGTCAGATGATTCCAAGATGACCCGAGATGTTGATTCAACAAAAGTGCATCGATACCTTGAATTTCTGTTAATCAAAATGTAATTAATTACAAGGCAGCACTGTGTGAGCTACCGTACTGCTGCCACATGTGCAAGATACAAGCCATATATCAGGTGGGACCCGCTGTGTATGTACCTTAACCAAATACCAGCCATGATCTCTCATCATGTGGGCCACACCGCAAGAAAAATCAATGGTTAAAAAAGTCTGTCCAGGGATCCACATTTGACGACCAGTGCAAGTACACAATGAGTTCCATCAGATGGACATCTTAGATCTACAAGTATGTACCATGAATGGTGTGGGATCCACATGCGTAAAGGATTAGAAAACCTCATGAAAAAAGGAACAAAAAACCATAATGTGATAAATCTTTCCAAACACACTATAACTTAAATTATCTGATGCAATACTGCACCATGAAATATCTCACATTGAACTGTTCATGGAGAGAGAGGGAGGATGGATGAACAGGAGATAAATAAATAGTATGGATCAAGAGAAAATAACTTACCATGTCATATCTCAGGGAAGCTCGAGCATACTTTCCAGCTTTGAAATAAGCATTACCTTCCTCTTTCCTTTTGCCGGCGTATTCAATCTTTTCTTCAGGCTCCATGTCCCATGACTCCTTAACCTGGACCATGTCATACCAAATTGAAAAAACAGTAGATTCATGATGACCCAATGAAGTAGTGGGCATCGATACCTGTGGAGAGTCTAAAACTAACAAGAAATTGAGCGGCTGAAAGAAACTCGCTTCTGATCAGTACCATTTGGGTTTCTAGTTTGTCCAGGTGGGGCCCATGGTTCAATAATCAAAACCATTGACATCATCAACCCCACTTTGGATGGCCCATGCACTGAAAACTTCCCAGATGGAGAAGTTCGAACCCTTCTATAGATGACCAAAAAATAGACGGTTAAGAAAGAAGACACAACAACAGTAAATATTCAACCGAAAAACAGCTAAAAATCTAATGTTTACAATCTTCCAGTCTAAGAGATTTTTGCTGCAGGGAGCATTGATAGCGGGTCCTATCATATATAGTGGTTGGGAATACTAAACCATGAGCTCCCCATACAAGACATACGTAAACCATAGATGTTTTAGGGTCAAGCATTGTGTGCTACCTTTATTTTAAATTTTTAAAATATGACAACAACAATGAGCCAGACTGCCAAACATGAATGTATGTTCAAAAGCATCTCAGTTTGACCATTGCCAAGTTTCAACTTTGCTAATTCAAGTGTCCAATCCACCTAAATTTTGGTCGGACTCTATAAATTGAACCAGCACAACAGATGTATGGAGTGGATTTAACACAGTCACCACAGTAGGCCCCAGGGAGCCACCGTCGCATGGGCACTCACCTTCCATGCAGGCTACACGCAGAAAGCAGGAGAGTGGTTGTGGGCTGCAGGAAGAAGTGAGAAGGACACGAGTACCCTTGAGAAAGGCTCTTTTGTAACTAATTTTTGTTTTTTTAAAAGCAACGGATTCAATAAAAGAGAAAAAAGTTACAAAAAGCAACAGAGGAGCAGCCTGCTGAGATAGCAGGGAGCAAAACTAACGGCCAAGAAAAAGAAAGATCACAGAAAAGAGAGCCTTTAACAATAGAAACCCATTCTATCAACATTCTCTTAGCCCTGGACCCCACAAAAGAAGACGAAGAAGAAGAGTCGTTAAAGCATCTATCATTACGCTCTTCCCAAACTGACCACCATATCGCCAGAATAGCCATGCACCACACAGTAGTTTTCTTCTTTCCCAATCTTAGGCCATGCCAGGAGGAGAGGAGGCTAGAGGCCGTGTCAGGGTTGCACCAACTGATGGAGAAGATGTGGAAAAAGTCCACCAAAATCCAAGTCACTAAGATCATAAAATTGTCCAAAGGCTGCTTGAATCTAAGCCATTGAAGCTTTTAGGCTGGTGAAATCTAGCCAACCAAAAACATTTTTCAGTTCCCAAAATGCCCATACCTCCATTTGAAATGTCTTCCATGTCTATTGAATGTCTAAGGTTGTCGGCCATAGAAAAACTAATTACAGGGATAAAATTGTCCCCCGATACTCGTCTTATATATAGTAGAGATTTACTAGTTTACTCTATTTCTCTCTCAAATTACACCAGAAATTTAGCAAACCATGCAAACTGTGCAGACAGACAACACGAGACCTTATGAATATAGTTTGTATCAAATAACATATTCATTGAACTGCACATACCTTAGTGAAGTCTACCATCTCTACTTCATAGTACAAAGTCGAAAGTGGAGGAACCACAGCCAAGTTAGTTGTAGTCTCAGTGTTTCCAAAGCCATACTCATGACCAACAATGACGAGAGCACGCTCTCCTTTTCTCATGGTGGCAGCCGCCAGATCAAGGCCAGGGACGACTTGCTCTGCAAAGACATGCAATATCTTCAGTGTCTAATCCTCATCTGGACTGAAAATAGTATGACTATCGATGACTTACCTTCATCCACTATGAATTCTAAAGGTTCCTCCCCATCGTATCCCTTTTTGTCGAAGATTGTGCCATCTGCAAGCTTACCAATGTACCTAACTGCAATTTGCAAACACCAAAATGATTTTAGCAGCTGTGAATAGATAATCCACACAGATAAGAGTTAGTGAATTGAGGAATATATGATCCTTGACCTGAGAATATGAATAGCATCCTGACTTTCAGTTCGCACACTATGCCCATGGTTTAACAATCCAGACCATTGATCTAAGGGGCCCATCCCAAATGAATCATTCCTGAAAAATCTCCCAGATTGAAAGATCCTAGCCATCCAATCATGGTGTTTTTTGCAGTTGAATTTGGATGACCATGGTGCTTCTTTTCTTAACTGTCTATTCATTGAACACCAATTGAACGGTTAGGATTGTACCATCAAGCCATTTTGGAGCCTCATCCATCCACTATTGTAATGTGAAATCAACAGACTGGATCACTGAACCATGAGCCCCCCTCGTACAAAATGACAGTATGAGAATATTATGCAGATCCTTTAGGTTCAGGGTCAGGTAAGATTCACTCACTGTGGGCATTGGTTCCACTGTTTGGCTTCAAGAAGGAGGTGTCTACAGGATCAGTGATTTTCTTGATAACCTTCATATCCTCTGTCACATATTCAAGAAGTTTGAAAGCAACCAATTCCAAGTAGATAACAACGACAGAATTGGGTGGAACTGCCGAAAGACCATCTTGTGCAGGTCTCCCCAGACTGCCAAGTGCATCTGCAGATCAAGATGGTACAAAAACATGGGATATGTCATATGAAGTAGAAGAAAACTCAAAATCATATAGAGTAAGATGTCGATGCAAATGTCAATGACAAAAGGATGACAATGTCCTAGAAAAAACCCAACGATGTCAGTGTTTAGAGCAAATATTCAAGAACTCGTCTTCGATTTGTGCATCATCAATTTGGATTGGGGACTCTGCATACTGATTCAAAACTTGGAAGTCTTATAGAAATTGACAGATTTTTCATTCGACTTGGCTAAGAGAGAAAAGCAAATGGGGCTCACTCATATCATCATATGAGATTGAAGGGTTTTGTTTATGGCATACATGCAAGATCTGGGCCGATCACCAGGCGAGGCCTACTGTGCGCATAGACTAGCAAAAAATCAGGCTGGTCAACTCATTAGGGAAAAAAAAAAGACCGATATAACCAACAGCATATACTCATTATACATGCGGCCCACCTGATGGGTGGAGTGGCCTGATTTATTGGAACAAGACATATTCTGGTGGTGGGTCCTGCATGATAAATAGCCCGGACTTTACATATGTTTGAATAAAACCCTCAATATTACGAGGGAACCATGTTTTCACTACTCTGGCTGAGAGGTAGGAATTGTTGGAGATATCGTGTGTGAGAACCATTGAGAACTGACCAACATTTTGAGGTGGGCAAAATGATATGAGGAGGTAGGGTAGCCCGTGTGATGTCCATTGCTAAGATGTTGTTAATCGAAACAGTGGATGCAATACTAATGAATAATAGCATGTAATGAAAGTATCTCAATTTGTTGAAGGCTACAGTAAGAGGCGGCATATGATAAATGAAATGATAGAAGAATGCAAGCATGCCCAAAATCCCAAACAATACCAGAGCGTGAAATATGGTTTTTAATGGAAGGGAAATTGCCAGTGGGGAATGTGATGGTGTTTTGACATTCATACGAGTTAGGGCCCATTGGACATATTCCCTCAAAGAGGGTTTCTGAAAACGGAGGTCTCAAGCCTGACTTTGGGTCAACTCAGCAAAAACCAATCCGAGACGGTGTTTTAGAGCCTATTTTGTCAAGTGAGAGACGCGTAGGAGGTTCGCAAAGTGCATCCAAATGCACGAGTTCAACTGTTGTTGGATCAAAATGGCGTTTAGGCATCAAACAGCCTTTTGGAGGGTGTGTTCAAACAGGCCATTAGGAAGCTAGGAGAGCAGGCAACCCCTCTACCAAAAATGAAGAGAAGTATTCTACATAGGGTCTCAATGATTTTAGTCTTGCTTGTAACATACCAAAGAGGCCCGAGCTTCTGGCAAAGGTGAGGTCGTAAGCAGAGAAGCTCAGACAACTAAAGATAAAAATACTCAGAAGAAATCTGAACAAAAGAGCATGCTTTCCTATTCTTGGGAAAAAGAAATGCCCCACAAGTTAAAAACCTGTATGTAAAAGATGGAAAAAATGATCAAAACATGGAAATACATCCAGGCGCTACTCAGAACCCAAAGTGGAGAAGCTCACACAACTAAATTAGAAAGTATCATCAGAAGTATATTCTTCTTCTTGGGAAAAAGAAATGTCACTACTACCACAAATCAAGATGCAAATAGAAGGACCAAAAACATGGACCTACATTCAGGTGCTACTCGTAAAATAGCCTTTTCTCCCCTCCTCATGGTTACTACTGCCTTTGCAATGGCAGGACACAGGTGACCTGACAAAACATCAAACACTACATTAGAGTCATTCCATCAAACGTTTACAACAATAAAAACATAAAATATAGACAATGCCATTACCGTCATTTACAAGGAACTCAATGCCATCATCGGGTGTTCTTGCTACAAGGCTACCATCCTCAAGTTTCACCTCATATTTCACTGCCATGAAGTACAAATAAAATAAGGACTTCCTTTTGTCATAAGAAGGAACTGAAGCTATTTATCTCAAACCGCAATTTGGAACAGAGAAAAGTGGGAAATGGGAGCCTATGTGATGTAATTCTTGTTTCCCGAACCCCCAAATGCCAGGCAGGTTCACTCCGCTAAAAGAGCAGAATTAACCCTGATTTCCAGGGACTTTAAAGCAGGATTTAAAGTACCAATTTGGATATCTTTCTTTGTAGCCAGAATCACCTGTCACTTCATCTTTTTTCTGCGGTCGGTCTAATATCTCACTTTTGAGTGTAATCTTCTTCATGACACCTCCATCTCCACAAACGTCGACAACTCTAAACCATGATATCATTTCAACTTCAAACAGTAAAGTCGCACCAGTGGGAATGCTCGGGAAAATATTTTGAATTCCATGATTAATTTCAGGAGGCACCGTGAACAGAGCAATCTCTCCCTTCCTCATTGTAATAAGGCCATCCTCACATCCTTTAAGTACATTATCTGCATAAGCAATCAAGTAAGCCACTGTTACTTAAGCAATTTAGATTTCAGTAGAAGAGGAGAAAGATGGTGAGAAGGTTGAAGGTATGGAACATATGGGCCATAATCTAGCATAGCCAGATCAGGTATTGACATCATATCATGTCGATACTGATACAGGTACAAGATACTGCATGGATACTTTTGACGATAAGGTTTGACGAACTCCAATTGAATTGGGTCTGTTACTTTTTGGATGTGCAACAATTTCCTCATGGCAAAGGAGTATCCTATGGGATGATAGTATGTCTTTCATGTCCAAATCAGTATCTATACGTGGGCATCATAGGCCATGAAACTTTCTGGCTCGAATCAAAATCCCATAGAAATTGCCTAGTTGTATGTCGCCCAACTCACCCAACCTGAGTTCAGGTTGGCTTGGGTCTGTTGTTAGGGTCCTTTGGTTGAGTTAAGGTTGGAAAACCCCAACCAATTTGAAATCGGGTTGAGCAAATTTGGGTCAGGTTGGGAATAATCACATCTATGTGGACCAGGTTGAGTTGGGTTAGGGTTGAGTATAGAGGACTTTGGGTTGGGTTCAGGTTCGGCACCTCAGATTGGAAATTGGGTTCGGTCCTCTTGGGCTCGGGTCAGGCTCAGGTTGACCCTCAACCTGACCCGAACCAACCTGCCCAAGTTGCAATTCCAGTTGCATGCGGAATAATTGTTTTGTAATAGTTCTCGTTCATTTCATAAGAGTGAGCTTAAGCAACTGATTGGACTGCAGTACTCCTAAATCGACTAGATCACTTTCTTTCCTGGACAGGAAAGGTAGCTCCTTGAAACTTCGATACAAAACGGATATTCGGCATTCCTATAGGCAGTAGCTTCATGGAATTCTTTTCTGTATTTCTTCCACCTGTGGCATTAAGTTGATAGTAATGTTCTGAACATTAGTATCTGATTGTGAATACTTGAAATGGGTGCAAAATCATATCATAAATCACATGAACCTTTTTAGTTTTTTATATTAAATCAATAAAATATTAAGAAAAATCAAAATCTGGAAATAATGGCATATGCACTAACCAACTATTGAGCATTCTTCATTAAGGAAATATATGGAGAATCCTAGACATTAGGCAATGGAAAGAAATCCATCTTTGAACATTACCCATAATTTTGTTTCATCCACTTCAATCGATAAGAGACAGATACAAATCAAGATGAGTCACAATCCATTCCGATCGGAGTT